>CM065377.1:46219182-46966682 GCA_033060915.1 Euryodendron excelsum | reverse complement strand
CGAGCGCATGGTCAATGAGCTCGACGACCTCGAGCGCCGAGGCCTTTTTTCGCCCCCGAGATTGCAGAGAAGGAAGTTCGAATACAGGCTCAAACGTCCAAGCCCTCTAAAGCAGGACTTCCTAGCCTACATTGAGTACGAGAAGCAGCTCGACGCGCTCCGCCTCCTCCGCAAGAAGGCGGTTGCTCGGGAGCTGAAGAAGAAGGGAAACAAGAAGATGAAGAAATCGATTTCCGATTTTGCTGGCGTTTCGAGGATTCTGGAGATTTATCGTTTGGCGACGAATCGGTTTAAGGGAGATATTGAGCTCTGGTTTCACTATCTGGAGTTTTGTAGGGAACAGAGGAATGGACGGATGAAGAAGGTATACATACGTATATATATATGTGTGTGTGTGTGTGTGTCTGTATATACATATTTTTACTGTCGCTTTTGGTACTCAAAATGAAAAATTTTACTCAGTTAATGTGATTGTTGTATTATATTGGATTGTCTGTAGTGGTATGTTTACTAGACTTTTTATGCTTTGTTGATTAATTAAAACATGGTATTCAAGACAAAAGAAGGAAACTTCGTTGATGCAAAGGAGGACACTTTGTATTGCGAATGTCTGGGGATTACAAATGATGCTGTTGTATCTGTGGGGATTGGCTGCTTTGTGTTTTTAATGTAGATTTTAACCCAACTTTTTAAAAAAAAATTTCTTTTTACTTTTTGTAGGTCCTGGCTCAGGTGATTAGATTTCATCCTAATGTGCCAGGGGTCTGGATATATGCTGCAGCTTGGGAGTTTGACCAAAACTTGAATGCCACAGCTGCTCGTGCTCTCATGCAAAGTGGTTTGAGAGCTTGCCCAACTTCAGAGGATCTTTGGATGGAGTACCTTCGCATGGAACTCACTTACCTCAATAAGTTAAAGGCAAGGAAGGTTATTCTTGGAGAAGATGAGGGAACACTTACTCGTGATCATCAAGATGCCAATGAGAAACAATGGAGAGATGAAAACAAAGAATTATTTATGACCCTTGACGAAAGAAGAGGGAATGATGAGGCATCAGATGTCCAAAATGGAGAACCCAATAAGAAATTAGATTTATCCCGGGAGCAAGGCTTGAGCATTCTTCAAACTGTTTATAGTGGTGCAATTGAAGCCCTCGCTTCTAATTTCAGCCTTAGAATACAGTTTATTGTGATACTGGAAGCAACAGACTTAGCTCATTCAGAAGAAATGCAAAAAGTGATACTGGCTGACATGAAAAGAGATTTTCAAAAGAACCACAATATTGGGACTGGCTTGCAAGACTGGATTCTAAAAGCACACATGAGATGGGTAAAGCAATCATGCCCACTCAGTTAGACAAAGCAGTTCAGGTATTATATATCATGTGAACCAGTTGATTCAGTTTGAGCTTGGTTGGTCTTACTATTGATAGATGCATGTGTACTTTGCTCAGCAATTTCTTAGATTCCAAGTATGTTCGTTCTTAATGCTGCAGCTTCTATCTTTTTGGCTCATTTAGGATCTTGCACTGCAAGACATTGCATGCACAATGTATCTATATCTACGCATGTACTGCACGTAGTAAGTCAGAGAGGATAATGTGAACTTAAACTGTGCTAGTTGAAAACAAAAAATTTATAAGCCTGGAAAAGTTCAGACCCCTTGAACAACCAAATTGAGTGCCTTTCCCTCAGCTTCATCTACCCGGGGAGCCCAGTATGTGCAAGGGAATGCAACCGCACAGATTATTATTGCTAAAATATGTGATGCACAGATTTCAAAAGAAAAATAGGGCTAGTGGATGAAGTAGATGTTTTATGACTTTTGACGCTGCACTTGGGAAGGAAACATTAGGACATGTTTTTCTACGTCTATTCCATGATTCACAAGGCCTATCCATTTTGCTCCTTTGACAGTAGTATTATTAGCCTACTACTTTTTAACTGGATGTTCTTGCTGCTGCTGTTGAATTCCAACAGTATCTAGGAAGCTTGCTTTTAGTGGTAATGAAGTTTTTACGTTAAATGTATTTCTTTTTTTCCGGCTGCATATAACCGTTTGATGATCACCTTGCATGTTCGGTCCCCTGTAGGTTTATGGAGAGGCTATAAAAGTTGTGCCTTCGGCAATGATGTTTAACCTCTATGCAAGGTTTTTGAGGGATGCTATTGTTCATAAAAAGGGAGAAACACAAAATTCTGGGATCTTCAGCACTTCTGACAATACTATAGATCCTACTTCACATATTTTGATGGTATATGAAAGGGCAGGTAGCCTAGGTTGCATTACCGAAGATCTTGCTTGCCAACATATTTTGTGTTACTTGCAACTAGGGAGATTGGAGGAAGCCAAGAAGCTTGCAGAAAAGCTTTGCAATGGAAAACTTTCAGATGCAGTGGATTTGTGGGTTTTGAGGCTCTCAACAGAGATGAGATGTGTTACAAAGGGGTCTGGTTCTCCAAATAAAGCTGATCTACTGTCTGTCTTTTTACTCCTGAAAAATGTTCTTGCGAAAATGGCTGTTTGGAAAGCAGAGAGCTTGGCTTTTGGTATGACAAAGTTACTTTTATACTTTGCCCTTTGCTTCTGTCAGAACTTGGTTTTCAATGAATTGGTTTATTGAATTACCTTGCCCTTTGCTTCTGTCAGAAGTCAGTTTTCAATGAATTGGTTTATTGAATTACACATCTTAAGAAAAAGATAAAGACTATCATTATCCTATGCATGCTCTTGACTTTAATCTCTCTCAAATATGCTTAATCAGCAGTTGTCTGCTTTGCTGTACTGTTTATTTTGGAAACTAGTAACACTTGTTTCCATGTTGTGTATATGTAACATAGATTATGCCATGCTGTGCACTTGAACTGAGGGAGGGGGTAGACTGAATGGTTCATGGATTCAAATTTCAAACATCGTTTCATTTTTGCCATCAGCTGAAGTTTCTGTAATAATTGGAACGTGATAGAATGTGCAACTCAACTGCTGAAACATTGAGTAAACATGAAAGATGAATAAAGGTTTGTAAAATGAATTGAGAAAATGATTTCTCCTTTAGAAAATCTGTAACTTTAAAAAGGGAACTGAAGCCACCTCACATGTCCAATGTTTGAGCAAGGTATAGTGTGCCACAAAGGATTGCGTTCCCTCTCAGCTCCTAGAGCCATTTGGGCTGTGGACTCGTGCCTTCTTCATTAGCCTTATATACCCAATCTTAAGACCTCAAATCCATTGTGCTTCTAAGTTGAGAATTGATTTTTCTTTTGGTTGGAAGGCTTAGATGTTCTCTCAGAAAGTTATCAACTTCCTTTGCTCCACACAGGGAGTGATGGCAGCTCTTTGGATCCCATTCTCATGTTTACAAACCATTGTTGTTATATTAGTAAGCTCTTTTAGTGTAACTATATTTGTTTGGAATGAAGTCATTTAGTTGTCATGTTATTTGCATTTCTGACCCACTAGTAGTGTCTTCCTGTTCTCCTGTTTATTTTTATCCTCCACCTCGCGTCCTGTGTAGTACAAACGACTAGATGACACAATGTTTGGATGTGTAAGCCGTTAACGTTACTATTATTTTTTTCTACAGGCTTTAAAGTTTTTCTCAAATCAAAGGCATTTTTTTGACAAGCTGATGGAACTTTCCCTGGTTGCATTGGCTAAAGACGGCGGCAGTGACTATGGATTTTCCCTCTCGTCTGCCGTTGTAAACTTTGTTCTTCAGAAGGATGGAATTCAGCGTGCCAGGGATATGTACAAGCGGTAATTCTCTAAATGTTGGACTACCGAACATTGTTATGGTGGACCTTTTTAAAGTCATATCTGCATTTTGCATTGCCGACAAGTTACAGCCCATGTTTCAGTATGGTTTGGATGTTTGATTTTAATTAATTTAATTTTTTTTGTTATCAGAATGAATTCAACGAGAGGAACTGCCAATACAATGTTTCGTTTTGCTTCCTTTTGTATGGTTGGGTGGTGTCCCTTGATCTCCTTTTTTTTTAATGAAATTTATTTTACTCATCAAAAAAGTTCTGTACAAACGTGGTTCAACCCATCTATATAGGAAGTACAAAGAAAAATATACAGCCACATAAAATCTCCATATACTAAGGGAAAATGGAAAAGATATGTAAAGAAAATGAAGTAAAAGAAGTTAATTTATCTATTGGGTTAGGAAAATGAAAAAAAAATGAATAAACATTTCTCTAATAATTATTTTTGTTTTTTTACCTATAAAAATAAATACGTATACGTAATTTTATTTCTCATTTTTTTCCTTTCCCTTGACAATTCCAAAGTTCGAACGTAGCATTAGAGTCCACATAATCCAAATAACAACCTTGAGAAGGATTAATCCTTTTGCGAACCTACCTATACAAGAGACTCAGAAACCCAAACTTCACATGAAGCACTGGAGCCTCAACACCGTCAAAAGAGGTGGCATTCTGCTCTTCCAAATGCACTAGTTTAAGCGCAAAGGAGCCGCCAAGTGGGCCTGCCTTCTCCTCTTGCTTATTGTGCATGCTCTTCAGACTTCAACAGTGGAACAAATCCAATAGTGATCTAGAGAAAATTCATGATACCCAAAAACAAGACAAGCAACCCTCCCTTCAGATGCTTTAATATACTATGGATGGATAAGATAATCTTAGAAGACGTGGCTTTTGTGCTGATTGGCTAAATTATTTCATTTAGATTATCTTATATGCTAATTGTGAGGTGATTCTGAAGTCGCGACCCTCCATACTGATTTATTTGCAGATTTCTTGCTTTACCCCATCCGGGTCTTGCATCTGCTGGTGATAGAGATTGTCTTCTAGACGCCCGGAAATTATACAAATTTGTTGGGTTAAAAATCAAACACATATTCACACACCAATAAATTAGAGAATAATTTCACTATATATATAGAGATGAAAAAAAAAAAACAGAGGAGGAGGAAGTTTGACTCTCTCTCTCTCTCTCTCTCTCTACTCAACTCAACTCTTTACAACAAAAAAAATGTCTAACTCTTTGTTTGATAATCTCTTTCACCCCAATCCTTGCATCTGCTGGTGATAGAGATTGTCTTCTAGAAGCCCGGAAATTATACAAATTTGTTGGGTTAAAAATCAAACACATATTCACACACCAATAAATTAGAGAATAATTTCACTATATATATAGAGATGAAAAAAAAAAACAGAGGAGGAGGAAGTTTGACTCTCTCTCTCTCTCTCTCTCTCTACTCAACTCAACTCTTTACAACAAAAAAAATGTCTAACTCTTTGTTTGATAATCTCTTTCACCTCAATCCTGTATTTATAGAGGAAAGGGAGCACCGATTATCAAGGTTGGTGAACCTTGACAAACGGTAATTGGGGACGACACATGGGCGGCTGGTCTTCGTCAACTTTGGTAGGTGGCCGGCTTTCTCGAAGCTCTGGCGGCTAGAAGGTTTGGGTATGAACCCAGCAATTCTCCCCCTTCATACCCATCAAAGGAAAACACAATCTGACATCCTTCAATTAGTTCCATTCCGGATATATCTCTACATAGCTCGAACTTCTCACAAGTAACCACCTTTGTTAACATATCTGCTGGATTCTCTTTTGTGTGAATTTTCTCCAACTTTAACAACTGTTGATCATCACCTCGCGTATCCAATGATAGTGAATATCGATATGCTTTGTTTGGGAATGGTATATTGAATTTTTGCTCACATCCAGAGCACTTTGACTGCCACAATGCACCTTGTATTTATTTTGCTTAATTCTCAGTTCTTGGAGAAACCGCTTTACCCACAACATTTCCTTCCCAACTTCTGCTGCAGCGATATATTCTGCCTCCGTTGTAGATAATGCGACACACTTCTGTAGTTTGGACTACCATGATACAGCTCCCCCTGTGAAGGTGTAGAAGAATCCTGATGTAGATTTCCTACCATTAAGATCACCGGCCATATCTGAATCTGTATAACCTTCCAAGACTAGTTCAGCTCCCCCAAAACACAAGCATAACTTTAATGTACCCTTTAGGTACCTGAGAATCCATTTGACTGCTTCCCAATATTTTTTCCCTAGATTGGAGAGAAATCTGTTCACAACGCCTACAGCGTGAACAATATATGGCCTTGTACACACCATTGCATACATCAGACTGCCTACTGCTGAAGAGTAGGGTACTTTTGCCATTTCTTTCATCTCAGTCTTCGAGGAGGGACATGAACTCTTGCTTAGCTTGAAGTGATTAGCCAGTGGAGTATTAATTGGCTAGGCATTTTCCATGTTGAACCTTCTAATCACTCACTCGTTCAACGTACTTTTCTTGTAATAGCCACAACTTATTGGCTTTCCTATCACGAACAATTTGCATGCCCAAAATTTGCTGAGCAGGGCCTAAGTCCTTCATATCAAAGAATTGAGATAACTCCTTTTTCAGCTTGCTAATATTGGCAGCTTCCTATCCAATGATTAGCATATCATTTATATAGAGAAGCAGTGTCACAAAGCTATCATCCGAGAATCTCTGAATGTACATGCACTGGTCTGCAGTAGTCCTCTTGTACCCATGACCCACCATGAATGAGTCAAACTTCTTGTACCATTGGCTCGGTACTTGCTTCAGGCCGTAGAGACTCTTCTTCAATTTACAAACTAAGTGTTCTTTTCCCGAAGCTTCAAACCCTTCTGGTTGTTCCATGTAGATCTCTTCCTTCAGATCTCCATGGAGAAAAGCTGTCTTGACATCCATCTATTCAAGCTCCAAGTTAAAGCTGGCTACCAATTCGAGTATAACTCGAATTGAGGTCATTTTCACTACCGGTGAGAAAATCTTGTCAAAGTCAATTCCTTTCTTCTGTTGAAATCCTTTGACGACCAATCGAGCCTTGTGTCTGACTAGCTTTCCACTATCATCTTTCTTCAGCTTAAAAACCCACTTGTTTTTCGAGGTTTTTCTTCCTTTGGGAAGCCATACTAGATCATATGTCTGATTCTTGTATAAGAAACTCATCTCATCTTGCATGGCTTCCATCCACTTGCCTTTGTCTGGATGGGTCTGTACTTCCTTGAAGTCCTCTACCTCCCCCTCATCAATGAGTATAATATAGTCTGATTCCGGATATCTGGTCGATGGAATCAAGACACGACCTCTTACAGATCTCCTTAGCTGAGGCTCTTCAATCTGAGGAGGTACCTCACCAATTGGTTATAGAAGTTCTTCTTCTTCTGGTGGAGGGGGTTGTCCTTCTTCTTCTTGTTCATCTTCTGGAATTACCTCCTGCATTATAATATCTATGGTGAGCTGGACTGGTGCTGGATCTGGAGTCATGTCAGGACCATGGGAACTGGAACCACTGGACTTAGTTGGTTCCTCATAAAATTGGTTCTCTTGGAACACAAAGTCCCTACTTTTGATGACATTCTTTATTGCTGGATCCCATAGTCTGTATCCATATTGTTCATCTCCATAACCAATAAAGATACATAGAATGGACTTTATGTCGAGCTTCTGTCTCTGCTCCTTAGATACGTGTGCAAAAGCCTTGCACGCAAACACTCTCAGGTGAGAGTAGGAGACATCCTTCTTACCGGTCCGCACCATCTCCAGAACTTCAAATTTCAACGGAACTAATGGTGATCTATTGATCAAGTAGCAAGCAACACAAACAGCTTCAGCCCAGAATGGCTTTGGCAGATCAGCCATACTGAGCATATACCGAGTTCTTTCCACAATGGTCCGGTTCATCCTTTTGACTACTTCATTATGCTGTGGGGTGCGTGGGACCATCTTCTCGTGGCGGATACCGCGTTCTAAGCAGTATGTCTTGAACTCCTTGGATGTGTACTCACCTCCATTGTCTGTTCGGAGGCATTTCAACTTCTTACTAGTCTCCCTTTCTACCATGGTGTGAAAGATCTCGAAGTTCTCGAGTACTTAATCCTTGGTCTTCAGAAAATACACCCACACCTTCCGTGAAGCATCATCTATAAAGGTAACAAAATACCTGTTACCGCCCAATGACTCCTTTTCAATGGGACCACAAACGTCAGAGTGTACCAAACTCAATAACTCTGATCTTCTTTGTGTGGAAGAATTGAACGAGACTCGTTATTGCTTACCAAACAAGCAATGCTCGCAGGGGTTCAGCGCAATCTCCTTATTTACTGGAATGAGAGCATTCTTTACTAGCGTGAATAACCCTTTCTCTCCCATGTGACCGAGTCTCTTATGCCACAAATATGGTGACGTCTCGTCTTCAACTGCATTGAGGTTGTCTGAACAAACTTTCACATGGGTTCTGTACAGCGTGCCACAAATATGCCTTGGGCGACAACCAAGGCACCTTTTGACAATTTTCAAGTGCCATTGTTGAAGCAGTTGTCATAACCCTGTTGATCAAGGGCTATCCCAGAAATAAGATTGAGCCGGAGGTCAGGCACGTGTCTGACGTCCTTCAATACCATCGTACAACCATTGTTCGTCTAGATTCGCACATCACCAATTCCCACAATCTTTGATAAACTGGTGTTCCCCATTCTCACAGTACCAAAGTCTCTAGCTTTATACGTAGTGAAGAACTCGCTGTGAGGAGTGGTGTGGTAGGAGGTTGCTGTGTCTACCACCCATTCGAAATCTTGGCTGGCAACATAGAGGCACGTCTCTTCTTCCACAGAGAGTACTGCGACATATCTTTTAATGGTGATGAGGGTGTCACTATCTTCCTTATTGTGTTGGTGATTGCTTTAACCTTGCTCCCTTTTTAATTTTCGGCAGTCCTTCTTCATGTGACCTTCAATGCCACAATGATAGCAGGTAAACTTGTCATGTACGTCATTAGATCTGCTAGGATCCTGTGACCTTCCTCTGCTTCGGCTTCTGCCTCTACCTCTTCCTCTGCCTCTGTCTCTGTCTCTGCCTCGGCCTCTTCCTTGGCCTCTGTTATCTTCCTGAGGCCTCCCCCTGCTTTCTGTAGCGAGGGCTTATGATTGCTCCATGCCAACTTCCTTCCATCTGGCTTTTTCATTGAATAAGGCATCCTTAACCATCGCTATGGTGAGTTTGCCATTTGGAGCTGAGTTGTTAAGGGACACCACCAATGTTTCCCAACTGTCTGGTAAAGAACTAAGAAGCAAGAGGGCTTTCTCTTTATCGTCTCGTGGCAGTTCCGTGGCAGTTCCATGGCTGCAAGCTAGTTCACATAGTTCTGGAACTTACTCGTGTGCTCAGCAATTGACATACCGCTCTTTAACTTCAAGTTGACAAAGCGCTTCATCAAAAGAGATTTGTTTCGAGCAATTTTTGCTTGAAACAGATTCTCTAGCTTCGTCCAGAGAGTATATGTGTCTGTCTCCTGAGCAACATGGTAGAATACACTATGGTCAATCCATTGTCTAATCAGACCGATAGTTTTCTTGTTCTTCCTTCTCTACTCGGCTTCCGTTGTGTCCATCGGTTTCACCCCTACTTCATCCAAGGGATCAAATGAATCCCGGCAGTTTAAATAGTCCTCCATTAGAGGCCCCCAAATGGCGTAGTTCGAAGAGGTAAGCATAATCATAACTCCTGAGGTTAATGTTGATGGCTCCTCCATGAATTTACTATTTAATTGGCTTTTACAGTACTATAGAAGTAGAATTTGTCAAAACAAAGTGCATAGTTGCGTCCGAAATGGTGAAAAACCTTAAGAAGGGCTTAAATAAAAATTTAGTTTGTTCAGGGGTCAAACTGTAATTTTTAGAAAGTTTTGGGGCCGAACTGTAATTTCTAAAAACTTCTGGGGCTAAACTGTAATTTTTAGAAATTTTGATGACGTTACAGCTACTGATGACATGACAGCTGACTAGGCGATGACGTGGCAGCTGACTGAACTGGTAACGTGACATTTGACTTGGTCAACGATAACGTCAGCGATGATGTCAGATCGTCTTCTTCGACATCAGTTACGTCGCCGACATTGACTCGCCGGAACAGAACTTTAACCAGCTCGTATAGACTCGTTTTAGCTCCATTTTCAACGCGGTTTGTGACGTTGAACTTGTATCGATGAGACGAACACAGTGGTATGATCGAAACACAATTTAAGCAACTTTGATTTATGGGCAGTGAGCAAAAATAGCAAAAAAAAATTGTTCCGACAACTCTAACCTCGTTTTGATATCACTTGTTAGGTCAAAAATTAAACACACACTTACACATCAATAAATTGGAGAAGAATTTCACTATATATAGAGAGAGGAAAAAAAACAGAGGAGGAAGAGGAGATTCGACTCTCTTTCTCTCTCTACTCAACTCAATTTTTTACCCAAAAAAAAACTCTTTAACTCTTTATTTAATAATCTCCCTCACCTCAATCTTCTATTTACAGGAGAAGGAGAGCACCGATTGTCAAGGTTGGCAGCCACCAACCTTGACAAATGGTGGTTGGCGACGACACATGAGCGGCTGGTCTTTGTCAACTTTGGTAGGTGGCCGGCCTTCACGAAGCTTTGGCGGGTAAAAAGTTTGGGTATGAACCCAGCAGAATCTGTGCTTGCAACTTATGACCAAGAAGTGAGCTTGCGGCGAAATTATTATTCTACGGAGATTAAGGTAAACTTCAGTCCACTTTACTTCAGGAAGAATGCATGCATCTGTGATGGTTTGTGATGTTTAGACAATAATAACCAGTAGAAAAGAACTAGACCTACCTTTCACTGGACCGTAAGAAAACAAAAATTAAAAAAAGAAAGAAAGAAAAAAAAAAGAGAAAAAAGTTCATGGTCTTAGATTTGTCTCTAGACAGGTGCAAATTTTATTTTTGTCTTCAGTATGCTTTCTCATTCAAAATATTCTTTGATACGAGCCCTTCGACAGCCTCTTGTACTTCTACAGGTTAATTTAATTTTTTTTGTGATTTATTGTCTTAGCTCCACATTTTTACTGGATGATTTATTCAGTTTCTTTTCGCATACCCCACAAATTTCTTGACGCCATTCTGATTACTTTCACAGATGGGAACATCAGAAACAGCTAATGCCGTCTATTGGCGTGCACGGAAGTCACTTAACCACAATGTCGCACTTCTCTCTTCTGCATCTTTGTGATCGATACCTGTGTACACCAATCACTTGCAATTTTGACTTGTCTATTCTCTTTATTTAAATCAATCGATTGATGCATTATGTCCTTGTATCTGATTCCTGGTGGAGAGAGAGAGAGCCTACTCCTTTCAAGTTTAATTTTTTAAAATTTCTATCGAGCAAGATATATATATATACATATATATGTGTGCATGTGCGCGTGCGTTTTAAATGTACAAACATGTCTACATATAACTGGACTCCAGGATCATCATTTTGAGCATCCCAGTTTGTCTGTGCTTATAGCATGAGGTTAGTTTTTGAATCTGAAAATTTTCATTGGGTGATACTATCCTTCATTAGTGGTTTAAGCAGATATCAACAATAATTCGAATTTATAAACTAACAAAAGAGACAACAGTAGGAATTTTATTCACTAAACTTGCGAAGTACAAATCCTCAGAAACTTGGCATCTAAGCATTTGAATTAGAAAATGGATGCAATATAAAACTGCATTACATACTGGTTTTATTTGGAAATAATGTATGAAAAATTCACCTTTGGTAGTAAAATAAAATAATTATTGTTTCCCAGTGGAAACAGAAAACTAAAGGAAAATTCTAGAGATTATGTTCTTCATGTTCAGCCATTAGGCCATGGCAGCAACACTACACTCTTGGCCACTGTGGACTAACAACCTGCACAGGTCAACAAAAGATAATCAGATCGATGTGGGCACACGAGGACATTTTTGAGGAATAGAATCTTCAATATCAACTCTTAATGAGAAATTTTGAGATTTCTTAGACACGTCATGGACATTGTACTGCACATGCGTTTATATTTATCCGGTTTTGTTGGAGCTGCTGGTTTCATGACCTTAAGGTCCAGAGTCGCAATTGACCCTCAATTCATCATATATCTTCTCTTATCATTCATTATTTGAAGTAGAAAAATAAAACTGACCTCTAATGTGCTAAACACTAATCTCATTCGGCTGGCAACAACTGATGGCTCCTCCGCGTGGCCCACCACTGCCATTTGCTCTAGTTGAAGAGTCTTCACAGGAAGCCTTGAGCAAATTCAAGAACACATAATGTTACTGCTTTATAATTTCAACTTTCTTGAATGCTGATTGAGATTGAAGCAAGTTGAATGAATAGTAGAGGTAAAGGAAGTTGTACAGAGCATGAGCAAATGACAACATTTTAAAGAAACATAAAGATTGTAGACCCAATTAGAATTTAGCACCTCGACATGAAAACCTCATTCAAATGACCTGAATCTAGGAGCAAACCATGATGCAAGTTCGATGATACAGACAATTGATTCACATGAGGTACTGAATGATACAATGAGGGCGACACAAATTAAAATAACTTACCTGAGAAGATATAGGCTATAATTGATTAGATACCACGTCAATCGGATAGGAAAACAATGCAAAAAATGAAATCCAAGAAAATGGAACGTGGTGATGGCAACTCACCAGGCCATTCCTCTCACATAGTATGCATTTGCTATGAGAGCACAAAAGCCTTTCCACTGAAGCAGTATTTCATCTGATACCGGAGGTGTTGATGACCATCGAACTACAGTTGGCTGTGGTGTACACAGGATGGTGATAAATATAATGCTCAACCACAGAATACACTCGTCAATCTGCATCATGAAATAGGGAGTTTGGGGTTTCAATTCTAAATCCATCCAGCAGATTTAAAGACTAGTTAGAATTATAGTAGGTCTTTTCTCTACATTGGCGAAAAAACATAAATTTCGAATAATGATAACTCTGCTGATTTCGTTGGAGAAAAAGCTAATTTCAAATAAGAATAACTCTGCTGATCAAGCAATGCACATCGATCAGTGTTCCAATAGTCAAATTTTGAGAATATGAAGCAAAAGGAAAGGCACGCAAAGACAAGAGAAATATGGCTTTGATATAATAGTGTAAGGACTCCAGCAACATTGAATTGCAATAAGTGATATTGCAAACTAATTGGAACCTCTTTTCCGAAAGGGCTCTTGCTGGTACAGTTCATTTTTTTTATAGACAAGTTTTGTTCAAAGAACAGGACAAAGCGAAGCTTACTGCCCTCCAATGCTGTTATCCTCACAACCCTCGATCTGAAAGCATGCTGATTAAGCCACTAGAAGTTCAATTATTAGGACTGTATTAGCACCTTTCCAAAGGTAACCAGTTATGGCTAGCTATCAGACTAATAAAACTGATCATCCCCAAAGGACATGAATTACAACCCTTGCCGATGTCATGCAGTTCTGGCAGTTTGTCCTTTTATCCCTCTGAGTTCCAGAATAACGGTCAGACATGATTATCGACCAAAATGGTTCCCCAACTCTTTCAATTGATCAACTTAATCCACATGACAGCTTTCAGTAGCTAAGGAGTTTAAAAAGATAATCTGATTGAGATCCCTCCTAAAGCACTGCCAATCCAGATCAAGGAGGCAATTTCAGCATCATATAACTGACACAAACACTCACAGAAAGTTAACACAACAGGTCAGCCTGCACAACTAATTATATAGCCTTGTAATTTAGATGACAGACCTGTCAACACCAAGATTTTTACAATGGATTTCTGGCAACATCAAGTATTACAAAACAAAAAGTTATAACCCATGTCATGAGAAAGAACTTGGAGCTCAAGAGTCAAGAGAGGAAGGAATCAAGAAGTGAACTTAAATTAACAGCATATCATTGTAGTGCAATCAGACATTGTATAACTGTCAGCCAACATGGTAACTCAGTGGCACAACTGCACAAATAAGCAACAAAGTTGGCATTAGCTGCACCACAGGAATATGGATCAATTCAATCCTCATATAGTCTACCCATTGGCTCAGAATGAACTGGCTATATAGGAAAAAAATGATCAAGATGAATGAATTGAACCAGCTGAACTAAAAGAAAATGGACCACCAGTCTGCAAATCACTTTATAATAGGAATATAATACATCCACAACTTGAGAATTGTGGTTTTAACATATTATAAGTGGACATTTCAGAAGAAAGAACTCATATTAAGTGCTTAAGATGTCACCATGCTTTAGATTTTTAATAGGGGTTCAAGTTGAGTGAAATAGGAGCAACTGACCTCTCCAGAGAAAATCTTGGACTTTAGACTGGTGCTTCCCCCATAATTTTGCATTGCTTCAATTTCAAACCCTGATTCCTTCATATCAGTAAGTTCTTTCCTTAGACCTTCATCAGTACACCCCAACGCATATGCATTTACCCCAGCGCTGATAAACTCCTAATACTCATTATGGAAACATGTTAGTTGAAGAAAAGAACAGTGTGACCTCACAGAAATAGCTCAAACAAATCATTAAGTATACTTTTAAGTTGTCACCTCCTCCACGCTCGATGAAGTTCCTGTATCGCCTAAACAGACTGATTGCTATATTGCGTGATGAACGATACTCATCGTCTGATGACATAGATTCACGCGATCGACACTGCAAACAATTACAAAAACACTAAATATAAATGAAAAAATAAAGAAAAATGATGGGTAATTTTCACTGAAAGATTACAATACTTACGAGCCATTTCTTAGAAGCTGTTTGGTGTGATACGTGATGGATCCTAAGTCTAGTACAGCTTTTTGAAGAGAAAGAGGAACTCTGCAGTGCTGTATTACCAGAACCTCTTCCATGTATTGGAGATATTACGGTGCTCATCAAGGAACTCTGTAGTGCTGTATTACAGGGAACTCTTCCATGTATTGGATATATTATGGTGCTAATCAAGGGACTGACATCTGTAACCTTGTAAGAACTAGCCTCCTGCAGTGTTTTAGCGTCCAAATCTGTTTGGAACTTGCTGATTGCCCCAGAGCTGTGAGCCGTCAGCATGATTGAATCATGATACGATCACCTTCAAAACTATAGTAAACAAATCATTGTTAGATTTAAACAACACTATACATTTTTTTCAATAACAAAAACAAGGTTTTAAAAGGCACTTGTGACACTGTTGAGGCTCACCACATGGTAAGGTGGTTCCAAAAACCTTAAGTTATGAGAAATCAGAGGTAACAATTCATAGTTTTCATGGTCCTTAATATGTTCTCACCAGTCTGTTGAGTTTGTGTGAGTTATTATTCATTTCCTAATGCAATTACTGGCCATTTTACTTTTCCTTGAAACAACCTTATCCTGTCGTGGTACTTATATGTGTAATCCATTAATCCCCATGTTTTCAATCGTTGGAAAAATATTAACCTTGTTTCTTCAATTAATAATGCTAGACAGCTACTGTTCTCTTAATGTTCCTACACAATATATAAGTTATGTTCTATCAAAATGGCTATGTAATACATAGATTTAACTCAGAATTATTTCTCTTTTTTTGTAAACACCTTGCCTCTTTTAAAGCTACACAAATCCAGTTTAAATTTTCCATTTCTTTTCTGACCCCACTTCTTGTGGACCAGCTGTTCTCCTCGTTTGAGAAACTAAATACTTCCTAGCTTGTAAAAGGTATTAACCATAGAAGAAGAAGAAAAAAAAAAAAAAAAACTTTGGTATAGTTCTTGTAAGTGCTGGTGGTGCAAGTAATCAATAAGAACGTGACACGATGTGCTATATTAACAAGTCAAGCCAACATGTTTGGGGCATACCATTAGAACCAATAATCGTGAATAGGCAAGTTGCTAATGCTCGCTCTTATTGGCCACGTACACCACGTGCATACAAGGAACTGTACTTAAAAGTTTTTCCTTAAATACATATGTCATATGCGGGAATTTGTCTAACTAAAATGTGACATGAGAAGAATGCTAAATTTTGCAATCTTTGGTAAGTGCATAATTTAGAAGATATTAACCACACACAAAAAAAAAAGTGTTCTTTCATCATACAACCTATATCCTAAATTCCCCGAACATGACGGAGATTACAGACACATAATTAGAAAGTCTGATATTGACATCTTGATAACAATACTTATATTCATGCGAGTTTAAGTTGGAAACACATATTTGGCAAATTGGAACTGGAAATCACACAATCAATAAATCAGAAGCGGAAGATCGTGTATACATACATATCTATACAGTAACGAACAATCAAAAAGCAGTGCTCACCTCAACTAGCGGAATTCATATAAAATTATGCTAGGTCAGAGCTAGCTGAGAGACTCAAAAGGAGAGGAGAGACAAAATTACAAAGCAACAACTGAAAGGATGAACATCAAGAATCAGAAGAAGGATAGGCTCTTATATATATATGTATGTATATGTGTATATGAAGAAGAATCTACTGGGGATTTACAGGGGGCCACGAGTTTTATGAATGGCTATGGAGTTTCTTCGAATGAATCCCCCGAAAGTTTCAAAATTTTCTGGTGGATATTTTAACGTTTTTGGAGTTTTTCTTATAAGGCCGAGTCCGAGAAGAACCGGCGTCGTTTTCATAGATACGTGTCAACAATTGAGGCACATTCGTATTAATCTTCCGTGCACCTCACTGCGCAGGATAAATGTTCGTGGTACATATCCAGCATGTTTGGAATTGGGGCGGAAGTAAAAAAGGAAAAAAAAGGAAAAACAAAGTAAAAATATTTTTTTATTTAATTTTTTAAAAAAATAAAAAAAAAAAGAGAGAAAAAAATAATTATTTATAATTTTTCTTTTCTCACTTACGTAGAATTAAACAAGGAAAGTAAAAAAAAAAAAAAAAGAAAAATTATACATTACTTTGGGAGTACAGCATGGCTATGCTCTCCCCTCGTAATGATCGTGGCCCTGTCACGAAATGGGTTAATAGATGGAGCCACTAAATGGGTTAATCGATGGAGCATGGACAAGCGGTGTTCCAAGAACAGTGAAGCTCTATTTAATTACGGGTTCAGTTTTTATTTTATGTTTTATTTTTTAAAATTTGATGAAATTACATTTGGTAGATTGATTCTAAAAACTATTTATGTTGAAACCGCGTTAGTAAGCCAATTTTGAAATTTATTTTTAAAAAAATTTGGAGAAACACAGTTTTAAAAACTATTAAAAATTTGTTTTTTGAATTTTCGAAACCATTTTATATGAAAATCAAAACGATGATATTTTTGGTAGTCTTATTTTTTTATTTTCGAGAATAAGAAAACCAAACAATTTCTAAATTTTTTAATTTCAAAAACACAAAAAATAAAATTAAAACTGAAACTGAGGCCGATATCAAACAAAGCCTAAATAATTACTAATACCAAACTACTACATTTATGTAATTACTTAACACAAACCATATGTAGTGTAAAAAATTATGAAAATAGTACTTAAAAGTAAGATTAATACACTTTATGCCTAACCAGAGGTATCTAGTGGCCAGTTGACCACTGAGTACAAGATCTCAAATTTGGTCCGTCTTTTCAATCGTTTGACTAAGTATCTTTCATGTAATTTACGACATTAATCTGATTTCTGTGGACAGTGATTTTGCATGATTTAGGAGGGTAATCAGTCAAAAGCCTAGACACTTTATAATAAAAAAAAATTATACTTTTATTTCTTGTTTATATGAATCGAGAAATTTTCTTTCAAGCCCCTCATAATATTCTTCAAAACTTCAAGTCATGAATACAGATGCTAACCATCTCTATAATTATAATATATATACATATACTAACAGTGAGTCCATGCTATACACGATAAAACACATTTATATTTACTAGAATTTTTTTATTTTGTGCAAATACAATATCACAGTATATGTGATAGACTCATAATGTATTAGCAAACTATCAACAAATTAAAATACTTAAATTAAATCAAGGTTCAAAAGAGAATTAATTCATATAATAATACATTAAAAATTACAATGACTAATTATCCTATTAAACTAGAAGAAATTGCAAATATGTTAGTTCTGAGAAATCAATACATTATTTCTTTTGTTGGACACTCTAATATTTGTCAATATAAAAAAGTTTACTAAAAAAATGTAAGTAATTTAGATTTAATATGAGTGATAAAGTTGATGGTTATAAAAGAATTTTCATAATTTGTAGCAACATTGTAAAACTATATTTAGTTAACCATGCTAGCACCATGGGATAAAAAAATTAAAAGCAAGAAGATTATTTTTTCTTGACCTTGTAAATTAGAGTGAAGAGCGATTATCACAAAATTAATTAAAATATAATTAATTATTTTAAGCCATTGCTATCATATAATAGTAGGAAATAAAAAGATCATCAATCACCATATTCTAATATGCTATGAAAGAACCCAATCAAATTGAAGTTTAATCAATGGGAGAATTGTGAAAGAATATTGGACCAAATTGTTAAAAATTCTATTCTTGAAACATGGTCAATATTTTCAGAATTCTAATTATTAGAACCAAAGGGAAAAGCTGTAAACTGCGGTTTCTTTTGTTTTCAAACATTGTTTTCCTAATTACATATTCAAGCTAGATGTAAATTGCTTGGATTTTTCTATTCAATTATCAAAACACCAAGTATTTTCGCTTTAATCTTCTAGCCAAAAAAAAAAAAGGAAAAAAAAGAGAAAGAAATGAAAACATAGGAGAAAGAAATCAAAACAAAATAATGCAAAACTCATCTGCACCAAAAACTAACTATATAAGCTGGTAAACTTCATGGTTTAAATAGGAAACTTCTTTGACTAATTTTGAGCTTAAACAAGAAACTTATCAATTATTTTAAATAGGAAATCTTATGATTTAAATTTAAATTTATTTTTAATAGGAAACCTTATGATTTATTTAAATTCAATCAACCTGATTTTATGTATATTGTATTTAAAAAATGTACTTCTAAATTTAAAATTTTGAATTTTTTATTTAATTTCTCCACAAAAAAAAATCACATACAAAGGAGTTGAAAGATATTACCATATTAATCAATGAATTAATCATTATATTTGAAGTGGAAAAATAAGAAACTTCTTTGACTAATTTTCAACTCAAATAAGAAACTTATCAATTATTTAAAGTAGGAAACTTTATGATTTATTTAAATCTAATCAACATGATTTTTATGTATGTTTATTTAAAAAATTGTACTTCTAAATTTAAAAATTTAAAATTTTGATTTACTTTTTCTATTAAAAATCACATGTAAAGGAGTTGAAAGATATTACCATATTGATCAATGAATTAATTATTATATTCGAAGTGGAACAACCAACAGTTACACGACATGTGTATTTTTGTATTTTATAAATTTAAAATTTTGAAAAAATTGGGTTAGTAGGTGTTTGAGTTTCAAACTCTTGATTTTTTTTTTAAATTTTAAAAATTCAAAAATGCAAATGTTATAAAATCATTGATTTTTCAATTAATGTAGTAAGGTTTTTTGAATTGTCACCCTATCATTATGAAAACTTGAAAAAGTCATTTAAGAAGATATTCAAAATATGAATATAGTTATGTCATTATAGATTGTTTATAATTAATATGGTAACTAAATCTAGCAATCTATTCAAATTCTTACGAATTTTGCCCATTTCAAAGCATTTTAACTTTATTCAATTTGAGTCTTAGGCTATATTTAAGTACTAGATATGACATGTGCCTACGGCACTCCCAACAAAATATTTTATTTAACTTTTAATAAATTAAATGTGAAAAATACGCCACAACATTTGAATGTAAATATGAAAAATTAAATGAATTGTGTTGAGCGGGTCCTATGCAATAATGCATGACTTATCAAATTAAAAAAGCTGCCCAAACAACAATAAAAAAAAAGCTTTAGAAAATTTTTACAGGTCATGAGACCCACATGACTTGTTTGGTGGGATTTGGTTTTGGGATAAAAAGTTCAATTGATTTTAACTATTGAATGCAATCCAAAATTAAATTTAAGTTGTTAGATATAAATGTAAGGGAGATATTTTAAAAAAAAAATTATTTTTTATTATATAAATATAAACTTTTGAATTTTTACTGAAGTAGATTTAATCAAACGTTATAATTTGTTTAATAAAAGTTTGTTAGAAAGTATAAAACAAGAATCAATGGAGAAAATAAACCAATTTCACTTTATTTCACATAAAATTTTAATTCATCCTATATTGTCTAAGTTCATACCATTATATAATTATCTAAATAAGAGAAAGGGGAAAAAGAAAAGATTAGGAAATCAAATATAAGTAAAGTACATAAACTATTTACAAAAATAGTTATACAGACGTATGTTATTTGAGCATAAAATTAAAAGGTTTATTTATATGTAATCAACTTACGTAAAGTTAATTAATCTCCTTTATTTATCCTTTATGTTTTCTTAAAACCAAAGTACCGTAACACTGCTTTATTAGTTTGAATGATTATTCATGATAGAGCTTATGTATACATATAGAGCAAAGATTTCAAGTTTAAGACAGATTGGATAAATATAGTATAGTGACCTAGATTTAACTTTTGTTTTATAATTTTTGTTTCTTTCTTTTTTTTCCTAAACACGACTTGATAAAACCTGACATTGAAATTTACAAATAATGTACTTAATTACTCTAAGAATGAAGGAATATTAAAAATGTGATTTATAATAGTCATGACGTAAATTGTTTTTTTTTTTTTTTTATATACATTTTCTTGTTTTTGGCTATTAGAATAAAGAAAATACATATAACATACTTAATCATTTAATAACATATTTTAAACACATCATCTTGTAAACTTTTTTCTGTTAAAAAAAAAAAATCTCTAAAAAACCGTCTTATAATTCTATATTATGATTTGTGCATATCATGGGTTCATTGCTAGTATATGTGTATATGAATTGTGATTTGATAAAATTAATTAAATAAGCAGATAAATAAGTTAGTCCAAATGAATATTTTGCCGAATTCATCTATGGAGATGAAGGTGATTAAGAGGAACTCATGGTTGGTAAGAACGATTTCATTTAAAATTTAGGCACCATCTGGAATTTGAGTAAAGAAAGGAATAGGAAGAAAAATCAATAATTCTCCTTCCGTTTCGTGTTGGTTTCTAATTTAGACCGAAAGAGAATGTTGTTTTCTTCTCATTTTTGTTTCACGATTTTTTTTTTTTTTTGGTTGATTTTTTCATTTCAAGAGTAATCATATTACTTTATTTCCTTTTCTTTAAATTTCAAATAAGGGAAAACGATTTTCTTTACACTTTCTTTTTAGGAGTAATTACATTCTACCCAGTTGTCGATTAAGCAAAAATTAAATAATTTTTCTATAGTTCAAAAGTGAACACATAATTCTCTTATAGTTTGGACTTATTTATATAGTGGATAGAATCATGACATTTGATAAATTGACAAAAATATTCTAGCAAATGACAACCATTTATTTTTGCAAAAAAGACAAAATTATATTTTTAATATTCTATTTTCAAAAATTAAATTGACAAAAATATCTTTATGACAAAATTTTCATAAACTCTAACGGTTTTTATTTATTTTACAATTAAATACAAACTACAAAAATATTATGTATTCACTTTTAAACAAAAAAGAATTAACCCTTCCTTTTATTTTATGTACAAAATCAAACTGACAAAAGAAACTAATTTTCCAATATTTTCTCTCTCATTTTTTTGCCCTTTCCTTTCCATTTCCCTTCAAACAGGCCTACAAAATCATAAAAGCCTTATTTGGCCATGGTTTGTTCGACAGAGAGAGGATGGAGAGCATCCAATCCCTCATATATCTCAACAAATTTCTTCAATATTTTATTTACATATATACTCTCTCATTGGACTGCGGTGATCTCTCAGTCTCGGTCTCACCAACCTAGGTGGCATGTCACTGTTTCTGTGTTACTACGCTCCACGGTGGTCAGACCATTTTGGAACAACGAGTGGTAAGATGCTCCCACGTAGGATTATACAACTTGACATCCGTTGGATATGTCAAGCACAGAGGATACAGGGTGTGAGTGAGAAGTACCTGAACACCATGCGCCTCTCTCTCAGCATACCAACACCAACGAGACCAACGAGAGAGAGAGAGAAGGCTTTCTGCTTTCCTACCACCACTCACTAGCGATGTGGTTTCTGTCTCGATTTGGCTGAGATTAAAGAAACCTCCTCCACCCACTACATACCACCAACCATCTCATTTCTTTAACATCTCTACACACACACATATATATATATATTCAGATATAAAGAAGACTATCTTTTTTTATCTGTGTTGTGTGGGGGGGGGGGATGCTCATTCAGGTTCTCTGATTTGCTCATTTTTTGAAGTAAAGCTCCAACAAGAAGAGCCATTCCGGTATGTTCTCTCTCTCTAGAAGTCTTCACAACTGCAATTTTCAGTTGGGTTTATTCATCAAATTTCTCTGCTTCAATGCATCATTTATATCTGTATGCTCCTAATCCTTTTGTGATTTGTTTGTTACAAGTTTCATGTTGTTATTGACATCTTGATTTATCGTTTGACATCGAGGTTGCTTACAGATTGTCTCTTCTGTAACTTCTGTTTATAAACCATCTCAAGCTAATGTCTTGCTTATGGGATAACTAGCTTGCTTCATTGCAATCTACTTTTATATATGGTATGTTAAAAAGTTTCGATTAATTTCTCAATACCCAATTGAAGGTCGTTTTTGGACACTGGTTTTTGCCACGAGTATTGCTTGATTCTGCTTAAACTTATTCATTGTGATGAGTGTTGCGTAGCTTCTGAATTCAGCCGCCTCTGTTCTTGATAGCATTGTATATCAATGAAAAAGTGCTGTCAATAAATTGCTGGTTGGAAATGTCCAATGTTGAGATGCAGAATTCGACCATCAATGAGAATCTTAGAATACGCAGTGGAATTTGGTTTTGGGGCACAAAATCTCAATGAACATGAATATTTTGATTGTGATGTTACCTTTGATTCATTGGCATGTTTAAGATCCCTCTTGGGGTTTTTATTCTTTTATGTCCCCACAAGTAAATTTGCACTTGATGGTTGTCCGATCACGACCCAACATATTCATGATTTGGGTATTCCTTTTTCATTTATGATATATAGGAACTCTTAAATCTTTTAGACAACATGCCTGTGGTTTGAGCTATACATTTGTGGATCATTGCTGGACTCAAGTTGAATTTTAAGAGAAAATTAATGTGATTATTTGTTAGTTGTTTTATGGACATAAGAAGTATTGTGATCCTTTTTTTTGATGAATTTAAATCAGATATATATTCAACAAGATGAGAGGAGCAGGTTTGTGGCAACTTGGGCAATCAATCACCCGCCGTCTTGCTCGAGCTGATACGAAGGTCGTAGCTCGACGATGCTTTACCACAGAAACTGAGCTAAAGAAGACAGTTTTATATGATTTCCATGTTGTTAATGGTGGCAAGATGGTGCCGTTTGCTGGATGGAGCATGCCTATTCAATACAAGGACTCAATCATGGACTCCACTGTGAATTGTAGGGAAAATGGTGGGCTATTTGATGTCTCTCATATGTGTGGGCTAAGCCTCAAAGGGAAGGATTGCATCCCATTTCTTGAAAAACTCGTTGTTGCCGATGTTGCTGCGCTTGCCCCTGGAACCGGAACTCTTACTGTCTTTACGAATGAGAAGGGAGGGGCAATTGATGATTCAGTGGTCACAAAGGTCAAGGACGATCACATATACCTGGTTGTGAATGCTGGGTGCAGGGATAAGGATCTTGCACACATTGAGGAGCATATGAAGGCATTCAAGGCCAAAGGTGGAGACGTGTCTTGGCACATTCATGATGAGAGATCTCTACTAGCTCTCCAGGTAAATTCTCAAAGCCTAAGTATGTTGTTTGGACATTACATGGAAATCAATGACACTTTTCCTTTATTGGCATTTGAAATTACCAAACAAATAGAGCTCCCACAATAACTGTTGGCTTTTGGGATCAAATTTTGGGTTTTCGTGACATTCCATTATGAACAATCTTCACTGTTAGTCTACTTTTTTCGGTGATCGTGACATTTTCTTACAAACTTAAATGTAATGAAATGAGAAAATTTAGTTGCAATACGATTTAAGGACCGCTGCTTATTTGCTTTTCTACTTCATTTTTCCACTGCCTATCGTTGTTTGTCACGCAATGTTTTCAGCTCCTACCAAATTGTTCTGGTATGCTAGTCTACTGGGTCCGAGTAGATATCATACACATTTAATTATAGGATCTGTAGATAGTATGCACATATTTCTTGCATTTTTCAAATAATTGTAAAAGATGAGCTCTCCATCCACACCCCCCCCCCCCCCCCCCCCCCCCCCCCCCCCCCCCCCCCCCCCCCCCCCCCCCCCCCCCCCCCCTCTTTTCCCTCCAAAAAAAAAAAAAAAAAACTGGAGTGATGTGTGCATTTAGTTCGTCATTTTATTGAGCTATTCTGTTTTTATGATCTGAAGTTCTTTTGTTCTTATTTACATTCAGCTGTCTCCTTAGTCTTCTGGAGCTATCATAAGATAATTAGGTGTGCTCTTTGTCTTTGTCTTTTTCTTTTTTCTTTTTTTTTGGTCTGTGTGTGTCTTGGCTGTACAAACTTAGGAGGTAATGGACTGTCATAAGTACTTTGCAGCATTTGAAATTTAAACTTCTCTGTTCTCTTTTGCCTAGTCACATTTCCATTTTTGTCCATTGATACAAAATAATAAATATCATATAGGAAGACGCTTTTTATACAACATTCTTAGCTGGAGGGAGTTCAGTTGAAATGTATTGATATTTGTGGCCAATAAGTCCTCAGGTCACTGGCACAGCTTCAGTTATTAGAAGCAGCATAACAGTTGCAAACAGTTTTGTAATTAGTGCTTCTTTATCCACTAAAACAATCCTACTACTGATCTTTACATGGCTTTTTCTGGATGCCTCTGGTTCAGGGTCCTCTTGCAGCGCCAGTTCTTCAACACCTGACAAAAGAGGATTTGAGCAAGATTTACTTCGGGGAGTTTCATATGTTGGATATCAATGGGGCCCACTGCTTCATGACTAGGACAGGGTATGTTGCTTACATGACTTGCTCTGATAGATGTTTTAACTGATTCTTGAACCAATGACACTTTTGCCTTTATCAGTTGGTGATTTGCCAAAGGCTGTGACTCGTACAGGTTGTCTCTCCTTTCGGGTCTCAGAAAATGATTGTAGCATGATAGCTAGACGGATCTTGCTTTGTTCTGTGCCCATCAGTGGGAAGATGTCATGAACTTGCCATGAATATTAGTATTAGAAATTTCCCATTTGTCGATGAAGAATTTGATCTTGCGTTGCTGAACCCCAGATAAGAGGGAGTTGCCTGAACTAACAAACTCGAATCTGCAGCTCAATAAGACATCAAAAAGTTCCTATTTATAAAAAAAAATAAAATAGACATCAAAAAGTTCCTATGCTTTAGATTTCATTGTATACTATTTATTCAATTTTTCCGCTTGTAATCTTACTTGGAGTAAGCTGTGACTTTTAATTGATTAGCTCTATTTCTTTACAAGAAACTTTCAGGTACACAGGTGAAGATGGATTTGAAATCTCAGTTCCTTCAGAACATGCAGTAGATCTTGCCAAAGCGATCATAGAGAAATCTGAAGGAAAAGTGAGGTTGACAGGGCTGGGAGCACGAGACAGTCTTAGGCTTGAGGCTGGCCTTTGTTTGTATGGCAATGACATGGAACAGCACACAACGCCTGTAGAGGCAGGACTCACATGGGCAATAGGGAAGAGAAGAAGGGCAGAAGGCGGTTTTCTTGGTGCCGAGGTAATCCTCAAACAAATCGAAGAGGGTCCATCAGTAAGGCGCGTCGGTTTTTTCTCTTCAGGTCCTCCTCCTAGAAGCCACAGCGAGATTCAGAACGACAAAGGGACTAGCATTGGGGAGATCACCAGCGGAGGATTCAGCCCCTGCCTGAAGAAGAACATAGCAATGGGTTATGTGAAATCTGGTTCCCATAAAGCTGGAACCAAAGTTAAGATCGTGATTCGCGGAAAGTCCTATGATGGAACTGTCACAAAAATGCCTTTTGTACCCACAAAATACTACAAGCCATCTTAGTTTCTTGTTCAGTTTTCAGCTCATAGATTTTCTCATTGGTTCCTCCTTCGACTTGTTTTTGATGAACTTGAATGTTTGCTATGAATGCTAATCTCCTTTTTTAACATATGATGATCATTTCACTTATGTTTTGGGTGTCATCAAAAAATTTGTTTCAACATCAGCAGCAATTATTTTGTGAAAGCCCACCTCATATTTTGTTTTAAGAAAGGTTCTCAATGCAGAAATGGCGCTGGAAAATTTGGACATAGTGATTATTCAGCTCACACTTGCTCTTTGTGAAATGGTTTCTCAACCTGTTTAACACATGTTCTTTGAAATGTATGTCAACTCATCTCTGTTATTATTGTCATTCTAGTTGAATTATGTTAATTGTACGAAATATCAGGTGGACTAACAAAGACAATACACCACAAAAACCAGTGTTCTATCAGCATTGAAGTACCTTTGGGGAGTTTTGTTTTGAAACTTAATTTTCAATTTCAGGTAATTTTAAATTTATTTACCAAACTCAAATTGTTCAATGAGTTGTGACTTAAAAACAAAATTTTAAGCTTGAAGTTGTGTCTTCTAAACACTACTTTAAACTTAAAGTTTTGTTTTCAAAACACAATTTTTGTGATTTAAATCTTGTCTCAGATTCTTATAAAAGTTGTGTTTTTAAGACACAATTTCAAACCTCAAGTCGTGTTTTGAATGCATAATTTCTTGGACTACTTTAATTTGAAAAATAAGTTTAAAATTATTTGAAATTGAGAAACAAGTTTCAAAACAACTCTTTTCTACAATTTCCTTTGTCCCAAATTAAAATTAAAATAAAGATAAGAGAGAGAAGATGCCAGAACCAACTTGTACATTTGTACCCAAACTGATGGATAAAATAAACTTTGTATTTTTACACTTTATACTGAATCTCACTTCAGGATTTATACTTTTCATTATAACAATTAAGTTCCTACACTTTTAATTTGTTGCAACGTCATTCTCTCATAAGTTTTCATTAACGCAATTGATAGTCAAAAGTCTCATGGAGCCTTTTGCAACCTTGAGTTTATTTTATTTTTTGCATAAAATGATTGTCAAAAGTCTAGAAGGTATTGGTGAGAAATTATTGTAAAGAAGTTTGTGAAGTAATTGACTATGGGTTACTCGTCACGCACAAAACTTTTGTGGTCAATTACACAAACGAAAGAGGAGACAATATTCAATGCAACAGTGATACTACGACATTATTGCTGATGTGGTATCACAAACCAATGATATACACTTATATGAGCATGTTATGATGAGATTTCCTAACAGTTAGTGGAGTAGTGTGGATAAAATATTTCAACAAATTCTTTAATTTTAGGTGATAAGGATAATAATCGTATTTTAGCAAAATTCTATTGGCTTGTGATACCAAATCATTTTAATGACGTGGTATCACCGTGACACTAAATATTTACTTGAGAGAAGGTAACATTGTAATAAATTAAAAATAAAAAAACTTAATTATTATAATTAAAAATTCGAGTTTTGAAATGGAATTCAGAACGACAGTGTACAAAACGTAATTTTATCCCAAATTGATCTTCTACTACTTTACCTATTGTACAACCGCAATGTAGTCCTCCTCTCGTTCTCTCTCCCCTAACGTTACCTCCAAGCCAAACCCCTGATTATGCTCCCTGCGACCCGTCATCGTAAACCCTTGATTACTCTGTTGCATCTACTGACTTATGGGATCTCTCTCTCCGTCAATGCCATGCTTTTTATACCCAACTTTGCTGGGTTGAGTTGTGGGTGTTTAAGGGGCTCAACCGCCCAAGGCATTTGGGTTCATATTTTAGAACTTATAATCTTTATCTAGGCATGAATACGGAGCTCATACTCTATGCGATTGTGTTTATACTTTGTAGGTTTTTTTTTTCTTCCTGTGATTGCTTTTGGGTATGTGTTTGATTGCGATGGATGCTATGCAAAAATGCGCCTTGATCGCTTGATCTCATATTGGTTTACTTTGGATGAGTCTCTCATAAACTCAAGGGAATTAAATTGTTTCTGCCTGAGCCTGTGTAGGTTTTATCATTGATAGGAGGTTCAGCAAATGGGATTTCATTGGATTAGATTTTTCTATAAATTATTTCTTGTATTTGCATATCTAAATATGTTAAAAAAAAGTTGAAAAATTCACTGTCTGTGTCTTCTAAAGAGTCTTTTGTTTTGACCTGGATATGGGATTGTGTGGTGTTATCTATATTTGCAAATGCTAACTTGTCTGTATGTTCTTTCGGTGTTGTTCCTATAGATGTTAGTATTCCCTTGAGGCTCATGTGGTATTTCAGTGTGAAGCGTGATGCTTTGGAGCTTCAAAGTTGCTGTGACACTGATTACTACAGGCATGCTGCAGGATTTAATTGAGCCAGGTCCTGTAGGAGTGAAAACTTTGTAACTCATCAAAGGGCCAAAGATTGAGACCTTTAGATTCAAAAGCTATCTCCCTTAACTGTGTACCCTTTCCCTCCAAAGATTGATGGAAACAAATGGAATATGGAAACGTGGGACGGTGAAGATCGGATCAGATGGTGAAGATCGGATCAGCAACTTAGAGGACTCGCTTCTTATTCACATTCTCCCTTTCCTTCACACAAAATATGTTGTGAGAACTAGTATTCTGTCAACAAGGTGGAGGAGCCTCTGGGCTTCTGTTCCCAATCTCATCTTCCATGTAGATCCATCTGACATACCAATGGGTCACACATGTAGTTTTATGAATTTTGTTGACAGAGTACTCCTCCTCCATGACTTGTCTCATATTCACAAGTTCTCCTTCCATTATGATGGAACTCCACAGATCGACTTGAACCGTGTCAATGCTTGGATTTGTGCGGTGGTTAAACGTCGTGTTCAAGAGCTGCATATAAATATTCATCGTTTGGGAGTTCAGCAGCCTTTTAACTTTCCTCTGAGCCTCTTTACTTGCGAAACACTCGTTAATTTGACACTAGGGTCTTGCTCATTTCCTGTTATCAATGTGCCGAACTCAGTTTACTTTCCGAATCTGAAGACCCTCAACATTTGCGTTGCCAATCCTAATGACAGCTTAACTCAAAAGCTCTTTTGTAGCTGCCCGGTGCTTGAAGATTTGTATTTACTTGCTCATTTGGAAGAGGAGAAAGAAGTGACTTTAAATATCTGCATACCTGCCCTGAGAAAGTTCAGATTAGATATGTTTGGATATCCATTTGGTTGTTCTGATCCCAAGGTTGTCGATGCCCCAGGTCTTGTAGATCTTTTTCTTGATGAAAGCATTTTGGCTTGCTATTCCATAAAGAGCATATCCTCCTTAGCAAAAGTATCTATTGATGTTAAAGCCAATGATCAGAAATATCTGGGACGTGATCATGCTAATAGGGTACTTGAGCTTCTTAGAGGAATTTCAAACGTTAAGTCCCTGTATTTGTCTACCCGTACTCTGATTGTAAGTTTGCTCTTTTGTCTGGAAAACTTAGTGGCAGTATGAAAGTGTATTCATCATATTTTTTAAGTACTATCTGGGGAATCCTGAGTTTTTAATTAACTAACTATTATGCTCATTTTGAAGGCTCTTGACTGTGCTGAGGGCATTGATCCACTTACTTTTAGAAATTTGACCCATTTGACTTTGGGTTTTACTTATTGGTCGATGCTGCTGGACTTACGTGCAAAGATGCCCAATCTAGAATCTATGCAACTAGCAAGTGTGAGTTTAAATGTATTTCCCAGTGCACAATAAACTGTCCTCTTTAAGTTTCAATTTTTGAATTTGTTTTTTCTCATTTTTAGTGTCGTGCAGGTTATCATGACTGTTTTGATGAGGAAGGGGAGTTTACTAGGATTGTGCCTGGCTATTTACTATCAGGCGTGAAAGTAATTGAAGTACACAACTTCAAAGGAATGGAATATGAGCTGCAATTTTTTGAGCCTTCTCTCATGAATGCAAAAGTATTGAATAAGATGGCAATTGAACACCAGAATTTAGCTTTCTCCGAGGTGGAAATATTTCAGAAGAGACTACGAATGTTCCCATTGGGTTCTGAGACGTGTCAAATTGAATTCTCCCACCGCCCCTAGGCTGCCGGCCCTTTTAGTTTGTTAATCGTACGGCATGGCTGTTTGTAACAAAGCACGATGACTTTTATCTTCTTATCTTGTTGTTTCATCGACTATAGTTCATATCTCATGTCTTAGTGTTACGAATTGTCACCTGTGGTATGTCTAGAGCCGCGAAGGACCTTAGCGTGGGGTATATCTGAGTATGGTTGGCCGTTGGCATGACAATCTCGTAATTTTTATTTTTTATATTTATTGGATATATGAATTATGATTTTTTGAGGGAGTAGAATGTTTTCTCATATCAGTTTGGATATGGCTCAGAATACTATTATAAAGGCAGGTTCTAGTGTTGACTCTACCACCTCCTAGAGCTACGGAAAGGGACAGCATTCAAGTGAGTCTTCCAAGGGAGTGGGTGAGACTTGGGGGTCGATTGTGGCATGTGGCTGCAGTTCTTATGCTAGTTAAAGGGTTACATTTGCAGCATTGTGTCCGGTGGGGCAGATGTTGGGCATTGGCGTCGAGGATGGAGTTGTGACATTTGCACCGGCTATGTCGCACTCGTATCGTGGCGGGGCTTATATTCATGACGGATTGGGTCTCGATGTGCATATTTGCATGCCGTGTATCTCGTATGTACTTGCGCATTGAGTTTACGTTTGTGCACACGGTCCCTTGATTTGGCTAGTATTGGTGTCGCTCTTGGCACTATAGTGTGGGCTTAACGGTTGCTATTTGGTAGTGCCTATCCTTGCGGGTAACAACCTTGACGCAGGACGCTAAGAGTTTCATGGATGGAGGCGTCGTGCCTAACAGGTGATGCTTGACTGACACGCATGTCTAGTTGCACATGGCTATGTTACTTGTGTTTCGAGAGGGACTAGTGCTAAGCACATTGCTTGTCATGTGTGCGCGCATTTGAGAATGGCGTTGCTATCACCTATAGTTTGGGTAAGCCGTATGGCTTGCGCATCGAAGGTCCGAGTTTAACAATATATGCGAGTCATTACGGATGGATCCTGGACGAGCGAATAATCTTATGTCTCGATATTTGAGTTTGGCAGGACTATTGCTTGGTGTATAGTCGCCTCACGGGTCATTTTTACTACGTATGATCATGACGGATCGCATTACTGTCACCGTGTGATGCCTGACTTGCTAGCTCGTAACACTTGATTATGTATATGCTTGGCATCCTCCAGAGCTGCCATCTTAACTCCATTTAGAAGAAACAGGTACAAGGGGTTTCCGTGCAGTTGTATAGTTAACTTTTCAAAGTTGTTTGTGTTACTTTATGCTATAATTTGCTACATTTTGAACCAGATAAATGCATTAATTAAACATAAGACAGAAAAGTTAAAATTGTGTAATGGTTAGAAGCACATAGTAGTATGAGAGAGTCAAATATCGGTGCTTTATGGGACTGGCTAAGGAAAGGAATGGCAGAATTCTTCTTCTTATTCTTCTTCTCTCTCTGTTTTTTCTTAATTGTTTTGGCTCTGTTTTGTAAATAGGAAATGAAAGCTCCAGGATGACATATGCTTTTGAATGCTGTGTCATACAACAATTGGCAAGGCTTCCCTTAGTTGTGCTTGTATTGTGGTCTGTTTCTTCTTATTTAGTGGCTTTTCCTTTTAATTCTTCCTGCTGCAACTTTATATGCCTATGTGGGATTCAATATTGTGGTTGTTTAGGTACCTCTATAAAACCTTGCTTAGTAGGTCCTTGAATGGTCTAATTCAGTCCCCCTGCTGCTCCTTTTAAACCTTAATTCTTCTTTGAATATGGAATTGCCAATGATTCCGGGCGGCTAGGTAGCTTCCAGATTATGTCGTTTTGATACATTGGTTGGGGAAGTTTCTGTGTCATTAAAGAACCAGCAGTTATGGGTAACAGCCACTCTAATCACAAGCTTATATAAAACTACCGCCGAATGGAGCTTTTTGCTTACTAACACCATCTTTCCTAATGAAGATTGGTTCTCCTGCTGTTCAGCTTGGAAGGGGGTGATTCAAGAAACAGAAGTTAGCAGCTTAAACAATTCCACGTATGTTGCCCGGCCTCTGGAAAAAAATTCCGAATTCCAACTCCCTTGACTCACTCTTGCTTTCCGGTCCCAGCTTCACAGGTGATTACCAAGTTTGACTGCAAATGCATACTTTGATTTCAAGAGAAAACAAGTGTTGAGAAAACTTGAAAAATGATAGCAATAAACATTCAGGTTTTGTTTATCAAGTATACAAAAAATCCAGCCAGTAACCAAGTGATTCGCTTCACCAAAGGTTTCCGTCCTTGGGACTACCACAAACTACAAAATGATTCATTTTGTGTTAAGGGCCTCTTGCTTCTAGCCAAAACACAAACTAGAACCCCTAAATCCAGGAAATATGCAAATACTTAAATCACTCACATGTGCCACAAGTGAAAAACTCAAAGATGTGGATAACAACATAACCCCATAAATTCTAGGTATAAATATTGTTCCACCCCAGTAAAACAAAGTTTATCATTTACTAGTATACCAGCAAAGAAGAAATCACAAAGTTGTCTCTGCTGTCTCTATATGTCAAGAAGAAGCCTCCGAGGGTCCTCCACAACATCTTTGATGCGACGCAGAAAGAAGACAGCCTCTCTACCATCAATCAGTCTATGGTCATATGTTAGTGCAATGTACATCATTGGCCTTGAAACAACGTTACCTCCAACCACCATTGGACGGTTCACAATCGAATGCATTCCTAGAATAGCAGACTGCAGAAATCATGGAAAGGAAAAAAAAATAAAATTAAAGCAATTCATTCAAATCGAAAATGTAATCTCTGTTAAGGCAACAAAGCAGTTGGAGAGAATGATATTGTTGCAATCATAATGTCACATGCAAGAAATGCACCCCTAGAGAACCAAGCTACCAGCTCAACCCCATGCACCAATTGCTATGACATAGTAGAACATGGATGCATGATTGTCTATATCATACATCTGTCTCATTGTGCAGTATACATACTTGTAGTTTAATGTTTATAGAACTATGTTCAAAGTCTAGTTTTCAGTTAGGTATGTGATCAGATAATTATATCCCAAACGTCTAGGGAGGTGAGAACCAGCCCGGCCTTTAGCTCTTAAAATGTTAGTTCATCAGATAATTTTGCAGAAATGTGTGTTCATTATATGTATACACAAGAAGACCCTCAAATTCTCAGCTTACTGTAAAAGAACCAACTCTGAGCAGCATCTTACCTGTGGAGGGTTAATGATTGGGGTACTTAGAAGGCTTCCATAGACGCCACCATTAGATATTGTGAATGAGCCTCCAGCCATTTCATCAATTGATATGGTTCCATCAGTCGCCTTCTTAGCAAGGGTATTGATCGCTTTCTCTATTTCAGCAAAGTTCATTGTCTCTGCATTGCGGATAACAGGAACAACAAGGCCCTTGAAGAAGAAACAGAGCAGAAGAGACCCAAGTTAAGCAACTAATGGAAAAAAAATAGCAAAATAAACTTGATGTCAGGCCAAAGGCAGACAAAACAACACACATCAAGAACAAGAATTATCCAGAAAACAAGCATGGATAATATTGCAGGTTGCGGCAAACCCTTATTTGTTTTTGGGCTAAAATATATATCACAGAAGAAAGAAGCATACTTCAGGTGTGCAGATGCACAATGGGTTGGTTGTGTGTGTTTTGAGAGAGAGAGAGAGAGAGGGGCAATCTCTTCTTAAGGAGCTCAAGACTAGTGAGAGAAGGAAAACAAACGAAGAGGCATTATAGTGCCAACTAGAAACTGCTGTATTATTCACCCACTCCAGCTAGGTAGTTAGCAACTGATATCACTGAAAAAACGAACCATGAAAATTGCAATATAACAGTAGAAATTAAAAGGACAAATCTTTCCAAATATAAACATGTCTGACGTCTCCACGGGCAGAGAAGGGTACGAGGGAATCTGCCCACAACCTAATAAATGCGTAAGTTTGATGTATGACACAGATAAATGGAAACCAAACACATAAGATCTGTCCATGTAAATCCAACATGAAGGAGGTGTAAAGCCAACAATAGTTTAATAGCGTAATACCAAACAAAATTTTTTTTTTTTTTTTAAATGAGGAACCATCCCAAGGCAGCCCTTTAGACCCACCCCTACAAAGCAAACCCCGGGTTGGGCAAGCCCCAGTGCAATACCAAACATCCAAGCAAGATGAAAACAACAAAAGCTTTAAATTTGCCGGAGCAAAAAAATGTAGACTTTATAGAACTAAGATAAATCAACATTCTAGAAACTTCATTGGAATCTATGCTATGAACCTTCACTTATAACAAAACATTGATCAAAGACTGTCAAAACACAGCAACCTGAGATTTTCAGTTAGATGATGACTAAGTTCCATTATGTCATGTCAAAAAGCCTTGGAATAGAGGAGAAACATATGATAAAAACACAAGATTTCACCACTTCTACGCAGCAGTATTGACAATTATTGCATCAAAATGCAAGAGCGTGAAGGAAAGACCACATAGACCTCAAAAGTTAAGATTCTTTTATAAATTACTGCTTCTGGGAGTATACATCTAAATTTTTGAAAAAGGATGAAGGATGAAGAAAACATGGGACATCTAAAGAAGATGCCAGCTAGTTAGCTGGGCGAGCCATGTCATTGTCATACCACATGTTTGGGTTAAATCCCTTTGGGAACTTGAAAGAATATCTTCAACCTTCATCCCCATTTGTCCAGAGGCTTGATAGAACATGTCATTAGCTTCTTTTCAGGATGCGATGGGGCCATAAACCAATGGTTGATGCTATCACTACCATGCAACTGAGCCAATAATTGACTTTCACTTTCAATTGCAGGAAAAAAAGTCCAGTTTATGCATAGAATTTTGGAAGGAACAGAAAAATATTATTGACTGAAAAACATCTGTTATTTCAGTAGGATCACTTATTATTATGAAATTAAAATGCATCCTCACAGGACTTGCTGTTAATAATTTTACCAATTAAGTACTAGCACCAACACTTATATTGATTTCATTCTTATTCAACAAGGTGACAATGGTTACCTCTCACAACTAAATGGCATCAAAAGCAGAAAGAAGTTCAGTTATCATTCGACACCAAATTGTTCCATCAATTAATCACAAGGTCTCTGAAACAACTAGACTAATGACTTACCTTTGGTGTACCGACAGCAATACTAATATCAATATAATCTCTATAAATGATGTCATCCCCATCAATGACAGCATTAATGATTGGCTGATTCTGGAGCCCGCTAACAGCAGCCTGAGATAAGATGAGCTATGAACAATAGGAGCACAAACACACAAGTGCAACTGTATACTTAAGGTATGAAATCACAGTAAATGGAAAACACATACTTTGACAAATCCTGACATAAGTCCCAACTTCACTCCGTGCTTCTCAACAAAAGCATCTTTGTAATCAGAACGAAGGTTCATCAAATTAGTCCTGAATTACATAAGCAAATCTCAGAAATGGAAAAAAATAAATTGCAAGTCAATCATATCAAACTATATGGAAAACAAAATGCAAAATACACTCAGTGATGGAAACTGAAGATTCTTGTTGAATCATGCAAATAATGTTTCATATTGAATTTTTGACCAAAAGAAATGGAATTGGGGATGAATTCTAAACCTCTAGGAATCACTATCGCTCCGCTTAGAACTTGGATTTTAGGATGGAAACAAAAGTGAAATTCTGGAAAAATTGATTTCCTTTGGTTGTCATGGAAAATGAGAAGGAAAAGAAAGTTGATGGAAAATTCCTGAAGCTTCAGGATTCTCACTTTCCTCTTAAAACCGTAAGGAAAATTGGGAGAAAGTGTGAGAGAAATTTTTACCAGGCCTCGACCTCACCCCCGACCCCTCCTGCCTTCAAGCAAAATTTCTAGTTTCAAACTGCGCTACCATGGTGGCAATTTCCGACTGACAACCACCTCCGGCAAGCTGACAACCATCCATAACTAATAACTAGCAACTGTTGATTATTGATTGGTGGCCTCCACCGCCTCCTCTGCTGAAACTGTTTGATTGGCAACCTTCCCAAAAGAACCAGAAGTGGGTCTGTTCTCACTCCTATTATTAATTTGTTTTGGGTTGAAGAGAAATTGTGCTTGTGTGTCATTTTCGTTAATTTACATGGAGAGTCAACCAAGAAAATCTCTAGGCACAAAATCTGATCAAATTGCTCACTCTTTCCTTCAAGCTCTGTCAAGAAAGTTCTGTGACAAAGCACAGAGCCTTTTTTCTTCTTTGCAATCAAGCATTACTAATATTATAAATGTTAAATTCTGTAACTTGTATATATATTAATATGTATATATATAAACTAGCTAAAAATATTTTCATTTATATTGGTTGAACTGTATAATTATGGCTATTTAATTTTAATCTTGCCTAACGTTCGCACGAAGCAAACTGCAACTGCTTGCTTTATTTTTTGTTTTTTATTTTATTTTTTTATTTTTTCACTTTTCCCATTCAACCAAATAAAAGAAATGACTTTATTAGAAATGCATTTTATTTTCCTTCAAATTTTCTGGAACAACCAGACAAGATAAGGAATCTTAGTTTCCTTTTCTTTTCTTTTATCTTTTCCTCCTAAAATCCGGGTTCCAAACGGAGTGTAAGGGAAAACAAAAAAGATAATGCAGTTTATGGAAGGCAGCAACATTTAATTGGCATTCCATGTTAATTTAAAGAATAAATAAATAAACTTACATATCCACTTCATTGAAGGTAGTCAGCAGTGCAAAAGTATTCTGAGAGTCCTTTAAACGTGCTGCAACACGTTTCCTGAGTCTTGTCATTGGAACCTGAACACACAATAAATAGTAAAAATAAAATAAAATTCAAAGTGAAGTTCATTTAAAACTTAAAATGAAACTCTCATGGAACAATTCAGTAAACTATCAGAGATCATGGTGCTTACTCTTCTTTCTCTATCCTTTGGTGGAAGTTGAGGTTCTGTGGCCGAGGGCTTAGAAGGTGATGGAGTAGGTGCTTTAGGCTTCTCTCTGGGCACCTCTTGAGGTGGTGGAGTTTCTGCCATAGGCTCTTGCTTGTCCACCACCTTTTCTGCAGGAATTGGCTCAGGGGTGGCCTTGCTAGGTGTCTTCTCTGATGGAGCTACATAGGTTACACCCTCACCAGATTTTGAAATGACGGCTATTTTTGTCCCTGGTTCAACGGTATCTCCTTCTTTGGCTACAAACTAATAAAAATTAAAGAGGTAGGATTACAAACTAGAACATATGGGTTCCTTTAAAAAAAAACAGAGAAGGTGGAACAAGATGAACTTTTCATTAATTGATACTGCAGTCTGCTGAAACTCTTACCTTTTCGATTACACCTGCCTCTGGACTTGCAACATCAATTGTCACCTGATTGAAGCATTTGAACACCACTTAGCCCTGATCATGATACCCAGCATTTGCAATAGTTCTATAGGGAAAGTACCTTGTCAGTTTCAACTTGGGCAATTGGTTCATCGATTTCCACATGATCCCCAGGTTCTGCTCCCAATTTATCATAGCATGAGAACCAAGAATTTAATTGGACACAAAAACTATTTGACACAGAAATACATACTCTTCAAAAACTTGGCTAGAGTGCCATCAGAAATGGATTCACCCATAAAAGGAACTACAGCATCAACCAAGTCACCTTCAACGCAGAAAGAAGAGCTTCAATAAATGGAGATCTAAAACTGTGACCATATGCCAAAGCAGGAAAATTATCATGATAAAGAACCATTAAACTATCGCACCATTGTCTGAAGAAAATGACCTATTCCCCAATCGGCTTAAATCTGTTTGAAGAAATGATACCTCCCTGTACACATTTGAGGGAAAATAAAAACAATCATTAATATTTAATATGAAAGATTCAATGAAGAAATAGGAATCAGTAATGAAAGCAAGAGATGCTGCTAACCTTACAGCAGGCTTTGAATTAATTGGACACCCTGTAATCACATGAAGTACAAAGGAATCAGTAAAGAAATAGGAACACAAATGTATAGATTAATTTTCACACCAAAGGTCATGAAGCTGAACGGCCATTATATCATCTACAATAACATTACCCAAATAACCGTGCGGACCAAAGTGTCGCAGTAGTTTTGATCCACCTCCAAGATGTAGTGTCTGTACAAATGCCCATTGCATTTACGTTTTTGGTGTTAGACAACCAAGAAAACTGTAGTTTTGAAGTCAACCACAAAGGACAAAGATGGGGAAGTGACTTTTTTATTTTAAGCACAAAACATAATGAAGGGATTTGTTTAACAGCAACAGAACAGCTAATTTTTCAGTTTAGCAGTAGTTCATAAGTGATAACTATAGCTATGGCTACTGTTAGATAGTCAGAAATGTTATATCTCTTCACTGGATGTATCTTTTTTAGAAAATGTTCAACAAACATTAAGCCCCAAAAGGATAAAAAGCATGCCAGTAAGTTGTCCCTGGAGATAACACATTGACAATGTTCGGCCACCTTCAGCAAATATGTAATAAATAATCAAGTTCTCCATCACACTCTGATCAAGTGTTATTAATGAATATCCCAGTTCCCGACAGATAGCAGTTTTTTTTTTTTTTTTTTTTTCAGGTGGTAAACTTACAAATTCAGCCAAAGATGAAAAACTAGCTAAATTCACAAAAAGAATTCATGTACTCATCTTAAAATTATAGGTGAAAATAATTTGAAAAAATTCAGTTAAAATTCTGTGCATTAGAAAATTGATGACAACATTGGGCTGCCCAGAATTGTTCGTGAAATCATAAGCATAGGCTACTCTATAAACAGACCAAAAACAAAGCTGTCAAATTTGCAAATAACAGACCAGTTCATATACCCCAGATCCATTACAATTCAATCAAAAAACTTATCAGAGATAACAACAAACTATGGACTAATCCCCATAAATTAATTGCACATATTCAAGTAGCAGCAAGGTTGTGTAATAACAAAAATAAGTGAGACTAAGGATCAGATAAAGCTCAAAATATATCAAATGCTACCTCATTGATTGTGGTAGCAGCAACATAACCCTGTGGGGTTGATGCCGCAGCTGCAGGTCGAATCCTCGAGGATGACTGTCCTATTCCCTGAATCAACACACCATAAACCACATATTTTATAGATATAAGCATGCCAAGGGCAGAATATAATCATACAGAGGGGCGGACCGACCAAGGGCCGAGGGTAGGCGGCCGCCCCCTCTAAAATTTGGGGGAATTTTTTTTTTTTTTTACCCGATCCATTTTATATTTTGCTGAGTTTTATCTTAATGATTTTTCTCCACTTGAGCTTATGGTACTCAATAATACTTGATACTTACATTCTATACATAAACTCTAATGATCAATTTTCAGAAGTGATAGGGATTGATGGGCTTGCTCAAAAGTTAGTTTAAACGAAGAAGGATAATGTCTACCTATTAGTTTATTTGCATGTGAAGTTGGCATTGATTTTACCGGTTGCAACTGCATCAGTTGAGAGAGCTTTTTTCTATAATGAAGATTATCAAGACTCCACTACGCAATCGCATAGGAGATAAGTGAATGAATGATTGCTTGGTGTCATACATTGAAAGGGATAGATTCAAAATCGTAGACAATGAAACTATTTTACAAAGGTTTCAAAATATGAAATAACGAAGAGAATTATTGTAATTTGTCATTTATTTTTATTTACTTGAATATTATTATATTCATTGTATTATCTTAAAATTAATCATCTTAGTCAGTGGTAGACGAAGGGTGGGCGGGCGGGGCCATGGCCCCCCAAAGTTTTGAAAATATTTTTTCTATCCTATGAATTTTTAGATATTTCATATATAATATAGTGTATTCCCCTCCCCCCACCTAAATTGCTAAATTTCCCATCATCTTTGTAAATTTTTGAATATTTAGAATATTGTATAGTGTATTGATCCCCAAAAATTAAAATATTTTCCTTAATCCTCTTATCAACCAAAAAAAAAAATTTTCACCCCCCTTCAACCAAAATCCTGGGTCCCTCACTGATCATATATATAAATGACTCTACATGTATATACATATTGTAGATGCGTGAGTATATATGTGTGTAGTATTTAGAACTTACACAAGCAGAAAAACCACCAGAAGCAACTTTTCGCCTTGCAATTGCCCACATCATTCCTCTAACTAGTTTTCCTAATAAAAAGCGAAAAAGAAACAGAAAAAAAATGAAATTGGATTCAATAATTTCCAATTTAGATAAGATCAGCAATAAACTACAGGGGGTTTCGGCAATTGGACAAGTAATGTGAAGTTGAATTCAGTTCACAAGCCATCCTCAGGATCCAGAGACCCTTAAAGGGTGGTATGATCCAGAATAACGGGAATAACAAAAAGAAACCGAAGACCTACACACGTATACTATATATGCGTATATATACATATATATATATATATATATATATAAGCATGTATACACTTTATATAGGAGAAAGAAATTGGACCTGGTTGAAGGTGGAGACTTCAAACGAAGCTTTGATGGCTTTCGCTTTTACAGGAAAAAGACGAAACCGATGGAAGATTACGAGTTTAGAGAGAGAGAGTGTGTCAGAGAGAGAGAGAGAGAGTGCGTGTCAGAGCATCTCAATATGACCGAATAATTTTCATGTTTCTTTATTTTCTAATTTCCATTTGTTTCTCTCTAATTTTATTTTATTTTAATTTTGGGCAATTTTAAATTGTGACTTTTGCCTGGGTAGAGTGATGTTTAGCTGAGGTCGAGCTCACATTTTTTGATAATCACGTCGAGTGTGTGTCCGCATTGCATTGGCTAGAATGGTAACGGGCTTTTGCCTCCCCCATCTGTGGGCACAGCTGCTGCAGCACAATTGTTATGTGCATTGACAAAATTATCCTTACTAACACAAAGCGTTACTAACACAAAGCGGTAAGAAAATCACGTGGAATGGGAATGAAAATTAGAAAAATTATAAAATAAAGGAGTGTTTAAATTACAACTTAAAAAAAAGTTATAAGTCAAAAGTTTAAGCTAGTTTTAAAAAGTTATTTTTACATATGAATTATATAAATGTCCAAACCCCCTTCTATAATATAGGGAAAGAAATTTTATTTTCTCTCCTATTTACTACCGCGACGAAGAATCAAATTATCACTATATTTATTTATTTTTCTACTTCTTCTTTCAAGTGCAGAATAACCCCAAAGGGTTGTGGGTTTGATTCATTTTCATGTTCTGAGAAATATTTACCATTCGAAAACTTCAATCACTTCAATTTGTTTGAAAGGAAAAAAAGAGGTAATATTTATACCTAAATATTAATCCAAATTGCCATGAATCTCAATGTTCAAACTTTAAATTAATTCTAAAAGTAACTTTTTTAAGCAAAGAACAACATATAATTTTTTTAAAAAAAATCATAAAATGCTAGAAAAAAGTTGCATCCAAATACCCTCTAACTATCTTTTATTGATTTCACCTTCGATCAAGTATTTTCCAAGCATTAAAAGTACAATTTTAATGTAAAATAGGTTCTCAATATCTCAAAAAATTAACTGGTTAATAACAAATTCAAGTTGTGGAGAGCTCTAATAACTATTTTTTGTTCAAAAAATATAAAAATTATAGGCATATTGTTGTATAGATTTTGTAGATGATTTAACAAGAGTAATAAGATAATATTCAAACTTCGTGTGTAATATCTTTATTTAAAAATGCAATGCCTTCTAACATGGCCCCCATGCGCAGACTATTTGATAAAATAATTTTTGTGTATTTGGTTTCAAATTTATTGAAGAAAAAAATAATAAATAAATAAAATTACATTGTAAGAAAAAATAGTGAGTAGAAGAATAAAAAAAGTAAGTGAATAAATTGGGCATCGGGAGCTACGAGTCCATGACCATTTATTCTTTGAGTGATCCTTTATGTGGCGAATTGGGAATCTTTATGGGGGAAGCTTTCCTTTAGATGGTCTTATCATTTGGGCTGCTACTCGTATCACTGGTAACAGGTAAGGCACTAGAGAGATCACAAATGAAATTATGAATTTAGATCCTCCTCGGTTTACGGTTAGATTAAAGATGCCGTCATTTTATCAATCAATAATTTAGATGAGAGCTTATCACATACTTTATTAAAATCATATTATGTCAAAAAAAATTTCTTATATATAATTACAAAATATCTATTTTTAGGTTAACTTACACTAATCTTTCTTAGAGTTTTATTGAAATGACAGACAGCAGCACCCCTTGCGTTTTGAAAATTATACTGACATACTTGTAAGAGTTTGCCCACCAATGGTGTTTAGTGTTTAAGGTGAGATTACTATAATACCCTTGTACAATATTTAACAAAAAAAAGGCAGATACATTTCGGTCACATTGAAAAACTCTCCTCTGTTGCTCTTCCCTAAAGCCTGCGACTACCACCACCTCCATTGCAGCACCCACTCCGTCATCGTCCCAGGGCATCATCACCGTCATCCTTCCCTACTTTTCCACTTTTTTGCCTTGGAAGGTTTAATTCTTAATGCTACAGATCCTAAATAGCAAATATAAAAAATAAATTGGAGGAGGAGAGAATGCAATGGCCGAAGAGAGCTGTTGCTGTTGTATGAATATGGCGGTGGTTCTGATTGGTGGCGAGAGTGGGTCTGATTGATAAAATTGATGGCTTGTGGCCATGGAAGAGATGGTGGGCCTGATTGCTAAATCGATGGAGCTTTGGATTGGTTAATGAATTTCCAGCTAATTCTATTCTTACGAAGAGAGAAAGATATATACATGTGTATATACATTCACATATATGTTATTTTTAGTGAGAGTGAAATTTCCGATTTACTTGGATTTCCAATCACTCGGAAGTGCGCTTAATTACTTTCAATTAAGCTATCTAATTAATCACACACTAATAGAATCGCATACATGAAATGTAAAGTAATTACACCGTAGACACACGATTTTAGCGTGAAAATCCTAATCGAAAAAAAACCACGGGATCTAGTTCAGCCCAAATTCCAAGTACTATAACAATCGAATAGTTTACAAGAACATTTACAACTGTATCAATCCAAAATCCACGAATCTAAGTTGAAGTCGAATTTTGCTTGCATCCCCCGCAACTCACTGCTCTCTCGTGCTTGAACCACGACGAACATCACGCCATGAATCCTTGCCTTGATGCACCATCGAGACATTTTGAAGCCAGTGAAGATTTAAAGCTCTTCAACTTGTTAAAAAGATTCTAGGGTTTTTTTTTTCTTTGGAGGCTCCCAATATATTTTATACATCAGTTCTAACCCTAGAGAACCCATACTTTACATATACATAGGCATTAACAAATTTGGGAACTAATAGAAAACCTGCCCAAAAATACGTCCAAATTCTCGCTAGGGTGAGGAGCTAGCGAGAAGGAGCTTCGCGATCTTGCTGGGGCGAGAAGGTGGCGACGGCCACTGTGTTGATTTCGCTGGAGCGAGAAGGTGGCGACGGCTACTGTCCAATTTTTCTAATTTTTCGCTGGGGCGAGAGCTTAGCGAGATGGCCGCGAGATCTGCTATTTGAGCTCTGTTATCCTTGAAGCGATGTCCAAAACCCTCCTTAGCATTGGTTTGAACACACCCAACATTCTAGGACACAAATACATTATTTTTGTTCACACGATTGTGTCAATCACAATATAAATATTACAATCTCCTCCTTTGGCCAATTTGTGATAAAAATCCAACCCCAGTTACAACGCAACCACAACAAAAACAAAAAAGATCACATAAAGCGAGAATGAAGTGCAGCAAGCATGGAATTGAGCTTGGACATCTCCGAAGTTATATCAGCCAATACGCGATCTTGCACCTCAGAGCGAGCATGCAACTGATCAACCTTAGTATGAAGAGAGTCAAGCTTCCCTTCGACTCGTTCAAGATAGTCCACTGAGACCCCAATGCTAGCATGTAATGCCTCTTCCTTCGAAAGTTCTGATGCTGGACCCTGACTCGATCTAGCATGAACCTTGAACTTACTCTTGGCACCGATCATAGAAGTACTCAGATTTATAGTCCGAAGATTCAAAGGTCCTTTAGTACGCTCAATGCGGTCAGACGGAAGACAAGGAATGCCCTTATGTTCTAAGAATCGAGTAATAAAGAAGGGATAGGGAAGACCCGCCCGTTTCAGCTTAGATTTGGAGGCACGATTCATGGTTTCCACCATAAACTTGGGGAGATCAATGGACAGACCCGTTCCAATGGCATACATCCATAAGCATTTTTTAGAATCATAATCGGAAGTATAGGACGTAGGATCAATGTTATAGGAAATAATAAGATGGAGTAGGCGATAAGGAACAGAGAAGGAGTTATGCGCAATATTCTTCTTTTGCCAAATATCCTGATTATCGATGAGAAGTGGAATCACCCTATCTATCAGAGTAAAAGTACTCCAATCAGATGGTGGAAATGCTGGATTAGGTGGCCTAGGAAGATTATAGAACTCACAGATATCACTCATTGAAAAAGTAAACAATTGACCTCGAACAAACGTGGCAAATTGTAGATTATCAGGGTCCTACTGGTGAATGTGCGCATAAAATTCTCAAACCCAGTCAACTAACACCTTACCATTAGCCAACAAAATAGAGTCCCACTTCCTATCAGTGAAGGTAGTCAAAAAAGTCTCAAAAAAATCAAAGAGGGTCACAGCCCGCTCAATCAACACAGGACGATTTTTGAAATATTTATAATATTGTTTTTCATATGCAGTGGTGTGAAATTTCTGAATTTCCTCAACCCTAGGACGTTTCCCACGTGATTTAGAAGCCATGAAGATAAAGATAAGGATCTAAGATGAAGAACTGGCAAAACCCCCAAATTCGGAATCCTAGGGCATGAAGAACTAGAGATTTAGTTGAAAGAACACAAATTCAATCGGTGAACAAGGAGATGACTTACCTTAGAAGAGATTAATCGGAGCAATCTTGAGGAAAGCACCCTAGGAAGGGTGGATGAAGAAGCCCTAGGTCCAAGGAAGAGATCACAACAGCGAGGAGAAGAAACAGCAAATGCATTTCATCGTGGCTGTGTGGAGTTTTAAATCAGATCTGGACCTCACGGCAGCGAAAAGGTAGCGAGAGCTTGGCGGAATTTTTTTTTTGAAAATAATTTTAAAAAAATAAATGTAAGAGATTTACAATGACCAATAAATTGAAATTGCACTCTCACACACACACGTGTCAAGAAAGATCTATCTAACATAGCAACAGACCTTTAAGCATCCAAAAAAAAAACTATCAACCCCAATGGCCATGAAATGACACAACGTCATGGACATGGGAAATATCAGTGTGTGGGGTGAAGTGCCAAATACTCACATGAGATAGGATGCATGAAGAAATCTCTCGGTCTACCCTCATCTACAGTTATGAAAATCAGTAAACATTAGAAAGCAGACCAGTTAGGATTCAATTGGAAAGCAAGAATATGCTTAATACTTTGCTCCCCCTCAATCTTAAACTAATTTTTTTATTATATTTTTTTTTAGTTTGCTTGAAAAACATGGTTGCCCTTTCCATGACTAGACCCAAAAGGTGCATATTACGTCCACGATGGCTTTCACGCATGCCCAGCTTATTTTGTGTAACAACCATAATAGTTGTTTCTATGACCAAACCCAGAGGGTGCATATTACGTCCATAGAAACTTTCATAGTCAATTTGACACGAGTCAATATACCAATGAAAGAGAGACAGAGACTGTCAACATTGTACATATCTAACCATAGGTCAATCCAGCATAAACAAATTTCAAACAATATAGAGAATATAATCTAGCATGATTTCAGTTGCATCAAACCACATGCAAGGCTAAGCACTTGTGCGCAAAATGTGATACCTATAACTATGAATATTGTCAATAAAGCCATCAGTTATGTAATGTATTCCCAGTGTAGCTCCAAGGCCAATTAACATATAAACGACCACTCTTAATATTTGAGTATAAGATATGCAACTCAATTTACAAGTCAGAGAATACTCAAGAAAAACAAAGCACATAGTTTACAAAACACCAAGGATAACACTAGGGAAAAAAGCCATGAAGAGCACCCTAGGCTAAACGAAGTTATCATCACTTTATGAGACAAACACCAAGAGATTTCCTAAGGAGTTCAAACCTAAGGGAATCTAAAGGCTTGGTGAGGAGGTCTGCGAGTTGATTTTCAGTATTGACATGTTCTAGGCTAATGATGTTATCTTCAATAAGCTCACGAATGAAGTGATGTCTTATGTCAATATGTTTGGTTCTAGAGTGTTGAATAGGATTCTTAGAGATGTTAATGGCACTCAGATTATCACAATATAAGACCATCTTATCCTGTTCTAGACCATAATCACTAAGCATTTGCTTCATTCAAAGTAATTGAGTACACCCACTACCAGTAGTTATATACTCAACTTCAGCCGTGGACAGAGAGATAGAGTTCTGTTTCTTACTAAACCAAGCAACAAGGTTGTTGCCCATATAAAAACAACCACCAAAGGTACTTTTCCTATCATCCACACACCCTGCCCAATCTACATCAATGAACCCAGCTAAGGTAATATTAGTGTCAAATGTAAACCAAATCCCAAAATTCACAGTCCCACTAATATATTTGATTATTTGTTTCACAACAAGTAAATGGGACTCTTTAGGACACGCTTGATACCTAGCACAAACACCAACACTAAATGCAATATCCGATCTACTAGCAGTTAGGTATAAAAGGCTACCTATCATGCTTCTATATTTAGTCTGATCAACATCAATTCCCTAAGCATCTTTGCTTAGTTTCACACTAGTACTCATAGGAGTTTTAGCATGTTTAGCAGACTCAAGACCAAATCTTTTCACTAGGTCTTTAGCATATTTAGATTGAGAGATGAAAATCCCACTATTTGTTTGTTTCACTTGAAGTCCTAGGAAATATGTAAGTTCACCCATCATACTCATTTCAAACTCACTCTTCATATAATCAAAAAATTCATGTACACGAGTGTCAGATGTGGAACCAAACACAATGTCATCAACATAGATCTATGTAATTAGTATGTGTTTAGAGACCTTTTTGATAAAGAGAGTTTTGTCAAACCCTCCCCTAGAAAAACCAGACTCTAGGAGAAAGGTAGTAAGTCTCTCATACCAAGCTCTTGAAGCTTATTTCAATCCATACAAGGCCTTTTTCAGTTTGTACACATAATTAGGGTGATGTGGATCCTCAAACCCCTTAGGTTGCTCTACAAAGTCTTCTTATTGAAGAATGTCATTCAGAAAAGCACTTTTCACATCCATTTGATAAAACTTAAAATTCAAATAGCAAGCAATAGCAAGTAAGATTCTAATAGATTCAAGTTTAGCTACAGGAGCAAAAGTTTCATCAAAGTCAATACCTTCAATTTGGGTATATCCTTGTGCTACTAGCCTAGCCTTGTTCCTAATGACAATGCCATGTTCATCAGTTTTATTCTTGTAAACCCACTTGGTTCCTATCACATTAGAATCTTTAGGTCTAGGTACAAGGGTCCAAACATCATTACGCACAAATTGTTCAAGTTCCTCTTGCATAACATTTATCTAACATTCATCATTAAAGCTTCCTTCACATTCTTAGGCTCAATGGTAGAAATATAGCATGAGAAACTTACCTCATCCCTTACCTGCCTCCTTGTTTTCATACCGGAAGTGACATCTCCAATGATCTGAGTTATGGGATGATGAAGCTTTACTCTTGATGAAGGTTCAAGGGTTTCCTTCGGCTCTTGAAGATCCACCATTTCTTCAGTTTGAAGCTCTTTTCCATCTTCTGGACTTGCAGCCTGTTCTATTATTCTATTAAAAACAATCTCATCATCATCATCATTATGATCCTTAGAGACTATATCAAGACTTGTATCATCAACAACCACATTAATAGATTCCACGACAGTAGGTGTTTTAATATTAAACGCTCTAAATGTTCTACTATTCATGGAGTACCCAAAAAATATTCCTTCATCGCTTCGGGAGTTGAACTTTCCAAGTTGCTCTCTATCCCTTAGGATATTGCACTTGCTCCCAAACACTCAGAAATACTTTACATTGGGTTTCTTACCGTTCCATAGTTCGTATGGGGTGTTTTTAGTTCCAGATCTTAGATACAGATGGTTGATAATGTAGCATGCGGTGTTCACAGCTTTGGCCCAAAATCGAGTAGGTAGAGATTTTTCATGAAGCATAACTTGAGCCATCTCTTGTATTACTCGATTTTTACGTTCTACTACTACGTTCTGTTGTGGAGTTTTAAGAGTGGAGAATTCATGTCGAATGCCATGTCCATCACAGAATTCAGCATAATCTGAGTTCCCAAACTCTTTACCATGGTTTGTTCGAATTCTCGTGATGCTACCTATTTTGGTTCCTTTTTCCTTTTGCACCCGAACACATAGATTCCTGAAAACAATAAAAGTGTCAGATTTCTCTTTAATAAAATCAACCCAAGTAAATCTTGAGAAATCATCAACAGCAACAAAGATGTACTTCTTACCTCCACTGCTTTCAATTCTCATTGGTCCCATCAAATCCATATGCACAAGTTCCAAAGGATATGAGGTAGATATATGCTTTATTTTCTTGTATGCAGCTTTTATTTGTTTACCAAGTTGACACGGTCCACACACTCTACTTGAAGGTTTTCCTAGTTTAGGAATCCCTCTTATCAGTTCATAACTAGACAACCTAGATAGCTCCTTGTAATTTATGTGACCTAACCTTTTGTGCCATAGTTCAGTTTCTTCAAGTTTCACAGAATTACAAACAATTCCATAATCAAACATAATTCCATAACAATTATCGGAAGTTCGAGCACCAGACATTACACATTCACCACTCATATTCATGATTTGACATTTAGATTTTGAAAAGTGAACATCATGCTTGGCATCACACAATTGGCTAATGTTGATAAGATTTGCTTTCAAGCCATTAATAAACAGTACATCATTCAACTTAGGTATACCGGGAGCAACAACCCTCCATTTTCCAATAACCTTAGATGTGTTACCATCAACAAAAGTCACATAACCTCCATCATACTCCTCAAGAGTGGTAAAGAAAGACTTATCACCATTTATGTGTCTAGAGCACCCACTGTTAAGATATTATATTTTAGAATTATGGGCTTTTAATGTAGTATGAACTATGCTACACCTTAAATCTGAAGCTCTAACTCAAACAACCCTTAACTTAGAGTTTTCAACTTTTTTAGCAGGCTTGGGTTGAATTCTAGGGCTTCCCTTAATCTTGGCCTTTTGAAGGTTATGATAGTTTCTATTATATCTCTGTTGATGTGGTTTTCTCAGCTCATTGGGTGAGTTAGAATTCCATCAAAGTGCCTCAAACCTGTTGTGTGTAAACCCATTATTCTGTTTTGGTCTGACTTGATTTCTTGACTGAGTCTGAACATACTCCCACGATAGACCATATAGTTTATGGCAGAAAGGCCTTGTGTGACCTCTAATTCCACAATAGTGACACGTAGGTACAAATTGTGTGGTATATGAGTGGTAAGGTGTATACGAAGTATCATGTCTATAAGTGGAAGAAACACACCTGTTCTTACCTTTGGATGAAGATGGTTGAGGCTTACCAGCTTTGGGTTTCTGCTTTGACGATGTGGCTTGAATAGTATACCCAATTCCTAATCTATCAAATGCGACTTTCTGAGCATTCAATATTTCATCCAATTTTTTAGACCCTGCATCAAATTTCTTAAAGACATCATTAGTTTTAGCACTAGAAGTTTCCAGTTTTGCAACCTTATCTTCAAGCGCCTTTTTCATTTCAGTACACAAATGCTGTTCCTTTTCAAGAGCAATTAGCTTATCAGAAAAAATTGCTCGATGTGTTTTCAGTTGATTGATAAGAGTTTGCGCTTCAACAGCCTCTTTTTTCAGTGTCTCGACTTCTTCTAACACCTTTTTCAATTTGAGATCAAGTTTACCATTAACTTTGGTCAATTTAAAATATTGTGAGTACAACTGATCATAGGTATGTTGAAGATCACCCTTCTCATCAGCATTGGATTCAATTTCATCAAATTTAGTAGACTCATCTAAACTACCAGTTTCAGGCAAAGCAGGAGACATATCATCATGCACAGATGCAGCAAAAGCAGTAAATTTACCTGACTCTGGCTCAACTTCTGGCTCATTATCATCCTCAAGATCAGAGTCATCCCAAGTCACTGTAAACCCTTTTTTCTTTCTCTTCAATGTATTCGGGCATTCTTGTGCAAAGTGACCATACCCATGACATTCAAAACATTGGGGTTTTTTAGATGATTTATAACCACTTTTATCTGGATTCTTTCCAGACTTACTTTTGTCAAAAACTTTTTCAGTATTTCTTTCAAAGCTTGAGGATTGACCTTTAATTCTATCACCATTTGAGAATTTTCCCTTATTTCTATTTTTAAAATTTTTTTTAAACTTTTTGGCAATAAGGGCAAACTCTTCTTGTCCTAACTCTATGTCATCCTCATCTGAGACATCATCTATGTCCTCCAAGATAGTTTTTAAGGCAAGATCTTTGTGAGTATTCCTCTTGGGTTGACGTAGATTTGTCTCGAAAGTCTGTAAGGACCCGACCAATTCCTCTACTCTGATAGAATTAACATCTCTACTCTCTTCTATAGCAGTAACCTTGGCTTGTAATCTATCAAGTAAAGATCTCAAAATTTTTTGAACTATTTTTGAAGAGGGGATTCTTTCGCCAAGGTTAAAACTTGAGTTGACAATGTCACTTAGTTTTGTATAAAATTGATCAAATGTCTCATTGTCTTCCATTCTTAAGTTTTCGAAGTTTGTTGTTAGTCGCTGAAGTTTAGAAATTTTCACAGTAGTAGTTCCCTCATGAGTTACTTCAAGTATATCCCAAGCTTCTTTAGCAACCTCACACGTTGACACACGTCTGAATTCATCAAGTGAGAGAGCATTAAACATAGCATTGAGCCCCTTACTGTTCCAACCACTATTTGCGTAATCAATGGCATCCCAATCTTAGGCATTTTTATTTTTAACAGTTGTAATAGAAAGGGTAGAAGTAGATATACTTGCAGTTGTGGGGATACTCCAGCCATGAGCAACTGACAGCCATACTCTTTCATCTATAGATTTAAGAAAAGCTCTCATACGAACTTTCCAATAGGCATAGTTGATTCCATCAAATAATAGAGGTCTAGTGGTAGAGCCGCCTTCGCGTGGTAAATCCATGTAATTAGATTATCAGGACCTCACTCTTTAAAAAACAAAAATAGTTTTTGAGTGTCCTGCTCTGATACCAATTGAAAATTTCAATTTACTTGGGTTTACAATCACTTGGAAGTGCGCTTGGTTACTTTCGATTAAGTTATCTAATCAATCGCACATTAATAGAATCACATGCATGAAATGTAAAGCAATCATACTGTAGACACACGATTTTAGCGTGGAAACCCTAATCGAGAAAAAACCACGGGACCTAGTCCAGCCCAAGTTCCAAGCACTATAACAAACGAACAGTTTACAAGAACACTTACAACTGTACCAATCTGAAACCCCCGATCTAAGTTAAAGTCGAACCTTGCTTGCATCTCCCGCAACTCACTGTTCTCCCGTACTTGAACCACGATGAACACCAAGCCGTGAATCCTTGCCTTAATGCACCACCAAGACACTTTGAAGCCAATGAAGATTTAAAGCTCTTCAACTTGCTAAGGAGATTCTAGGGTTTTTTTTTTTTTTTTCTTTAGAGGCTCCCAATATATTTCAGACATCAGTTCTAACCCCAGAGAACCCATACTTTAAGTATATATAAGCATTAACAAATTTAGGAACTAATAGGAAACCTGCCTAAAAATACGTCCAAATTCTTACTGGGGTGAGGAGCTGGTAAGGAGCTAGCGAGAAGGAGCTTCGCGATCTCGCTGCGGCGAGAAGGTGGCGACGACCATTGTGTTGACTTTGCTGGAGCGAGAAGGTGGCGACAACCGATGTGTTAACTTCGCTGGAGCGAGAAGGTGGCGACGACCACTGTCCAAGTTTTCCAATTTTTCACTAGCGCGAGACCTCAGTGAGATGGCCTCGAGATCTGCTATTCGAGCTCTGTTGTCCTTGAAGCAATGTCCAAAACCCTCCTTAGCATTGGTTTGAACACACCTAACATTCTAGGATACAAATACATTATTTTTGTTCACACGATTGTGCCAATCACAATATAGATCTTACAGAGAGAAAGAGATAACTCCTTTGGAAACTAACCCACCACTGCCACATCAATAATGATCCATCTCCACTCACAAACCAAAACAATTTTCATACTTCTCTCTTTGTTTTCATACCCTCTCTTTCTCTCCATACTTCTCCTTTCCTCCAGTATAAGTGAGATTATTTTAGAGGGAGCAACACGATGTGGGATTCTAATTTTCTTGTTTTAGAAAGAGAGAGAGAGAGAGAGTGTGTGTGTGTGTGTGTGTGTAGGTGTGGGTTTTATGGCTTTAGAATGAAGACTAATAAATGAATTACTTTTTTTTAAAAAGAAAATAAAGAGACAATGTCAGAAATGAGACTTGTAGCGGTAGAGTGAGTCTTTTGTTAATGACAGTGAGTCTTTTGTTATTGTAATAAATGAGACTAATAAATGAGACTTGTAGAAGTGAGTGTTATGGAAAAATTGGTAGGAAGTATGGATGATCGAAGGTGGAGTTGGAAGCATGTGATTACCAACTCCACCTCCCTGTCTATAAAAGGAGTTACGTAGGGAGCGAGAAAAAGAGAGAGAAAAGTAAGAAGAGAAATAGAGAGAAAGAAGAATAAAGAAAAAAGAAGAAAGTAAAGAGTGTAGGTAAAATATTTCAGTTCAAGCTGTATTATTTTATTCTGTGATAGAAATAAATTATTGGATAATCAAGAAAATATATCTCTAATAGTCCCAGAAGAACTATTTAACTATTATTTGACAGTTCCAGAAGAACTGCTTTTATTATATACTGTGTTTTATTATTTTGCTTGCTTAATATTATTTTAGTTTTATAATACGTTATCAGCACGATACTTTAAGTGCTTTATGTACTTTCTTTATTTTATGTAATTTATCTTCATTTTAAATTCTTTACTGTTCACTCAATTTGTATGAACAGTATGAACAATAGTTTAACTATTGAGATGAATAGTATTTATTTCAAACCTTTGTTGATTCATTTCTCCCTGATCTTGCATTTTTTGCTTATGATATTTATAGATCTAGAATCTATATTTCAATAACTTTTCGTAGACATGTGACTTGACTATATTTTGACGTCTGGATTGTAAGTTATAATGGAAACAAAAATAGTAATATTATATATATCGATATATCGATGAAGCGTATAGTAATAAATACTATGCATTAATAGTATTCTTCATATGCATAAGTTATTATTGATAACTGCTGTTGATGAACAATTGTTTTACTATTTATAAATAGTAATTGCATAGTAATTATCTAATAAACAATATATAATCAATAGTACAACCATATTTTTCATAGTTCTATCCGTTGTCTTGTATCATAATACCCACATAACATTACTGTGTTCGGTAAAATTCTGCATACAGTTTATTTACTTATTGTTACTTTATAAGGACGACTTTCCGCCTGCTACTGCTTTTATTTATATTACTACTATTATTTAACTATATTTGTTATGGACGTTACCTGTCGCGCCCAGATTTTTCGCACTCGAGGAATACTCACACAAGCGAAAAAAATGCTGTACTCTCTCGTTAGAACTCACCCTCCTAAAAAAAATGAGTGCGACTAGGTTTGAATTGAAAATTGAATTGAATAAAGGGCTTTTGAAAAAGATTCGGAGTCGCCACCTAACTTGATTAAGGTGAGTTAGGCCACCTAAAAACTAAGAATAATCCGAAGACTACACTTAGGGTTTTTTGAAAAACGATTTTGAAAAATATCCTCAAGAGAGGGTTTTTTAGGAAAACAAGTTGTTTGGCAACCTTTGGAAAACATTTAACCCCTTTTGAAAAACAACTCATTTTTGGTCTTTGAAATTAGTGATCCTAGATTCGGAGGTTGGTTACGTGCAGGGAAGACGCACTAAGCTATCACCCTACCCCGCTCTTTCAGTACCTACATGTCAATCTACCCTAGATTCACCTATGAGAGTCTTCGACTAACTATAGTTCAACCCTATTCACTTTGAAAAACAATGTTTGAATAGAAACTAACATGATGCATGATATGCAAGTGCAAAATAAGAGAGAATTGAAAAATAGATTTGGAAATAAATTTGGAAAGAATTTGATTTGAAAATGGATTTGAAGAGATAGAATTCGAAATTGGAAAGCTTGAAAACTTGGAAATAGGAATTTGAAAATAGAAATTTTGAAACTAGAATTTTGAAAATTGATTGGAATTTGAGATTTGAAAATAGATTTTGGAAATCGCACCCATGAGGGTGGAATTGAAAGTTTGAAAAGTATTGTGACCGCACCTATGAAGGTTGCCTACGTATCCCTTTGGGGGAATCAGGTCAGTCGTAGTTCGGACCGGAGTCCGATTGAAAATAGATTGATTTGAAGAGAGAGATTGGATTGGAAGAAAAAGATTGAATTGAAAATTAGATTTGATTTGAGATTAGAAAAGGAGATTGAAAATTGAAATTTTAGAAAAGATTAGACTTTGATTTGAAAAGATAGATTTGGACTTGTTTTGGAAAAGAGAAGGTTTAAGAAAGCCTAGACTTAGGAAAGAGACTTAGGAAAGACTTAAGATTTAGAAAGATTTGACTCGGATGTTGGACTTGGAAGATTTAGGAAATGATTGGATTTAGGAAAGGTTCGAATTAGGAAAGGCCTGATTTAGGAAAGTTTTAGAATTAGGAAAGTTTTAGGTTTAGGAAAATTTTGAAATTAGGAACGTTTCGTTTTAGGAAATGTTTGAAAAAGGAAAACTTTCAATTTAGGGAATGTTCGAATTAAGAAAGTTTCAACTTAAGAAAGTTTTAAATTAAGAAAGTTTTGAGTTTAGAAAAGTCTTAGATTTGGAAAGATTTGAAGTTTAAGAAAGTTTAAGATTTAGAAAGTTTTAGAATTTTAGAAAATCTTGAGATTAGGAAAGGTTTGAGTTTAGGAAGAGTTTGAAAACTTAGGTTTGAAAAGTTAAGATTTGAAAAGAGGGTAAAATTAGGAAAGAGTTAAATTAGGAAAGATTTTTAGGTTCAAGTTTTTGGAAACTTAAGGTTTAGGAAAGTGGAAGTTTAGGAAGGATTTGAATTAGGAGAGATTTGGACTTGGAAGGGATTGGATTTGGTCTCTAAAAGAAAAGATTTGATTCTGTTTTAAAAAACGGAGGACGGGATCTAGTTTTCAAAACGGGGAGATTTGATTCGGTTTCCTAAAGGGAAGATAGAATTTGGCAAGGATTTGGAAAAGGAGATTCTAGAAACCCTAGATTTGGAAAATTATAGTTTTGGCATAGAAAAGAGGTTTTGGAAACATGTATAGTTTGGATGTGAAAACAAGAGATTTTGGAAACCTAGGTTTGGGGCAAAGTTTGAAAATCATGTTTTAGGAAAGAAAATTAGGGTTTCCTAATTGCGAGTTCTAGGGCTTGACTTGGGCTTCTAAGGAAAGAAGATTTTTGAAAGTGCGTTTTTGAAAACGAAGGTTTTCTAGAAAGGAATCCTAGGGAGGAGTTTTTGGAAAGTGTGTTTGAAGAGGGAGTTTTTGGGAAAAGATTTTAAAGAAAAGGAGTTTTGGAAAGTGTGTTTTTAGAAACGTAGATTTTAGAAGGAAAATCCTAAAGAGGAAATTTCTAGAAGGGAGATTTAGGAAAGAGAGTTTTTAGAAAGATTTTTAGGAAGCGTTTTTAGAAAGTGGATTTTAGGGAGAGAATTTTGGAAAAGAGTTGAAAAAGAGAGTTTTGAAAAATAGATTTCAGAGGAGTTTTTGAAAACAATTTTGGAGGGGAGATTTTTAGGAAAGTGAATTGAAAAAGATTTTTAGGAAGAGATTTTTGAAAAGAGAACTTTTTGGAAAACATGTTGGAAAAGAGATTTTTAAGAGGAGGGATTGGAAAAGAGAGTTTTAGGAAAGTGAAAAAAACGTCTCACTTTCCTAAAGCGATTCTAGCCATGAGAGGGCTAGAACCACTTTAAGAAAGTGGTTTTGGAAAACAATAAGATTCGAAAATATAGACCAAAAAGGTCACTTTTAATGTAACACTTTCCTAAAGCAACCCTAGCCATGGAAAGGCTAGAATCACCCTAGAATTGTGGTTTTGAAAACAAGTTTTTGAAAAAGAGATTTTGATGCAATTTTGAAAACAAGTTTGAAAACGATTTTGAAAACGAGTTTGAAAACGAATATTGGAAGATGCAAGACTATGATATGCACAATGCAATTTTGGGGTCGTGAACATACAAGGCTAAGGCTTCACCACATAATCAAGGGGGCCGGACCCACGTGGTCTTTGGTTAGACTAGAAGAAAGCCCCCGACACGGTGACTCTCCAATAGTCCAATCCTACACATGGACCGGGAATCCCCTTGTTTCAAGCATGCAAAGAAAGGGGGGGAAAGAGATGGGGGATTAAAATAGAGAAAACCCAAGTGGGTTGGAGAGAGAAGAGAGAGGGGGAAGTACAGAAAATTAAAGAGAAAGCCTACCGTATGTCTTCTTTATTTTGCGCGCCGCGCTGTCTTCGGTCTTCGGTCTTTGTCTTGATCTTCACCTTTAGTCTTCAAGAGTTGTCTTCAAGCTTTGGATGACAGCTCTTCAAGTCTTCAAAGGATGGTTGAAGGCTAGTGTATGAGTGTATGGGGGAGTGTATGAGTGTATAGGAGGTTAGGGTTTGTGTATAGTGGCTAGGGTTTGGGAAAACCTAGGGAGGCTAGGGTTTTGGAGGTGCTCGAGCTCTGTATATCGAAATATAGGAGTTTTAGGTTAAGTTTGCAGACCCTTTTCACGTTGAATGAGGCTCTGTATTTATAGAGGGAGGACAAACCTGACGCCTGTTGCAGTGGCGCCAGGGCAAAATTGCTCTTGGCGCCACTAGGAGTGGCGCCAGGGCAAAATTGCTCTTGGCGCCACTACTAGTGGCGCCAGCCACTTAGGAAACTTTATAAGTCGGCAAGCAACGTATCTTTGACTAGATTTGGGCGCCTGTACTAGTGACTACCATGCAATTTTTAGCCTGGCTTCACTGGGAGTGACTCCGAAAAATTCGGGAATGATTTGAAGGAGTCAGGAATGACCCGGAAGGCCGGAAAGGAGCAGGAACACTTAAAATAGTGTCTTGGAGGTATTTGACTTGAAAAGTGAGGATAAAATGTGTCGAAAAGGTTGACCGGGCCTTTAGGGGCAAAACGGTCAATCGAACCGGGAAACTGCCGGGACAGACTCGGACTGTCCCGGAAGAAGACTTGGGATTTGGAAACATTATTTAGAATGTTCCCAGAGGTTGTCGGTTTGATTCCCAGAGCCGGCGTGGTCGGAAAAGGAGACCGGCCCACTAGGGACAAAATGGTTATTTTGTACCGGGTTTGCCGAGACTGACTCGGAATGATCCGGAAAGGTAAAGGAAAGTTGAGATTGCTATAAAAAGTAGTCTCAGGAGGTTACTAGTTTGATACCCAGAGCCGGTGTGGTCGAAAAAGGAGACCGGCCCACTAAGGGCAAAACGATCATTTTGTACCGGGTTGGCCGGAATTGACTCGGAATGATCCGGGAAGATAAAGAAAGGTTGAGAATACTACAAGAAGCATTCTCGGGAGGTTACCGGTTTGATACCCAGAGCCGGTGTGGTTCCCGGGCATTCGGATGCCTAGGGACAAAATGGTCAGGAAAGTCTCGGAAAAGGTCCTAAGGGTAGTTTGGTCATTTTTCACCGAAGCGGCTAACAGACACTGGTGTTGACCTGGGTTTTGAGTGTTTCCGCCACTCTAACGGCGGTCATCATGACGCAGGGATTTGTTGCCAATCGACCTATTTGTGAGTATTTTCGTTACTCTAACGGTTTTGTGAGTATTTCCGCTACTCTAACGGTTTGGTGAGTATTTTTGCTACTCTAACGGCTTTGTGAGTATTTCCGCTACTCTAACGGCTAACGGCTTTGTGAGTAGTTTCGCTACTCGGACCGTCTCGAGGAATAAACTATCTCGAGAGAGGGATTTTAAAAGGGGTCTTATCGTCTCCGAAGAGACGTGCCTAGATTGGAACTGTCTCGAGGAATAAACTGTCTCGAGAGTGGGATTGGAAAGGGGTCTTACCGTCTCCGAAGAGACGCGCCTGGATTAGAACCGTCTCGAGGAATAAACTGTCTCGAGAGAGGGATTAGAAAGGGGTCTTATCGTCTTCGAAGAGATGTGCCTAGGTTTTGAGTGTTTCTGCCACTCTAATGGTTTTGTGAGTATTTCCGCTACTCTAACGGTTTTGTGAGTAGTTTCGCTACTCGCGTCTCGAGGAATAAACTGTCTTGAGAGAGGGATTGGAATTGGAAAGGAAAGGTCAATGCCCCCTAAGGGCATTTTGGTCATTTTGCCTCTATTTGGGCTTGACAGGCCCACGAAGCGATGGAAAGACGGAATTTGAACCTAGAGAATTGGTTTCGATTGGAATATGCCCACAATAACTTGAAAACAAGTCTAGACGGAGTGTAGACTGCCGAGCGGTCAAAAATGGGGTGCTTACACTACCTAATTTGGTTTACCATGGTGCCACCATTGAATGTTTAAAAAATACATGTGCCAGAAGACTGTAATTTTTCACAAGGCGTATTATGATTTAATACACCTAGAGTTGCAAGATAATCAATAAATGTAATTGGAGTTGCAAGATTATGGTTGAATGTACCTGAAGTTGCAAGATAATGATTTAGTGCACCTGAAGTAATTATATTTCAATGGTACATCATGTAAATATAATAAAAGATAATGGTAAATAGTTATATAAATTAGTTACTATTCATGCATACTATTTACGGTACTATTTATGAGTTCCACATTATTTTGATTTGGTTCCTCATTTTCTTCCTATGTTTTCATTAGTGTTATATCATATTTTTGAAAAGAATACAAATTTATAATATGTATCAATCCCTGAAGTGATAAGTGAATGGTATGGATCCAACGTGGTGTAGCTCACTAAATCAAGTGCTATAATTAGCTAATATATTTGACCACTTTTATATCATTTCCTGAAATGAATGTAATTTTATTTGATGGTCATAAATATTGTCACAAATGTGATTATAATGTAATAATCTTTAAAATTATGTAGATATCCTAAAAGTTGTAAATGCCACTAGAAGTGGAATAATGTGAGCAAAATAAAATAAAAAAAGGTTTACAGAATAAACCTCCCACAAATTATGAAGATGTTTGTTACAGATGTGGTATAAAAGAGCATTGGTCACGTACTTATCGTACGCCCAAACTATTAGTGGATATTTACTGAGCATCAACACAAGATAAAGGAAAAAATGTTGAAATGAATTTCACAAACTTTGATGACTCAGTAAAAATCACTCACCTTGATGTTTTAGATTTCTTTTAAGATCATGATGGAAAAATAAATCACTTAATTGGTGATGGACATGTCCACACCAACTAGTTTATGTTCTTGTTGTTTTAAGTTTATTGTCATATTGTGTAATGTTTTTCTAAAGCATGTTTCTTTTAAATAAATGTTTTCATTTTCTTATAAATAAGCAATTTTAATAGTTTGTATAGAGACATGGAATCTACCAAAGCATTAATAGCTTCCAAGATGAACGATGGAGAAATATATTTAGTAGACAGTGTACTAACCCATACAATTTTTCGAGAGAAAAAATATTTTGTTAGCTTAACGTTAGTTGAAAATAACGTTAAGACAATATTTGGCAGTACAAAATTAATTAAAGGTTCTGAAAAAACTAATATATTGTTGTCAAAAGGAACAAAACTCTATGTTGATAATGCCATATATTCAATTAGAGCTACAAAGAATTTGTTCAGTTTTAAAGATATACGTAATAATAGATATCATATTGAGACAACAAATGAAGATAATAAAGAATATTTTTACATTACTTCTATTGTTTCATGCTAGAAACATATATTAGAAAAACTTGCTACCTTCTCTTCTGAATTATATTATATAACTATAAGAATTTTGGGATCACCTGAAGTGATGCATCAGGAGTGTTTTGACCCAAATAATTTTATACTTTGGCATGATCGTTTTGGGCATTCGGGATCAACGATGATGCGTTGAATAATTGAGAACTCTCATGGGCATCCGCTAAAGAACTAGAAGATTCTCTTTTCAAGTAATTATACATATCCCGCTTGTTCACAAAGGAAATTAATTATGAGACCATCCCCTTCAAAAGTAATAGTTGAATTCCCAACCTTTTTACAAAGAATTCAGGGGGATATATGTGGGCCGATACATCCACCATGTGAACCATTTCGTTATTTTATGGTTTTAATAGATGCATCCACTCGATGGTTACATGTTTGTTTTCTACTCGTAATGTTGCATTTGCTAGGCTTCTTGCTCAAATTATCAGATTACGAGTACAGTTTTCAGATTACTTGATTAAGTTAATACAACTGGATAATGCTGGTGAGTTTACATCTCAAGCTTTTGATGATTATTGTATGTCCATAGGAATTGATGTTGAACATCCCATTGCACATACACACACACAAAATGGTCTAGCTAAACTTTTTATCAGACGCCTTTAGCTTATAGCTCGACCTTTACTTATGAGAACAAAATTACATATTTTTGCTTGGGGACATGCCATATTGCATGCTGCATCATTTGTCCGTGTCTGACCCACTGCTTACCACGAATATTCACCATTACAACTTATTTTTGGTCAACAACAAAATATTTCACATCTAAGGGTTTTTGGATGTGCTATATATGTACCAATTGCGTCACCACAATGTATTAAGATGGGTCCCCAACGTTGATTTGGGATTTATATTGGTTTTGATTCTCCATATATTAGTAGATATCTTGAACCATTAACAGGGGATGTATTCACTGCACGTTTTGCGGATTGTTATTCTAATGAACACTTTTCCCACCATTAGGGGGAGATAAGACTTAACTGGAAAAACAGCATGAGATTACTTGGAATGTTTCCACGGTATCTCATCTTGATCTTTGAACAAATTAATATGAATTAGAAGTTCACATGATTATTTATTTACAGACGATTGCAAATCAATTACCTGATGTGTTTACCGACACAAAGAAGATAACAAAATCATATATTCCAGCTGTTAATACCCCAACACGTATTGATGTCCCTATAGGACAATCTGCTAATATAGCAGCAAATGAATCTCAAGCACGTATGAAGCGTGGGAGACCTGTTGGTGCAAAAGACACAATTCCTAGAAAGAGAAAGGTACAAATGCATAAGCAAGTCAGTATCCTGAAGAAATCACAATATCTAAATCTCCAGAAGAAGGAACTCCTGTAAAATAATTCCCATAAGAGGAATCTCCTGAAGAGATATCCATTGCAGAAGAAAGTAATGATATCTCAATAAGTTATTGAATACAAGAGAAAAATGGAATAGAAATAAAATTGTTGTCGACAACATATTTTCATTTAAAGTGGATCTTGCAATTACAAGAAGTAATGCAGAGAATAAACCAAAGACAGTTGACGAATGTCAACATAGAAGTGATTGGCCAAAATGGAAAGAAACTATTGAGACATAATTAAACTCATTAGCACAACGCAAAGTATTTGGACCAATAGTCCAAACACCAGAAGATGTAAAATTGGTTGGATATAAATGGATATTCGTGCGAAAACGAAATGAGAAAAATAAAATCATGAGATATAAAGCGCGACTAGTAGTATAAGGTTTCTCGCAGGGACTTGGTATTGATTATGATGAGATATACTCTCCTGTAATGGATGCCATTCGTTTAGATTCTTAATTAGTTTGTCAGTCTCAGAAGGACTGGATATGCATCTGACGGACGTCGTGATAGCCTACTTGTATAGTGAATTAGATAATGAGTATATGTCGATGAACTGAATCTTGTTGGAACTCCTGAAGAGCTTACAATAACTACTAGTTATTTAAAGAAGGAGTTTGAAATGAAAGAACTTGGACAAACTAAATTTTGTCTTGGATTACAAATTGAGCATTTATCAAATGGAATTCTCATCCATCAATCCACATATACGGAAAAGGTTCTGAATCGATTCTATATGGATAAAGCTCATCTATTGAGTTCTCCTATGATTGTTTGATCACTAGATGTATAAAATGATCCTTTTCAGCCTCAAGAAGACGGTGAAGAACTTCTTGGTCCTGAAGTACCATACCTCAGTGCTATTGGGGCTCTTATGTATATTACAAATTGCACAAGACCCGATATTGCATGTTCTGTAAATTTATTGGTAAGATATTGTTTTGCACTAACTTAGAGACATTGAAAAGGGGTGAAACACATATTCCGTTACCTCTGAGGAACAACAGATCTGGGTTTGTTCTATTTAAATGGACCAGAATCAGAGTTAGTTGGCTATGCAAATACTGGTTATCTCTCTGATCCACATAAAGCATGGTCACAAACTGGGTATGTATTTACCTATGGTAACACTGCTGTATCTTGGCGATCTGTGAAACAGACACTAACTGCAATTTCTTCAAATCATTCTGAGATCATCGCAATTCATGAAGCTAGTCAAGAATGCATTTGGTTGAAATCTATGATCCAACATATTCAAGATAGTTGCAGATTATCCTCAATCAAAGATACCTCAACGATATTATATGAAGATAATGCAGCATGTATTACACAAATTAAGAGAGGCTACATCAAAGGTGACAAAACTAAACATATATTGTCAAAATTCTTTTATGCATATGAACTCCAAAAAAACGGTGATATTGATGTCCAGCAGATACATTCAAGTGACAACTTGACAAACTTATTTACTAAAGCACTTTCAACTGCAATATTTGAGAAATTAGTATACAACATTAGCATGTGTCGTCTTAAAGCTTTGAACAATTGAAGCTATCAACTTCAATTTCATACTAGATGTATGAATGAGGGGGACTCGCAGATTGTATTCTTTTTCCTTCGCCAACAGTTTTTTTTCCCATAGGATTTTTCTTGACAAGGTTTTAATGATGCAGTTTTAGCACACCCATTTTTCTTTTACTACGATTTTATAAGGTTTTTTTTTTGTGGCAGTCATCCAAGGGGGAGTATTATGGAAAAATTGGTAGGAAGTATGGATGACCGAATGTGGAGTTGGTAGCATGTGATTACCAACTCCACCTCCCTGTCTATAAAAGAAGCTGCGTAGGGAGGGAGAAAAAGAAAGAGAAAAGTAAGAAGAGAAAAAGAGAGAAAGAAAAGAGAGAGAAAGTAGAATAGAGAAGAAAAAAGAAAATAAGGAGTGTAGGTAAAATGTTTTAGTTCAAGGTGTATTATTTTATTCTGTGATAGAAATAAATTATTAGATGATCAAGTAAATCTATCCCTAATAGTTCTAGAAGAACTATTTAACTATTATTTGACAGTTCTAAAAGAATTGTTTTTATTATATATTATATTTTATTATTTTGCTTGCTTAATATTATTTTAGTTTTATAATAGTGAGCCTTTTGTTAGTGTTAATATGATACCAACAAAATTCGCAGCTTAACCTTTTACTTTATTAACTTTTAGTTTTTGTTAATGATACTAGAAGGGTAGATTAGGAAATCATAAAAATTCACAGCTCAACCTAGTCAAACTATGTTACTACACCTTTTCTGGAAGGGGAAATTTGTTAATAAATCTTTAAAGCAGGGGTATTTGAAGTAATTTTTAGTAGCTGAAGAGTGCTGTATTACATTTTAAGGAACCTAAAGGGAGGTAACTATATTTTACCCTTATTTTTAAAAGTAAACCCATCCAACCCTTGGGCACCAAAATTATTCATTACATTCGGAACATCACGTCAATATAATGATATGGTGTGCCTAATTAATTAAAAACAAGTACATCATATAGTTTTGGTCAGCTCAATTACATTAGTGATAAATATAAATATATTAGAAAAATTATTATTTTCATTATTTTAAAACTTAAGCCAATCAACCTAAAATAGGAGTATGTGTTTATTTTTAATAGGTTGGGCAAACGACGTTATTATGCTGCCATTTGATCACGTCCTCGACCGCATCAATCGGATCATGGGCTAATAGGTCCAAAATACTACGTTAACATGATGATATGATGTGTCCAACTAAATAAAAACAAACATATATTTCTATTTTAAATTATTTAATCTAAATTTTAAGTTGATTGGCTTAAGTTTTAAAATAATAAAAATAATAACTTTCTTTATATTTATTACTAATGTCCATAAAGTTCTCTCTAATTTTTGACTTTCTTTATCTTGTCTACCCCTCCATTTAATTTTTTTTATATTCATATTTTCCGAATTGGTCACCGATGACATTCCGTTTGGCCACTGACGGCGAAAAAATCTGGGATAGCTGGAGTAGTCATCATCTCCCGCCAAACCCACTGTACAATTCTCCTACGTGAACCTCTTCGTTATCTGCGGTGATTGTGCCTAGAGATACATGATTCCCCAACGTTGGATGTTGTCGCGACTTTGATCATGTCTTCAATTCAACCAATCAAAACTCTTTAAAAACACCTTCTTTTTTTTTTTTTGGTTGAGTTTAAATACTAATTGTCCATTGATTTTACTGGTTTTTCAACGAAACCTTAAACAGACTCTTTGCCCGTAAGAAAGAGTGGAAAATATTATAAAAAAAATTGCATAATGAGGAAAACGGAGAGAGAGAGAGAGAAGTCACTAGAGGGAACGAGTGGAAAGAACAGGAAAAATTTTTGCAGAACAAGAATACGAAGAGAGAGAGAGAGAGAGAGAGGAAATGATTAAGGGCAATCAAGAGTGCAGAGAGAGAGCTAGGATCTGTTGCGCTGTTGCCCACTAAGTGTCGTGAGTTGCTGCCACTCGACAAGCTGCCATTTGACCACGTCCTCGACCGCATCAACCAAACCATGGGTAACAGCAACAAAATCGCGCCCCATCATTCATGTTTATTTTAGCCTCCATTAATGAAAAGGTCTTTTTAAAATGTGTCTTAGGGCATAATTTAAGTATGTTTTGTGTGGTTGTACAAAGTATTAAAATTTATATTTTTATAATTTTTAATACTGAAAACACAATTATCAATATTACGTATAACTAGACAAAACATGTTTAAAATATACTTTTAAGACATATATTAACATTTACTTTAATGAAATAGAAATCTCTATTATATTAATTAAAGAGTTGACACATCAATTAAAATAAAACTAAAAGCTTCAAATGAATTAATTTAAAACTTACTAAAAAATAAATAATTATGTGATCATACATAAAGCAAATTTTAATATAAAAATTGTTGACATTGACAGTATATAAAAAGTAAAACCTATATATGTTGAAATGAGAAGGATAATAGACGACTAACTTGCAGTTGATGACGATATGAAGGCTACCATGGAAAGGATGTCATAATATGATATCCATCATCCTTTATTTAAAATAAAAAATTGGAAATTAGACCAAAACTTTTACTCACACTACGGCCGCATGGCTAAATATTTGAGCGAGTCTTATTTCAAGACCAACCAATTTTTGAAAGTTATGAAACCATAATAAAAAATCAAAGTTCAGCAATTTGATCAGTTGATCAAAGCCATAAAATGCAGCTCTAAGAGTTCTTATATAATTTGTACATTCATGTAGAATATTCAAATTTTTTTTTTCTAGTCTAATCCAAAACAAAATGGAAGATTATCTACTATTTTAATGACTTATTCAAATCTCTGTAACTTGCTCAAACACCCCATAAACTTGGCTGAATTAAAAAACTTCAAACTTGTAAAAGAAAAAACAGATTAAAAAATTGATTTTATATATATGAATGGTAAGCCATCATAGCAGTTGATGGAGACGCAGTGATTTCTTCTTGTACAGAGACTAGATCCTACAATGAGAAATGGGGGATGAACAGCTTTTCTATGTTGCTTAACTATACAACTTGTTGGAAAATCGAAAAGAAAATAGCAGTGTTATACAGAATCAGAAGAGCTTGCTTGCAAATTCATCAATGGCGTTTCCGTCTGTCCGCGAAGATGCTGACGAGGACGAAAGCTCTCTAAGCTGTGATAAGCTTCTTCCCAACTGTAAGGCCACCTTCATCTCAAACAGTTCACCATTTTCTCTCTTTTGTAACTTTTTTTCTTCAAGTGTCGATTCAATGGATTCCTGCAAAAGTTGGAAGAAGCCTGCAGAGTTTCTATACATCTCAAACACCATCCCAACTTGCCCACCATGCTCTAACGTGTTAACTACCGTTGCTAACGCTCCGGCAACAGCCGCCACCACTGTCGCCAGCAACCCATGGGAGGAAGCTCCGGCGAAAGCCGAACCAACAGCTGCAACTCCTGTGAGTATAGGGCCTGAGATGGCTAATATTTTGTTAATCTTCAATGCCAAGTTACCTAATCTCTCATAGTCTTGACTGTCCTTTCTCTTCAATACTTCAACAATCTCTCTCATTTCTCCTTCCATCTCCTCACTCCATCCATTTCTGTCTGTCTTCCCATTGCTTGCCTTTTGGGCATGTTTTCTAGGCCACCAAACAGCGGGCTCAAATTTTCCAGGGAACTTTTCAAGCATGACACCTAGCAATGGAAGCGGGTATGCTTTGTCAAGTGCCAAAACCTTGTTCATCGCATCGTTCACCTCCGTTTGAGTCGGGGCGCGCAGAGCCAGAATGGTTTCGATTTCTCCATGGAGTTGCTTAAACAGCCGGGCAGCGTTACGTTGTTCTTCAGTGAGTTGTGATGGTTGGAGCTTGTTCATGACAAGCGACATCCCAGTGGCTGCAGAAAATAAGAGAGTTGATGATAATTTGAAAGCCAGAAGTGGCATTCCAATGCCACTGCTTGATGCAAGTCCGGCCATGGCTGCTGCGGCGAGAGTGATCATGTTGATGGAGTTTAAGAGAAGAGTGTTCCAGTTTTCCCTCTGCTCGCCTATGTTGGCATGCATTTCCACTCTATCCCCCACGGCCTCTAGGATTGCGTAAAGCTTGGCCGTGGCAATATCGGAGGCCATGGCCGGAGCATTTCGACCATCCATTATCAGGCTAGGGGCTGTGAATCCATCTGATCCTATGTTGAATTCCTCCATGAAGTCCTTGGTTGGTAGTTTTGGAATGGAGATGCTAGCTTTTCTAAGCTTTGGAAAATGGATGGTGACATTTATTTTCTTTGAAGAACAAGATAAAGGGCTTGAAGACAAAGAAGAAGAAGAAGAAGAAAACAGAAGAGATGAAGCTTGTAGGGTGGTCATGACGGTGATAATGGTGAGATTTGGATCTCTCTATCTCTCTATCTTTATATCTCTGTGGTTGTCTCTGTTTGTCTTTGCTTTTGCTTAGATGTTTGATAGCTAGGAGGGCATTTGAAGGAGTTGAATGAGAAGAATAGAGATCGTTGGTTGTCTATATATAGTAACCAACGAACTCTACAACGAGAAAGGTCGTACCGTAGTAGGGCAGGGGTCAGATGTTTGAAAATTTTGACTGGCTGCGTAGCTTGACTTGGCCCGATGGGTGACCCATTCTCTGTTCCAAGTTCTTAATTATTTCAGTGTTCTTTGCCCATGGCAACCGTCAGCGTCTCTTATGGGAAGCTGTAAAACTTTATACGCATTCCCTCTTATTTCATGCATTTTTTTTTGGAAGTCCCATTATATTTGTTTCAGTTTTATATTCTTAGAATTCGTGACCACAATGAAGTACCACTGTAGCAGTGACATTTTTTAAAAATTTAAGTCATTTTTAAAGGGCTTTTTGCTTTAGAAAAATTCTATTTTTAAAAAATTTTGTATAGATAATTCTATGAGAATGATATGACAATGATATATTTTTTTTTAATTAAGAACCATCATGGTTGTCTTTTTTCCCAAAGTGACAAGCTTGTTTTCAACTACATCATTTGTATAGAAATTGTTAATGAATTTTGTGATATGGCATTACCCTTTGCTCTAAGAGACAAGATCAAGAGTGCCGCATTGTTCTTGCTGCTTTATTACTCAATTTACAAAGCTTAATCATTATTTTGTTGTGTTACCTCTTTTAATCTAAATACAAACACAGTTCCTAAAATAATAATTCAAAGAAGACAAAAACAAGGACAAAGAGAAATTAGAGCTTGGCCACCCCCATTTTTTTGTTAAAAAAAAACATTAAATAGTAATAGGACTTTGTGGGTAACCCTCTATTATTTCTGTTATTGGACCCCATCTTGTTCTTGGTCTCTCCAAGATGAAATCATAAGTTCTTCATTGCTACAAAGGGTTTTTTCCCCCATAAATTTATCCTTTAAAATGCTTTTTATAAACTGTGCTCTGTCAACCATGACACATAAAATAAGATGGAAAAGCAAACTTTTGCATTTCATTGCATCATGCAGTTTTCCCAACCCATAATATAAAATGTTAGCTTATTACGCCTTTTAAGTTGCTTGTATCAATATTAGAACATTGTGTTGATTTCTGTTCTTGAAGAGAAAGGTTACAAGTTAGAGTTTTTTTTTATTTTTTTATAAAGAGTGCAGGGATTACTTTGAATGTAGTGGAATAATTTCTCTTCATAACAAGACTTTTGATCATTTATGTGCGAGGAATACATTGAATGTACTAGAATAGCTATCGTATATAATAAAACTACTGTGGATTTCAAAATAATGTTATATTATTGTTACCCATATTATTAACTATGACTATCTTATTCTTGTCACATGCAGTTGCTTTCAAGAGAAAGGTTGAGGAGTTGTCAAATTCAGAAGGTTGATTAGACCTCTGTTTAGGAGCTCACAAATTGGCTGCAAGTGCAAGTGTAAGTGTAGGTTCTACGTCATGACTGGTTACTAACTTATATCTTTCTACTAGTTCGATGAATCGAGCTCTAATTGTCGAATTAGTGTACTGAAAGCAAAATTAGATCATATTCTCAAAGAGTGTTGCTAATATGTGTGTTTATGATACATTTTAAACATATTTTGTTTGGTTGTATAAAGTATTAATTAAAAATTGAGTTTATATTGTTAGAGATTGTGTTTTCATAATTTTCAACACTTTGTACCATCATATAAAACTTAAAATATGTCTTAAAGGCACATATTGACATTTGTCTTTCTCGAATTCAAATGATTAAATTTTTCGAATCATATATATATATATATATATAAAACTTGTGTTTACCATTATATTTTGTCTCTCTCTTACGTGACGCTCTAAATGTTTAAGTACTTTTAAAATGTCACATAACAGATATAATTTATTAGATAATTATTAAATTTATTATTTTATTAAACTTACTGTATTAGTTTTGTAATATATATATATATATATATATATATAAGATAGGATAAGATAAAATTAGTTTTGTAATATAGATAAGATATATATATATATATATATATATCATATCAGATTATCAGAACTCTTTCTGAACTTAATATCTATGAAAAAAATAATTATAATTAAATAAAATATTATATATATATATATATATCAATATCTATTTATATTTTAGAGATATGATACGATGTATTAGTTTTGTAAGATATATATATAAAAAATAAGATTAGTTTTGTAAGATAGATAAGATATATATATATATATATATAATATCAGATTGTCAGAACTTTTTTTGAGCTTAATATCTAAAAATGTGATTATAATTAAATAAAATACCATATATGTCAATATCTATTTATATTTTAAAGATACGATACTATTGTATAATTAATTATTATAAATTTTAAATTAACTATTTATGATTTGAACAACTCTTACTCTCGTGTATTGCACGGGTTGACACCTAGTTCTATTTAAATTAATAGTTGGTTACTTTGTGTATTATTATGATTTTGAAACACATAACACATCTTTTTATTAAAAATTTTATTAAGTAAAGAAGTGATTACTATGATTCTTGTTTTTCTTTTATTTATCTTAAATACTATAAATGCAGTTATTTTTTAAAGAAAATTGTTACATACAAAGATTTAAAATCCACTATATAATATATGTATATGTATATATAAATATCAACATGTGTCTATATATGAAATTTAAAGATGTTCCCACTCTAGGCTATTCTCACTGGGGTTGTTCAAAAATTTCACTGTCCGGGCCAACCCAAACTAAACCAATCACCCTATAGGTGGATGACGGATAAATTTTAATTAATCAAACTTTATTTGGTTCGAGTGTTGGGTTTTTGTTTTCCCAACTTGACCATTTCATACTGAAAATTAATTTTTTTCACCCAAGTCGAACTGATCGAACCAGATCATTCATTGGGTCGGGATTGGTTTCATTTTTTTCAAACCCGATAGTTTCCGGTCGATATAAATCTAGCAATCATTTGACTGAAATGGCAAAGCTACACAGCTCATTAATTTTTTTTACTTTAGGCAACAAATCTCCCAAAAAGAGTAACACTGTTCTACAGTCTTTCACAAAGTACAAATGTTCTCTTTAAGGCTGATCTAAAACTCTTAATCAATAAAAGTAAAACTCTGAATCAACATTTAGTTGAAAATAACAATACCTCTTATAAACCCAAGCTTCAATATTTAGAACTTTGATCTTTGAAAATTTTTGAACCCCAAGTTGCCTTGTAATTGACTACTGCTATCAGACTCTTCAACCCATCAAGAATTTCATGGATATGACCTACGATGCAAGTTGGCTGGAAATTCTCAAATCAAATTCCTTTTTAAAATTAGAGTTGTCTACTTGAAATAGAACAAATAACAATAAATGGTTGAGTATATGAATAAATAATCCTGTGCAGCCTAATATGCCAGTGCCTGACATCTTATGGTATCCAATTTTAGAACTTCTGTACCATATTCTATTGAACATTAATTTGTGCAATTAGGACCTTCAACTGTGCTAGATAGAGTTATAGTACTCCCATTACTATATTGACAATAGACAGAACAAAGAGGTACCCAAGTATACTACTTTTGCAAGTAATGCATCAGCCTCTTTTGCTTGCTTATATGCTAATTCTTCAATATAAGTGATCAGCACTTCAAGAACAAAATTGCACCTGTATATGCACTAAGAAGTCATTAGGGAATAGGATGAAAATAATTAATATTGGAAAGGCAAGGTTTGCTCACTGTTAGCTCTTTAATCTCTTCTAGAAAATCCCAGTGAGCTCCTCAGACATGAATTGTTTTGATTTAACGACCCCAGTTTGAGAATCTAATGACCATCCCGAACTCAAATTTAAATAGTAAAGAAAACCAAACGCAACAATAGTTCACAACCCTCACTTCTAATAAATTTAATTTTTGGATAATGCTATACAACGAAAAAATTCATACAGAATTTATTATCAGAATGATGTGTCTAAGTTGTAGGCCTATCACTTTAAAGTAAATAACCCACCAAGATACTTGTTTATTACAAAACTGCCATCACCATATTATTCTGGTGTAGAATTTTGTATAAAAATTCTGGAAGAATAGCATTTTTTTTAATTTTTTGGTAGGAGCAATGGTCTTATGTATGAGAAATTATTCAGTAGGTGCAAAACATTACGTCAGCATGATGATGTGGTGTGCCTAACTAATTACAAGTAAAAATATTTTTTTATTTTAGGTTGATTGGCCTAATCTTTAAAATAATAAAAATAACAACTTTCCTAATATGTTTATATTTATTACTCATGTAGTTGAATTGACAAAAAATAAATGATTTGTTTATTTATAATTAATTGGGCACAACATATTATCATGATAACGTGGTGTTCTGAACCTACTGAAAAATTTCTCTGCATGCTGTTATACTCATAAAAGCAATATCTTTTTCATGATAAAAGATACCTAACTAATAAATAAAAGTTTTTTCACCATAAAAGCTGAGAACCAAAAATAAGCATATCAACAAACAAACGCAAAAAATCAAACAACAACATAGGAAAAGAGAACAAATCAAGAACAAAAGATTAGAACATACCTAAAACCTGCAAAAATGAAACACAATCAGAAGGGGGAAAAAAATGCGTATGAGAGACCAAAAAAACCCCGATAAAGATTGAAATTCTAAACAAATCAAGAGGAGAAAAAACAAAGCAGATAAAGATGAAATTAAACAACCATGATTAACCAAAGTATAATACTTCTCAGATGTTAAATCCAATAAAATAGCAAGCATGTTACAAGGAAATATAATAATTTTCTAAAGAACCTGGATTTTTTCTTACGTAGTTTTCCTTCTTCAAAGAACGCTTAGCACTGGTAGATGTTAGATATTGTTTTGCACTTATGATATTCAATTACTTTATATTAAATTTATAGTTACATTTAGGCAGAAATAAGTTGATGCATAAGAGTTCAATAATCTCTAAAACTAAATAAGGTATTAATATTTAAAACTCTAAAGACAAGCATAGAACACATATGTTTAGGTTAAGCTGTTAACGAATTTCCCAACTGATCTTTACATGTTCAAATGAGAACAAATATTAAAAATTACAATGGAAAATAACATAATTTCCACCTCAGAATCATAGAAATACAGCAAAATAGCCAAATGGAATTTTATGTTTTGATTTCGTAAAACTTAATGGCTTACCTACAATATTTTTGTTCCTAATTGTTGTACCTAATATAGCATCAAACATATTCTATAAAATCCAATTGCAATAAAATAAACTAATTGCACATATCAACACGGCTTGAGCAAAGAAGTATAAGTACCCAATATTTTATCTCATGAGTTAAAGTTCATAGAGCCTAACCAACTAATAAACTCTTATAAGGTTAACCAATAAAGTAGCTATTATTTTCGTGAAAAATAGCAAGCGTTCATTTGTTTTTAAAGTTAGTTTTGTTTAAAAGCTATTTACATCATAATAATAAGCGTACAAAATATTCATTATTTAAACTGGATGTCACTTCCACAAACCAAGTCAGAAATGAAAATTTTATCAGCATTCAGAAATTTTAATTTATGAACTGGTTATTAGTTGAACAAACCAGGTCATAAAGGAAATTTTTTATGGGTTTCAATTATTTTAAATCATGTGTAGAGGGTAATCAGTTTTAAACTAAACGCAAAACCACATTAGAAGAAATTCCTAATTACTTATGAAAAGGTACCTAACAACTATAAAACAACTGAAACAATGTGAAACACATGTTCACCAAAAACTCATGGTAAGGGTGTTCTTATCATATAGATGATGTGCAAGAAATTAAAAGAAATTGAAAACTAAAACGAACCCACAGTAAGATTGTAATTATTTCTTAATGCAAACTCTTAATCCTATACAGCAAAAACCAGCGCACTGAGAAACATCAAAGTTCATTACTGACAATTATAGGACCTATAGAAGATAAGGTTGAAAGTAAGGCAAGGTGAGGTTCAAAAAGCAATCGACATGATCATCCTAAACAGCCCCGTTTCTTTGTTCTATTGGTATGCCTGTTGCTAAAAATATATGCACAAGCAATTGGATTATAAACAAATATATTAACTAATTCTAAACTGGCTAAAACCATATTTTCTGAAAATAATGTTTTTGTTTTTTTCAAACCACAACAATAAATATTCGAAACTGGTATTGATTTAAATCTATTAAGGCAATAACGGAAAAAATATTCAACAATGCATAATCAAAGCTTCAGAGAATGGCAACAGTGGCATCAATATGCTATTTGGAAAAAAGCCGTAGATATAAGGGTGTTCTCATCATATAGATGATGTGCAAGAAATTAAAAGAAATCGAAAACTAAAATGAAACCACAAATACTCAGTCCGGGTACCAGTCCGGGTACCAGGTAAAATTAATTGTATTTTAGTAATGTTAATGTACTATTTTGTTTGATCACATATGCTCAGAAATATATAGGACCTAAGAAAAATTTTACCAAGGTTAATGTATTATTTTTTTTTTTATCACATATACTCAGAAATATGTAAGACCTAAGAAAAATTTTTTACACTTCAAAAGGGCAAGGTGATATTTTTATAATTTTTAGAGGGGTCAAAGTACCCTTTCTTGTCCCAAATACCTAAAATATCGGTATGTTAGTGAACTTTTCAGAAACTGGGGGGTGGGGGGGGGGGGCGGCGGCAGTGACCCTGTCCACCCCATGTCCATCCGCCATTGGTTATGTGCATTGGCAAAATTATCCTTATTAACACAAAGTGGTAAGAAAATCATGTGGAATAAGAATGAAAATAAAAAAAAAAAACTATAAAATAAGGAGGTGTTTGAATTGTAGCTTAAAAAAGTAAAAAGTCAAAAATTTAAGTTGGTTTTGAAAAGTTTTTTTTAAATGGCTTTCTAAAGCTTAAGTTAGTTCTAAAAATAGCTTTTTTTAAGTAAGGAGGAATTAAACACAATTTTAAAAAGTCATAAGATGCTAAAAAATCTGTATCCAAACACCCCTTAACTATCCTTTATTGATTTTACCTTCAATCAAATATTTTCCAAGCATTAAAAGTACAATTTTAATGTAAAATAGGTGCTCAATATCTCAAAAATTAACTGCTTAATAACAAATTCACATTGTTGAGAGGTCTACAAATTTTTTTGTTCAAAATATATAAAAATTATAAGCATATTGTTATATAGATTTTGAAGATGATTTAACAAGAGTAGTAAGATAATATTCGAACTTCTTGTGTGATGATGTAGCAATCTCGTGTTGGTTTGCTTCCAGGTCCGGGATGAACTGCTCTTTGGTCGGCTGGTGATCTCCTACACTAAAACCTACTGGTGTGATGGGAGCCAACGGCCCTCCGGTGTTCAAATTAGATTCAAGGAGTTGGAGGGGAAGAAGTTGGATTCAGCGATCCAAGGGGTTGTGTATGCGTACCTCTGAAAGGGTTGAAGTTTTTCCCTTGTATGCTTACATGGTGGGGGTAGGTGGTCCTTCCACGTGGCGGCTTTTAGTTGGAAGATCAGAACAGTGTCAAAGCACTTGAGAGGGCCATCTTCACATTCTAGGGTGGCGTGTGTCAGAGCGGTGTCAGAGGCGTGACGATTGTTGCAGGTACACGCCACATCCACGTCCCTAACGCAGGCCAGGGAGGCCGGTGTCAGAAGTGGGCCCCATAGACACGGTCAGACACCGACCCAATCAGAGGACCGTTATGAGCGTCCCTTCGGATCGAAAGTTCCAGGGCGAATGGACTGGAGACCTGGTCGGGCAACGACCGGCAACACGGGAAGGGCCTCCAGTCTGGTCGAGAAACCCTCGTTACCAGATGCCCCCAATTCATTTAGCCATCTGCTCAGGGCTAGAAGAATTTCATGGGACGGCCCGACCACGAAACACGGAGCGCATTTATGGCGGGGACAGCGCAATAATGATGGGAGCTGTCGCATCGCTTCACGTGCCCCCACGTGGCGGCCAGGGAAAGGTTGTCAGTAGCAGAAAAGACGTATTGTATCCCAGCCGTTGGCATCCCATCACCACAGGCCATCTGGGCGGTTGATTTTAAAGATCTGGGGGGAGTTTAGGGAAACAGTTGCCCCTATTTTTCCTTCGTGCTTTTTACCAAATACGCAGAGAGAGAGAGAGAGAGAGAGAGAGAGAGAGAGAGAGAGGAAGCTTACTTCGTCGTCTCCAACGTCGTCTTCGTTGTCTCCGGCTAGTCGAAAGGGTGTCGTTCGTCGCGCAGTATCGCCGGCTTACTCCGGAACTTGTCGTCGAAGCTTCAAATCAAGGTAAGCCTCGTTTCCCGGTTATATGTACTGGTTGGTGACCTGCTATGTTTGGGTTTACGAAAAGAGGGAGGAAATTTCCAATCTTCTAGGGTTTGTTGATAGGCCGGAGTTTGTGAAGTCAATATTTGAGGAAGTAGCACTGTTATTCAAACCCGTACTACTTAGGATCAAGAACGAAAAACGATTAGGCACCATGGTGAATCCAGAGCACGTGAGTTCGGATTCTGAGAAAACGGACTCAAATAGGTACAAGGTAGTTAGGCGTGAGGCCGGAGATGAGGCCTCCGTTAGTGGTTCTAGGGAGTCTGTACAGGTTCTTGAGTCAGGTCAGGCAGAGGCTGCCGAATCCGGTGCCATTGAGGGAGGAGAGTCAAGAGAGTCGGAAGAGGATGATCCCGGGTACGAGGCCTTTGGGGTGTCTTCTATTCTCACCAAGGAGAAGGTGGGGGGTTTGAGGGCCGCCTATCAGATTCCACGGGGTTTGAAGCTCAGGATCCCAAAAAGGGACGACTGGGCTTGCTCAGCCAGGGAGAGCGAGATCACGATGTATGAGGGTGCGTTGGCAGGTGGCCTTCGGATGCCCTTTCCCTGGTCTGTCCGGAGGATCTTACAGTGGCTTCGCCTGTCTCCGGGGCAGATACAGCCGAATGGATGGAGGATCCTGCTCGGCTGCTATGTTCTCTGGCAGATCGTCCATAAAAAGGACATCACGCCAGAGGAATTTCTGTTCTACTACAAGCCAACGGAGAGGGGCACGGGCTGGTGGTACTTCTCGGGCAGGTCGAAGGAGTACAACCTGATCGACGAGCTTCCTACTTCGGTCAAGAACTGGAAGGACCGGTTCTTTTTTGTCAGTGGAGACGAATGGAAATTCCAACCTTGGGAGACCGACTTCTCTGCTCGGGTCACCAGGCAATGGGGTTATCCAAGCAAGAATGGTACGTTCTTTCTCTGCCGAACTCGGTTTCCTTTCTTTTTTTGTCTTCAAGTGTCGGTGTCCTGACCTAGGTTGCCTTGGGTGTCAAGTCGGGGCAAGCCCAGAATATCTAAGGAGGTGAGGGCAGCCATAAGGAAGGTCCAGCAGCACGATGTCCATAGTCACAAAGACTTGGTCACAGCTGAAACCTTGTCGAACTACTTGCTAGGTCCCGAGCCCACAAGAGAGGCCCTAGCTGCCGAACGTGAGAGGAGTGAGTGTTCAGTCGTTTGTAGAGCTTTCCAATGCTGCCCAACTAACTTCTGCTCTCCTTGCAGTTGGCGCAGTCGTCGTTAACAGTTCGGCTCCTGCTATTGCAACTCAGACGGTTACTCCCACGCAAGATCAGACTGCCGACGAGATGAGCTTCAATGTCGCTTTTTTGAAAAAGCGGAAGGCTAGCGGGTTCGAGCCCGAGCCGAAGCGGTCGAAGAACGTCGAGGCAAAGCTGACCAGAAAGGAGATGGCATCGGTCAGAGTGCCCGAGCCAAAGATGACTGAAGCGCCTCGGGTTCAGCCACCTACACCACAGATCGAGAGGAGGCGTGGCACGATCGCTGCAGTCGAACAGCAAGCCAAGACCGAAGCAGCCCCTTCTTCCAGGAATGTTTTCGAGAGCCCAGAGGAAGCATGGGCGAGGGCTTCGGTTGCCGTGAAGGAGGCCGACCTTCACAGGATCGACAAGTATAACAACCACCATCTGGTGAAAGACATGAACCACGATCTCCTCAGGGTACGTACCTGATACTTGGTCTTCTCGTTCCTGTTCTTTAGCCTTGTTCTAACATGTAGCCATTGCCAGTCCGTCGCCAGGAACATCAAGTTAGGCCATCGTCTGGCAGGCTTGGAGAAAGCGTTCAACCACGAGAAGGGTACTTGCGCAGCCCTCCTGGCCAAATTAAACGAGATGAAGCAAGAGATCACGACCGCCTGTGCCTTAAAGGACGAGATCGCCGTTCTTCGCGCCGAGAGGGACTCGGCCTTGGCGGACCTAAAGAAGGCCCAGGACGAGTGCAAAACACTTGATGCCACCACCAGCAAGCTCGTGTTGGATCTTTCTGCCGAGCAGGCCAAACGGCAGGACTTGAAAAAGGAGAAGGCGGCTTTTGAGGAGGAACTCATCAAGGCCAAGAGCGGGGCGGTGGAAGAGTTCAAGGAGGGGGATGACTTTCAGGCCCTGTTGGCGCCGACTTTCGTCCAAGGGTTCGAGCATGCTAGGAATCAGGCTTCAAGGAAGTTCCCTGGTCTGGACTTCTCCATTCTTGAGCCTTCTGAAGAGGCTCCCCCAAGCGGTGAGGAGGTCGGGACAGAAGCTCCTGCTCCTATTGTTGAGACGGGCACTGAGCTTCAAACCGGCGCCAAGGGAGTGCCTCCTACTGAGGGGGCTCAGCACAAGGGTCCTGAGTCTGCTACCGAGGGCGTCCAGCAGAAGGGCACTGAGCCTTCTTCCGAGCGAGTTCAGCAGAAGGGCAATGGGAAGGACGGAGGGGGTGACTGAGGAGCCGGCTCGGACTTGAGTAGCCTCCTCTTTTGTAATTGTTTTCTTTCTCTCTCTTTTTTTTTTTTTTTTAACTGTACTCCTCCTTTCATTAATGAAATAGATTCGTCTTCATATACTCTGTGCCTGCTATGTTTGCTGAATGCTTGATTGGAATGATTTGTAGAATGCTTGTAAGTACTAACGAGGGCTTGACCAGCATCTATAGCCGAACAGATTCAATTTCTGGTTCTGCTCGGCCAGTGGTCGAGCGGGTCCGTAGCCCTTTTTTCATTTCAAGATCTGCTCGGCGCGTGGCCGGGCATATTAAATTTCTGTGCCATTGCCACTCAAGGCCCTTTGGCTCTGCTCGGCACTTGGCCGAGCAGATTCTATTTTTGTGCCATTGCCACTTAAGGCCCTCTGGCTTTACTCGACACTTGGCCGAGCAGATTCTATTTCTGTGCCATTGCCACTTAAGGCCCTCTGGCTCTGCTCGGCACTTGGCCGAGCATATTCTATTTCTGTGGTATTGCCACTTAAGGCCCTCTGGCTCTGCTCGGCACTTAGCCAAGTAGATTTAATGTCGATTCCCCACAAGTAGATAAATTCAGAGTCGATACATGTGGGCAATTTGCTGAACAGTCGCTTTTATTGATATTCTGGAGAATTACAAGTAGGAGCCTTTCAAAAGTAGTACTTCCTTAGATGTTCTACGTGCCACGGGTGTGGAAGCCCCTTGCCTTCTGAGTTCTTTAACCTGTATGTCCCCTTCCTAGTATTGCCGATCACCTGGTAGGGTCCTGCCCAATTGGGTCTGAGCTTGCCCTCTCTGGGATCCTTGGTGGACTGGTTGACTCTCTCAAAACAAGGTCCCCGGTCGTGAAGTTTTTTGGTCGAACTTTGGAGTTGTAGTACTGGCGCAGTCTCTGCTGGTAGGACGCCACTCTCATAACTGTCTGTAGCCTTCTTTCCTCCAATAGATCCAAGTTCACATTCATGGCCTCGCCGTTGGTCACGGGGTCGAACTGCACCGTTCTGGGACTGGGGAGGCCGATCTCCATTGGGATCACGGCTTCCGTGCCGAAGGTAAGCGAGAACGGCGTCTGACCAGTGGACACTCTCTCCGTCGTTCTGTAGGCCTAGAGGATGTTATGGAGCTCTTCTGCCCACAAGCCCTTGGCCTTCTCCAACTTCGTCTTGAGGATCTTCAAAAGGGACCTGTTAGTGACTTCAACTTGGCTGTTCACTTGGGGGTGCTCGGGGGACGAAGCGTAGTGGCTTATCCCAATGTCAACGCATAATTTGTTGAACTGTCTGCCCTCGAACTGCTTCCCGTTGTCTGTTATGACGACCTTGGAGATTCCAAACCTGCACACAATATTATGCCACAAGAACTTTTTCATCTTCTCCTCAGTAATTGTTGGTAGGGCCTCTACCTCCGCCCACTTTGTGAAGTAGTCGATCGCCACTATCGCAAACTTCGTCTGTTCTTTGCCGAGCGGCAATGGTCCCACGATATCTATCCTCCACTGTGCGAACGGCCAGGGGGTCTGGATCGGGGTTAGCTCTTGCAAGGGTAGTCTCGGGATGTTGGCGAACCGTTGGCACTTGTCACACTTCTTGATGAATTCCTGGGCATCTTTCTCCATCGTGGGCCAGTAGTAGGCCGTTCGTAGTATCTTCTTGGCAAGGGACTGACTGCCAGAGTGGTTCCCGTAGACCCCCTCGTGGACCTCCCGCATTATGTAGTCTGCCTCTTCCTCATTGGCACAACGAAGCAGCGGCAAGGTGTGCCCTCTTTTGTATAGTATCCCGCCTTGCAAGAGGTATCTGCTCGACCGGTACTGAATCTACCTCGCCTCGTTCTGGTCTTCGGGTAGGGTTCCACTCTCTAAGTACTTTTTGATTTGGCTCATCCACGAGGATTCGGGCACAATCTGGTCGACTTCCGGGCTCTGGATGCTCGGTGAATCAAGAATTTCGATCGGGACATTCGGGTCGGGCTCATTAGACGAGGCTATTCTGGCCAGTTGGTCTGCCTCCTCATTCTCCAACCTCGGGACGTGTTCCAAGAGTATCTTTGCGAATCTTCTAGCCAGGCTCTTCATCACTTGGCAGTATTGCTTCATGTTGTCTTCTCTGGCTTCGTACTCTCCCTGAACTTACTCCACCACGAGCTGAGAGTCGCTTCCGACCACTACCTGTTCAGCCCCCATTCGCCGAGCCATTCTGAGACCGGCAATGAATGCTTTGTATTTGGCGACGTTGTTGGTGGCGGGAAACTTGAAGTGGAGCGCATATTCCATCTTGTAGCCATCCGGGGTGACGAGGATTACGTCGGCACCACTGGAATCATGAGTGGAAGAACCATCAACGTTCAAGACCCAGTGGCTGTCAAGTAGATCGGCTTCAGGGGTGGCAGGGGGTGGGTCAGTGAATTCTGCGATGAAATCAGCAGCAGCCTGCCCTTTGATTGCCAGTCGGGGTCGGTAGTGGATGTCGAACTGGCTAAGTTCAACGGACCATTTCACTAATCGCCCTGACGCCTCGGGCTTATGTAGGATGTTCTTCAGTGGCTGGTCAGTGAGTACCACAATCGTGTGGGCTTGGAAGTAGGGCCACAGGCACCGAGCGGCAGTTACTAGTGCGAGGGCCATGAGTTCCATCTTTGGATACCGTTCTTCTGCTCCACGCAACGCACGACTGGTGTAGTATACTGGCTTTTGGATCCTGCCTTCTTCTCGGACAAGAGCTGAGCTCACTGCTGTCGCCGACATAGCCAAATAGAGAAACAACTCCTCCCCCGGGACTGTTCACCTTAGCAACGGGACTGAGCTCAGGTATTGTTTGAGTTGACCAAAGGCTACTTCACACTCCTCGTTCCACTCGAACGCCTTACGTAAGATCTTGAAGAACGGAAGACACTTGTCCGTGGACCGAGAGATGAACCTATTTAGGGCAGCAACACGTCCCACTAACCTCTGAACGTCCTTCGTCGTTCGGGGCGCCTGCATATCGATGATGGCTTGAATCTTCTCTGGGTTGGCCTCAATCCCCCTCTGTGACACCATGAAGCCCAGGAACTTGCCCGAGGCGACACTGAAGGCACACTTGGTGGGGTTGAGTTTTATTTGGTACTTGCGGAGTGTCTGGAACGTCTCTTCGAGGTCCCGCAGGTGGTCGGTGGCCTACTTGCTCTTCACCAGCATGTCATCCACGTAAACCTCCACATTACGACCAATCTGTGACTTGAACATGAGGTTGACCAATCATTGGTATGTGGCCCCTGCATTCTTTAACTCGAATGGCATGACGTTGTAGCAATAGAGCCCCCGGTCTGTAATGAAGGCCGTGTGCTCCTGGTCGCGCTCCGCCATCTGGATCTGGTTATATCCTGAAAAAGCATCCATAAAGGTTAGCATTTCATACCCCGCAGTAGAGGCGACAAGGAGGTCGGTGGTCGGTAGTGGGAAACTGTCTTTGGGGCACGCTTTGTTCAGGTCGGTGAAATCAACGCATATCCGCCACTTCCCATTGGACTTCTTCACCATGACAACGTTGGAGAGCTAAGTGGGATAATGCGCTTCCCTGATGAACTTTGCTTGCACCAGCTTCTTTACTTTTTCAGCGACGACATCGTTCCTGTCCGGTGCGAAATTCCTCCTCTTCTGCTTGATCGGCCTGGCCTTAGGGTTGATGTTCAAGTAATGAGCCGCTACTCGTGTGTCAATACCGGGCATGTCCTCGTGAGACTAGGCGAATATGTCCACGTTATTTCTCAGGAACTCCCGCAGCTGTTGTTTCAACTCCTCGGGGGTGGCAGTCCCTATTCTCACTGTTCTGTCCTGCCCTGGTTGCCCGACCAGGACATCCTCTAGTTCTTCCGCTGGCTCTCCCCTTCTGACTTCCTCCTCATCCCTCGGCTCGAGCTCCTCGATCACCAAGGTCTCTTTGCTGGGCTCTCCTTTGAGGGAAGCCATGTAGCACTCCCGTGCTTCCTTTTGGTCGCCCCTTGCACACCCGAACCCAGTGTCGGTTGGGAATTTGATTCGGAGATGATACGTGGAAGCAACCGCCTTAAACTGGATCAGGGCCATTCAGGCGATGATAGCGTTGTAGGCGGAAAGGGCAATCCACAACCAGAAAGTGTACCATCTTCGTCGTCCGGTGTGGCTCTTCTCCAAGGGTGACTGGTAGGGCGATGGACCCGAGGGGGACTACCCAGTCCCCCGTGAAGCTGACCAGGGGACAGTTGACTGGTTTCAACTTTTCTTGGCCAATCTGCATTTTTTTGAAGGCCCCCCGGAATAGGATGTTCGCCGAGCTCCCGCTGTCGACTAGGATTCTCCAAGTTTTGAAGTTGGAGATCACCGCTGACACGATTAGGGGTCATCGTGTGGTTGGTGCAGCTCGGCGGCCTCTTCTTCTGTGAATGTGATTGCGGGACCCTTAGTCTTCGTCTTCTTGCTGGCCGCCCCAACCAACATTACTTCTGCTTCGGTTCGGATGTCCCGAACGTGTTTCTTTTTCGCAGAAGAGGACTCCCCTCCTCCAGCGAATCCTCCAGCAATGACCCTTATCTCTCCAATGGGCTGGGTGGTTGTTTCAGTTCTTGCTGGACTACATCGTTCCGCTCGTGCTCGGTCTCGACCGGCCACATAGCGGCTAAGCCTCCCCCGTTTGATCAGATCTTCGATCTGCTGCTTCAAGTCGATACAGTCCTCCGTGTCGTGGCCATGGTCGCGGTGGAACCGGCAGTATCGCCTCCTATTCCTCATACCCGACGGTGTCTTCAAAGGCTCGGCCCACTTCAGGTCCGAATCGTCCCTGATCTCCATCAGGACATCCTTCAGCTTCGTCGTTAAAGGGGTGAACGTTTGATCGTGGCTGCGGTAGTACTCGCGTCTCTCTTCTCCCCTGTTCCTCGACCGGTTGCTAGTTCGGCTCGTCTTGGTCTCCCTCTCATCGTTTGAGGTGCCACTTGACCTCTTCTTCTCCGATCGTGAGCCGGCCCCTTCATCATTATCTCGCCTCGCACTCATGGCGTCCTTCGCATTCATGTGCTTCTGAGCACGGAGCATCAACTCTGCCATATCCTGGGGCGGTCTCTACAACAGGGAAAATAGGAGTTTCCCACTTCTGAGACCGCTCATGAACGCCGTGACAGCCACCTTATCGTCCGCATCATCCATGGCCAGAGTCTCTTGGTTGAATCGCCCCACGTACTCTCGTAGTGTTTCCTCATTTTTCTGCCTCACAGTCAACAAGTAGGCCATAGGTCTCCTCTGCCTCTGGGCCCCAATGTAGTGGCTCACGAAGAGCTTATTGAGTTCTTTGAAGGTGGCGATCGACGCAGGCTTGATTTTGTTGAACCATGTTCGTGCCGAACCCTTCAACGTGACGGGGAAAGCTCTGCACATTATCTCATCCGGCACTGCTTGTAAGTGCATGAGAGCCCTGAACGTCTCCAAGTGGTCTACTGGGTCTTTGGATCCATCAAAGGCGTCCAAAGTCGGCATTTTAAACTTCGGGGGGAGCAGGTAATCCATCACCTTCTGTGTGAACAGCGAGGCTGTGCGTCCGATAAGGACATCTACGGTGTTGGGAGCTTTGGCTTCTACGGTGGCCAAGACTCCTGCCATCTGGGCTTGCATGGCCTTCAATTGTTCGTCCCATGCATGGGAAGTCTCTGGTTTGTCTCCCATCATCTTTGTTCTCACCGGGATGGCATGACTCATTTCTGCTTCTTCGATGGGGGGTTCGCGGCGGAGGAGAAGGTCTTCAACCCGTCCTCCATTGCCGTTCTCGTTGCCGTTGGGGCGAATGGAAGGCTCCTTGTCAACCTCCTGGTCCTACTGCTCTTCTGCCAGCTAGTTGGGCTGTGGTGGAATCTTTGGTGGAAGAGGGGGGTTTCGTTGCAGCAACTCTGTGTTTTGACGGACCAGCTGCTGCATGCTGGCCATCATGTCAGTCATCGTCTTCTCTAAGGCGGCTATCTTTTCTGCACTGGTGTCGGCCATCAGAGTTTCTTCAGGGAGGGTGCTAATCCCAAACCTAGTCAAGACCATGAAATGCCACGAGAGAAGATGTTTCCCACAGACGGCGCCAGCTGATGATGCAGCAACCTCGTGTTGGCTTGCCCCCAGGTTCGGGATGAACTGCTCTTTGGTCGGCCAGTGATCTCCTGCACTAAAACCTACCGGTGTGATGGGAGCCAACGGCCCTCCGGTGTTCAAATTAGATTCAAGGAGTTGGAGGGGAAGAAGTTGGATTCAGCGATCCAAAGGGTTGTGTATGCGTACCTCTGAAAGGGTTGAAGTTTTTCCCTTGTATGCTTGCATGGTGGGGATAGGTGGTCCTTCCACGCGGCGGCTTCTAGTAGAAGATCAGAACAGTGTCAGAGCACTTGAGAGGGCCATCTTCACACTCCAGGGTGGTGTGTGTCAGAGCGGTGTCAGGGGCGTGGCGATTGTTACAGGTACACGCCACATCCACGTCCCTGACGCAGGCCAGGAAGGCCGGTGTCAGAAGTGGGCCCCACAGACATGGTCGGACGCCGACCCGATCAGAGGACAGTTATGAGCGTCCCTTTAGATCGGGAAGTTTGTGGGCGAATGGACTGGAGAACTGGTCGGGCAACGACCAGGCAGCACGGGAAGGGCCTTCGGTCTGGTCGGGAAACCCTCGTCACCAGATGCACCCAATTCATTTGGCCATCTGCTTGGTGCTAGAGGAATTTCACGGAAAGGGCCTCCGGTCTGGTCGGGAAACCTTCGTCACCATTGTGTAATATTTTTATTTAAAAATGCAATGCCTTCTAACATGGCCCCTATGCGTAGACGATTTGACAAAATAATTTGGGTTTTAGATTTCAAGTTTATTGAGAAAAAAAATTAATAAAAAATAAAATTACTCTTATTATTTGATTGTAAAAAAAAATAATGAGCAGAAGAGAAGAATGTAAGTGAATAAATTGGGCGTCGAGAGGCATGAGTCCATGACCATTTATTCTTTGAGTGTTCCTTTATGTGGCGAATCTGGGAATCTTTATGGAGGAAGCTTTCCTTTAGATGGTCTTGTCACTTGGGCTACTACTACTCACATAACTGCTAAGTGGTAAGGCACTGGAGAGATCACAAATGAATTTGGATCCTTTTTATTTTATGACTAGGACAGAGATTTCTTTATTCTATCAATTAATAATTTAGATGAGAACTTATCATATATTTTATTAAAATTATATTATATTAAATTTTTTTTTATATATATAATTACAAGACATTTATTTTTGAAAGTAAATCCACCTGAACCCTTCATGTTTATTTTAGTTGATGTATCAACTTTTTAATTAATAAAATAGAAATCTTCATTCTTTTAATTAAGGAATTGACACATCAGTTAAAATTAAAATAAAATGTTCAGATCAATTGACTTAAAATTTATTAAAAAATAAATAATTATGTGTTTATATATAATAAAATAAATTTTAATATAAAATAAAATAATTTTGTTAAGACATTTGGAAAGACTTTATTTAATACATTAATTGATGGGATGGAAATCTCCATCCCAGATAATCCAAATCCAGAATGAAAAGAATCATAAGCTTTTCTATGTTGCTTAACTATACAACTTGTTGGAAAATCGAAATGAAAATAGAAGTGTTGTACAGAATCAGAAGAGCTTGCTTGCAAATTCATCAATGACGTTTCCGTCTGTACGCGAAGAGGCTGACGAGGACGAAAGGTCTCTAAGCTGTGATAAGCTTCTTCCCAACTGTAAGGCCACCTTCATCTCAAACAGTTCACCATTTTCTCTCTTTTGTAACTTTTTTTCTTCAAGTGTCGATTCAATTGATTCCTGCAAAAGTTGGAAGAAGCCTGCAGAGTTTCTATACATCTCAAACACCATCCCAACTTGCCCACCATGCTCTAACGTGTTAATTACCGTTGCTAACGCTCCGGCAACAGCCGCCACCACTGCCGCCAGCGACCCATGAGAGGAAGCTCCGGCGAAAGCCGAACCAACAGCTGCAACTCCGGTGAGTATAGGGCCTGAGAGGGCTAATATTTTGTTAATCTTCAAAGCCAAGTTACCTAATCTCTCATAGTCTGGACTGTCCTTTCTCTTCAATACTTCAACAATCTCTCTCATTTCTCCTTCCATCTCCTCACTCCATCCATTTCCGTCTGTCTTCCCATTGCTTGCCTTTTGGGCATGTTTTCTAGGCCACCAAACAGCAGGCTCAAATTTTCCAGGGAACTTTTCAAGCATGACACCTAGCAATGGAAGCGGGTATGCTTTGTCAAGTTCCAAAACCTTGTTCATCGCATCGTTCACCTCCGTTTGAGTCGGGGCGCGAAGAGCCAGAATGGTTTCAATTTCTCCATGGAGTTGCTTAAACAGCCGGGCAGCGTTACGTTGTTCTTCAGTGAGTTGTGATGGTTGGAGCTTGTTCATGACAAGCAACATCCCAGTGGCTGCAGAAAACAAGAGAGTTGATGATAATTTGAAAGCCAGAAGTGGCATTCCAATGCCACTGCTTGCTTCAAGTCCGGCCATGGCTGCTGCGGCGAGAGTGATCATGTTGATGGAGTTTAAGAGAAGAGTGTTCCAGTTTTCCCTCTGCTCGCCTATGTTGGCATGCATTTCCACTCTATCCCCCACGGCCTCTAGGATTGCGTAAAGCTTGGCCGTGGCAATATCGGAGGCCATGGCCGGAGCATTTCGACCATCCATTATCAGGCTAGGGGCCGTGAATCCATCTGATCCTATGCTGAATTCCTCCATGAAGTTCTTGGTTGGTAGTTTTGGAATGGAGATGCTAGGTTTTCTAAGCTTTGGAAAATGGATGGTGGCATTTATTTTCTTTGAAGAACAAGATAAAGAGCTTAAAGACGAAGAAGTAGAAAACAGAAGAGATGAAGCTTGTAGGGTGGTCATCGTGGTGATAATGGTGATATTGGGTTCTCTCTATCGATATCTCTCTCTGGTTGTCTGTTTTTGTCTTTGCTTTTGCTTAGCTGTTTGATAGCTAGGAGGGAATTTGAAGGAGTTGAATGGGAAGAATAGAGATCTCTGGTTGTCTATATATAGTAACCAACAAACTCTATAACGAGAGAGGTCGTGCCGTAGTGGGGTAGGGGTCAGATGTTTGAAAATTTTGACTGGCTGCGTAGCTTGACTTGGCCAACGGGTGACCCATTCTCTGTTCCAAGTTCTTAATTATTTCAGTGTTCTTTGCCCATGGCGACCGTCTGCGTCTCTCATGGGAAGCTGCAAAACTTCAAACACATTCCCTCTTATTGCCGTTATATTTGTTTCAGTTTTATATTCTTAGAATTCGTGACCACAACGAATTAGCGGGGACATTTTTTAAAAAATTAAAACACTTTTAATGGGCTTTTTGCTTTAGTAAAATGCCATTTTTCAAAAATTTTGTATAAATAATTCAATCAGAATGATATATATTTTTCAGTTAAGAACCATTATGATAGTGTTTTTTCTCAAGTGACAATCATTTGCATAGAAATTTTTAATGAATTTTGTGATATAGCATTACCCTTTGCACTAAGAGAGAAGATCAAGAAAGCGAAATTATTCTTGTTCGTATATTACTCAATTTATAAAGCTTAGTCATTATTTTCTTGTGTTACCTCTTTTGATCTAAATACAAACACAGTTCCTAAAAAAATAATTTAAAGAAGACAAAACAAGGACAAAGAGAAATAAGAGCTTGGCCACACCGATTTTTAAAAAAAAAACATTAAACAGTAATAGGACTTTGTGGGTAAGTTCTATTATTGCTGTTATTGGACCCCATCCTGTTCTTGGTCTCTCCACTATGAAATCATAAGTTCTTTATTGATACAAAGGGGTTTTTTTTTTCCCCATAAATTTATCCTTTAAAATGCTTTTTATAAACTGTGCACGGTCAACCATGACACATAAAATAAGATGGAGCGAGTAATAATAAAGCCAACTTTTGCATTTCATTGCATCATGCAGTTTTCCCAACCCATAATACAAAATGTTAGCTTATTATGTCTTTTAAGTTGCTTGTATCAATATTAGAACATTTTGTTGATTTCTTTTCTTGAAGAGAAAGGTTATGAGTTAGTTTTTTTTTTTTTTTTTTGTGCAGGGATTGCTTTGAATGTACTAGAATAATTTCTCTTCATAACAAGACTGTTGATCATTTATGTGCAAGGAATACTTTGAATGTACTAGAATAGCTATCGTATATAATAAAACTACCGTGGATTTCAAAATAATGTTATATTATTGTCACTCATATTAGTATCTATGACTATCTTATTCTTGTCATGCGGTTGCTTTCAAGAGAAAGGTTGACGTGTTGTCCAATTTAGAAGGTTGATTAAGCCTTTGTTTAGGAGCTCACAAATTGGCTGCAATTGCAAGTTCAATGTTATGTGGTTACTAACTTTTATCTTTGTGCTAGTTAGATGAATCGTGCTCTAATTGTTGAATTAGCATATTGAAAGTAAATTTAGATCATATTCTCGAAGGGTGTTGCTAATATGTGCGGTTAAAGCATATTTTAAACACATTTTGCTTGGTTGGTGATTACATTTTAAAAAGTATAATTTAAAGTCTCTAAATAGCTATTGTTAGTCCAACTAGAGTGTATATATGCCTCATTTTAATATACTAATTGTTCTAATAAGTGTTTGTGGGTATTTTGTAAGTTTCGAGTGAAGAATGAGTGAATTTAGAGTAAAAGGAGCTGAAAAGTATATTAATCGTACGTACAGTGCGGTAACTTCTACCGTATGTACGCCTGCAGTGGTTTCTCAAACTTTAGAAAGCACGAATCAGCGTATGGCTAACCGTACGTATGGTATGTTCACCGTACGTACGGTGAACAGTACCGTATGTACGGTACTGATTATTTTTGTTCATATTTTGCTGCTATATTTATGAAAAATGATGCGATTTCTTGAATCTATCTCAATTTTAGATTAGAATTTCAGTTAGTACGATTTGTCGAGAGAAAAAGTAGGTTTATATTGTTTTTTTTTTCATTTTCCTATACTTTTTTTATAAACAAACACTAATTTCTTCTTCAATTAATGAGAAATTTACAATTCTTCACATTCTACTTCATGGAATCAAGTAGCTAAACTCATCCTTGGATGCAATTGTGAAGATCTACCAAGGATCTTCAAGGTTTTTAATGGAGGTATATACATTTTAATTAATTATCTCATGATTTCTTCATATTCATCTCAATTGTGTTGTAAATCTATAGAAAACTTAGATTCTTAATCACCTTTGGTAATTCTATGCACAATTCCTTAATTGGTATAGTGCACAATTGATGATTTGCTGCTATAATTCTTAACAATTGAACACAAATTTACATCTAATTGAGTATGAATTCCCGTTCTTATGGTCTAAATCTTCCGAATCAAGGATCCGCAGAGTGATTTCTTGATTTGAGTAATCAAATCCTCGATTGAAACACTTGTAGAGAATTGATAGATTAGATTAATTGTATCCAAATTTTCCATCAATTGTTCTTAGCTTTAGTTAGAAGTGTTTTAAATACGTAGTGTAATTAGTTTAGTTTGGTAGTCAACACACTCTCACCATTAAAATAATTTTCGATCTTATCTGTAGTTAATTTCAATTCGCTAAGTAACATTTTAATTCGATTCAATTGGTTGGTTGTTTTGCTCTTATGTGTTACCTATATTGGGTTTGATCCTTTAGGAAAATCATACCGGTACTTGCTAGAATTTTACTTCGATCACGACACCTGTTCTCTTGCAGGAAGCTCAAGTCCATCATCTTTTGGGAGCGATTCAGTTGTACAAAGGGTTGATGGGAAATTAAGTTTACATTGTTAGAAATAGTGTTTTTATAATTTTCAACGCTTTGTACCACAAGATAAAACTTATTTAAAATATGTCCTATGAGCATATATTGATATTTGCATTTCTTGAATTCAAATGATCAAATCTTTCAAAATCTATTTAAATTAATAGTTGGGTACATTGTGTATTATTATGATATTGAAACACATAACACATCTTTTTATTGAAAATTTTATTAAGCAAAGAAGTGATTACTATGATTCTTGTTTTTTTTTTTTAATTCATCTTAAATACTATAAATGCAGTTTTTTTTTAAAGAAATTGATAAGTACAAAAATTAAAAATGCACATATATATATATATATATATATATATGTATGTGTATATATACATATCAACATGTATCTATATATGAAGTCTAGAAATGCTCCCACTCTTAGCTATTCTCACAAATGATGCTTTCGCCCCCATGTTCACTCCCGTGCAAGAGGAGGTGATAAAATGGTTGGGTGCCTTTGGCTTTCTTGTTTGTGTGATGTAATTTGGTTTGTCTTGTTTGAGTTTCTTTGGATACAATTAGTTTTGACTGATTGGATTTTTCTTGTATTATAGGTTTTGTGTTTTTCTTTTTCCTTCTACTGTAATTTGATGCTTTCTTTAATGGAGTCCTTATCATTCCTTAAAAATATATATATATATATATATGAAGAATTATGCAAACAGAAAATTAAAAGGTGCAGAAAAATAAATTTAAATTTTTGCAGGCTATGTGTGGAGCTCTTTTTTCTTTAAGCAATGCAATATTGGATCTTCTAGTGGCCCCTGCTACACATTTTAGAACTTTTGTTTTTTCTAAAATGATACTCTTATTTTTATTTCAAGATTTGCTATATATAATTATTTTTTTTATAACTATTTAGAGATTTTGTGTTCTGAGAGTCACTCTTTTATACTTATCACCATACCAACAAAACAAAACGCTACGTAAATTCTATTGTCTATACAAATATAAAACTTATATAGAATTTTTATCTCAAATGATAAAATCTTTCACTTTAAAACAAAACGCTTATCAAGACGATTCTTGATTACAAAAATACTCCCTCACATCATTTTAATATGATTTTTGAAAGATTAAATTTTTTGAAAATATTACTATACTAGAACAATTATGGGTGGCCTTATTGATGAATTAAGGATAATGCTATACTACTAGAAACTTCATAAATGATATGATTGAATGAGAATTTTATTTTAAAATAATCACGATTGCCCTAAATTATAAAAATACTATTGCCAATTCTGATGAATTTGTCCATACAATTTTTTTTAAAAAAATAGTATTTTTCATGAATAAATAATGGGTGACCTCATAAAGGGTCAAAGTCCGGGTTGAAATAGCCCATTGGATTGACCAATTCCCACCCGCAAGGGACAAAATGGGAAAGAGAATATGCGAGCGAATGATATGGTTAAATCGAATCAAAGTCTCATACAAATAATCGGGCAATCCGCCTACAAAGGATCCAAAATGGGCCCACTGCCGAAGCAGATATTTCGGAGGCATTACAAAAGCCCACCTAACACACGCAGGCCGACGCAGAGAGAGAGAGAGAGAGAGAGAGAGAGAGCAAGAAGTGAGGAAAATCGGTCGTCTCTCTCGCTGCAAACAGCACTACATTCTCAGTGAAAGCGGAGCATGGGATCGGTAGCAAAGAAGGGTTTGCAGCAGTACTTGCTACAGCTTCAGCATCATCCCCTCAGAACTAAGGTCTCTCCTCTCTCTCTCTCTCTACTGTTTCTTTGCATATTTTGGTTTGATGAATTGGGTGTTCTTTTGATTTTCTCTGTTTTTTGGGTTGATGATTTTGATTAGCCAATTGAGTCTTTTGCTTAATGGATTTTCATGTTTGGGTTAGGCGATTACAGCGGGAGTGTTGTCGGCGATCAGTGATGTAGTGGCTCAGAAGCTCTCTGGCATACAGAAACTTCAGCTGAGACGCCTTCTTCTCAAAGTGGTAAAAGAGATTAAAATGATTTTTCTTTTTAGGCTCGCCTCCGTTGCTTTCTTGTTAGTGTGCCAACTTAGTACATACCTCTATATATATATATATATATTTGTCAGTTGATTGATTCAATGTTTCCCAGTTATAATAATTGCAATGTTGAAGCAAATTCTGTGTTGTACTGACTTCCTCATCTTTGGGAGATTGCAGATTTAACTACAAATATGAAATAAATTTTATTTCATGCCACTCCTAGTTGTGATTGTCTCCATATTGTTAATTAGGTGTAGTTTCATCGTTTGTTTTACTGTTGTAGCATCCGCAGACACGATCATGCTCTGTTGGCTTGCATATGTTGATTTGCATGAATCTGCAGTTACATAAGTTTGTTTCCAGTGATCCATGCTAATATATATATAGGTGAATACAGGTTTTTGGAGTTGCATATCTTGGACCATTTGGGCATTTTCTTCATATAGTGCTGGATAAAATTTTCAAGGGGAAGAAGGATACAAAAACTGTAGCTAAGAAGGTAATCTCGGCATAATTTTGCTATTGTTTTGTCAGACCATGGCAAGTAGGATACTATTTCGGGATATAAGGCCATTGCCGTCCAAACTAACTCTGAGATTTTGACATTTAGTTCATCTCGTTGGCAGCCAACCATTGTTAATGCTCCTAGTTTTTGTCTTATTTTGCTTATTATACAAATAGATAGTTTTCAATATAGTTGAGGAATATTGAAGAGATTATAAGTATCTGGTAACCAACTTAATCTCTAATAACCTTTATTAAATTCAGTATACTAATCTGCACTGCTGGTCATTCAAATTGTAGCCGGCTGAGAGAGAGAGAGAGAGAGAGAGAGAGAGAGAGAGAGAGAGAGAGAGAGATTCTCAAATGCCCTGTTAAATTATTTCAGGTGGTGCTGGAGCAGTTGACATCTTCCCCTTGGAACAACTTGCTTTTCATGATTTACTATGGGTTGGTTATTGAGTGTAAGTTCATATCTACACTTGTAAATAATTTATTTTATGTTCTTCATGTCTAAAAAGTAGGTATAACAGAGGGATCGAATGTTCATTACTTCCCTCAGGAACCCTGTGTCTGCATCAGGATGAATTTTGTACACACTACACAAAAGTTCCTGACCAATTTTTGGCTATTAAAGGCCAAACGCTTGTGAGGGAAATAATTAGACCATAGGAAAGCTTTTTATGTATCCTTAAATTGGTGTCGGTATATGTCTGTAAGCATAATACTGCAAACAATATTTCAGAGTTGAGCAATTCTCATTTTTTTTTTATAGAGGAAATCAGCTTGAAAAGAAAATGAATTAACTTGTTTTCAGCCTTTATTTTGACAAATTGGCTAGTTTCAGCATTTCATTTAACAATATTCAAGCCAGAGATACTGGTTACCTTGCATAGTCCTAGACATGGGGATCTTATCTAAATCTAACCTTATCAAATGCACAGCAAGGCCCTGGATCCATGTGAAGTCTAAAATCAAGAAGGAGTATCCAACAGTGCAGTATACAGCGTGGACGGTATTGCATTCTCTTCATCTGTGTCATTGTCTTCTCTTTTAAAATAACACCACCAAATTATATTATGAATGTATAATTTCCAATGAATGAACATGCAGTTCTGGCCGGTAGTAGGATGGATAAACCACCTGTATGTACCGCTGCAGTTCCGTGTCATCTTCCACAGCATTGTTGCATGTGGCTGGTATGCATTCTTGGCTCCCATTTTGTTTTTTGCTTGTATCATATTTGTGTATTTCTCTTCTTGAGTTCCAATTGCCGTCATTTTCTTATGAAAATTGAGTTTTCAATGTCCCTTTTGCTTCCTCCAGGGGAATATTTTTGAATCTACGGGCAAGGTCTATGACATTGACCAAAGGTTAAGTCCAAAGGTTAAGCTATTTGAAGGATTTTATTAATGAGTCTGTGCCCCAGATGACTAGGGCTCACGCTAATGAGCCTATTGTTATGAACTTTTGTCTCTGTCTTCTTTTAGGTTTATTAGAATGTAAAACACAAGAGTGGTTTCTTCCGTTTCTGTTGGATTCACAGTATAGATATAATAAATTATGAGGCTTTGTGTTAAATTGGTTCTGTCAACTCATTGTTTGTTCAGCACTCCTTGTCTGTAAATTTTGTTCCCATGCATCTTTGCTTAACATCTATAACTCAGCTCATAATGACTTACTCGCATGCTCCTCCTGCCACCGTGGGCTTGGACAGGATTTTCCATTTGCATAGTGGCGGAGCCAGAAAATTTATTAAGTGGAGCGACCCATTGATGACAACCTAATTTTTTTTTGAAGTCTATAATTGGATGTTCTCTCACGTCTGTAACAAAGATTGCTGCAAAACAATTTCTATAGATAATCAATGTTGACTCCTCATGTGAAATCCTGTTCCTGTTGTTATGCAAGTTTTTTTTACTTTGTTGGTTGCCGCATGCTTTACTTTCTTAGGATTTCTATTAATTTTATTATTTGTAGTCTTCGGCGAATATTTATCCCCCTTTTTCTTTTACCTTTGTAAAACTCGTAGGATCATGGGTGCTTTGGTTTTTTTTTTTTTTTTTTTTTGTTTATTATACAAATTCGATACGATAATAAATTGATCTACAGTTGTTTAGTCGTCATAGTGTTATCTTTTTTAAAAAATATATTTTGCAGTGAGCTTTGCAGAACTCGATTTATTTTGTTTTGGCCTATAGTTTGTCTGTGTTTTTGGAATGTTTGTTATAGTATCGTGTATCTTTAAAAAATTGCGTACACTATGATGACTATGCATATATATTGTTGAGGATTTTTGTAATGATTTGGGATTGTAACGTATGTGATGTTATGAGTATTTAAAAATGTGGCAATCTATAGATTTTGACAAAAAAATGATGATACAAAGTGTGAAGAATTAAATAAACAATAAAGGGTAAAAAGGGGGAAAAAATCAAGTATCTCAATTGATTACATATATTAATCGAGTTGGTTTTCAAACATGAATTGGCTCTTGCAATTTGACGATCTTTTTATTAACTTAGGAATGGTTCCTTTGCATTATTGCTTAAGATTGGTAGATTAAAACTATTACCTATACATTGTAGCTAACCTTGCGCTTGGTAAACAATCAAGTACCTCAACTGATTTTTTAATATGTGTACCTTAATAGAGTTGTACACACATTGTGTGTGTTTCGTCACTAGTCAATAATAAGACATTTTATTTCTGTATATATGTCTCATACATAGAAAAGCTATTTTTTTTTTAAATTTGTACAAAAATTTTTATCAAATAACGTGGCAATAACATTTTGAAAATTAAGCATCATCATTATGAATGTTTGGTTTTAAACTGAAAGACTTAAATTTAACCGCATCACTTTGTATAGAAAATCTTACATAATTTTTTTTTGTATGTGTAGCATTATTTATAGTGTATATATACTTATATATAATTTATAAAAGAAGATTTAAAAAAAAAAACTATTTAAGGGTGGTATCTATAAATTTTTAGAGAGGAAATTGAGAAACACATCTAAAATTGTATGCAAAATTATAATTTTTAACTATGTAAGAGAGTATTTACAAATATTCAATAGGGGCAAATTAACAAAAAATTTCTAAAACTAGTGATAAAAACATAATTTTTGATAGTTGAGGGGGCAAGTGTCTCCTTGGGTACTTGAGTGGTGTGAGAGACTGTTTTTATATTTTAAATTCATGATGCCAAAGTTACAATAGGATAATTTTCTTACTCCCAAGATCTGAGCCTTGACAATTAGTTCATAATTCGTAGGGGCTTGCTGCCCGTGAACAAAGAAGTCTTTGTTTCTAGCTTGTGGCTACGGCGCCGTACGGCACCGCTCATCCAAGACCGAGCATGGTGGCCGAAAATGGTACCTAAGAGATGACTGAATGCTCGTTTGGTATAAAAAAATATTTTTATAGTTTTTTTGGTTTATGAATAAAAAAATTAATTTTTTTATTTTTATAAGTTAAAAATAAGTAAAAAAAAAAAGTCAAAAGTTAAAAAAACTCAACTTTTTTTTTTTATAAACTAAAAAAAAATTAGTCGAAAAAACTTTATTAAACCGGCCTGAACATCTGATCTCACAATCAAAGGATTGAATATTGCAACTATGAGAAGGAATTTTTTGACCAATATGACCTAACGCGTACTCATTTGCAAACTGCCAAATTGACAATAGTTGACAAAGTTTTGAGTTTGTCAAAAGAACTATCACCTCCAAACAATTCTATTTATGTAATAATTGTTGTGAAAAGTCCTCAATATATTGATGGATGACCTTGGACAAGTGCACCCTGTCCCACTAATTTTATTGTGCAAAATGCGGCCATCCAATCTGATTGCTTTCAGTGTATGAATCTCTCGCGTGATTCAGCCCCAATTGTGTGGATTTTTTAGTGGAGTTTATTGGCTTTTGTCTGTATTAAATTTTTATATAAAAGAGATTTGGAAAGAGAGACAAAAAAAAAAAAAAAAAAAAACGGAGAAACAAAATGCTAGTGCATGAGGCTATCACCATAGATTTAACCGGGTGGCTATTTTTGTGTCTCCAACCATGCGGTTCGCTTAAGTCATAATAGAGTAACTTTTTTGCTATACACAGCCCACCCTCTAATCAGTTCATAATCAACTTATTGGAATTGAGAAAATTCTAGAGACTGTACCACCGAGTGGTTAGTTTAGCAATAAGAACTCATATTTTCTTTTTTAATAGTTGTGTTTGAATATCTATAGCTGCTATTAATGACAACCCAAAAAATTTGGCCGCAATGGAGCAACCTTATTACTCGACGGAGCCAGAAAATTTCTTTTAGCAGGCAACTATTAACGACAATCCAAAAAAAATTTTGTACTTAACGAAGAGCAATTGATTTTCATGTATATCTATATCGTAGGAAAAATGCTGTCTTGGAAAAAATTTGTACAAAAAGCTTTACTATAATAATGCAGCGATGACGTTTTTATAATTAAGAACCATCATTATGAATATTTTGTTTTAAAATGAAAAGCTTAGATTCAACCACATCACTTTATAAGAAGTTTGTATAAATTTTATGTGTATATTGTAGCATTACCAATAAGGTACATAAACTATATTTAATAATTTTTTAAGGGTGATATTAACAAATTTTTAGGAGAAAATTTGAGGAATTTTTCTAAAATTGTATAAAAATGAAAATTTTAATTGTATAAGGAGGGAATTTACAAATTTTCAAAGGGGGTAAAGTGAGAAAATTTTAAAATTGCAAGTGAAAATGTAATTTTTAAAAAGTTGAGAGAAACAATTACCCATCTTAACCGGCTCTGCCAATGATCATTACTCCCCAAGGCATGATCTCTATATTTTTTTTTTGTTACGTACGCCCAGGTGTGCATACCAAATTAAAGATTCTGGAATGATTCCAAAGAATTAATAGCACTTAGCAATCCTTAAACCTAAAATTTTAAAGAAAGCAGACTCTAAGTTTTAAGTTTTAACCAGAGTCTCTGTGTGAGTGACATTGAACAAGGAAGTCTTGGTTTGTGGGTTGTGGCTACCGCGCCTTCATCCAAGACCGAGCACGGTGGCCGGAAATGGCTTACTGAGAGATAACGGAACATCGGATCTCACAATCAAAGGATTGAATATTGCAACTATAAGCAGGAATTTTTTGACCAATATGACCTAAAGCCTCATTCTTCTTACGCGTACTCATTTGCAAACTGCCAAATTGACAATAGTAGACAAAGTTTTGAGTTTGTCAAATGAACTATCACCTTCAAATATATATATATATATATATATGTATATATGTGCTAATTGCTGTGCAAAGTCCTCAATTTATGGATGTATGACCATTGACAAGTGCATCCCGTCTCACTAATTTTATTGTGCAAAATGAGCCAAATCGCATTGCTTTCAGTGTATGAATCTCCTGTGATTCAGCCTTAATTGTGTTGATTTTTTAGTGAGTTTATTGGCCTTTGTTTGAATTAAACCTGAAGGGGAGGCAAACGTGTACCCCGCACCCACTAACCCCACTTACCCACTAATCCAACTTATAATGTGAGTATCTTTTGAAATCACACCACTAACCCAACTTATGATGCGAGTGTTTTCTGAAATCACAATTATAAAAAGCTTTAGCAAGCAAGTTTTAAGTACTATAAGGGTATTACTGGGTGAATTTATGCAAGTGGAGAGACAAAATGAGAAAGCAGGTGAGTTTGTGCAAATGAAGGGAAGTCATGTGAGACACAAAAATGGTGTAGAGCCTCACCAAACTTGAGGCTTCACCAAGCCCAATGAATTGCTTTATAATAATATAGATAAATGTAAATATAAATGAGGTTTTGGCAGAGATCAAGTGCAGAAGAAAAGAGAAAGAAAAAAAAAAGAGAGATAAAATGAACATATATTGAGAGGTCAAGTTGTTTTTCTATCATAATTCTAAAAGAACTAATATGATTAATTCTTAGTAGTCCTAGAAAAACTCATTTTATTATATCTCATGTTTGGGCAATTTGAATTTACTTTATGTTTTCATAGGGTTATAACACTAATGTTACCTGCTAGATACATCAACAGGGACCTTATCATCACTTGCTGACCATTGACAACCCAAAAAAAAAATTTAGGCTACAAAGATCAATGAAGAGATGATGAATTAACCATCTAAAATTTTCGTATAATGCTTTCTTTGCTTGTAGGATTTGTCGAGAGAAGTAAAAGAAACGGAGAAGAAAGATGAATGAGAGAAGCTAAATTGTTTACTCTTGTTTTGTTGGGCTAAAAAAAAATAAGAAGAAAAATGAATTTGTATTTCTCAAAATTTAGTTATTTATTTATTTGGTTACCCACAAAAATTATCACGTATAGAAAATTTCATTTCTTTTTTTCTTTTCTTCCCCTCGATTCAAATATAGAATAAGAATTTGAGAACTTTTAGGACGGAATCAACCAAGAAAACCTCAAGACAAAATTAGTGTAACTCCTCACTCTGTTCATGTTGAGCCAGATAAGCATGAAGATTCGATGATATTAAACCGCGGATAAGAGTTATACAAGAGAAAAAATTTGAAAGAAACGTGGATTTTCACATATATTCATACTACAAACAAAATTAAATAGACAAAAAATATACAATTTGCATGGCCATGCGGGTCATGTTTTTATTAATAAAATGCAAAATTATATGAAGTTGGTAATTTTGCATGTGGTCTAGTTGTCGTTAACATTAAGTTCTGTTTGGCAATAGCCAAAAGACAAAACGGTTGAGTTGGCCAATGTCTCATCTTCGTTGGCCGTCTCAAGGTTTTACTGGTTGTTTTTGTTGAAAGTCAATGAAGTAACACAATCAATTTTAGAAATGCGACATGAGGTCACAAAATCCAAAGACTCAGAAATGGTCTAAGCTATGTACCCATTCAAAGCGTTGAATGGGCACCTCTCTCTCTCTCTCCAAATGTATATATATCATGTACCATCTCTTCACCCCATTTCACTACACTCTGCAAACTTCAAAGCCTGAACTCAATACCCAAACCATTCAGGAAGAGATACTCATACAACCTTCCAAGCCTAAACCTTTCAATAATCAATACCCAGATATATATTAAACAGCCTGAGTCAAAACCAAGAAAACATGGCCACTTTTCGAGCTTCAAGTGTGATTTGCAGTTCATCAATCTCTTCATCTTCTTGTTGCCGAAGAGAAATGATCAGAGCTACAATCAATATTCCGAAACTTCGGAATAGTAATCTCTCTGTTCCCAAGCTCACAACCAGAGGCTTGGTGGAGGAATTGGAATTAAGAGGAGGTTATTTCACGAATCCAACCATCACCCATATTGAAAAACTTTCCAACTCTCCAAACAGTACCAACACCTCTCCAAAATATGATAATAAGGTTTCTGATTCGACTATGATCGGGAAGCTTTGTGCGATCACGGAGATCGTTGGGGATAGAGTGGAGATGCATAAGAATATCGGAGAGCAGAGAAACAACTGGAACAGCCTGCTTTTAACGTCAATTAATGCAATCACTCTCACAGCTTCAACAATGGCTGGTATTGCAGCTATAAGTGCAGGTGGGGCTCCTCTTGCTGCACTCAAGCTCTCTTCTACTTTGCTGTATTTGGCAGCTACTGGGATATTGATGATTATGAACAAGATTCAACCATCTCAGCTTGCTGAAGAGCAAAGAAATGCTGTAAGATTGTTTAAGCAACTTCAAAATGAAATACAGACAACAATAGCTATTGGTTCTTCCTCCATTAACGAAGTCAAGGATGTAATGGACAAGGTTTTGGCACTTGACAAGGCCTACCCACTTCCTCTACTCGGCGCAATGCTTGACAAATTCCCGGTGACTGTTGAACCTGCCGCGTGGTGGCCTCAACTACAACGAAGACAAGCGAAAGGATTTGGTGGGAGAAAGAACATGAATGGTTGGGATGCAAAATTGGAAGAGGAAATGAGAGAGATAGTTGGGGTTTTGAAGAGGAAGGATCAGGCAGAGTACTTGAGATTGGGCGAAAAAGCCTTGAAACTTAACAAGATCTTGGCCATTTCTGGCCCTTTACTAACAGGACTTGCAGCTGTTGGATCTGCCTTTGTGGGATCTCCTAGTAATGGATCATGGGCTGTGGTGCTTGGTGTTGTTGCCGGTGCCTTTTCGACTGTCGTGAACACGTTAGAGCATGGTGGACAAGTTGGAATGGTGTTTGAGATGTACAGGAACAATGCTGGTTTCTTTAGGCTCATGGAAGAGTCTATAGAATCAAATTTAAAGCTAAGAGAAGTGGAGAGGAGAGAGAATGGGGAATTGTTTGAAATGAAGGTGGCTTTGCAGCTGGGTAGGAGCCTACCAGAGCTAAAGGATCTTGCCGCTTCTTTTTCAATAAAAAGGGAGGCCATTGAAGAGTTTGCTAGCAAACTTTTCTAATTTTTTCAAATCTTTTGTAATTATATGTAACACTGACTTTAGTCGATTAAAGTTCTGTCTACAGAGTATAGACTGCTAACTCCATTCATTCATTCATTCATTTTAAATAGAAAGGTAATTGACATTTCCCAAAATCGAATTAGTCCAGTGTTTTTCACATACCATTTGCAAAATGTGTAGTGTATTGACTCTGGCCGCCATTTTCACCAAAGTTTGAAGGAAACCATATTACGGTTCAATCATGAAATTCCTCGGAGGAATGTCAAAACAATTGTTTTACACCTAATGCAGAAACAGCCAAACATAAGGAGGGAATCATCAATTTTCCTTCTGTTTTTTCCCTTTCCGGTGCAGGACTCCTCATTTTTCATTAGCATATATGTTATCAGGTATTCAATTAACTTACAAGAGTGTTGCCCAAACAGCAATGAAACTACTCAATGCAATGAACAGAATACAAAGACCGCAGAATTTATGTGGTTTAGCACAAAGCATTTGTGCCTACGTTCCAGTTACGGTTGTGAAAAGAAAAATAACAATATTGACAAGTTGTTGGCCCAAAAGGCAACTCAAGAGGAAGGGTGAATTAGATTTTTTAAAATTTAATACAATATTGATTAATTAAAAACTAATCTAATCAATAGAACATCGATTCAAAATAGATGAAAAACAATGTAATTAATAAAGAGATGAAAATAGAGCAAGAGAAGGTATACCAAAAATTACCGAGGTTTAATCAGAATTCGTGGTCTACGTACTCACCCCAAGATCCCCTTGAAGTCTTCTTCTACTATACAATCTCCAATTACAAAGTAGGTGTTTATTTACCAACTGCTCAACTCACTTTTATACAAGAACTTCTTCTCAAGTTTTTCCAGCTACCAAGTGGTTTTATCCAAGATTCACTTCAACTTACAATAATTTTTTTTTTACAAGAGAACTCTCAAACTTTCACTTACAAGTGTATGAAAGATATACAAATGAAATATAAACTTTCTATCAAGACTGGATAGGAAAATAATAGCTCACGAAGTGCCAATTTGAAGACAAAAAGGAATGTTAAGAATTTTCAGCTCAATTAGTCAGTGGATGTTATTTTTCTTCTATCTCTTCTTGTATAAATGCAGTTGGAAGCTTGTATATAAACTTTTGTAGTAATTTCGTCCATTGGTAGATGTTAGGGGTTCATTTAATGCAAGTCCAGTTCGTTATAAAGTTAGAAAAACTAGCCGTTAGTCCCCAGGTGTCGACACTTGGCTTCATGTGTTGACACATTCAGCTTGCATTTTTTAGATGTTGTCCACTGTCTCCATGTGTTGACACATCAACCCTATGTGTTGACACTTGATCATGCTGTCTTCAAACTTTTGACCTCTGTCCTCACGTGTCGACTCTTCATTCTCATGTGTCGACACATTACCCAAAAATCTTCATTCATCATTCATTTGATTAAGTTCAACTTCAACAATATTATAAGATCTTCAAAGAGTCTTCTTTTTAGGATATGATGATAGATTAAAGTCTTCAATTCATCAAAGCTGTCTTCTATTGAATTTGGATTGAATTTATCTTTTGATAATCATCTTTTCTTTATTTCCGAGCTGCTAGAACTCCTTTTCATTAATGCCAAGTTCTTTTTCTTTATTGCTGAGTTCTTTCCATCTGCTGCTAATGACTTTTTCATTCATGTAGAGCTTCATATTCATGATGCCTCATTGCCGAGCTCTTTCTTTTTGTTACTAATCCTTCTTTTTTCTTTAAGATCACTTCAATGAGTCTTTTATAAGCTTGATGAAGTCTACTCTTGAACAACTTTAATTTATTCGAACACATATCATTTTCATTGACTCTTCACATCCCAGATGAAATCTTTACTTGGATTCTTTGTAGAGATTTTGTAATTATAATGAGTTCTCTTTTCGAACACATTTAATCTCTTTGAATTTAAGTCAACTTCATTGAGTCTATGCACACTTGATGAAATCTTCTTTTGAACACCTTTAATCTCTTCGAATGCAAATCATTTGATTGAAGTTGGAATAGGTGCCATTGTTCAGTTTTGGTGCATTGCGTGACTCTTAGAGTACATTGCTTAACTTGGCTTGTTATGCATCTACTTTGACATGTATTAGACTTTAAGTCAAACCTTTAAATCTAAATTTTAATCTTTATTAATCTCCACACTAAGTAAATGTATTAGTAAACTAATACAAGGTTTAGTTATCATCAAAATCAACATGGGGATCATCCTTGAGTCAAAAATCTCCCTTTTTTTTATTATGACAAAATCTTTGCAAATGAAATTGATATGAGATTAAATGAAATGGACAAGATCAGATTGCATACTAGTAGTGAGCTCTCCCTTTATTTTATAATTAGGTAACTGATGCTTAAAAAACAAAGTCTTTTTGTTCTTTTATCAAAAACAACTCTCAAGAAGTTTTTATTAGTTAATTTCAAAACAAATTAAGGGAAATAATTCATGTTACTCCCCCTAAGAATATGGTTTATGAAGCAATTAATTATCATTCTTCTCATATTATTCTCATTCAATGCCATATGGAACCAATTCATCAATTACCATTCTTCTCTCCCTTTTTGTCAACTCATCAAAAAGAGAAAAAAACTGTTTAACAGAGACAGGTACAATAGTAAAAAATCATATAATAAGGTAATTTATATAAATAAGAAAGCAAACAAGCAAGCAACCAATCAAGACATCAAATTGGCAAGAGAACAAGATCATCTTTCATTTAAAAAGTATTACAAAATATTCGACAATTGATATCCATAAAATGTTAAAACAAAGATGTAACAGGGCTATAATGTAAGGACTTTGATGCAAGAGAAGTGTGAAGAAGTTAAGGAGATGCGAAGGGAGAAGGGGATAGGTTAATTGGATTAGAGGCAATATTAGAAGGCCCAGGAGTGTATCAAGGCCTCAGACTATATCGCAGCCTGCCTAAAGTTCTAGAGACTGGTAAAGGTGATGTGGCTCTCTTAGCTGCACTAGCTTTCTTCCTTCGGACATCGAATAAGCTATCCTCAGACTCATTTGCTGTGTTCTCGTGTTCAGATCCTTCGTCTTGTTCCTCTTCTTCTTGATTTCTTACTGGAGTTTCATTTTCAGTTTTAGATTCCTTTTCTACCAGATCTTCCTCTATACTGACTTCTTCGTCTTCTGCTTCCTCTTCCTCAACAGTAATCCCTTGAGCCTTCTTCAACTAATTCACATATTTTTTAAGGCTTTTCAACTATGCCAGCCCATTGTCAAGTTTGTGGTTCAGGGAGTGAATCAGATCAATTATATTTCCCATGAATGCTTTAACTTAAGTAGCTTCTAGAGATTGTGCCAAGGGTTTTCGAGGTCCAGAAGCAGAGGCTCTTCCATGAGGAGTACTACCAGGGGCAATTTTCTTAAGATCACTTCAATGAGTCTTTTATAAACTTGATGAAATCTACTCTTGAACAACTTCAATTTCTTCTAACACATATCATTTTCATTGACTCTTCACATCCCAGATGAAGTCTTCACTTGAATTCTTTGTAGAAATTTTGTAATTATAATAAATTCTTTTTTCGAACACAATCAATTTTTTCGAATTCAAGTCAACTTCAAGTCAAAATCTTTAAGTCTAAATTATAATATTTATTAATTTGCAAACTAAATAAATGTATTAGTAAATTAACACAATGTTTAGTTATCATCAAAATCAACATGGAGATCAATCTTGAGTCAACACAAGTTTTTAGTTTGTCAAAGGTTCCATCTTCTCCAAACAATAGATTATGGTGTCATTCAAATGCTACTACTGATGGCAAACAATCAATGAAGAATGGGTAAATTAACTTATGTTTGAATCCCACACTTCTTAAGAGATAAGAAGTGATACTCTGACTCCATGTTTTGAAAATCAAATCGTTGAGCCAACCAGAAAAGAGTTCAGGTCACGGGTCACTGATTCAACTGTCATGTCAACTGTTTTTGACCCTTGATGTTATAATTATGTTATTAATTTATTTGTTAATCATAATAAAATGTGTCTTATTTTTCTACACTAGTTTTGATACTTAAAACCTAAAATTTTTCCTTACAAGACTGAATAGGACAGTCCAATAACCGGTTTAATTGATTAAATCACGGTTCAACCGTGATTTTTACTGGGCTTGATGGGATTTTGATCAAAACGGGTTTAGAGAGCTAATCGGACCGTTTTTCAACCAATCCACGGTTCAATTGGTTGAACTGGCTGATCTGGTCCAATGTTCAAAATATTGCTCTAACTGTTTAGTTTTAAGAGAAAATAGTGCACAAAAGAAAATAACAGAGAAATAAGTGAGATTTCATTACTTTTACATTATTATTAACAACGTATATTCATTTCTTTCTTATTTTTTCAATCTAATCAAACGAGATAATGAGATTTGAAACGAGATAATGAAATTTCAAATCTCATTTCTTTCTTCTTTTCCTTTCTCTTTCCTTTCTTTTCTTTTTTTCAACAAATTCAGAATCCATACACAACATTACTGAACTTTTTCTTGATAATATGTAGGGGTATTCAGAAAACCGACTTGCTCGCTCAACCCGCCTGACCTGAACCTACGCGACATAAACCAACTCAAGCCGATCACCCTATGGGTGAATAACAGGTGAATTTTAACCAAATCGACTATATTCGGTTTGGGTGATGGACCTTTATTCAACCCGATGTGATCGGTTCAAGTGGCGGGTGGTTTTTCAACTCGACCTGATCGACCCATGAACACCCCTAGTATGCAGCTCCATTAAAACTTACACACGCACGCATCTATATAGGGTTACGATTTCATCATCATTCTCATCTAAATTTCTTTAATTTTGTGTTTGGATCCCGAATTTATTGAGAAAAAAGAAAAACCTATAGAAAACAAAATACTTTTGATTTGATGTTTGGTTGTAAGGGAAAGTGGTGACTAAAAGAAAATAAAAAAATAAATATGTGAAGAAATCATGCACTCTTCTTCTCTTTATCGTTATATATTCATTTCTTTCTTATTTTTTTAATGTAACCAAACAAAATTATGATATTTGAAATCCCATTTCTCTTACTTTTTTGTTCTCTTTTTCTTTTCATGAATAAATTTATAATCCAAAGACAACATAAGAATATGAAAATTATTAGAAGGGAATCAACCGAGAACACCACAAGACAAAGATAGTATTGCTCCTATCTGTTCATACTGAGCCGGACAAAGCAAGAAGATTTGACGAGATTTTTGGGAATTATAAACTACTTGTACATATATATTCCAAAAACTGTGGAATATAGAAGTTATATGAAGAAGGAAAATAAATGAGAGAACTCACGTTAATGAAAAATACTTAATTTGCATGGCCATGTGGATCGAATTTTCATTAATATAGTACAAAATTACGTTAATCAAGTTGATAATATTGCAACCGTAAGCAGGAACATTTTGACCAAAAACCTCACTTTGCAAACGCGTACTCATCTGCACAAATGCCAAATTGACAATGTTGACAAAGTTATTATTATTTTTATTTTTTTGGTACGAGTTGACAAAGTTTTTCGTTTGTCGAAAGCATTATCACTTTCAAACAAATCCATATATGTACTAATTGTTGTGAAAAGTCGTGACATTTATAGATGGCTGTGCAAAACGCGGTCATCAAATCTGAAGCGGCAGTTAGTGTATAAATCTCTCGCGTGTTATAGTCTGTAATTATGCAAATTCTTTGGCCGAATTTATTGGCTTTTGTATGTATCAAATTCAAGTATAAATAAGACATTTTGGATGGAAATCAAGCGCAAAAGAAAAGAGAAAGAATAGATAAGTGAGATGGAGCAAAAAGTATAAGCAAATATTAAGTGATCAAAGTCTGTCTTGTATTTATAATTAAACAGTCCGCTTTGAAACACAATAAAAAATTAGGTGATCTAGAATATACCAATCCATGACAATTCTAAAAAACTAATGTGATCAATTAATAATAGTTCTAAAAAAATTAATTTAACTCTATTGGTAATTTTTATTTACTTTATATTTCTTTAATTTTATGACACTACAATTATTCAAATGCTACTGCACATCGAGAACATTGCACAGTTACCGACTACTATTAGACAGATAAATTGAGACCTACCATCACTCGCAGACCAATGGCAAACCCACAAAAACTTTGGGCTACAAAAATTAATGAAGAAATAATGATGAATTAACTTTAGTGGATCTTTGTATGATGATCTGTACCTCCCAAGAAATAGGATTAGGAATTTAATTAGGATTCCTTGTCATTTCCATATAAATTTCTCATATAACGTTTTCTTTGCTTCTACGATTTTTCTAGGGAAGTAAAAGAAATGAAAACTACATGAATGAGAGAAGCTAAATTATTTTTTCTTCTTTGATAGGGCTAAGAAAATAAAATAGTATTTTTAAAAAAAATATTTTTTGTTACGCTATCCACAAAAAATAACGAGTATAAGAAATTTCATTTTCTTTTGTTTTTCTGTCCATGGATTCAAACATAGAATAAGAATTTGAGAATCTTTACAAGGGAATCAACATCCAGACACCTCAAGACAAAATCAGTGTGACTGCTCACTCTGTTCATATTGAGCCAGACAAGCATGAAGATTTGATGGGATTATACCGCGGATTGGAGTTATGTAAGAAGGAAAAAAAATGAAAGAACCCTCGTGAATTTTCACATGTATTCATACTATATAACAAAATTTAATAGAAAAAAGTACATAATTTGCATGGCAATGCGACTCGCGTTTCCATTATTGTGGTAAAAAAGTATACGAAGTTAATAATGTTGCAAATGGTCTTCTTGTCGCTAATGTTAAGTACTGTTTGGCAATAGTCAAAAGACAAAAGGGGTTTGAGTTGGCCAAGGTCTCAACTTCGTTGGCCGTTTCAAGGTTTTATTGGTTGTTTTCGTTGAAAGTCAATGGAGTAACACAATCGGTTTTTTAAGGGTGACATGAGATCACAAAATCCAAAGACTCAGAAATGGTCTAAGCTATGTACCCATTCAAAGCGTTGAATGGACACCCCTCCCTCTCTCCCTCCCCATATATATATATGACATGTAACATCTCTTCATCCCAATTCACTACACTCTTCAAAGTTCAAAGCCTGAATTCAATACCCAAACCATTCAAGAAGAGATACTCATACAACCTTCCAAGCCTAAACCATTCAATAAGCAATACCTATATATAAATTAAACAGCCTCAGCCAAAACCAAGAAAACATGGCCACTTTTGGAGCTTCGAGTGTGATGTGCAGTTCATCAATTTCTTCATCTTCTTGTTGCCGAAGAGAAATGATCAAAGCTACAATCAATATTCCAAAACTCCGGAATAGTAATCTCTCTCTTCCCAAGCTCACAACTAGAGGTTTGGTGGAGGAATTGGAATTGACAGGAGGCTATTTCACCAATCCAAGCACTACCCATGTTGAAAAACTTTGCAACTCTCCAGTCAGTACCAACACCTCTCCAAAATATGATTCCAAGGTTTCTGATTCGACTGTGATCGCGAAGCTGTATGCGATCCTGGAGATTGTCGGAGATAGAGTGGAGATGCATAAGAATATCGGAGAGCAGAGAAACAACTGGAACAGCCTGCTTTTAACATCCATTAATGCAATCACTCTCACAGCTTCAACAATGGCTGGTATTGCAGCTATAAGTGCAGGTGGGGCTCCTCTTGCTGTACTCAAGCTCTCTTCTACTTTGCTGTATTTGGCAGCTACTGGGATATTGATGATTATGAACAAGATTCAACCATCTCAACTTGCTGAAGAACAAAGAAATGCTGTAAGGTTGTTTAAACAACTTCAAAACGAAATTCAAACAACACTAGCTATTGGTACCCCTTCCATTAACGAAGTAAAGGATGTAATGGACAATGTTTTGACACTTGACAAGTGCTACCCACTTCCTCTACTCGGCGCAATGCTTGAAAAATTCCCGGCAACTATGAAACCTGCCTCGTGGTGGCCTCAACAAGGGCGAAGACAAGCGAAAGGACTTGGAGGGAGAAAGAACAGGAATGGTTGGGATGCAAAGTTGGAAGAGGAAATGAGAGAGATAGTTGGGGTGTTGAAGAGGAAGGATCAGGCAGAATACTTGAGGTTGGGTGAAAAAGCTTTGAAACTCAACAAGGTCTTAGCCATTTCTGGCCCTTTACTAACAGGACTTGCGGCTGTTGGGTCTGCCTTTGTGGGATCTCCTAGTCATGGATCACGGGCTGTGGTGCTTGGAGTTGTTGCCGGTGCCTTGTCGAGTGTTGCGAACATATTAGAGCATGGTGGGCAAGTTGGAATGGTGTTTGAGATGTACCGGAGCAATGCTGGTTTCTTTAGGCTCATGGAAGAGTCTATAGGATCAAATTTGAAGCTAAGAGAAGTGGAGAGAAGAGAGAATGGGGAATTTTTTGAAATGAAGGTGGCTTTGCAGCTGGGAAGGAGCCTATCAGAGCTAAAGGATCTTGCAGCTTCTTCATCAAGAAAACAGGAGGCCATTGAAGAGTTTGCAAGCAAACTTTTCTAATTTTTTCAAATCTTTTGTATGTATATGTAGCACTGACTTTAGTAGGTTTCAGTTATGTCCACAGACTGCTAATTCCATTCATTCATTCACTCATTGTGAATAGAAAGTTAATCGACATTTCTGAATATTGAATCAGTCAATTGTGTTTCACATAGCATATGCAAAATGTGCAGTGTACTTTCTTGGCCGCCATGTTCACCAAAATTTGAAGGAAACCCTCTTACGAATTGATCATGAAATGCCTCCCAGTGATGTCAAAACAATTTGTTTAACATCTTATGCAGCAACAGCAAAACATAAAGGACGGACTCATCAATTTTCTTTTCTTTTCTTTTTTTGTGCAGGACTCATCACTTTTCATTAGCATGATAACTATTAGTTATTCAATTAACCTAGCTACAAGAGCGTTGCCCACGCAGCAATAAAATAACCTATGCAAAGAAACAAACAAAAAATAGCGAACACAAAGAACGCATAATTTACATGTGCCATAAGCCTATTTTCCCACTTGGAGCTAGTGAATATGAGTCATTCACTAACTCCAACAAAGAGTACGTACACCATGCGCTTCGAGTAGAAGTAATTCCAATAGAAAATTTGTTAAGGACCCAGCCTTCAAAGAAAAAACTGAAAAAACTAAAAATTATAATGGAGGATAAAAAATATCATTACAATGAATATTTGTGAAAAGAAAAATGACAATGTTGATAAGTTTCTAGTTTGTCAAAGGTATAAATTATCTAGTCCAAACGATCAACAACGGTGTCATTAAAATGTTACCGCTCGATCAATGGCAACCCACAAAAACTTTGGGCTGCAAACAATTAATGAATAAAGGACGAATTAACTTAGTGAACCTCTTCTTGACAGTATGTAGCTCTAGTGACACACATGTACACATACATATGTATCTAGGGTTATGATTTCATCATAATTTCGATCTATACGTCTCTGAGAACTGAGAATTATTGGAAGGGAATCAACCCAGAACACCTCAAGGCAAAGATAGTGATCCTCCTCACTCTGTTCATACTGGGACAAAGCATGAAGATTTGACGAGATTTTTGAGAATTCTAAATTACTTACACATATTCCAAAAAATCACCGCATTATATATATATATATATATAAATTATGTTTGTCCGAACTTTTACTCTCTTTCCTTGGTAGCGCTATGTGGCGCTTTCTATATTTTTATATTTTTAAAATGTTATCTCAAGGAGCAATAAGAATTGGCTAACTAAATCCAATATAATCCTATAAAGTTTCCTACTTAAGTATAATGACCTATTAATCCACCAATTCTTACTATAATCCCATATAGTTCCCTATATAAATACATAATCGTATCCAATCAAGTCTCAATCCGTCCTGTGATCCAACAAAGTTTCTATTTCAATACAAAGTCCTTTTTAATTAACACATTATCTTATGAAATATAATACTTTATATGATTTTTAGGTCTAAATTCCTATTTAGTTATATATCTACAAATTATATCATTTACAATAGGATACATAAAATATCCATAACATTTTCTCTTCATTTTATATAGTTTTTTTAAGTAAATAAAGAGTACTACATATGATGCATATAGAAAACCTTATCTATTATAAACAAAAAGGATTATAACAAGAGCATAACTATTTAGGTTTTGAATTAAATTGTTTTATTTTATAGTCATTAAGTTTTAAATAACAAAGTTTATGTTAATTTTTATTAATTCATAATTTTGCTATATATTTGTTTCTTGACCAATTTTTTCAACATATATATTTACCTCCTTTTTGCTTTATATACGCATTGCATGGGTACATAACTAGTGTAAGAGTTATATTAAGGCCTGATTTGGCAACAACTTTTTTCGCAGCTTTTTTACTTGCTTTTTTATTTTCATTTTTTTTTTTTTATCATTAGCAACTTCTGTTAAACAAAATTCAAATTTTTTTATTTTTACTGGCTTCTAGGTTATACATAATAATTTAAAATAAAAATTCAACGTTGGTTTAAAAAAGTTATTAAAGACAAAGAAAAGTTATTTTAGAGGGAAAAAAAAGCTGACTTCAATAGATTTTTTATGTCGTTATATAGAGGATACACGACTATCACGCACAAAGATTGGGCTCAACAATGTATGTCCTCACCTGGATTGGGCCGTGAATCTATGTGCCACCCAAATTTTTGTCCCATTCCTGATCTTAGTAAAAAGCCCACCATTGGTTTGCCCCCCGTTCAATCAAGCTGGGAGTTAGGTATTCCTACTAAGATAGCTCGTTCAGCTCCCAAAGCCAGGAAACTGGAAAAAAGCTTTGGCTGTAATTGGTTCGATATCCTGTTCAAAGCATCCTTCTCCATCACGACGCCAAATCTCGTCTTTTCAGCCAGCTTCTTCTCTATCCTCAAGCAATTTCAGGAATAAAAACAGAATCATCTTGGAAGAGATGGAGCTACACTGCCAAACAGAGGCAAGGAAAACATTTCAAATTGGAAAGGTGTTGGGGGTCAACTACCAAGGTAATGAAAAGGAATTTTTAAAAAGAATTCATGATATGGAATGGAAGGATTGTGGTACCAAAATGTTAAAAAAGGCAACCAAAGGGAATAAGGGAGGCAAGTCCTAGCCTCATCTTGGGAGGACCCACTAGGTGTTTATATTTTGTTTCCTATGAAGATGCTGTCTTGGAATGTTAGAGGGTTGGAAAAAATCCAAAAAAGGAGAATGGTCAGGAGGTTAATTGTTGGAAGATATGTCGACATGGTTTTGCTCCAAGAGACAAAATGGAAAACTTGCAATGACAATCTGATGAAGACAATTTGGGGAAGTCGTGGAGGGGAATGGGTGGCAGTGGACTTAAAAGGACTATCTAGTGGCCTGGTTTGTGCATGGGATAGGAATTTTTTCAATTTGGTATATATTCATAAGGACAAACACTTTATCTTGTTAATTGGTTCTATCAGTAAATCATTTCGATGTGCCATTCTCATCGTTTATGCTCCTAATGAAGAGGATGACAGAGCTACCTTATGGAAGGCACTTTTGCCTCTGAAATCTCAATGGCAAATTCCATGGTGTATGGGTGGCGACTTTAATGAGATACTCAAGATAAGTGAAAGGTCGTCGTGCTGCAGAGTCTTAAGGGGAATGAGAATTTTTAATTCTTTAGTGGAGAAGGCAGAGATCACAAATTTGCCAATGATTGGCAGACTTTTCACATGGTCAAATCTCCAGAAGGAGGAGGTATGGAGCAGGCTTGATAGGTTTCTTTTGAGCACTGATTGGCTTGAGAAGTTCAGTTGCACTCAGTGGGGTCTCCAACGAAAGCTAGATGACCACTGTCCAATCCTCCTGTCTGATGAAGTCTAGGATTGGGGGCTTACCATTTAAGTTTTTTGATTCTTGGCTCAAAAAGAAGTCTTTTGCAAAGCTTATTAAAGATACTTCGGAATCCTTCAAAGGATCTGGATGGGGAGCATTTGTTCTGTTTAAGAAGCTGCAAGCCCTCAAAACAGCCATTAAACCATGGAACAATTTGAATTCTGTTTCTTGAGCTTTAAAATCAAAGAAATTAGAGGAAGAGCTTCATGAAATTGACCTGGTTGACAAGGCATGCCTTTTTGACGAGAGTACTAAAAAAAAAGGGAAATCAAGCAGTACTACCTTTGGATACTCTACTTGAGAGAGGAATCTGTGGCTAGGCAGAAGTCCAGACAACTGTGGATTAAATTGGGAGACAAAAACTCCAGATATTTTCATCAATCCATCAAATCAAGATTCAGAAAGAACTTGATTGGGCAGTTGTTAGTGAATTGTTTTATAGTCTCTCACCCACCAGATGTGAAGAATGCGATCTTTGATCACTTCTTAATGGTGTTCTCTGAAGACTATAATATTCGACCAACTTTGGATGGAGAACTCACTAGCAAATTGAATTTGGTTGATCAAGGATCACTTGAAAGAGATTTTGAAGAATTGGAAATTTGGGAGGCCATCAAGAATTGTAATGGAGGAAAGGCACCAGGCCCAGATGGATTAAGATGTGCTTTTGGTAGCACTTTTGGAACATGACAATGGGTGATATTATGAAATGCATGGAAGAGTTCAACCTCAATGGTAAGATCCCAAAAGGTATCAATTCATCATTTATCTTGTCCCAAAGTTAAACTGTCTTGACTCTCTCTTGTTACAGACCTATATCTTTAGTTTCCTCCGTTTATAAGATCATTTCTAAAACAGTATCAACTAGATTGAAAAATGTAGTGGATGAGTTGATTAGAGATAACCATACTGCTTTTGTTAAAAATAGGGGATTCTGGATGGTGTTTTGATTGCAAATGAGGTAATTAATGACTGGAAAAGGGGGAAGAAGAAAGGAATTGTGATTAAGATAGACTTTGAAAAGGCCTTTGATAATGTCAATTGGAAGTTTTTACTTCAGATGTTGTCAAAAATGAATTTTGGGAACAAATTGTGCAAATGGATTGAGTAGTGCATATCAAGCTCTTGGGTGTCAGTTCTTGTAAATGGATCACCTACTCAGAAGTTCAAGATGTAGAAAGGGCCTTAGGCAAGGAGATCCCCTATCCCCCTTTCTCTTCATCCTAGCCGCGGAAGGGTTAAATGTGTTAACTAACAGAGCATTATCCCTTAACTTAATTACAAGTCACCCTTTGGGATTAGAGGCAGAGTACTTATCACACTTGCAATTTGCGGATGACACACTATTCTTCTGTCAGGTTGATCTTGAAGAGATCAAGAACCTAAAAAGGATTACGAGGAACTTTGAGTTATTATCTGGGCTTAGGATTAATTATTAGAAATCCTTGGTTAATGGTGTTGGGGTAGAGGAATCTTTCGTGATCAAAGTTATAGAAGTCTTCAATTGCAAAAAGCAATGTCTTCCCATGAACTACCTTGTTTTATCACTTGAAGCAAACACAAGGAGAAGTAGCAGCTAGTGTGGGGTTATCAGTAACATTAAAAGCAAGCTAGCATTATGGAAAAGAAAGTATCTGTCTATAAGAGGTAGGCTTACCCTTATCAAATCCACTTTGTCTAACCTACCTCTATATTATCTTTCTTTGTTTAGAGCACCTCTGAAGGTTTGCAATAAAATTGACAAGTATCAGAGTAGATTCTTGTGGGAAGACAATGAAGATAAAAAAAAAGGGATTCATTGTGTTAAGTGGAGCAAAGTCACAATAAGCAAAAGGGGTGGGGGGTTGGGTCTCACCCCCATAAGGGTTATGAACATGGGCCTTCTAGCAAAATGATGGTGGAGATTTGCCATAAATAAAAAAGCATTGTGGAGGAAATATTTATGTCACAGGTACAAATGGGATGATTCTAGTTGGCTGGTTCTGAGAATCCAAGGGTGGATGCATCAAACATCATGAAGGATATCATTATGACCAATGCAGATCAAGACCTTTCAAAGACAAACTGTTGTCCAACCTATGTATCAGAATTGGAAAGGGAAGTTCAATTTCTTTTTGGAAGGAACCTTGGTGTGAAGGTCATATGTTATGTAATTCTTTCCCTAGATTGTTTCTACTCTCATTACAAAAATCTTCAAAGGTGGCAAACCTCAGGGACTCATTTGGGACGTGGAACCTATTGTTCAGAAGAAGTTTGCTTAGTTGGGAAGTGGATAATCTTGTTAATTTGAAGGCTTTCTTAAATAGGGTGCACATAAAGGAAAACAGCATGGACTCAATCTCTTGGAAGGCCTGTAAGGATGGTTTCTTCACGATAAATTCTTTCAATAAGATCTGTCAAGAATCTAATGATCAGTTCAGCTTCAACCTTTCTTGGATTTGGAAGTCCTGGGCTCCTCCCAAATTTCACCTCGTCTGTTCGTTGGTAATGCATAAAAGCATCAAAACTCGTGTTTTTCTAAGACACAGGAAAATCAATCCCTAGAGTGTTAGCTTATTTTGTGAAATGTATAAGGAAGAGCTGGAAGATTGTGATCATTTACTGCTACGAGGCAAATTAACCTCGTATGTTTGGAGCAATATCCTCAATTGGTGGGGTGTTTTTTGGGTTTCTCCAAGGAATTTGGAGCAACACTCATCATGGTGGAAGGAGAAGAAATTCAGTGCACTTGGAAAGCTCATCTGGGACTCCTTATTCCAGGCTATTCTCTGAAACATTTGGCATTAAAAAAATGAAGTCATCTTCAATGGTAAGTTGTCCAGATGGGAGGACATTGTTGAAGGTACCAAATTACAGGTTCTTGAATAGGTGCAAGCATATACAAGGGTTGGATCTATAATCTGTTTTAATTTTTTCCATTCTATCAACGGGGTTAAATCTCTTGACCCCAGCTTGATTATAAACTAATCTTTATAGGTGTTTTTATTCATTTTGGTTGTCTGTTGTTTCTTGGTCATGATCTGTGGAAACTTGTATAGCCTTTGTGGCTTGATTTTTCCTCTGTACCTTCCTCTGCCTTTGGCTTATTAATCCATTTTGCTGTTCAAAAAAAAAAAAAGTGGAAATAGGTAAAGATGTTATATCTTATCTCTCTCTAAAAGGTTTGATATGAAGGACATAAGGAAAACTTATATGATTCTAGGAATGCAACTTGAAAGAAAGCCAGAAGGCAGAATTCTTAGTCAATCAAGTATAGTAGAATATGGTAACAAAATTTGATTATTTTGACTTTATCCAGTTCCAACACCATATGATCCTAGTGTTCCTTTAAAGGAAAATTATGGAGAACCAATTTCTCAATATTTTTTATCCTAACAAGGGAAGAACATTAGATGATCATTAAAAATTAAGAAGAGTACACACCAAGGAGACTACAATGTACAATGGAGACAGAAAGCTGAAGCATGGAGACAAAAACACATCATTCTTTCATAATTCTATAAAGAATAGATTTAGAAGAAACTACATTGGGCAGGTATATTCTGATAAAGGTACCATCATCAGTGAACCAAAAGAAGTTAAAGAAGAAGCTGCTAGATTCTTTTCAGAGTTCTTCTAAAAAAAATGGCAAGACAGACCTAAATTGGGAGGGTTTTTTCCCTTAAAACTGAAAGAAGAGAATAGCAAATGGTTTGAATCCGAATTCTTTAAGGAAGAAGTATGGCAAGTGATCAAAAACTCTGAAGGCAGCAAAGCACCTGAACCAGATGACTTTAATTTCAATTTCATCAAAAAATTCTGGTCAACACTCAAAGGAGACATTTTGAGGTTCATGGCTGATTTTCACTCAAATGGAAAACTGGTTAGAAGTATCAATGCTTCCTTTTTATGTTTAGTTCCCAAATCTGAATTCCCAAACACCTTACTAGACTACAGGCATATAAGCCTCATCTCATCAATGTATAAAATTCTGTCTAAATCCCTTGCAAATAGATTAAAGCTGGTAATACATGAGATTATCAGTGATTCACAAACAGCTTTTACAAAAGGGAGACAAATTCTTCATGGGTGCTCATAGTTAATAAAATTATCTACTATTGGAAAAAGAACAAGAAAATAGGAATTATATTGAAACTAGACTTTCAGAAGGCACTTGATTCAGTTAATTGGATCTATCTACTTGATATGATGAAAGGCTTGGGTCTAGGCTCCACTTGGATCAAATGGATGAAGGAATGCTTATCCTCTAGCTCTATCTCAGTACTGATAAATGGTTCAACAACTAAGGAATTCAAAACCTCATGAGGATTAAAACAAAGTAACCCCATCTCACATTTTCTGTTCAACATAGCAGCAGAGGGGCTCAACATCCTACTACATAGAGCAAAAGAGAAAGGCATTATAAAATGAATTGAAATAGGGCCATCTGCTTTAAAGGGATTGAATGTGTCTCATTTGCAGTTTGCAAATGACACACTGCTTTTCTACAATCCAAACCTGTAGGAGCTTGCAAATTTGAAAATGAAACCGAGATGCTTTGAATTGATTTATGGGATAAAGATAAATTTTCATAAGAGTTCGATATGTGGCATTGGACTAAATGACTCCTACTTGAAGGAAGCAACAAGTGTCTTCAAATGTAAGCAGGTTCACCTCCCTTTCAAATATCTGGGATTGCCTTTGGGAGTTAACCCAAGGCTAGTGAAAACATGCCAAGGCATTATTGAAATCTTAAAAAAGAGACTATAAGCTTGGAACAGAAAGTAGCTCTTAATGGGAGGAAGGATCACTTTGTTGAAAGCCACTCTTGCAAATTTGCCAATATATTACTTATCAATGTTCAAGATGCCTTTAACAATATTTTTAGAACTTGAAAGGCTGCAAAGGAAATTTCTCTGGGGAGACAAAGAAGATAGAAAGAAAATCAGATGTGTTAATTGGAATCAAGTGGTCTTAAGCAATGAATATGGTGGCTTAGGAATTCCCCCTTTGAAGACCAGAAATTATGCCCTTCTTGCAAAATGGTGGTGGAGGTTTAGCCAAGAGAAGCAAGCACTCCAGAGGAGAATTTTATGTGCAAAATATGGTGTGAACCAAAACTCTTGGACTCCTATGGAAATGAACTCTCCTAAGTGTTCAAGGATTTGGCTTGACATACAATCATTAGGTAGCAACTAGAATGGCCTTAGTTCAATCCTAGACAAAAATCTGCATATCAAGTTGGGTTCAGGAGAGAGCATAAAGCTTTGGCACAACAAATGGCTAGGAAGCAGTCCACTAAAATTCAGGTTTCCCAGGTTATTTTCCATTTCAACTCAGAAAAACGATTATGTTAAATCTTTGTATGTCCCTACAGAAGCAAGGTGGAATTTATCTTTCATAAGAAGGTTATTTAAGTGGGAATCTGCAATTCTAGCAGAGTTAAAGACCCTCCTTAATCTTGCTTTACATGAGGTAAGCAGGTATGACCACATGATATGGACAGCAGATCAGAATGGGACATTCTCCTACAAATCTTTTTGCAAAGCCTTTGATGATAGTCAAAATTTGAGGAAACTCAAGTACAACTTCATCTGGAAACTTGAGGTCCTAAGAAAAGTTTTATTCTTATGTTGGCTGGCATTGAAAGGGAGAATAAAAATAAAAGTAATGCTTTCAAAGAGATTTGTTCCAGGAGGGATGTCACATGTGTTCTTTGTAAACAAGAACTTAAATACTTAGATCACTTTTTACTCTATTGCAAATCCTCATGGTTTTGTGTGGACAGCAATCCTGAAAAGGTGGGGTGTCTAATGGGTTTGCCCTGTGAATCTGAAATCTCATACGAACTGGTGGTTTCAATTCATAGTCAAGAATTTTAAGAGAGTTATATGGCAAATTTTGTTCATGGTTGTGACCTGGAAGCTTTGGCTAATCAGGAATGACCTCATCTTCAATCAAATTCAACCTGACTGGTCTGAGGTGGTGGAAAAAATCAAACTATTATCGGCATCCTAGTTGGCAGTAGCAAAGCATAAAGCTGAGTTTAATATTCATGACTTCATTTATAATATTCAAACAGTCAGAGAGTTAAACTTTTGTTCGCTCTTCAATTCCCCTTTCTATTGCATTTCTGATCATTGGCTTTCTGCCTATATATATATATATATATTTTTTATCTTTCCCCTTGTCCCCTCCTCTCGGGGATCAGTTGGTTAGTCCTCTTCCCTATCTAGCAGTGTCTAGCTTGTTCAGTTTTGAGTTCTTCCCTTTTCCAAGTTGTTTGTTCCTTATTTCATTGTTAATGAAATTTTGTTGTTCAAAAAAAAAAAAAAAGGAGAGTAGAAAATAACACAAAAAAAAAAAAAAAAAAAAAACAAAAACAACAACAACAACAACAAAACATAACTACAAGGAAGTAAAAAAGAAAGACCTAACAAACTAAACCTGACAATTAAGGTATTCACAATTGAAAATAGAAATGATGTCAAATAGCAATCTATAATAATAGTTACTCAAACCTAAGATACTCAAAGATAGTTCTCTACTTACATACCTTTTGATTAAAAAAATTCTCTAACTGCTGTAAGCACCCCATTTTTGCTCGCTCGGTGATCTCCATCTCACGACCAATTATGCTCATTATTGTGGCGTTTCATGCATATTTGATGTTGATCTTCTCAAGCTAAGCTGCATCTTGATATTCATAAATTTATATTTGCCCTTCATTGATGGATCATGTCTTTATAGGACCGTTATAATTTGAAAAGTTCAATAGTTTTACCAAAAACTGGGCTTATTTGCACTTTTTAATAGCTTTCAAGGTTTTCTTAAACTGAGGTATGAAGCTACTTGTTACTTTGCCAAAGGGCGATGTCGACTGTCAATCATGAGAGCCCACTGATCCAAAGAATAGTTTTAAAAGAAATCGAGAGGTCCACTAATGAGAGTTGTCCTTCCAAAAAGAGAGAGGAGGCAAAGTGAGTTAATGGGTTAAATCTCTAAAAATGATGCAAGTGCTATCACATTCTAATAAGAAAGGATGATATTAGAAAGAGGAATTCCAAAAAGAGAAACAGAAGTTCAAAAGGTTGCTTGATACAACACTCATGACTAAACATGAATCCTAGGGCAAACCCAAGGGGGTATGCATCAATTCTCACCCATATGTAAAATGTGTGCATTCATAAAAAAGTATGATATACATTCAATTTCATTTATGTATGTGCATTTATTAAAAAGTATGGCATGCATTCAATTTTGATCCTGCATGTGCATTTATCAAGAAGTATAACATGCATTCAATTCTATTACACGTGCATTTTTAGAATTAGTATAAATAAACTGTTTTTACACAAAAACTTACTCTATGTCTCTCTCTTTCTCTCAACTACGAAACAAGGAATGGGGCAAAGCATAAAAATAAAAATAAAAATTGCACATGCAGGATCGACACCACACCGCAACTAAGTAACCTCAGACATTTCTAACACCGGCACACACCTCAGAAAGCTTAGACTTCCATAGCCGGCAAGAAATAGATAATGGAACAATGGCCCATTGTTAACCTCCCCAATTAAACTTGGACTTTCTCAGAGGAGTATCATTCTGCCAAACGAAATGTTTGTTCAAGAAGTAGCAGTTTCAAGACGTCAACCTTGGACTTCGCTGGAAGAGTACAGTTCCGCCAGACGGAATGTTGGTTCAAGAAGTAGCAGTTTCAAAAAATTAACCTTAGACTTCCCCAGAAGAGTACAGTTCAGCGAGATGGAGCATCAATTTGCCTAGAGAAGTATCATTTCACTAAACGGAGCATCATTTTCCCTAGATGAGTACTATTTCGCTAAACGGAATGCCAACTCTAGAAGAATCAATTTCCCTAGAGGAGTACTATTTCGCCAGATAGAGTTCCCATTCAAGAATAATTAATTTTTCCAAAGGAGTATTATTCCGCCAAACGGAGCACCGATTCAAGAAGAATCAATTTCCCCAAAAGAGCATTATTCTGCCAGACGAAGTGCTGGATCAAGAAGAATCAATTCCCCTAGAAGAGTATCATTCCGCCAGTCGAAGCGTCGATTGAAGAAGTATTAGTTTCCAGACATTGACCGTGGACCTCTCCAGAGAAGTATTATTTTGCCAGATGGAATATCGGTTCGAGGTAACTATTCTCTAGATTTCAATTATTCCAATCGCTCCGATCGCCTCACGGTCAACATGAGACCCTTAGCTTATCATTTTCTATCTTTGATAATCAAAGACAGAAAAAGAGGGGCAACTATAAGCACCCTATTTTTTCCTGCTTGGCAATCTCTGGCCCGACTGGGCTCACTTTCAAACACCACATGCACATTCAAACTCTAACCTGCCCTCCAAGCTCTAATTCAGTTCACCGACCACTTCTTGGGCCCGTCGGGCACACTTGAAGCCAAATTACCATTTTGCCTCTAGGCATTCAATCACCTCTGAGAACCATACTGGGTCTAGGTATCAAACCGGTTACCTTCCGGGGATGCTTCTAATAATATTCCTAACCTTCTAATACCTTTTCGGACCATTCTAAGTCCATTCCGGTAAACCTAATGCGAAATAACTGTTTTACCCCTGGTAGAACGATCTCATTTTCCAATCACACTGGCTCTGGGTATCAAATTGAAAATTTCTTGGAACACTCTCTAGCCTTTTTGAGGGTCACTCTGGGTCTATTATGGTGTTTTTTCAATTCAAATGACTATTTTGCCCCTAATAGGCCGATCAACATTTTCAACTATTCTAGCATTATTTCTCAAGGCAGTTACGTCTGGGACACTCTCTCAAAGGTTCTCGTCCACTCCCGGATGAGTCTGGTTACTCAGAACTTTTTGGATCATTATCGGACTTTTCAGAGTCACTCATAGTGGAGCCAAGCCAAAAATTACATAATAGTCATTATGACAGACTTCCAAATTTTCTGCCTTGCATTCCAAAAGTCAAATATCTGTTTCTTGCCGACTTAGAAAATTTCCTAAGAGGTTGGCGCCATTAGGAGTGGCGCTAGGCCAAATTTTGGCTTGGTGCCAACAGGCACCGGAGCCAACTTTGGCTGCCTATAAATACAGATCCTCCCTGTACATAAAAAGGGTCTGTAAACTTAGTCCAAAAACTCTGTCTCTTTGAAAACAGAGCTCGAAGTCTCTCCACACACTAATTCTCTCAAGCTTCTTCAAGCCCTAGCTTATATACACTCAAACCCTAGCCTCTATACACCTTATACACTCAAACACAAGCCTCAAAACATCTATTAAAGGTCAAGTGCTGTATTTTCAAAGCTCTCAAAGTTCAAGTCAAGTGAAGCAAACCAAGTAATCAAAGCAAGAAAAATACGATGTTGGTCTGCTATTTACTTTTATGTAATTCCCCTCTCTCTCTTCTTTCCTAACCCACTTAGGTTTTCTTCAATTTTAATCCCTATATTCTACCTGCTCTCCTTGCATGCTTGAAACAAGGAAGTCCCTCATTCATGCCTAGGAAGGACTGTTGAAGGTCACCATGCTGGGAGCTTTCTTCTAGTTCAACCTTTGATGGTGTGGGTTCGGCCCCCTTGATTATATGGTGAAGCCTGGCCTTGTATGTTCACGATCCTATTACATTGTAGTTATCATATTTATGTATTTACATTCAAAGTTGTTTTCAAACTTGTATCAAAATTTCTTTTCAAAACTTGCATTCAAAATCTTTTTCTTTCAAACTTGTTTTTCAAAATCACACCTTTAGGGTGATTCTAGCCATTCCATAGTTAGGGTTGTTTTAGAAAAGTGTTACATTCAAAATGACCATCAAGGTCCAAATTTGGGGTTTAAACCCTAAATTATTTTTATCAAAATCACAATCTTAAAGTAATTAAATGTAGGGCTTTTGCTATTCATAACGAGCTCGAGAGAGCTAAGTTGTAATAGTGATGTAATTTAAATTACTATTTTGAAACAAAAAGCTGATGATTGAGGTGCCAAAAATTTTTGCTATTCTTTCTTGGTTACATGTACAAAACGTTATTGTCGCGTTGTGAAGGCTAAATTCGCAACACCGCCTAGTAATTACAATGATAAAGGCAAAATGAAACTGTCAAAACTAGGTGTCACAGATAATAGGCTTTAAGCCACTTCGCATTGATAGGCGACAGGGCTGCAGTGGAGTCGGGTCTAGCAATCCGATATTATCCACTAGCGTTAGCTTCTTAGATTTCAAAAGGGCCTTCCCACTTTGGTGCGAATTTGGTGGTGGAGGTTCCCCTCATGATTTAGGGGGTGGCTCGCAGGACCAGATCTCCTTGCTAGAACTGTCGCTGTCGTATGAGTGCGTCATAAGCTCGCACGATGCGTTGTTGGTAGGTGCGGCGGTTAGCCTGCGCCTTGTCGCGATGTTCGTCCAAGGACTCGAGTTACCGCGGTCATTGATCATGGAGCACCCCGCTAGCAAGGGCAATTCGAGTTGATGGAATGGTAATTTCGACTGGGAGGACGGCCTCAGCACCGTAAACCAGAGAGAAGGGTGTCATTTGGGTGGAGCATCGCTTGGACGTTTGGCACGCCTAGAGCGCCATTGGTAGGACATAAGTCCACTGGGTTTGGTGGTCTTCCAGCGTTCGACTAAGGATTCTGATAAGGTTTTTGTTCGTTGCTTCGGCTTGACCGTTTCCTTTTAGGTAGTAAGGTGTTGATTTATGATGAATGATGTCATTTGAGGCCAAGAGTTGCCCCACATTGCCGTTGACGAAGGGCTTCTTGTTATTTGAAAGAAACCTTAGGAAGTCCGAAGCAGCAAATAATGTACTCACGGATGAAGTTAGAAACCGCGGGTCTTGTGGCGCACTTGAGGGGGATAACTTCAACCCACTTGGTGTAGAGTTCAGTGGCGGCGAGGATCCAGATGTGGCCACGGGAAGGAGGGCTAATAGGGTCAATGAGGTCCATCGCCTAAGTGTGGAAAGGCCATGGAGTACCTAAAGCATGGAGGTCGACTACTGGCGCGTGGATGAGGTTGCCATGGCATTGACAGTTTTGGCAGCGGCGGGCGTGAGTAATGGCATCCGCTTCCATAGTGGGCCAGTAGTATTCGAGGTGTATCAGATGCTGGAAAAGCTTATGGCCGCCCTGGTGTTCGTCTTTGTGTGCGAGGTGAAGGAGTTAGGGTATTTTGGCACTGGGGATACATCGGAAGGGGGCGCCTGCGTGCCCGTGTCTGAATAATTGCCCTTGTTGAAGAAAGAAACGATTGGCCCATTTTCGGATGAGTGAGGCATCTATGTGGTGGGTAGGTAAGGATCTTTCTCGGAGGAAGTCGATATAAGGTTGGTGCTAGTCTGCGGGGGTATCTACGAAATGGCATTCGGCACGAGACGGGAAGATTTGACATTTAATGCACTGATTTTGGAGGGATGCAGCCTCTTGAACCATGGTAGGCCAATAGTATCCCTGTCGCTGGATACAGCGATGGAGGCTAGTGTCGGCCGTTCCGCAAGAATGTTCGTGGATTTGATGGAGCCGGAGTTTGGCCTCGTGGGAGTCGATGCATCGAGCGAGGCAGCTGCTAGGGGTGCGGTGATAGAGGGTGCCCTGGTAGATAATAAAGTACTTTAGCTCTTGCAGTGGGAGAGACCATTGCTTCTTAACCAGCGCAGTCCAAATGGGGGCGTGCCAATCACCCGCCTGCAGTTCTTCTGACAAGAGTTCAGTAATCGAGCAGGGGAGTGAGCGCTTAAAAATTTTGATCTTTGTGCGAATATCGCCCAGCTCGACCTTGGAGCCTAGGGTGGCCAGTGCGTCAGGGTGGCGGTTGTGAGACTACAGGGCATGCTCCAGGCAGATGGCCACGAATTTGTCCATAAGGCACTGGTAGATGGTTGGGTAGGAGGCCAAGGCTGGCTCCTTGATGGCGAATTCGCCCATAGTTTGTTTAATGACGAGGTTAGAATCTCCACGGATGGAGAGGTGAGTCATTGCAAGACTAGAGGCCACCAAGAGGCCTAGGATCAAGGCTTCATATTCGGCCTCATTGTTTGAGCATGGGAAGGCCAATTTGTAAGAGAGGTTGATTGCAGCACGCCTGTGGAAGCAAATGGATGATGCCTGCTCCCTCGTTTCTAGCAGCGGAGGAACCATCGAACGTAAGGGTCTATTCTACCTCAACGGCGGTTGCAGTGGCTTGGAAGTTGTCGCCGGGAAGTTCTTCGGAAGGGGGTTCGTATATACCGCTAGGAAGGTGGGCCAACAAGTCGGCCAGGGCCTGGCTCTTTACTGAAGTTGGGGTTTTACAAGTGATATCGTATTCGGCCAAGAATAAAAGCCAGCGGGCTGCTCGGCCAGCTAATGCAGGGCGCGAGAGTAGGAATCTGATGGGGTCACATTTGGTGATAAGATGAATGGGGAAGGCCAAGAGGTAATGTCGTAGCTTTTTAGCAGCAAAGACGAGGGCTAAACAAGGGCGCTCAATTGGGGTGTATCGTGTTTCGGCTCCTTAGATCACGCAGCTAATGTAGTAAACGGGTCGTTCGATTCCTTCGACTTCTGGTGCCAACAAGGCTCTTATGGACCTGGGGGTTGAGGTAAGGTACAGTAATAGGGGTTTACCCTATTGGGGAGGAGTCATGGTGAGTGGGGAGAGTAGAGTGTCTTTGAGGGCCTGGAAGGCGGTTTGATGTACTAGTAGCCATATAAAGGGGGCGTCCTTTTTTAAGAGGGGGCTGAAGGGTTGGATTATCTCGGCCATAGCGGGGATGAAACGCCGGAGGTAGGACGCTCGGCCAATAAAGGTTCGTAGTTCGTCTTGGTTAGTGGGGTGCGGCATATCGCGAACTGCGGTGAGTTTAGTGGGATCAGGGTCAATGCCGTGTTAGTGGACTATGTAACCAAGGAATTTTCCTACGGTAACGCCGAAGGCGTAATTTAAAGGGTTCATTCGAAGGTGGTATTTGAGCCATCGTTCGAAAACGCGTTGGAGGTCCTTCAAGTGGGATGTTTCTTCTTTGGATTTGACTACCAGGTCGTCAATATAGCATTCCACTACCTTATGGAACATATCATGGAATATCGCGGTCATGGCGCGCTGGTAGGTGGCTCCCGCATTTTTAAGGCCAAAAGGCCTGACCGTGTAGAAAAAGTTGCCAATGGGGGTTCGAAAAGCTATTTTTAAGGCGTCCTCGGGTGTCATCTTGATCTGATTGTATCCACTGAACCCGTCCATGAAGGAGAACATGTGATGGCCTGCGGTGGCGTCAATCAGGGTGTCAATGCTGGGTAACGGGAATTCGTCTTTGGGGCAGGTTCTGTTGAGATCACGAAAATCGATGCAGACCCAGATTTGGCCTTTTTTTTTTTTTATGACTGGCACTATGATGGAGAGCCAGGTGGGATGTTGAATGGGTTTGATAAATCTGGCATCTAGGAGCTTAGTTACCTCATCCTTGATCTGGAGCTCAACCTCGGGTTTGCAAAAACGGATGCCCTGCTTGACTGGGCGCGCGGCTGGCAGCACGTTGAGGCAGTGCATAGTGACCTCAGTGTCAAGGCCAGGCATCTCGCTGTAGTTCCACGCGAATACGTCGAGGTGGCACTTGATCAGGTCGAGGAGGGCTGTGCGCTGTAGTGTAGGAAGATCTTTACAGATGAAGTTCAGTCACGCCAGTTCAGATGGGGATGTTAGATTTGTCACACCCCCAACCCAATTAGACATGAATTATGTCGCATTAGGCGAGGCGTGTTCGCACAGGTCACCGTGCCTGCGAACGACACCTTAACACCTAATCAAAAAACCAAACGTAGCGGCATAGAGTAACAGTAAGAAAGAAATATAATAAATGCCCCAATATACATTAAAGGAAACCATAAATCATCAATACATTATTAATTGAAAAACAATCAACAATCCTCCAAATACTCTACCATCGTACCATGATAATAACAAACATTATATCAAGACTCAATGTCCCATTGAAAACACAACTAAGAAACTGAAAGTAAGATAATGGAGCTCCCCCAAGCCCCGAGACTCAACATCCTGACATCAACATAGACGCCACCATGGCGACGATTAGGACTATAGTGAATCGAACTGCCATCTCCACGTTACTTGTCAAAACAGTCTGTATGGGTGTGAGCTAAAAGTCAACGTACTCACAATAGATAATCAAACTCATAAAGAATGATAAATATAATCACAGAATCAGTCATCAATGAATAATCCATCACCTAATGATATATAATCATCTATAAACACCAATATGTAATCATCCTCTCATCACCACCAATAATATAATGTATTTCATAAAATGAAATATCTCTTGTAATGCAATGCATGAAACACCCACATGTGCGCACAATTTTATATAACGTTGGCTCAATATATCGATGGCGCGTTATCAAGGAGACCCCACATCGGCACCCTATTTAGGTTAACCCCACATCGGCAAAACCTTCCTCCATACAATGCAATACAAAGCACACAAGATGAATGTATGCAATGCCACCTCCACCTCATATAGCGTCTTATCAATGTCACCGTAGATATAACCTTATTAATATCACCGTATATGTAACCTCATTAATATTACCGCGTATATAAGTGTGTTATATATAATTATTAAGCAACTCCACAAGAATAAGATTGTCACAATCAACACCAACGTTCATAATAAGACAACAATACACCAATGTAGATAGGAAAGCATCTAAGTCAATATGAATAAGACTATCTTAATTCCCACAATTCCACAATTAACACCAATATTCATACTAGTACAACAATTATAGTCATTCAATGTGAATATGAATATCTTCAATCCCACAATCAACACCAACAATACAAGCAATATATTTACTTCTATATAAATAAGATTATCGCATGATCTCATAATCAACACATAATATTACAAACAATATATTTATTCAATATGAATATGAATATTCTAGATCTCACAATCAACACCAACAATACAAGTATCTCACAATCAACACATAATATTACAAACAATAGATTCATTCAATATGAATATGAATATCTTAGATCCCACCTGTCACCGTACACACCCTACGACCATGATCACTCCTTGAATGATGTTGACAGATCTTACCCTCCGTTAGGTCCTACCACCACAATCGTGTTAGTTTAAGAATTTCAGCAATCATAATCAATATAATGTATACATAACCTCACTTAAACTCCCAATGGAATGCTAGAGTTGAAAAATACCAAAATACACAGGCTTCATAATCTAAATATAACTTCGTGAGCTTATACCCAAAACTTCTAAAACTTTAGAAATACAAAATAGACATCTCAAAGAGTATCCAAACCAAATTTTATATTTTTTGAACACACCTAAGTATTTATTTGATATTTTCTAAAACAAGGCAGTGCTGCAGAAACTCGAATTTAGCAGCAGAGGGTCTATCTTTAATAAATTAGTAACATAGGTAAACGGCATCTAAATGACCTGAAATTTCGTACAGAGTATCATCACCCTTGCTCCTAGATACATTAAAAATTTCATAATTTTTGGGCTACTCTAACTTGGTCGAATGCTCTGTCAAACCAGAGATTATAGATCTAGGCAGATTTGAGCATCAGACTTCTACAGTGGCAGCTTAACTTTGAAAAATCACCATAATTCAAATAAAATTTTTTTTGGTTGAAATCGAAGCTCAAATTTTCTTAAGATCTCAAAGTTTCAGTGTACAAAACTTCAGCTTTAAATCAGATTTTTAAAGAGGCCAAACAACCTCCGAAAGTGGCTGTTTCTGCAAATTTTCACAACAGAAATCTTTCAACTTTGGACAGAGGTTTCTCTCTCAATTCTTAACCAAATCAGATGAATTTTGTGTCTAAATCAAGTAAATTTTTAAGATCTTTCCACATATAGTCTCAAAAGTTAGATCAAACCTTGTTAAGGTCTTGGAAACGGGGTTTGAAAGTCACTGCTCCTGCCTAGATTTTGGGCAGTAGCCATGGTTCTCTCACCCCCTTTTCCTTTTCCATCTTCCTCCTTCCAAGACAAGGATACATATACAACATATAACATACAACATACAACATATGTACAGCATACACAAATGTGGTACTCACCTTGTTAATTGTAACAAATCCTTTCCTAGAATTTTCTTTCTCTTCTTCATTTTCCTTTCCTCTTTTCCCTTCTTTTCCTTTCTTTCTTTCTTCTTCTTCTTTCTTTCTTCTCTTCTCTTTTCTCTCTTTCTCTCTCCCTCTCTATACGTATGAGCAGCCCTCCCCCTTGACTTGCCCTTTTTTTTTCCTTTCTCTCTTTCTTTTTCTTTTGGCCCTCCCCCATTGACTTAAACTTTTTCTTTCTTCTCCCACCAAATTCTATCTCTTTCTCGAAATTTCTCTTTCAACTTGTTAGGTAAATATATATTTCACACTCTTAGGTGTCCTCCAACATTCTCCCACCTCACCACTTCCATGCTACATGCCACACCTCCATTGGTTCACATTAATGCACTCTTACCTTAAGTAAAAACATATGAAGGCTAATGAGGTATAATGAGCTTTGTAGTAAGTAAATTACACACACATGCACCCACATAATTTTACATATTTGACATTATAAGATTGAGGTCTCACAAGATTGACCTCTTTGAGTTCTTGTTTTTGAGGACGCGGCTCGTCTTAGAAGCACTCGGGGGCGGGGATGACTTTTTGGAGTTGGGGGTTAGGATCTGCAGCAAGGACGAGGGGCTTCGCCCGTGGTGCAGACCTTCCTCGCTTAGGTTTTCGACACTTTTTGGGTGTGAAACGAAATGGGGATAAGATGTAGCACCCTGCGGAAGGTGGGAGGCAGTCCTGTTGATGAGGGGGCACACTCAAGGTGGGGCCATTGGGAGTGTGGGTTGGCCCCGCGCATTGTCATAAGCAGTAGACCATTTTGCCATCGGCTCATCGGAACTTGGTGATAATAGGAGCAACTTCATGTGGGGGTGAAGGTCGGGCTCTTCTTGAATGGCTTCGAACGGGTGAGGGGGCATGACCTCATTTCTGAGGCATTTGGAGGTGTCGTTGGGGGTCGTTGGCGATATTTCACCAGCAAGACAGGTGGGTGCTGTATAGCAGTGCGAGGGCATCAGACTCATCCAACTCGTCGTAGAGCGTGGCATCAGCCATGTGAGCTTTCGCAGTTCGGAACGGGGGCAGGGATGCTGGAACGGTAATAACCTCATTGTTCCAGACTGCCTTTATGCATTGGTGGTAGGTGGAGGGGATGGCTCCGTACCGATGGAGCTAGGTTCAACTAAGTAGCACGTGGTAGTTGGTGTCAGTATCGATAACGTGGAACTTGGTGGAGGAGTGGATGGGGCCTACACGAAGATCTACCCTCGTGTATCCGAGGGACCTGTGGGAGTGACTGCCGAATCCTCGGATATCGAGGGGCTCGCGGACTAACGTTCTTTTGGTAGCCCCACGGCTTGGAAAGTGGCATAGGGCATGATGTTCACCGATACTCCGCCATCCATGAACCCTCGTTGGAATTCCATGTCTTGGATGAAAATTGGCAGATAGAAGGGGCGGTTATGGGGGTAGGGGTACATTCGGTCTGCCTCGAAGAAGGTGATGACGAGATGGTTTTCTTTGAAGAAGCGTTTGACCGAGTCGCTGGTCTCCATACAAGTTTCTCCATTTGCATCGGTCGCTCGTAAAAGGGCTCGGGTAGCCTCGTACCTGGTGGTGGACGATAGGCCCAATTGATCAAAGAAATGTTTGAACTTGGTAGAATTTTGGAGGATGGTGGCGCGATGGTGGTCGAAATTTAGGTCTCTTAAGTCGGGTTCAGAGATGTGACAAATGGCTAAATCTTTAGATTCATCATGGAGGGAAATCATGAGAACGACGTCATTATCATTCCGGTGTTTGGGGAGGGGGTCATTGAGTTCATCAGTCTCGGGGAGCTGCAATGTGTCATCCTGCTTCTGCTTGAGGAAAATGCGTCTGAGAGCATAACAATCGTGGGTGGAATGGGTGGTGGTTTGGTGGTAGATGCAGAAGTTAAGGCTGAGTCTGTCACGCTCAGTAGGTTGCTTCTTCACTTCGGGAAGGATGATCTGGTCGTCGGCAACCCATGTTTATAATAGGGCTGCGATTGTTTTGGTGGATACGGGCAATGAAGGGGGATCTTCGCTGAAGGGGTGCTTCCTACTGATGGAGTTGCTGCGAATTGTGGGCGCTGCTGCATATACAGAGGGTCAACGTAGGGGGTTTCGCCATGAGGGAGCCAGCTGCTGAAGGGATTGGGAGTGGAAATTGCGCGTAGAGTCTCTCACGACAGTGGTAATATTCCGGGGGGCGGTGATCAAGCTAGCAAAATCCACGAACTTATGGTTGATCATGTGTATTTTGTATCGATTTTGCATTCCTTTAACACAAATGTTGACCAGCTGTTTCTCGGCTACTGGGTCCTGAATTTCAAGGGCTCTTTCACGAAATCTCTTAACAAATGACAACATGCCTTCAGTTTCTCCTTGGGACTCATGGATGAGGTTGAACGTCGACAAAGGTTCATCGGTGTAAAAGAACTTGCCGATGAATCTCTGCACCATATCGTCCCAGGATAGGATAGAATTGGGTAAGAGGTTGGCATACCAGGAATAGGCTCGGTCGGAGAGCGATTTAGAGAACTCTTTTTGCCGGAGGTTAAGATCTGCTGCGTGGACACCTAAAGAATCCACGAACCAAATGACGTGCTCTTTGGCGTGTCCGGTTTTTTCATCAAACTTGGTGAATTTTGGGGCGACGTACCCCTCTGGGTACGGTAGTCGCTGGATAAACTCAGCGTATGGTGGGCGAAAGTCAAGTTCGTCATTGAATGGCTGAACGGTGTTTTCTTATCTAAACCCCACGCGCTTTTGGTCTTGCGGGTGTGTAGAGGTGTGGATTGGATCGGGTTGGAAAAGGGCTCGCCTAGTTGTTCTGGGTGGAGTTGAGTTGCTGGTGCTAGGGTTAAGTGTTTGGTCAAAAGTAGGGGGTTCCAAGCTTCGTGTTGCACGCTGGGACGCTTCAGCGGTGGGGGTGGCGAGTGAGATTGTGGGGACAGGAGCGGGGGTGTTGAGGATAGCTCGCCCACTCTGCATGGCTTGCATAGTGTCCATCGGGGTTTGTTGTGACTTTAGAAGAGCAGCCACGCCGTCGTTGAGCGTTCGGATCTGCTCGCCTTAGGATTGGATCAAAGAAAGGACCTAGAGGCCTTGGTTCTCTAGGTGGGTGCCAGGGGTGCATTCTGCCCCTGTGTTGAGGCTAGGGTCAGTCGTTTCGTGAGCACCAGTCATCCCCCGTGGAGTATTGTTTGTGATGTTTGACGGTGAGATGTAAAGTTGACTTACGTGGGGCTCGTCTGGGAGTCCTAACAATCACTGAGAACAACTTACTCGAGTCTCTTGGCTATGGAGGAGCGAGAACCGAGAGGGCAGACAAGAAAAAGAGAGAGAGAGAGATTCACGAGCCAATGGTGACTTGTTTAATAAATGTGATCAGGTTCTGACTCCTTTGTCATAAATGTGTTGAAACTACTTATAGTAGGCAGTGATTAGCACTGTGCAGACACGTGGCGCGCCGTGACTGGGCAAGCCTAAGCTTCGCCATCATAACCTGGTGAAGCCCTATCAGCGGCCGCAACGGGCGATTGGATGCGCACTGCCACGGAGTCAGGTACTTGTCCAGCCATGGCTTGCCACGTGTTTATTGCATTAAATGTGCGTCGAGTCAGCATTTAATGCTTAAGACATGGTATTTAAGTAGCTCTAAGGGTAGATATCTCTCTCTTAGCCGATTGACGGGACTGGTCCCCCTCGTGCTCATGAAGTGTGCGGCTCAATGATCCCTTCGGTTCTACTCTCCGTTCCACTGCCCATGGGGAGGGATCCTGAGTGAGAGTAAGTTAAACAGTTAGGGGCCTGGGCCTGCTAGATGGCGAGGCGCAAGGCCTTGGGTCATGCTAGGCGTGGGGCCTGTCATGCATAGGCGGTCGTTTTGGCCGGAACCGTGCAGGCACGGGGGCCTAGCTTAAGAGGAGCTGTTTGAACGAGGCTCAATAGTTGGCGCGAGGGTGAAGGCGTCGCGCGGGTCTACCCAGACATGGTTTGACCATGGTTGACTTTGAGGTGGCCAGAGGGCCCACGTGAACTGCCAAACGGACAAATGAGGTACCACGTGGCGCCCGCAGACTTGGTACCTACACTAGTCATGAAAGTAGGGGCTATGATTATGTGCACACATTAATAATCATCATATTGACTCTACGTCTACGTGATAGTAAGTTCATTAAAAAGTAATTTCAACTTCTTAATTAGTATTCCATTAAGGTTTTTTTTTACTACTATAAGGATACATGATACAAGGAAAAAAATTTGGGGAAATGCTTAGATAAAGAATCACAATCCCTAAGGGGAATTACTTGAACAATTCTTCAGGGAGCATAACGTTTTAGGTATTACATCTTTTATAATTGAAGCTTTCTTCTAGAGCCTATCGATCTTATAATGTCAACAAAACAATTTGTCATGCTTCCTAATTCAGTCATGGATGCACAAGTTTTACTCTTAACATAAAGTGTACTTCCATACGCAAGTCCATTTCTCAATTTATTGACATTTTCTCACACTTACATAAGATAATGATATTCAAACTAATAAATGTATGTGAGAGTCATTCGTCTTTAGCAGTGAGAAAATATAATAAAAAATTTGAGTATTGCTATACAAATATAATTTTTGTACAAAATTTTCATACAAAATTATTTGGTTGTTTGTAGTCGATCCTTTCATTTCAAATTAAAATATTAACTATTTTTTATATTTTTAGAAAACCACTGCCACAATATTCTGATGGAGCTTTCTATATAAAAATTTGAAAAAATTTAGTGCACATTTATGCGTGCCTTGTGAAGAATGGTTGCTGGGAAGTCAAAGGGAATGATGTTTGAACACACTAGAGCATGCGTGCCTTGTCGTGAACACACTAGAGCACGGTGGGCAAGTTGGAATGGTGTTTGAGATGTATAGGAGCAATGCTGGTTTCTTTTGGCTCATGGAAAGTCTATGGAATCAAATTTGAAGCTAGGAAAAGTGGAGAGAAGAGAGAATGGGGAATTATTTGAAATGAAGGTGGCTTTGCAGCTGGGAAGGAGCCTATCAGATCTAAAGGATCTTCCAGCTTCTTCTTCAATTTAGGAGTCATAAGGCTTGATTTGGCACCAACTTTTTTGGCAGCTTTTTTACTTGCTTTTCTTTTTTTTCTTTTTTTTTATCTTTAGCAAATTTTTAAACGAAATTCAATTTTTTTTTATTTCTTATGGGCTTCTAAATTATACGTACGTATTTAAAAAAATTTGAACATTGGTTTAAAAAAGTCATCAAAGGCAAAGAAAAGCTAATTTAGAGGGGAAAAAGCCGACTTAAATAGCAATTTTTTTTTTTATGTATACGGTTATTTGGTACAAGTGTGGAAATAGTTAAAAATATTAAATCTTATCTCTCTAAAAGGTTGGATATGAACGACTTAGGTATGCAGCTTGAAAGAAAGTCAGAAGGTATAATTCTTAATCGATTAAGTACAATAGAGAAGATGTTAAGAAAATTTGATTATTTTGACTGTAAAATAACACAGTTTCAACACCATAAAATCCTAGTGTTCCTTTGAAAAAAATTATGAACAATTGCTCAATTGAGTAATTCACAGTTTAACCTAAAAATGATGTCAACTAGCAATCTATAATAGTTGTTACTCAAACCTAAGATACTCAAAGATGGTTCTCTACTTACATACCTTACGTACCTTTTGATTAAAAAAGTTCTCCGATTGCTGGATAGAAGTCAGCAATACATGTTTCACTGACGTCCCAATCTTACACAAATCAAAATAAATCAGCTCATGTTGTCACAGAAGTGGAACTTTCAAAACATCTATTGTCAACATACTTAAAGTTATAAAGGGCTTTTAACACTCTCCATGCTAGTCAAGAATACATCTAGTTCTTGCGTGTCAAAGTAAGTTGATTTATGATATAGTAGAACAAGAAACTATATTAACCATGCAATTTAAAAATGGTGCTTACCAGCATGGTTTTCAGTTCTTCCCCATTAATCAGAAAAAAAAAAAAAAAAGTTTTGGTTCATGTATATCTTAAGCAATTATACAAATAGTTTATCTATTACACCTTGATTTAAAATTGTGGATTAACGTAAAGGGTTCATCCACAATTCAAAATGAAGGTGTCATAATGAATAATATGTAATATTTTTTGTTTTGTAATATGTGAAGTACTTGTATTATTGCTCAAAATATACACATAATAAAACTATTCTTTTTTCTTGTGATTAACAGGGAAGAGTTGAAAAGATCATTTTAGAAATTGCACTGTTAATATAGCTTCTTTTTCTATTATATAATAAAACAACTTACATTGGCATTTGTATAGAATATTCGCCACGGAAGACCTAGACATATTTTTAACCTGCATAAAAATATGAGAAGGTATATTAGCAATTGATGTTTTGTAAGTGTCACTTCCATAGACATAATTTTAACTTGCATAAAAATATGAGAAGGTATATTAGCAATTGATGTTTTGTAAGTATCACTTCTATGATAACGCGTAACTGATTTACTTGCTGACTTGGAGAATATTGGAATGTCTGAGAAACAGGTATTACTAAATTCTATCTATATATGCTCAAATTAGGATGAGGCATAGCAGAAACATAAATAATTTGATTTTTATATACAAAACGAATGGTTTGTCTTGATTCTATTTAATGGTTAGAAATTAAGACCTCTTTCCAATTTATAGTATCCACCTCCTCCACCAACAGTGGAAATCTATTTGATCCTATGGTGGAAATTAAGTTTTCAAAATAATCTATACAAATATCTCCTACTAGATGTACAAAGACCTAGAACCTTTACTCTTTACAAGTTATCATGTATTTAGAATATTCTACACTCCTATACAAGTCTCCACAATGTGAAACCGTCTAAAATGTTCTACAATTATACAAGAGTTTATAGTGTAAGAGTTTTCTAGAATTCTTTACACTCAATACTGCCCATTAAGTCAGAACATGTTGCATTCCTAGTTGTAGATCTAATCTATTGTGATCCCAAACTAGGAGCTGATACTAATTGAATTAGATATTAGCTGGGGGCTAGAAATAAATCACATGTAAAAGTTGAATTGAGTCCAAGACTTGATTTAATCCCTAGTTATTTTTCAAGAACAGGTAGATAGATTTTGTATACTTCTAAGTTGAAATTACATTACTATTTTTTAGGTGTCTGTACTCGTGTCTCATTTCCACAAGTAGTATTTGTCAATAGAAACTGGTTTATGTTCCCTTATGATCTTATGTGGAGTTGCAATGCGTGGATTTCGCATTATTGGATCTAGATATTTTCAAATGCTTGACTTTAAGACTCCTTTAAGTTATTTAATCTTCCTCCAGTACTTAACTTTTTGTCTTTTGGAGTTTAGGTTTTCAATTGAAGTTAATAAGATATGGGTAAAGTTTAGGGATTGAGGTTTTGGATTTTGTGATTTAGAGTTTAGGACTTAGGGTTTAGAGTTTGGAGGGTTGTAGGGTTGAGTTTAGGGTTTACAGTTTTAGGATTTGGGATTTGGGGTATTGGGTATAGGGTTTAGGGTTTGGCAGCTACTGGGATGTTATTGATTATGAGCAAGATTCAACCATCTCAACTTGGTGAAGAGCATTCTCTACTTGTGGCTTTTTTTAACTCTCAGTTCCTGAAACGGCATCATTTTGACGAAGGAATTGCATTATGTGAAGATAACTATGATAGAGCGGGAATAGGGAATTTAATTTTGTTAATCTTGGTAGTTTACAATGTATCCAAACAAAAATATATTGTAGGTTAGACTTTGGAGAGATTGTTGTTATTGCTAGAACAAGTCAATGGTAGGTTCAAACAACATATATATATATATATATATATATTGATATATGTATGTATGTAAAAGCATGGATGCTGGGAATATAGTACTTTAGAACAAGAGTGGAAATAAGAAAAGAATAATTAAAGATGTAATTGAGAGTGGTTGATGAGCTATATAGATTGTTTACTTTAGCAAATCTTTGGAGTTTACGTCCTTAGTAATCTCTTTGGCAACATGAAAAAGATATATATACACCAATAAATTACATTAGTATTTAATTCCTGTTTTTTTTATTTTATTTTTGGGTTGATGAAAGGGCTCACACACAACTACAAAGGAACTTAACCATGCTTTGCATCTCCAGACAAATTCCAAGTTAGCAAATGTCAACATGGTTGCATGTTTTCTTTCTCTAGTAGTCTGTGGTTTACTATATATATATATATATCATTATCTATTTTTTTCCAGCGCACACACACACAGATATATATATATATATATATGCTTTGTAATATACTTGAAGCAAACTTGCTTCAAAAGAAGAACTGCTTTTAGCTTGTCAAAAGCCATTGATAATGGATCTTGCTGATCATGTACTCATTGCATCCAATGCTAAGCAGTAGAAAAGGCAAAAGAGCATTGTCAAGCACTAGATAAAATTACACGTTTGATTAGTTTAGCACATGAACATGATCACAAAGGGCAATGGGACCAGCAAAGAGAGTCAGGACTTCAATATTTTTCAGCTTCTCCAACTTCAAAATAAGAACTGTCATGATCACTCAGGCCCGTGAGCATGGACCAAGCACATGTTAGCATTGAAGGTAGGTCACCTTCAACTTTGCTGATTTGCAGCAGATAACCCATAAAGGCTCTGCCATTCATTTGTTTATAAATGTATTATATAAGTTGAGTTTACGAATTATTATGCAAGGCTAACTATAAAATACCCATATATATTGTAATCAAAAGTCATGCCTTTGCTCAAACTTTTGATGCAACTATTGATCATGAACAAGCTGCCACATTTGCCTAAAAATATCATAAAGTAAGCCTTTTATGTGACATTGCATTTTTAATCTTGCTTACTAGTTAGGGTTTTTTCTTTTCTCCTAATTAAAGAAGGGTTTCCAAATAAATTAAACAATATCTTACGAAAACAAGTGTGTTTTTAAAAGTTGCCCATCATGTGTTTTATACTTTCACTCATTAAGTTTGTGATCTTTGAAAATGTACATACAATGTTACTTTGATTAGTACCCGTTCTAATAAATGCTATGAGATTCTTTTTCAAAAAAATTGCCAAAAGATGTTAATTAAAGTGCAACCTAATACACCAGAGTCTCATTATATGTGAAGATTTTGTTTTCATATTTCAAACTCGTGATGCCCAATTTATAATGAAGCAACCTTATCAATGCACTAACATTTACCCTCCATTAAAAGGGATTAAATTCATTGAGTTATTACATTTAAAGAGGAGGGAATAAATTATTATGGTACCCACCCACCATACTCATAGCATGAAATTATATTGTACTGGATATAGCTGGTTATTCTCAACTCATTCAGCTTTTTAAACAACACGGTCTTTTATAGTTATTATAGGTGGAGGTGCTATTGATAATTAATGAGAGTTTTTAGTCCAAGGTGCATTTGAAAGTCTCTACAAAAAAGTGAGGAGTTATTATTAAATAGCCTAAAAGGAAGGGACCATTTATTATATAACAGAAGAGTACATACTGATATATATTAAATGAACTATGAACAACTACCACAACTAACACTGGCTAACCAAACCAATCAAAACCTAAGAACTGTTCACCTAATAGCTATTGCCGACGTTGTATATGCTCAAAATTGAATTTTTAAGAAAAATACGATATAATGTTTTTGAAATTGTAGAATTGTTGTTTAGAAGGCAAAAATTTTGTACAAAAATTCTACTTGTGCAGTGTTACTTTTTCTTTTTTTTTTGTTGGAAAGAACAAAGAAACATTGTGTCATATAAAGCCTCAAAGTACGAGTGTACAATGACATTTGCACTATATTTGAATATTGAATTTGTTAAGAAAAAAAAATTAAAATTACTTATGCCTATTTATTTTCTTATGACTACAAAACACAAAAATAGAATTTTTGCCAAATACATATTTATTTTCTTCTCCTTTTCCTAATTAAACCAAACAAAAAAAGAAAATAGTTTAGCATCTTTTCCTTTGATTTACCTTTCTTATCATTTTTTTCTACAAAATTCAAGATCCAAACATACCCTTAATAAATTAATGTAATATTTTTAAGTTTATAAACTTTCATACGTACCCCTAAAGGAGGAGACTGAGAGACGAGATTGTGGTTTACATGTAGACATCTAGTCCTGAAAGTAGGCTATGATTATATGCACGCATTAATAACAATCATATTGACTATATATCTACGTGATGGTAAAGTTCATTGTAAAGCAATTTCAACTTTTTTAATTAGTTTTCTATCAAGGTATTTTAACTGTCATAAGCATACAATATATGGAAAATTATTTGGGAAAGGCCTTGAAAAATAATCACAATCCCTAAGTTGAATTACTTGAACAATTCTTCAGGGAGGATAATGTTTTAGGTATTACACCTTTTATAATTGAAGTTTTCTTCTCGAGGCTATCGATCTTATAGTGTTAATAAAACAACTTGGCGTGCTTCCTAATTCAGACATGGATGCACAAGTTTTAACTCTTAATATAAAGAGTAATTCTATATGTAATTTTATTTATCAATCCGTTGACATTTTCTCAAACTTAAATATAAGACAATGGAATTCACATTAATAATGTATGTGGGAGTCACTCATGTTTAGCAATGACAAAATACAATGAAAAATAGAATTATGTGCAATATGTTTTTAATATAAATATTTTGAGTAAAGCTATACAAATAGAACTTTTATACAAAATAATTTAATTTTCTATAGTCCTTTCATTATAAACCAAAACATACACTATTTTTCTCATGTTTTTTCAAATACCACTACCATATTATTGTCGTAGAGCTTTCTATAGAAAAATTCTGTTAGAATAATATTTATCAAAAGCTTTTAGTGCACATTTATGCATGCCTTCTAAAGAATGGTTGCTGAGAAGTCGAAGGGAAAGAAACTCAAAATTAAACTCTTGTATCAAGTAAATATGATTTGGTTTTCTTGAAAAGTTTCTTTTTAATTCATTTGATTGTCAAAAGTTCGAGGAAAATTAGGAATACATAAATAAAGTAAGTATGAAGAGGCAATGCAGTGTCTCCAAGATTGTTTTATGTTCAAAAGTTCTTTTTTTTTTTTTTTCTTTCCCATGTAACATCCACGATTGAGAAACAAAAAAAAAAAAAAAAATCCTCATTAAATATTAGTTATTTGTGTTGGCCATTTCTAATAGAAAACCTTAATTAAAGGAAAATCTAAAGAGTTATAGCATATACGCTAAAGAGGACATATCATGGATATGTATTTTTAAACCAATCCAACCTTTGCCTATTCCAATTAATCAAAAAAACAAATCTCAACATGTTTAAAAAACTATAGTAATTTTGAACATGATCAATAACTATTTATCTATTTTACTTGGTGATCACATCATAGGAAGCTAACCTTAGTCTGACGACGTGTTAGATTAATTTGTCTTTCTAATTTATTTAATATTTTTATTTGAAAATATTAAGGAGAAAAATTATCAAGTTATATATAAAAAAAAAAGAAAAGAAAACCTATAAGAAATTTCAAGAATTGAGGTTTGAAAAAGAAAAATAAAAAGGAAAAACACTTATGGCTTTCATGTAATTTGAGAAAGTATAAGGACTGATATCTAATTAGATTAAAGTTGAAGGACCTTAAGGGGCAATTTATACAAAAAAAAAAAAAAAAAAATGGAAGTACTCTCTTTTGAAGGATAGAGAGCCAAAGTCACTAGGAAGAACTAAGAAGAATGAAAGCCTCTCTCTCTTCTTCGTCCTGATCTCTGCTCTTTGTACTCTCTGTCATTACAGCCCTTAAAATACTCAATAAAAGCCCATTGATCTGAATTCTCTGAGCTCTCGTCGATATGATTCAACTTCTCTTCACTCTCATATTCGCCGAGATGGCTCTGATCGTGATATTCGTGTTCAAGACCCCTCTGAGGAAGCTGGTGATCATGGGTTTGGATCGGGTGAAGCGCGGGCGCGGCCCAATCATCGTCAAGACCGTCGGAGGGACGGTTTTCGTGGTGATGATGTCGAGTGTGTACAGTATGATGAAGATCCAGAAGCGTTGGATCGACGAGGGCGACCTTAATCCTACGGATCAGGTTCTCATGGCCAAGCACCTCCTCGAAGCCTCTCTTATGGGTATAAATTCTTCAACTTCTATACATTTTTATACACAAACACGTATATTTCTATTCATATGTGTGTTATAGTGTTTGAATTTGTTGAATTTATGTTGTTTCAATCATTGAAATGCGATTTATTCATTAACATTTTTTTGTTAATTAAATGTTGTTTGATTTCGGTTGCAATCTTATACGCTGTTGCAGTAAGTTGGTTTTCAAATATTAGGCTGTTTGGTTGTCCCAAAATTGTGAATTGGGTCATTTTAGCGTTTTCTTGTTGACAAATTAGTTACGTTTGGTTGTAAAAAATGGATCTACAAATTAACTTTTTTTAGCTAAATGTAAGGTTTTTTTTATTTTAAGCTGTACAATAATTTAATCTAAACTTAAGAGATTCAATCAGGTTAATTACAAATTGGTAGATTTTGAAATAATTAATTCGAGACAAAACAATTGAATTTGCTCAACTAAAGAAGGCCTAATTGGTTGTCTGTGACTTCAGTTTTTTCGTTTACTCTTTTTCCAAGAGGGATGTTATTGACTGAGACTGGTTAAGCTCAATTGAGCTGGATCTAATTGAGTAAGTTTGCCAATTGCTCTCTGTCTAGTCCCCTTCTTCTTTTCTTCCTCTCCCTTTCTCCACACAAACTGCACCATTATTTTTATTTGAATGGTTTTCTGAGCTATAGTTGATTGAGTATGTATGAATCAGAGGGCAGCCAAGTAAAAAAGTTATGTTGTGTAGTTGTAGTTTCTTTGTGTGCATCTGAAAAAATATATTTATTGAAGAGAAACATATTTTTTATGTAGTGGAAATCAAATTGCTTTATATGGATGCAGAGTTTTTTATTCAAGAGAAACATGATACAAAATTTTAAAATTATTTTGGAGTTTTAGAGAAAGTTATGGGGAACTTTGATGGATATTATGGGTTATCGTGGGAATGCCAAAATATAAGCTCCAATTTTTCTTCTCTTCTCCTTCCAAAATTTCTTAATATTGTTTGAGGAATTACGGGGAACCACTTTAATTGATGTACGTTTTTACTCTAGTGTTTGGTAATTTCTTTGAAAGAAAGATGTTCCTTGTTTGATGTGAAATTTCTTCCATTATGCAATGCTGTTTAGGCATGAGGAGAGAGGTTAGCCAGCGTTAGTGGCGACGCATCCTCACCCATGCCTGTTTTCATGGGTTCCACTCACCCTCCCTCTCCCCCAGTGCTTTGGCTCAAGGTGTGTGTCATTTGGAGTGTGATATTGCTGTCCTATCTTGTCAAAATCTTTAAACAATATGAAAGAATGATATGATGGCATTAAGCTAGTTCTTAAAGGTGGCCTCATAAAAAGGATTAAATAACACTTCATTGCTTTTGAAGTTCTTATAATTCATCATCGACTAAATGTGAAGCTTTGTCTTGTAGTGAAGACAACAATAGTGTGAGTTACAAACCAATCCCTGGTTCACCGTGTGAGGACATTGTGAGGGATTGATATATTAGCTTTGAATGGGACTAAAATAAGCTAAATGACATAGTTCAATACACTAAACAGAATGACTGCTACTGTCTTATGTTTGCTCATTATCTACCAGTGATAAGTGAATCATTTGCGCCCCCCCCCCCCCCCCCCCCCCCCCCCCCCCCCGCAATTAGGAGTTCAGGTAAGCCTGAATTTAGAACTTTCTTGCTGCAGGAACACATTGAAATCTGCTTAGGACTGAGTATAGCCTCCAACCACAAACAAGGTTTCATTATTCTGTCTGCTTGTCAGTAAATATATAGAAAATTCATTATTCAGTCCAAGGAAACTAAAATAAACCAATGTTTGAAAGTAGCAAGATAATCTAGTGGGAACTTTATGACTCCATAATTTGGTGAACACTTTTTCTGCTTGGTATCTGAGACTTGTTTTTCTCATATGAATGGACTGATTTATTCTACCTGATTTTGCTTGCTTTGTTTCTTTTTTTCCCCTTTTAAATGAATAGGAATATTTTAAATACTTAGATTGGGTGGATCACTTGAGGGTGTGCTTGGGGACAACAATGTTCATAATTTTATGATATCTTTTTATCAGAATAGATTTTTGAAAAAGTATTCGATCTCCTTCCTGTAGTTTTAGGACTAAACTTGTTATTGATGACTTTGCTTGTGGGTGAGAAAGTTAAGTGGGCAAATATGCATTCTCAGCTACATCCTTTTACATTCTCTTCTTAATGCACCTAATATTCTGATTATTACTTTCTGCCTAATCACTTTCTAGCCATTATACCAGTACTGAAGCTTGGGTAATCGAATGCAGGATTCTCCCTATTCCTTGCACTAATGATAGACAGACTACACCACTACATCAGAGAACTCCGTATACGGAGGAAGAGCATGGAGGTTGTCAAGAAACAAAACCAAGTGTTTGAGGATGGAAAAAGCGGAGGTGCAAAGGAAATCAAAGCCTTGGAGGAAGAGATGGCCGCATTAAGGGTAAAGGTTAAGCAGCTGGAATCAGAACTTGAGGCAATGACAAAAGAGGCAAACAATGGTGAAGCCAATGCTCTTGCCCTGAAAAAGCAATCTGAAGGATTTCTCCTTGAGTATGACCGTTTGCTCGAGGAAAACCAAAACCTTCGGAACCAGTTACAATCATTAGACAGGAGATTATCGCATTCAGATAGCAAGAAGGTTATGTAAGGGACCATCAATTGTGGGACTGATATATTGAATTCCTTGGTTTCATTGCTAACTTTGTTTGAGTTCTCTGATGGTTTTGTTGATCATAGCTTAGTCAACCATGCAACATTTTGAGGTTTGTCAACAAAGGCAGGGAAAGAATATATGTGAAGAAAAGGAAACAGGAAATAACATTTTGGGTTATTTACTTGTGTGTGATTGATTTTAGAGCCAAGTGATGAAGTAGAATAAGTTTTGTCCACATAGTGTTATATAATTTGGGTATAATACATTAGTAGTGAAGAGATCCTTTTCCTGGCATTGTTTCTTTTGGAACCTCTTGTTTAGTGATGCTCTATAAGGTTTAAAAGACTTCTAAGGAATTCTGTTTGGCAATGGTCATAAATGGGCTGCCATTTTCTTGGTGGCTTTGAGTGACTTCCGAATTTTCTATGATGCTGTTCCTTGTTCATCTTTGCTTTTCTCAATGTTTGGTGCATTCCGAGTGCTAAACTACATTCAAGGCTATGGGCCTGGGCTGGGCCTCTCCTCTCAAAACATAGGTGCAACGCCCACAACACTCCCATCAACCCGTGTAAGAAAAAGCTGGGCCTTTGTCCACCACCCAATTGTTGCTTCTGAAAACCCTGTAAGGAAAGCCTGGGCCCACCACCCAATTGTGACTTCTGAAAACAATGTGGTTCCTGCCCTTGGCCTTTAGTGGGCATTTGCAAGTTAGAATTGGTAGCTGTCCTATTGATTCCAATATATCTAGGTCTATGGGCCCACACCAAATTAAGAATGGCCCAGGCAGGTATATTTCTAGGAGACACATGAAAGCCAGTGAAGAACTATATCCGCAACCAAAAACTAGCATGACGGTAGAGACAGACAGAAAACAACTCAGTTTGCATACAAAGCAAACACTAACTTCTGCTTTGATTCTTAGGTTGACAAGAGGGGGGAAGCACCTCAATATTTACACACACAAGCATGTCCAAGGCTGACTCCAGCACCTTGACATTTCACCATTTAAACACCATTATGTTTTTTTAAAATGTACCCAGATCAAACTTCATGTACAGAAATGAACATGGAGCTACACGGATGGGTCCCTTTATGCTGCCTCTGCAAATCCAACCCTAAGATTACCAGAATCAAAGACCGTGTGGTAGCGACCCATGAAGACATCACCCAAGATCCTACATCACACAATTTCCATCAGTATCAATTAGCATCTCCCGTAACTATATTTAGCTGGTAACAAGGGGAAATGACTGCAAGTTACCTAGAAAGTTGAAACAGAATTGAAAAAAGGAAATACCAGAGAGGTCCACGAGGAGGAGGAATATCCAAAGCAGTAAAGCCACTAATGCACTGGGCTGCAGCACCCTCACCAACCTTGAGTATGTACTGATCAAACCACCAAGCAAAAAAGGTTTAGAGCAAGTTTTACTTCCCCAAGGAAAGAGGAGAAAAGAAAGCAAAAAATAATAATAATAATGATAACAACTCAACTCAAAGCTTTATGCTACGTTTAGAACCCGGATTTATGAATGACAAAGAAAATTAGGAGAAAAATAGAAGAACTTGGGAGGGTCCGTTTGGTAACGCTGTGAGTTTTTGTTTTTTGCTGGATATTTTTGCTGTGTATTTTTACTGTGTTTTTTTTTTTTGGTTTGGTGATAGACATTTATAGGTTATCGTTATGCTAATAGTACTAGACCAATGTTTTAGTAAGAGATAACATAACTATTTTAGTGTTTTTAGTTTCCTTTTTTCGAATTTCGTAAAAAACTATAAAAAAAAATTAAACAAAAAACAAAAACAATAAACGCAAACGAGGCCGGAGATTCCAAATTTGTACTTATTTCCCTCTTTTTTTTTTTTTACTCTCCACTTTCTAACAATCAAACATACGATGTAATTTTATATTCTTTTTCCTTTCCTTCTCCCTCACCAAATCCTTCTTTTTTTTTAACTCTCCATTTTCTAACAATCAAACACACGAGGTAATTTTATATTCTTTTTCCTTTCCTTCTCCCTCACCAAATCCTTCATCCAAACATTTTATTTATTAACAAATGATAAACCACAGTGCAAGGACAGGCATGGTGGAATTCCTTTTTTTTTTTAATTTTAATTTGTTCACCCAGATTAAGTGTTATTTGCCCCAAGTCTCAACAAGCACAACATACAATAGATTTCTCATAATAAATAAATAGAAGCAAGCTAGAAGGAATGACATCCTCAAAATAGATAAGGTCATCATCTCACACCCATCTAAGCTTTGCCTCCATAACCATGCTCACAATAATGGATACGCAATCTGTACACATCATTTCTACGAGAGAATCATTTGAAATGACCCGAGTATTAGATATCATGTGCCTTTATTGATGAGTGGATATTCCCCCCCTTCACCTCCCCTTCCTACGCACTTGGTAGAAAAGATAAAAAGAAAGAAAGGAAGAATAAGCTAACCAAGATAGATTCTTGAAATAACTAGAGGATTCATTTACAAATATATATTATTATCATATATAATGTCTTTGTGACCCAAGCACAGTAACTAATCTGCCACGGTTGTGGTGGGATAGTAATATTTTAGCAATGTAAATAATATGACAAAACATGCATCCTCGAAGTACATCAGTCCTCATGCATGGGAAATATAGCATTAGATGGGACAGATGCATTGTATTAGTGATATAACTGCTATAAAGCCAGTACACTCTTCTGAATTTGATGTGTAGGAGAGAAAGGAAGCTTGATAACATACTCATCCTCATGACTCCACCATTTCAGATCAGATGCAACAACAAACAATGGCAATAAATGCAGATAAATTAAGAATTTTATAAGAAAACAAGCTTTTACATACCTCCTCCGGTGAGAGGTCAAAAACTTTACCACCAATAGTAAAGGAAACACTAGGCATGGAAGAAAGCCTTCCACAATCAACAGCTGATTCTCCCATTGGGCTAGGAAGTCGTTCACAAAGCTACAAGTATATATCAGAGCACCAAGTCAACATCAGAATCAAGCTAACCAACACAAAAGAACAAGTCTATAATAGTTATTCCACCTCATTGACATAGTCCAATATACGATCTTGTGTTTGATTCTGCCTAAGCTGGTTTTGCATCCACACAACTGCCATTTCACAAGCAGAGCACATACCATCACGTAGACCAGCTGACCTGCCTCTGTTCTTCGCATCAACTACACTCTCAATGCCCATACTGTACAAAAGGCATGAAAGGATTAGAGTTGAAAGTGAGAACAAATAATGATGACAGCAATGGCAGAATAATGTCACTTTCTCCCATGTAACATGATACTTGGAATACCAAAATACAATAGTATCTCTCAAGTGTGACCAGAATGCCAAAAGATTAAAACAGAGCAGCCTCAAGACGAACCTGACACCGTGTGTTCCATCAAAGGTGCACAATCCAATTTGAGAACATATCTTCTTTGGTTGTGCCTGTTTTAAAGTGGTTTGAGAAGTCAGGATATGCACTAGTAAACTACATTCTCGGGAATGAAGACCAACTAATACACCAACCAACATTATGCCTTCTCCACTTATGGCAAAGAAAAAAAAAACTAATATGAATAAAGAGGTAAATGTGATAGCGGCTAGCATTCACCTCCGCCAAAAGTAAATCCATGATTGTTTGCCCATACTGTTCAACAATGGCCTTGCATTGCTCGCTAACAACTCCAGAGGCTCCAATAGCATGATTTATCATGGTGATCACGGGCTGCACATGAGAGAGAGAGAGAGAGAGAGAGTAACGCATCAGAGCATTATATAAATAGCACTGCAGTCATGAGCCCACACAGTAGGCTTTGTCATCTGTCATCAGAGAATCATAAAGAATAAGACCCCTCCCACAACCAAAAAATAAGAACCTCAGTCCACTACATAATCTTAACCATGACAGTTCCATGACAGTTCCATGGGTTCTGGTGAGTCTTCCTCTAAAATACCCCCATAATAAAACTAAAAAACCACAAGGACGATGTTGCAGAGAGCATTTTAACTGAAGCAATAATTATTTGACATACTATACCTGATTCAAGACAGTTTAAATGTTAACTAATTCTACACATCCAAAGAAATCTCCCACAAACTTGAACAATGTTCTGATTTCCACCATAGTACGGAGCAGGTAGCAAAACAGCAAACTAAACACCTAAGAACATGTGCCATAATATCAGAAAAACTAAGGATGTATTGAAATCTATCCAAAAATATGAAATCTAGATGAACCAGTGATAGATCAAATCCCTTATCACAGAAATTCAACAAGCATCTGCTAGCAAAATGTTTATCCTAGAAGAATTTTTTAGAGCAGCAGAAATCAAATTGATTAAGATGCAAGGCACCCATCCATACCGTTGGACCAGCCAACAAAGAAGTTCCAGAATCAGCAATCGCGGAACAACCAGCACCACAGTAATCTGAGAAAAAACACGAAAATTGTTCAAACCAGATGTTAACAGTCTTCATCATGAAAATGATATGCTTGCTTAAACAGTCTTCATTTTATCAAAATTTTGGTTGTAAAGAATTGTATTAGGCATCAAAAGCAAGCTTACCACTCGGTTTACCATCAATGAGAACATCACCCATATTGAACTAGCAACAAGGTAATAACAAAACAAAACAAAACAACGTAAGGCAACGAAATTAAAACAAGATGAACATATGGTAGACACTACGAAGTGGAAAGACATGGATTACCAACCTGCCAATAACCTTTCTGTGTCACCCGGACATAAGTGTGCTGACCCTTGTAGTGATTTGGATCAATGCCACCAAAAACGATTTCACCCCCTTCTTCTTCTTCTGGATTTCGGTTAAGCCAAAATGAAAATACCTGCTCCTTGACAAGACCTTGTTTAACCATGGTGTCCCTGAAACAAATGGAAATTACGAACTACTAACAATTGCCATGATCACAATGAAACAAACAGCAATGCAGACTAGTCACTGGAGTTCAATTCTGGCTTATTCCTCCGCAAGGTTTGTCCATGAAGGGTGAGTCAGGGAATCGTCTTCGACAAACACAGGTGCGTGCACACACACAGCATTATGAAAAGTAAACCATGCATTTTTTAGTTGAGAAGTTCTAATGAGATGAACACACGTACCACACTGGGACAGCACCTCCAACTGCAATCTCACGGAATCCAAGTCCAAGAATACCATCAAACTTAGCAACCAAAAATGTGATACTGGGCTCCCTTGTTGCCTCAATAAATTCCTGACAAGGAAAAGTATGAGCATAGACAATTCCAAATAAAATATTAGATCAGCAAGAAGAGGAGGCTGCTGAAAGTTACCTGATTCTTGACAACTAGGTCCCCAACTTTGACATTGTCTTCACTAAAGAATCCAGAAATGGCCCCAGTGCCGTAGTGGATTTCAGCAGGTTTCCCTGCGAGGCAGATGGATGTAGAAATTTCTCAGAAGCCTTTATCAAAGGTTGAACATTCACAAGAAGTTATTCCACTAAACCCATGCACGTATAGAATGTCACAGGCCTCATTGTAAATAACCACTCGATGCAAGACAATCTATTGAATCAAGTCTAGGTTATATATCTAGTCCCCCGTCTTTGGGTGAAGTGAAGCCACCTGTGCTATTGTAAATAATAGTCATAGAATGTCAATCATGCAAAATGAATTCCACAGTTATCTGATAAACTATCTCTCCATGTTCCCAAAATCTGGAATTTCTGCTAGTGCACCATCCAACAAAAGGGTACTCTAAATCAAGCTACATAAACCTGGTAGAAGGATGCAGCAACATAAATTAGTTGCACTCCTAGCAGTCATAGACATAGCCTCATGGAAGCAAACATCCGTAGCTCACTTAGCCCAAAAAAACATGAAAAAACATCTATAGCTCATCAAGATCAATTACTGAAAGTTGGGGCTTTTCCAGACCAGCAAAAAAAAAAAGGGTTTCTTGGGCTTTTGTAGAAATATATTTTCAGGGTAAAATGGCAATTATTACAAGGAAACATTTAGGTAGAGTAAGAGTCAATAGAATCATAAAAGCATAAAACAATAGTTTACAGTAATCATGGGATAGGATGCACGATGATAATTCCAGCCAGAAAGAATCATATCACTACAGACCTACAAACTGCCAGAAGCATGTACTCAGCAAACAACTATCTTTTGAGTCTCTAATGGATAGTAACAAAAGGGTTAACAGACACTTGACAGATTCCCTCCTTCCCTTGATAACTAAGGCTTAACGGACTTCGTCTGCATATATATATCGAGGGTATAGTGGAAATTCTTACAGCATGACATTTGGGTGGATAAATACTAAATAGAAGCATGAAAATATTCAAACTTCACTGTTACACTAAATTCTAACAACTCGATATGCATCTATGAGATTACGAGAAACAATATATTGTAGAGAACCACCCTAGAAATATTAACAAGATTTCATAAAAAAATAAAAACACATCCAGGACCTCCAAGCAAAACGGGGACTTGAGTGAACAAGACAGAATACAAACCATTCTTCTTGTAGGTACTTGATTGGCTTGACTTGTACTTGGCATGGAAAAAGCATGGAATCTGCAAATTGCATAAGTGATGATATCATTGTCAGGTGATTTAACAGCTCAGAAATGCATCATCTCATTTAGTTTCACATAAAACAGACAGGTAGTAGCCTACCGAGAAATAACACTTAGACGATGGCACCCACAAGTTAGCGCTGCCAGTGTCGAAGATCACCGTGAAATTTTGTGGGGGAGTACCGATACCAATCTCACCAAAGTACTGCGCATCCATATAATTCTTCAGTGCTACAATATCTACATCCTCATCTTCTCCTAGATTACCACGGAGACTATACTTCCTAATAGAAGCTCTCAAGGCCTCCCCTTCCTTGGACTCAAGCCTCGCAGCAAGCCGGTTGTTTTGATCCAATTTCATCTTTTTCAGTCCAATTCTAATCAAGCCATCATTGGATGCAGAAAATACAGTAGGAAAAAGCAGGGACGATAGGAATAACGATACCAAAACAGCTCTCAACTTGGCTCCCATATTGACCTACGAAGCTGTATCTCAATTTTAGTCGAACCAATCATATCCACACAAAACATCAAACGTTAAAAGAAGAACTGATGGATAACTCAAAACCGATGTCTATGCATCAGAAGCTGGGAGACAGAAATCAAGATAAAGCACAATTAGATAAAAACAAACACAAGAACCTGCCTTTGATGCCGAGCAAGCGACGAACCTTTTTCCCTGTTCTTTCGAAAAACCGAATAAATATGAAAACAACTTGCTTTCTGATGTCAATATCATAAGGCAATGCTCTCTTCGTTCAGTTACAACCCACAACGGAAATTATGACTTTTTGCAAGGTTAATTGAAGGAACACGGTAAACTGAAGAAAACAAAAGAAGGAAAAATAGATAAATTTCATTATTTGAGCATTTTCTCGGAAAAATAAAATCCAATCTCAAATTTGTGTCAAATTCCTTCAATGCATGCTAAAAATGAGAGACTTTTATATTTTTAAAAACATAAATCCCCAATACAAAAAGCAACACTAAACCCTAATTGACTGTTAATCCTCGAAACAAATGATAATTAAATACACCATCACAAACTAAAACCTCAATATGTTGATTCTCCACCATCACAAACTAAAACCCAGAGCCTCAACCATTAAAAAAAAAAAAATCGAAATTTGAACACTAGGAAAACAAACACTAAATCTAAAAATGCTGGTAAATTTATGTTTACATATACATGAAGGACCGAGAAATATATCTGTGACTAATGCTAATGCATGAATCAATAAAAAAATGATACGGTTATGAAAACATAAACATAAACACATCATTCATTCAACAATTTGTGTGAGTAGAAGTAGAATAATCAACATGGTCCACCATTGCCACGATGAATTCGGCGAACAAAGAGAAGAAAGTTGAATGAATACACAGGAATATAGAACAGAATACATACATATACATATATGTGTGTTTGAAGAGAGAAAAATTACCTTTCAGTTTCAGACCCAACAGACTCAGCTTCCCGTCTTAAATTTTATAGCCTTTTGCTTATTTAATGAGAGTTTTTTAGCTTTTTAACAGGGTCTCGAAAAACTTTTGATCTTGACCGATCTTCTTCGGATTCTATTTTTACCGCTTTCACCGATAATTGACGAAGCAAAGCTGCAAAGTACAAGAGTCCAGTGATTAGGTACGTCGCGGCCTAACAGATAAGGGACTCTAGTTCGATTACGAGGCGATGACCACTTGATTGACGGTGATTAGGAAGGGAGAAGGGGTGTGAGGCAAGATCAAGCGGTAGGTCGGGTGATAAGGATAGAAAACGCGAGGGGAAAGCGACACGCGGACATAGCGGTGGCGTTGGACTTTTTGTAACTTAGTGCATACGTGTCAGAAAAGCATGCAATGTTGGGGTCACCTGAGCACGCGACACCTCTCCTTGGCAAGGAAAAATTATTAATTATTTTTAGAGTTTCACGCCATCATCACTATAAAATAATAATAATGGAGTTCTTACACTGAGTAAGTTGGGATTAGGTGTAAATGAAAGAGTAAAGGCACGGCCCTTCTGCAAGTATTGAATAATTTTTTTTCTTTTTTAAAAAGTTTATGTATTAACATGAAAAAATTATCTAGTAGGTTAAAAGTATTATGTCACTATGATAATGTAATTTTTTATTTTTATTGATTGATTTAATTTTTAGAACAAAAGAAATAATAACTTTTCAAATTTGTTTATATTTATTAACTATGTAATTGAGTCAGTAAAAAAATATATGATGTGTATACCTTGAATAGATTAGGCACATCATGATGTAGTATTCTAAACTTACTAGATAATCTGTCCTCATAGGTATAGTGAAATGAATGTTTATTGTGTAATTAATGGGAATTGACTTAGGCTCAATACCTGCATATGTTTTGATAAATCAAATTAAGAAAATGACCAAATTCATGAATCCCTCTATCTTGGGGTGGATGGTCTGTCAATGACCAGATCGGAAAAGGTTTAATCGAGGTACCAGAAAATTTATCCAGACATCCTTGACGTGCATGACCAAAAAAAAAGATCAAATTTATTAAAAGAGTAAAAAAAAAAAAAGGTCTATTACTTAAAAAAAAAATTCTCAATTTGGGAGTATTGCGGAAATGGTCAAGACAAACCACTGACAAGAATTAGAGAGGAGGTCTCTGTTTCAATGCACAAGATTACAATACATCATCAAATTTTAAAATTAATAATCTATAAAATAAAACATTATAAGTTTTTAAACTTGTATATTTTTTGGTTTAATATAAAATTTTTGTATTCTTTCACATTTTAATACGAAGCTCATTAGTTTAATAGCGCTAGTTTATGGTATAGGATGTAGACTCACCCTTGGGATGAGCTTGCTTGGCTCAGCCCTATTTGGATTTAGAAGCCTAACTAAGCTTCTAGGGGCTAAAATTCAAATCTCTTTGTTACAACTTCTTTGTGTTTGGAGAAACTCTTAAAAAATAAATAAATAAGTGAACCATTTATTTATTGGAATAATTAATGCACAATCCCTATTTGTTCTCCCCTTACATTTAATTTACAAGAAAGGAAAAAGAAAATAAAAGATGTTTTCCTTCATATGTAAAGTGTGAATTCTACCCTAACCAATACTTTCTCTCAAATCTTGTCATGTATTTTATATAAGATTATGCATTACCGGAAAGTTGAAGTTTTAATTTCTATGAACTTTCTTGTAAGCAAAACGCTTATGGGAAAACTAATTATTCTTTTTATTTTTGTTTCTTTTACTTTACTTTATTTTATTTTTCTCAAGATTCATTCTGTGGAGGAAAACCTAGGAGGTAGGCTTCAAATAAAGAGGGAGACGTCATCGCTAAATTTACGCCCGGAATTAATTTTCAGCCCAATTAAGCCCATGTCCAGCCCACACTTATTTTCTGTGAAACTGGGCCACTAGTCATGTAGGTTTCCAAAATGGCCTAGATTTTGGACTACAGACGAGATCAAGGGAAATGCATGGGAGTGATGGGCTAATAAAACAATTCGAGAGTCCACTATGCCCACTCTTTGGGGTCCATGGTCCTTCAATTCAGGGGAATAATTATTTAGTGCTCCAACAGCATCACATAATTCGTATTGCACTTCTCATAATATATTGAAATCCTTCATGTTAAGTGAATCAAATATCTCTCGCCTAGCAGGTGAGGACCCAACTTATGTGAGAAGAGCAAAGCAATGAATAATTTCTCCAAACAAGAGAGACAAGCTTGTGGAACATTTTGTAGAGGCGGTCTACCCATAGTCGCATATGTCTATTATGCCGACCCTAATTGGTGACACATCAGATGGGGCTTGCTAGCAACTGCACTTGTGAGTATCATTTTTTCATTATGAAACTGGTAGACCTATTCACATGTGCAATCATATATATGTATATATAAGTTGTATTCGTCCTTATATTTTGCCTCTCTCCTATATAGCACTCTCTATGCTCTGATATTTTTAAAATGTCATTTCACAAAAGTAATGAAGATTCTTATTAGTGATCCCATTAAGTTTCCTCTTTACTACACAAGTCCTATTTTAAACAAACCAGTATAGATACCTATTTGAGGTTATATGTATAGATATCTATTAAGTTCCCAAGTGAAGAAATCATAAATCTAGACAAGTCTTAACCGAAGTCCTATTTTGAAAAAATAAATATAATGAATAGAATTCTACACAAGTCCTAACCGGAGTTCCCTAAGTGAAGAAATCCACAGCTGTAAAATTATATATACCATATATATGAAGGAGATCAATATTGAAGAACAAGCAAAATATTAAAAGAACTCTCTTTCTTTGTTTAATTTCATGCGACAACCTCATACTAAAGCTTTAAATTCCAACACATATCTGATTATCCAATCTGTCTAAGTTATCTAACTAGGTATTTGTCTTTATATATTGTCAACACTCCATTTCTGCCTGTTCGGCAATCTCCGGCCTGACTAAACTCCCTTTCAAAAATTCGAAAGCACATTCAAGCCCAAATCAACTTTTAAACGCCTATCCAATCAGTCAACCGCTTCTCAGGCCCAATAGAGGCCTAACAATCAAACCTGCCCCTTGGGCCTCCAAGCACATTTTGAGAAAGTTCAAAATCCCTCAAAACGGTAAGTCCACCCTTCCAAAGTGTTACTAACCAGTTAGATGTACTCCGCACGCCATTCTGTCCAATTTTAGTCCTATTTCGACTAACTCCGGTCAAAATGACTATTTCACCCCTGAACGCCCCAACACTGCACAAATCCCACCGAATAATGAACAACTCTCCTAGGATTATCTTAGAATGACCCGGCACGCTTAACATAACACTTCGATTCATTCCTGACCATTTTCAACCAAACCTGGTCAAAATGACCGTTTTCCCCTAACAACCCGAACGCGCCCCGAAACAACACCGATCCTAGAATTTTGAACGATGGGTCTTGTCATACACCCCTGTTTAACCTAAAGAGGACCTTACGATGCTAAACACCCCCGACTCGATAAAAGTTCCCCAGAGCGTCTCGCAGACGCTCCGCCAAAATTTTCCAATTCCCTGGTTATTACGCACTGTTGAATGACTTGAGAATTGCGTAAATTAGGGAATTCCTAAAAGCTCGTTTACAGGTCTTTCCATCGATACGGCTTGATCAGAGAGATCGCTCTCCAAAGCTTTTCATCGCATGGTTCAAAAACTGTTACTTTCAATCACCCCTAGACCGTCTCACACACGCTCTGCTAAGATTGACTTTTTTCCCAATTCCCTGATTATAACGCACCGTCAAACGACTTGAGAAATGTGTAAATTAGGGAATTCCCGAAAGTATTTCCAGAGTACTTTCCATCAGTATAGTTCGATCGAAGAGATTACTTCCCGAATGTCTCGATCATGCGACACAAAAACAACTACTTTTGAACTCCCGCGGAGCGTATCATAGACGCTACGTAAAGATGTGATTTCATGCACACTTCCTGAGACGATATCTCACACTTTCGAATATCGTTCAAACTTTTCAAAAACATGAAAGTTCACGAGAAACCCTAGGAGAACACCGTAGATGCAACCGATTCCTCTAAAACTTTCCTAGTTAGCTCAATTATCAAAGAAAAGTTTAAACGAAAACTCCCAGCGGTGGAGCGTATGCTACATGTGCCCAGATTTTGATCAGATTGATCAAACTTTGCTTAGCCATTAAGATTTAGCCAATATAGGGAGTGCCACATGGCCTTCATTCTATGGAACAGTACCGGCGCATGTAGCAATGCGCCTGTGTAAATTTTACACAAGTGTATGTCCTACATACGCTAGTGTCCAAAATTTTATCTATAAATAAAGGCCTCCCCTTTGCATATTTCAGAACCAAAAATTGATGCGAAACTCAGCTAAAACTGCTCCAAAACCTCGAATCTCTACATACATTCTACTCCTCCAACACTTAGGCTAGATACCACCTCCCTCTAACCAATACACTTCACTTACATAGTCCTATACACCATTAAACATCACCTTCCAGCCCCTCAAGCCTATTTGAAGCCATTCAAGTTCAAGTCAAGGCATTTATAGAAGTTTACAAGTGTGTTGAAGGCTAAATGTGGTATCTCTTTTACATTTTTGTCTTCCGCCACTCTTTTCTTCTCCCTCCTAACCTACTTAGGTTATTCTTTATTTTAATTCCCATCTTCAACCCTCCTTTCTTGCATGCTTGAGCCAAGAGGGCTCTTAGTTCATGTCTAAAAGAAAGCTAGTAGGAGCCACCATGTAGGGGGATCTCTCACTAGCCTACTTTAAGATGGTATGGCTTAGGAGCCCCTTGATTATGTGGTGTAGCCTAAAAGTCTTGTATGTATTCATGGCCCCCTTGCATTTTGCTAACTTGATCATGTCTTGTGTGCTTGGCTTCCTTTTCATGTTTCTAACCATGTGCTACAAAGCTTGCATTACTCTTATTTCCATGTTATTGTCAAAGTTCAATGTTCTTCTCAAAATGGTTCCAAGAGTTGGCTCCTTGAAATTTAGGGTGAGACCTTAGAAATCATGCCTTAGAAAGTCTCCCACTAACCCCTTAGCTCACCCCTTGGCATCTTTGCATTCCAACTTGCATAAAAATGGATTTCAAGCTCTCTAATCCCAAAGATTCTATTCTCTCAAGTTTAGTGGTTGGAATGACCCATGGAACCCTCTCTTGAGTGGTCTCCCTTTTATATTGGCAATAGGAATCCTAACTTGTTAGAATAATTCCTTTCGAAAAATGGTTCTCAAGATCCTTTTTCCAAAAAATGGTTGTGAAAAAGAAATTTATTATCTCTATCTTTACATTAACTATGATTTTTCAAAAGTTTTCATCACCATAATTGATTCTTAAACCCCCATACTCTTATCAAGACAATGGTTATAATGGTCATAAAGAAACCTTCTTTGGAATGGTCTCCAAACATCAACCATATAAGCCATACTCTAGGTTAGAGTTAAATTTTCATGGAAATGATCTTCAAAAATGATGATTACCAAAGTCCTTTGCATAACATGAATTGTTTTTCAAAGCTCTTCCCAAAAAGTGCATTAAACCACATTTCAAAACCAATTTTCAACCTAATCCTAGGTTAACTTGACCTTAGTTATTCAGCCCTAGGTTAACTTGACCTTAGTTACCCAACCTTAGGCTAACTTGACCCTAGTTATTTAACCCTAGGTTAACTTTGTTGACTCAAGGTTGATCCCCATGTTGATTTTGATGATAACCAAACCTTATGTTATTTTACTAATGCATTTACTTAGTGTGCAGATTAATAAAGTTTATAATTTAGACTTGTAGAGAATCGACTTATGATGATCGAAGCAAGATTTCTGTACAAAGAGCCGACTCATGGAATTGAAGAGTCGCCTCATGAAGGCAGAACCAAAAAGACGTGAAGACAAAATGATCAATGAGCTGACTCATTAATATGAAGAGTAGACTCATGGAGACAGTGGACAATATCTGACAAATGCAGAACTAGAAGAGTCGACTCTTTAAGCCTGGAGTCGACCCTTGGGATATAACGGCTAGTTTTTCTAACATTATAACGGACTGGACGTGCATTAAATGAACCCCAACAACCTCCAACAGATGAAATCAATACAGGGCTTTATATACAAGCTTTCAGTTGCATTTATAACATAAAGAGAGACAAGAAACAAGAATCCACTGATTGATCAACTGAAATTTCTGAACATTCCTCTTGTCTTTACTTTATCAGCTTTGATTGTATAATCCACTCTTGTTAGAGAGTTTGTGAGTTACTTGTATATCTTCAAACACTTGTAAATGAGAGTTTGAGAGTTCTCTTGAGAAAGAAAAACTTTTGTAAGTTTGAGTAGAGTTTGGACAAAACCACTTGGTGGCTGAAGAACTTGGGTAGAAGTTCTTGTGTATAGTGAACTGAGCACTTGGTCAATCAGCACCCATTTGTAATTGGAGATTATATAGTGGATGAAGACTTCAATGGGATATTGCGGTGAGGACGTAGACTACGGATTGTGGTTGAACCTTGGTAAATCTTTGTGTTCTTTCTATTGCTCTGTTTTCTTTTCTTCTACTGATTACATTGCATTACATATAGATTAGTCACTGTTATATTATGTAGATTAATTTTAATTGTCATTAATCTTCAAAAAACCCAATTCATGCCCAATCTTGGGTTGCCTTTTGGGCCAACAAACTTGACTCTAGTTGCCTAACCCTAGGTTAATCAAACCCTAGTTGATTAACCCTAGGTCACTTCAACCCTAGGTTAACCTCACCTTAGGTCACCCCTAACCTTAGGCCAACACAACCTAGGTCAATATACTTCAAGATTCCAACTCATGAACCCCTTTTAAAGGTTCTTCCTATTTAAAACTACTCTTATAATCCATTTTTACAAAACCTCCTACTCTCTTGAGATTTTAAAAACTAACTCCATAACCTTTTCAAATATTCCTACACTCTATTTCAAAATTGTTTCTAAAAATGTTTTCAAGAACTCACAATCCTTAGGTGTTCCTACCCCTTCTATGGTTAGGGATTCTAAATGAAGGTGATATATCAAGAACAACTTTCGAGGTTGTCCATATTAGAGTTCCAAAGTCTTAGGTGTTTTCAAAAACCACTTTCGAAAACTTTTCAAAGATCATTTTACTAGAACACTCCGAAATCATACCTCCAAGGTTTTCAAAACAACACTTTCAAAACTCTCTTCAGTTATTTCAAAAGCACTTTCAAAACTTCCTTAAGTTGTTCCAAATACATTTCAAAACATCTCAAAACCCCCTTTCAAAAGTTTCAAAGTTCTATTTCAAAAACACTCTACTACCCGATTTCAAATTGAAACTCTCAAGTCATCTTTTTCCAAAGACCTCAAAGTGTCTTCACATCTCTCCAAAGACCTCAATGTGTCTTCAAAACATTCCAAAGACCCTAATGTGCCTATTTTCCATTGGGCTCTTGCCCGAACTACGAATAATCTAATTCTCACCAAATGAGATACATAGGCAACCTAAAATGGTGCGGTCATAACTCTTGTTTCAACTCAAGTCCCTTTTTCAAAGCTCTCAATCAATTCAAGATCCTTGTTTCAAAATCCTTCAAAACTTCTATGTTTTCAAACATTCTTCGTCCAGACTTCCATCATGCATCATTCATTCAAAAAGTGATAACTAAAACCCCATTTTCAAAACTCTAAAGTAGATATTAAGTGGATAATGATTACCGGTTATTCTAGCGAGTGAACAAAAGGGTGATTAGATATGTAGGTACCGAAAGGGCGAGGTAGGGTAATGATCTTAGGATATCTTCTCTACACGTAACCAACTCTCGGACCATAGATTTCTGTTTTCGAAAGACTGAAATGGAGTTATTTTTCAAAAGGGATTAAATCTTTCCAAAGGTTGCCAAACAACCTATTTTTTTAAAAACTCTCTCTTGAGGGAGTTTTCAAAATCTTTTCCAAAAACCCTATATTTAATCTTTGGATTAATACTTAGTTTTAGGTGCCCTAACTCACTTTAATTAAGTTAAGTGGCGATTTTTATTTTTTAAAAAAACCCTTAATCAAACCAATTTTCAATTCAAACCTAGTCGCACTTATTCTTCTAGGAAGATGAGTTCTAGTGACAGAGTTTCGCGCTTTTGTCTCCGAGCTAAAAGGACCTTGGACCCAAAAATCAATGTGCGACATATACACTAGTAGAGGTGGCCTGTGTAAGGCGGGGGTAGTTTTAATATGAGCAGTTTGATAAAAAAATGTATTAATATTAAGAGGTATTTCATTAATAATGTTAAAATAGGTATATATACATATATATATATATATATATGGCTGTAAGATGGTAGTATATGTAAGTTATTGATGTATTACCATCAATGCAAGTTTCAAAGAGAGTGAAGCTTTACATCATATGCAATATAAGAAGTTACATGGGTTAAACACTTGTATTTTGCATACACTGTCAAATCACATACTCAATTGATTGTACTCTAAAAAGTATAATTGGAGTCCCTAATTGCAGGCTAATGTTAATTATTATTTGTGTGTTAATTATTATTTTTATATAAATTTAGTATTTTTCACGTTTTACACGTCTTGAACAGATTTGAAGATAAAACCAAGTAAAATGAAGCAAGGTGAGCTACCGACAAGGACACATGGGCAGCCAACAAAGAAAAAGAAGAAAATAAGGAGGAAGAAGAAAAGAAAAAGGAAAGAAGGAAATAGAAGAAAAAAAAAGAATAAAAAACTTCTCCATCTTTGGCTATAAAAGGGAGAGGAAGAGAGAAAAGGGGGTAGGGGAGTCCGTGGAGAGTAGTTTAGGGCTCCCTCTATTCTCTTGTTTTAGGAGTAGATTTTAGTTTGTTATTTTTCTCATTTCAGTTGTTGTTTTTCAGTTATTTCTGGTGTATTACATATTTTATTTAGGGAGTTCTTTTTCTCACGTCTTTTAAATATTAGTATTTAGTTTTATTCTTGGAGCCAATTGAAAAGATCGCTTCACTTAATTGGGATGATTAAATAAGATTTTTCTTTTCATTCCGGATTCATTTGAAAACTTAGTATTTTTCACACATTTGGTATATTGCATGCACGGGCACAGGTACGTATATTTTATGCACTTAATGGCTACGTGTATTGTGAACAAGTTTAGAATATATATTTAGTATAAAAGTAGAGTAGATATTGGTTTACTCTACGCTGTCCAGAGACTTGTATCTTTTATGCGGGTACTCTATCTGGTATATTTTATGATCAAAATCTCCGGTAAGAACCGAAAGCTCTTAATCCTAATCTAGAATGGATTGCTTTTATATTCCTAATAATTGAAATCTAGATCTTTTCAAAAATTAAGACTTTTGATTAGTTTATACTATCTCTTGCCTTGACAAAGTAGTCAGGATATACAAATCGATGGTAAGAGTCTTTAATAATAATTTAATAAGTATCTAGCTTAGAACTTTTAAAAACATGTGTTTTTAATTATGCTTGTTACACTTATATTATGACAAAGTATTACCAAGTGTTTACGAGTCGATGGTGAAAGTTTCATAATTTTAACTGAGTAATATTCTAATGATTGATTATTTTGAATATACCCATCTGTTAATTTATGAGGTTCAAGAAGGCTAAACGATCGACAGTTGGTAAATCTATATTGATTATTCTTAAGTCAAGTGATTGAATCAATTGAATCAAAGTCTATTTTATTTTATTATGTTTGACAAGCATTTTTTGTCCTCATCTCAAAACTTTAAAAAGATTTTATTTTATTTTTCTTTTGGTTACGTTTGTTATCCAGTTTTAACTACTATATTCGTTCTCTGTGGTTCGACCTCGGTCTTACCGGGTTATTTTTATTATGTACTTCACCACACCCATTCTTGGGTGTGTTAAGTAAATCAAGTATTTTTGTTGCCGTTGCTGGAAAACGGTGATAAGGAGTTAAAAATAATAAAAAAATTAAAAAATTATGAAAAATAAATTCAAAATTCAAAAAATTCAAAAATTAGAAAAAAAAAAACCTTTGCAGTTGATTAAAGAAGGACAATTGAACTTCAAATCTTATACTTTTACTATGGAGTAAGGACATGGACATTTGTTTCCTTACATTGACGGAAGAGTTGGATTGTATATATATGTATCTATATCTAACTATCTAACATTTTTCTTTTCTTTAAGTGGATAACCTCTGGGGTTACCATTGCTAATATTTTACTTTCCGCACTTTAATTTCAGTCTTATACATTTAGTTATCTTTCTTTCTACGGTTTACCTTTTAAGTTAATTCATCGCCTATTCATGTTGGCTCAGCTAGATATGATGACTATATCGTTTTATTTTTAATTCTTATTTTTTGTATTTCTTTTTATCTGGTTATTGTATATAACCTTATTTCGGGTTGATTCACCGCCTATTTTGGTCGGTATCGCTCACTAAGTTTACCATAACATGTTACTAACGAACTAACTTTTTTTTCTTCTGTTGTTTTTGTTGTGCAGGTTTTTAGTTTACTATAATCCTTTTTTTTCTTGTTTATTTAATTTTGTAGTTGGTTTCTCTTTAGTTGGGGAAGCCCACCCCTTTTTTTTAGTTTTTTATTTTTCATTATTTATTTTATTTTGTGAACTTTTGTGACTAGCAGACATCAAAGGGAGCCATCAACTAATTTTAATGAATCAAATAGTTTACCTAGACATTATTAAAGGGTAAGTAAATGCTAAGGCATTGAACGCCTTGGAATCACCAAAACGGTAGACTATCTTGATTTTGATATCAAAAGTGGAGTTTGACTTTGTAATAATTATTCTTCTTAAGGTGTATTATGTTTAAGTGTTTTATTTGTTTGTTTATCTTTATTTGTAAATATGATTAACATTTACTTTATAGATGTTTTTTATTTTTCAAAATAAAATAAAATAAACATACGCAAGACCAATGAGCGTACAATTTGAATACACTTGAGATTTACAAAAGAGGTTTACATATCTTTTATAATTTTGTACAGTTTTATGTGAAATGCAAATGTGAATTTTGGGGATAGGTTGAAACATGTTTTTATTCACTTTAGTATAATTTTTGTTTTATCCTTTCTTTTAATACAATTGCAAGATTTTATCTTAACACATAAAAAAGAGATTATTTTACATCATTTATTATCATATCATGATAAGTTTAGTATTTTTACATATTGTACAATCATCCTTAGAGAAATGGAGATTTTTTACTAAGTGAGCTTTAAAGCCAATCATGCCTTTTGTAGTGTTTACATTTACTCTTGATGAATTTCTTCCACATCACTCTTTCAATAGCGATATTATACTTGTATTTGACTCAATTGTTCAGATTGCTTTGGTAATTGAATATGTTGAATTCTTATAACCTTGAGTTGTTGTGCACTTTCAAAATTGAATCGAGGCCATCTTTGATATTTTGAGCCACAAATTTATTTGTTGACATAATTCTCTTGGAATCATCTTTAAATCTATTTCTTTGTCTCTTACTACATATATCATTGCTAAAGTTTTATCCCTAAATACGAAAATATAAGTATATTCACTTGTGCAAGTTGAATTGAGAAAAATGGTGATCTATTTGTAATATGAAAAAAATAATTCACCAACGAAGGGAAGAAAAGAAAAAAAATCAAAGGAAAAAGGGAAGTACAAAAGAGAAAAAAAAAGAATAAGAGGTTGGTTGTTGAAAAAAAAAAGACAAAAAAAAATCCAATCTAATTAAATGAAATAGGAAAATTGAAGGTATGTATTCATTGATCAATTTATGCCTTGATCACACATGTTTTAAGCCTTTTATCATTTTTTTCTCCTTACTTTATACCTCATGGCCAACTTACAACCTGAACAAAGTCCTCGAGGATTTGATGTGTACGTTGCTTGTTCATTTACTTCGTAGAGAATTCACTTATCAGCTGCTTGTGTGATTTTAACATTGAGTATTCTTTCATGGATTTATGCCAAGTTGTCTCTCACTTTATATATTCTATTTTCTTTATGGTTGTCTCTTTTGATTTTATTTTATATTTAATCTTTTAAAAAGACAACTAGTGTGAGATGCCAATATATTCTTTTTTTTTAAATAATATCCAGTGAGGTTGAATCAAAGCTTAAATGATGTATCTGTGTTTTAATGTTGTAATACTTTTCTTATCATGTAATGATCACACACACAAAAGCCTCTCATATGTTGTTTTAAAACATTATCTTGCTTGTGTATTAAAGAGTAGGATAGACAAAATATGTTTTTGTTTTGATACATCTATTATTTTTCCTCATTATCCTCACTTGCTGGCCACATTTTGATGTTTGTGGGTACCATCATTGAAAACTCTCACGAGACACCACTCGTCCACTAAAGGTAACCTAGGAGTTTAAAGGATTGGTCCATATGCTAAATGCATTCGTGGTTCTTATGAAAGTGGAGCATATCTTTTTATCTTTTAAGTGTGTTTATTTGTTTTGCTAGGAACTAGTAAAAACTTAGTTGGAGGGTGTGATTATACTCTAAAAAGTACAATTGTAGTCCCTAATTGCAGACTAATACTAGTTATTATTTATGTGTTATTTATCAATTTTATATAAATTTAGTATTTTTCACGTTCTACACACATTGAACAAATTTGAAGATAAAATCAAGCAAAATAAAGCAAGGTGAGGCAATCAATAAGGACACATAGGCGGCTGACAACTGACAAAGAAAAAGAAGAAAAGAAGGAGGAAGAAGAAAAGAAGAAGGAAAGGGAGAAAGAGAAGAAAAAAAAAAGAATAAAAAATTTCTCCATCTTCGGCTATAAAAGGAAAAGGAAAAGAGAAGAGAGCGGAGAGGAGTCCGTGGAGAGTAGTTTAGGGCTTCCTCCATTCTTTTGTTTTAGGAGTAAATTTTAGTTTATTGTTTTTCTCATTTCAGTTGTTGTTTTTTAGTTATTTCTAGTGTATTGCATATTTTATTTATGGAGTTCTTTTTCCCATGTCTTTTAAATATTAGTATTTTGTTTTATTCTTGGAGTCAATTGGGAAGATTGCTTGACTGAATTAGGATGATTAATTAAGGTTTGTCTTTTTATTATGATTCATTTGAAAACTCAGTGTTTTTTCACATGTTCAGTATATTGCATGCACGAGCATGAGCGCATATATGCACTTAACGGTTACGTGTATTGTGAACAAGTTTAGAATATATATTTTTAGTGTAAAAGTATAGTAGATATTGGTTTACTTTACGCTGGCCAGTGACTTGTATATTTTTTACAGGTACTCTGTTTGGTATGTTTTATGACCAAAACCTCTGGTAGAAACTTAACACTCTTAATCCTAATCTAGAACTAATTGCTTTTATATTCCTGATAATTGAAATCTAGATCATTTAGAAAATTGAGACATTTGATATGTTTGTGCTAACTCCTGCCTTGATAAAGCAGTCAGGATATGCAAATCGATGGTAAAGGTCTTTGATAATAGTTTAATAAGTATCTAGCCTAGAACTTTTGAAAACATGTGCCTTTAATTATGTTTGTTACACTTATACTCTGAAAAAGTATTGTCAAGTATTTATGAGTCGATGGTGAGGGTTTCATGATTTTAATTGAGTAATACTCTAGTGATTGATTATTTTAAATATACCCAACTGCTAATTTATGAAGTCCAAGTAAGCTAAACGATCTATAATTGGTAGATCTATATTGATCATTTCCAAGTAAGTCAAATGATTGAATCAATTTAATCTAAGTTTATTTTATTTTATTATGTTTGACAAGCATTTTTGGCCTCCATCTCAAAATCTTAAAAAGATTTTATTTTATTTTTCTTTTAGTTACATTTGTGATATAGTTTTAATTACTATATCCGTTTTCTGTGGTTCGTCCCCGGTCTTACCGGTTTATTTTTATTATGTACTACTTTGTAACACTTACTATTGGGTGTGTTAAGTGGATCAAGCATCAATCGAGCCACTGTTCCAATAGAGTTATATTATTTGTGAAAATGCAGAGTCTCAAAAACCATTAGTCACATTTTTACTCATACTATGCATATTTTTTTTGAGACACGAAATATTTATGAATCACGAACTGATGTAGCCATAGTAAGTTGGTTGCATTTAGTATCTCTATAAAACAAAACTCAACTGAAATTCTCTTTTGAGAGAAAAATAGGAATTATAGTTGAAACATTTTTTCCTCATTCATCATGCAAGATAGCCCGCAACCCATGGTTTATTAACTAGGAATTCAAAATTTCAATGGCATGAATAAGCACAACAAATGTCATATATTGTTTACTAGCATGTAGATCAGCTAGTGGGGGGTTGTTCTAGCTTAACCAAGATTCTTGGTTCGAGGCTTAGGAAAGCAGTTGTGTTCCATAGGGAGCTTTACCACCCTTGTGGTCCTACCCGGCTTGAATCCGGATTAGTCGAAGCCCTATGGGGTTTCCGGAAACCAGATGGCTAGACTTAAAATATAACTCGCATAGGTTACATATGGTAAAAGCTAATATTGTAATCTTTTGTGACAATATGTGAAGAATTGAAGTGCTAACACATGCACCAAGACTTTTGTTAATCATAGCACCAACTTTCTCAGAACCCTCAAAATAAGATAAGCACCCGTTGCAAGAGCCAACCACTGCTCAATCTTGTTTAGTATGTCTTTCCTACTAAAAGCTCCATAACAGAGTCATGCATATTTCTTTGTGCACACAAAAGATAAACAAAAAGTTTTTTCCAAAAAAATACAAGGACCTTGTGCATATAAGACTGTTAATAAATGATAAGACGTAAACAAGACCTTGTATCCCACTAATTGTGAGAAGTATATTTCAAAAGGTATGTCAAAGGTTAATCGATGTCTTAAAAATTGAGCTAAATATAAACCGATTTTACTTGAAACAAAAATTTATATTGCGAATGGCTCAAAGTTGTACAAATAACTGTAGTAATGATGGGAAAGTATAAATGTTTTAAAAAGTTAGAAGGGACAAAGTAGTCAAAGAATCTTATCCAATATGGGAACTGTGTAATTTTTGAAGCACATTTCATACATCCCATGACATAAGAAAATCATATTACATACCACCTAATTGCATAAGAAAATCCTAAGTTCTTAAGAATCTAAAGTTAGCATATCAAAAATTTTAGCTTGGGAAAAAATCTACTTTTTCCAATAATACCAGTTACTTTGACCACCACATAATTATCATCATCCCAATAAATGCATGAAACTTCAAGCACCAAAACCTTAATTGTAAAACCCTAACTTCGTTAGCATCATGCTTAACTTAATAACAAGCTTATGGTGTATGATTATCCTTAATCAAGGTGCTTGTTTAGCATGATTTAATGAAGGCTTGTATTAGGGGGATTATCATATTTTTTTAGCACTATTAATTACCTTAATCCACGATTAGTTAGCTTAATTAATCTCCATGTTTAGTTTATGTTAATGATGATTAATTATTATAAGTGTGATCAATTATGATAATCATGTGGATTAGGGGTGGATTAGTGAAGCAAGGAGGTGTTAGGTGGGGGTTTAACCCTAAGCCACCTAGGTGTGTACTTCACTTAAGTGAGGTGTGTGCTTAACCTAATTAAGTATGTGTATGTGACAAGTGGAGAATTAGACATAAAGTTGTATCTAAATAGTCTGCTAAGAGAGGAGAGAGAAAGGAAGAGGTTGTGTAGTAATTGAGGTGCTTGATAGGGGAATTGGTTGGGAGCAAAGGAAGAAAGAGAAGAGAGAAAGAAAAGAGAGAATTCAAGGGGAAAAGCTTGTATTCATCTTGTCTTCATCACTTGAGGTGAGATTTTATCATGTTGTTGTTGGTTTTATGTTACTTGCATTGATTATTGTATGTTAGTATATTTTCATATCATTGGAATGAAAATATACTTTCCAAACGCGGTATGGACACTATGAGTTTTTAGTAATGCCGTTTGGAGTGACTAATGCTCCAGCTATTTTCATAGACTTGATAAACTAGGTATTTCAACCTTTTCTCGATTCATTTGTTATTATATTCATTGATGACATTCTGGTTTATTCACACAGTAAGGAGGAACATGAAGAGCATTTAAGACTTGTTTTACAAACCTTGCGGGATAAACAGTGATATGCTAAATTCAGTAAATGTGAGTTTTCACTCGATAGGATGGTACTTTTGGGATATGTAATTTCTGATGAAGGAATTTGTATTGATCCAAAGAAGATTGAAGCTATAATGAATTGGGAGCAGCTGAAAAATGTGTTTGAAATCAAAAGTTTCTCAGGATTAACGGGATATTACAAACAGTTTATTTAAGGATTCTCATTTATCACTGTACTGTTAACTAAATTGACACGGAAGGATGTAAAATTTCAATGGACTGATAATTGTGAGCGTAGTTTTCAAGAATTGAAGATAAGGTTGACTATAGCTCCTGTGCTAACTATTCCTTCAGGAGGGAGACTTTATGATTTATAGTGATGCTTCTCATCAGGGTTTGGGCTGTGTGTTAATGCAAAAAGGCAGAGTTGTTGCTTATACTTATAGGCAATTGAAGACTCACGAGAAGAATTATCCTATTTATGATTTGGACCTAGCAGTAGTGGTGTTTACCTTGAAATTGTGGAGACACTATCTATATAATGAGCCGTATGAGATTTTTATAGATCGTCATAGTTTGAAGTATTTGTTTACCTAAAGAGATCTAAATGTGAGGCAACGGAGGTAGATGGAATTTATCAAAGATTATGAGTGTGTCATCCATTATCATCTGGGAAGAGCTAATGTGGTAGCAGATGCTTTGACTCGAAAAGCTTCTTGGAGATTGTCATGTATTCAATGTTGCCAAACAGAATTGTTTGCAGACTTAGCTTCTTTGGGGGTGGAGTTTGAAATGATAAGAATTGATGCAGTATTAGCACAACTTCGGGTAAGACCATTATTATTTGATCAAATCCAGGAACTATAACTTTAAGATTCACAATTGGAGAAAATCAGGAAGCAAATGAAAGAAGGGGTAAGAACTGATTTTTCCATTCATGCTAATGGAACTATAATGTTTGGGACCCGTTCTTGTGTACCAAGCAATCAAGCTTTGAAGAATGAGATTTTGGAGGAGGTACATCCATCTCTGTATGCTATGCATCCAGAAAGTATAAAAATGTATCGTGATCTTCAAAAAGTATATTGGCGGCCTAGCATGAAGAGAGAAATTACAGAGTTTGTGGCTAAATGTTTAACTTGTCAACAAGTAAAAGTAGAACATCAGAAGCCGGCAAGTTTATTGCAACCTCTTCCTATTCCACAATGGAAGTGGGAGCACATTACTATGAACTTTGTGGTGGGATTACCCAGAACTCCAAGCGGATTTGATTCTATTTGGTTAATTATTGATAGGTTGACTAAATCAGCTCATTTCTTATCAGTTAAGACTAACTATACTCTTGATAGGTATACTAAATTATATGTTGATGAAATTATGAGATTGCATGGAGCTCCAGTGTCCATAGTTGCAAACAGGGATCCGAGATTTAATTCTAGATTTTGGCCGAATTTGCAATAAGCTTTGGGTACTACTTTGAAATTTAGTGCAGCATTTCATCCTCAAACTAATGGGCAATCAAAGAGAACTATTCAAACTTTAGAGGATATGTTGAGAGTTTGTGTATTAGATTTCAAAGGCAGTCGGGAGGATCATTTAGCTTTAATAGAATTTGCGTATAATAATAGTTATCAATCCAGCATTGAGATGGTTCCATTTGAAGCTTTGTATGGGCGTCGGTGTAGAACTCCAGTGTGTTGGAGTAAGGTGGGAGAGAGACAGCTGTTGGGTCTTAAAATGATTCAAAGTACAATTGACAAGATTAAAATTGTTCAAGAACATTTAAAAGTAGCGCAGAGTTGGTAGAAAAGTTATACAGATACCTGAAGAAGAGAATTAGAATTTGAGGTTGGTGATCAAGTGTTTTTGAAAGTAGTTCCATGGAAAGGTATCTTGAGATTTGAAAAGAAAAGGAAGTTGAGTCCAAAATACATTGGATCCTATACCATTATTGCAAGAGTTGGCACGATTGCTTATAAACTGGATTTGCCTCCGAAAATGTCTAAATTGCATGATGTTTTTCATATTTCTATGTTGAGAAAATATATATTGGATCCTTCTCATGTGTTAACTCAACAACCGTTAGAGTTGGAAGATGATTTGAGTTATGTTAAAGAACATGTTCAGACACTAGATCATAGAGAACAAGTTTTGCACAACAAGGTGATACCATTTGTGAAAGTGTTATGGAAGAGTCATATAGTGGAAGAGGCCACAATAAAGAATCAGTACCCGTATCTATTCTAGTTGGGTAAGTGAATTTCGGGATAAAATTCTTCAAAGAGGAAAGAATTGTAAAACCTTAACTTGGTTAACATCATGCTTAACTTAATAGCATGTTTATGGTGCATTATTATCCTTAATCAAGGTGCTTGTTTAGCATGGTTTAATGAGGGCTTGCATTAGGGGGATTATCATTTTTTTTAGCACGATTAATTAGCTTAATCCACGATTAGTTAGCTTAATTAATCTCTATGCTTAGTTTATGTTAATGATGATTAATTATCATAAGTTTGATCAATAATGATAATCATGTGGATTAGGGGTGGATTAGTGAAGTAAGGAAGTGCTAGATGGGGGTTTAACTCTAAGCCATCTAGGTGTGTGCTTCACTTAAGTGAGGTGTGTGCTTAACCTAATTAAGTGTGTGTATGTGATAAGTGGAGAATTAGATACAAAGTTGTATCTAAATAGGCTGCCAAGAGAGGAGAGAGAAAGGAGGAGGTTGTGTAATAATTGAGGTGCTTGATAGGGGAATTGGTTGGGAGCAAAGGAAGAAAGAGAAGAGAGAAAGAAAAGAGAGGAAAAAAAAAAAAAGAGAATTCAAGGGGAAAAACTTGTATTCATTTTATCTTCATCACTTGAGATGAGATTTTATCATTTTCTTGTTGGTTTTATGTTATTTGCATTGATTATTGTATGTTAGTATATTTTTATATCATTGGAATCAGAGGGAGGTGATGGAGGAGAAATTGAGTGAGGGCTTCAATGGTGGAAACCTTAATTTAACATGTCATATGTGTGTTGTTGTTGTTTTAATTTTGTTCATGGTCTAATATTACCTAGTATTGCATGTTGGAGTCTTTGGTGATCTTATGTGAAGTGTCAGGGTTGGGTTGGAGTTGAAAAACCATGTTTGAGAAGTTGTATTTTTGAGCAAAGGTAGGGGAAGTCGATCGTTGACCTTAAGGAGTCGACACATGCAACATTTTCTTTAAACATTTGTTCTTTGTCCCCAGGTGTCAATATTTGGAGTAGAGGAGTCAACACATTGATCAAAATTTCACTCACTATCCAAAGGTGTCGACACATGTGACTGAGGATTCGACACTTGTGGCTGACAGCTTTGACACTTTTTAGTAAAGTAACTATAACTTTTTTTAGGAAACTCAAAATGGCGTGCCGTTTGAAGTGTCGAAAACTAGACTCATGGGGCTTTCTATTAATATAAAGTGGGCACTCTAATTACTTGTAAATTGAGAGTTAAGATAGTTTAAAGTTGACTTTATATTGCATTGGGAAAGTGTTTAACATCTCATTGAGTTCTAATGCATTATTGGTATTTTAAATTACATGTTTAAGATGTTTAAGCTATAGTCATACATTAGTTATGAATTATAACATCTATTTCATCAAGTTTGATGTGGTGGTATTTGGTAAGTTCAAAAGCAGATCAAAACACTCTGGTTCAACCAAAGGAGTGACTCGACAGTGTGTATAAGACGGTATCAGGTGGAAATATAAGATGATCTTATTCATAATACATTGAATGTTTTATTGTCTACATTGGTAGTAATTGTTGGATTATACGATAGCATTTGCATATAATACATTTTGTGCACATATCTTGCATGCATGGAGAAGGTTTAGTCGATGTAGGACTAGCTTAAGGTTTAGTCGATGTGGGGCTACCCATCCTTAATAACAAGCCATCGATATATTGGGCCTATGTTATCAAAATAGCGTGTACATATGTGGTGTATTATACATTGCATCACAAGAGACATTTTTGTTTATTGTTGATGGTGTATTATTTATTGATGATTAATTCAGTGGATGTTTATTATTTATTCTTTATGAGTTTGATTATCTTATGAGTACGTTGATATATACCTCACATCCACACAGGTTGTTTTGTAGAAAAATAGAAGATGTTTAGATCACTATTAGTGTTGATGTTGGTGTTGAGTTGGGGAGTTTCGAGAAGCTCTTTAGTTGAGTTATTAGTCATATACATTATTGTACATAGTATTAAAGTCTTGTTAGAGTTTGTTTATTTTGTGATTTTATAATATTAATATATGTGCATTAAGAGTTCTCTATGTATGTTGGAGAATTATAAGATGGTTTTTATTTATTTCAAATGATGTCATTTATTCCTATAAAATTTCTATCATTGAGATTATGTTGAGGTTTCGCTTATAAGTAGGTGACCTGTGCGATCACGTTCGTCCTAAGACGGCGTTAATGAAACTTGATTAGGAGCGGACGTGATATTAATCATGTAATATAATCATGCTAATAAGAGCATGAGTAAAATTGTGAAGAGCATATCATATATCCCAAATCACCACTTGACAGATACATAAAATTAAACCTAGAAAAGCACACCTGAGAGAGAGAGAGCTACAGGTTAGGGCTAGCATTTCACAACTATAAACAAAATTTCATAGCCCCAATCTCACACACCCAAAAACAGTAAACCAAAAGTAAAAAAAAATCTCAAACCAAGATGACCGTATATAAGAAACAACAGAAAATTAACATAAAAGGGAGAACACACTTCAAGTTTCCAAAGACCTAACAACCATTGCCATTGAACCCTGATCCAGCTCGTATTTTGGAGCCAATGAGTATTTCAATATCTCTAACAAAAAGCTAAATAGCATCTAGCCTATCGAGGTATAAGATTTTGCTATGCCCACTAAAAGCATTGCTTATCAAAACTTAAGATAATGTTGAAACAAGACATCATATAAAAAAAAACTCAAAAATGAAATTAAACATGAGACTATATAAATAAAAAAAATACCAAATAAAAAGTTCATAGCTCATGATATATTCTTCACCTTGAATTTTGCCGATAAAAAAAATTATATGATAACAAACCTAAACCATAATCATCAAAACATATGTTAAGAACAAAAGTAAATTTTTAAGTATAGAAACCCAAAACTATGTGATTAATAGACTTGAGCCAAAACACATTCTTGTAGAAATTATGTTGTACCAATGGATTAAGTACAAAAGAACAGGATGAAGCTTTTTATTTAATGGAGGTTTGTCTTAACAATTGAAATCACCTTTCAATGTACAAATAGACACACATATGTGTTCCCTAACTCTAAATGAAAGCACTTTTCAATATAACATCAACACACCCCGGTTTCATATTAAGCTGACTAAGTGAAATGGCCAAAAAAAAAAAAAAAACTCTTATAACACCAATGACAGGCACCCAGTCACAAGTTGCTGACACCTATTGATCTTCATTATCAACGTGCATAATAATTACCATTTGGTTCTAAGAAATTTACAAATATAAACAAAGGAAAATTTTGATTTTAATTTCATTTAATATGTTGATTTTATAGTAAAAAGAATGAAAAAAAAATAATTTATCTCTATTCAAGATATGGTTTCTTTACGTTCTAATAGTATACTAACTAAAAATAAAGTCACAGATGATAAAAAATTATTAAAATTAAATTTTTTTTATATTTTCTCAACAATAGACAAAAACATTGGCACAAATTCAAGAAAAAAAAAAATGAAAGAAACATGGAATTGTAGAGCTAAGAGCGGGCATTGGCCCCAAAAAAAAAGAACAATTATATTATTATAAGCACCCCATTTTTGCCTGCTCGGCAATCTCCGGCTCGACCGGATTCGGTTTCTAACGTTACAACACATGCAGGTTCAAGATGAGCCTTACAATCTCCAATCCAACCAGCTGATCGCTTCTCGGGCCCACAAGGAATCTAGAACCGTAAGCACTATTATTCCAGGCAGTTTTTTGAGACCGGGCGGTCCCGGAAACCAACGCCATCCAGGTAGCTTCCCGGAATCGGGCGATCTTAGGGACCAACACCTCATCAAATTTCAGACAGTTCACTTCTGGCGCCTGCTAACCCGCCAACGTAGAATGTCTGTCATTTGGTAGTTCTCTGAGAATGAGCGTTCTTAGAGACCAACACCACCCTTCCAGGTAGCTTTCTAGGACCAAGCGTTCTCAGGAACCAACATCACCCCTACAGGTAGTTCTCTAAGACCAGGCGTTCTTAAAGACCAACACTGCACAGGTAGTTTTTCGAGACCGGGCGGTCTCGGGAACCAATACCTAGGTCAACACCGGCGCTTGCTAGCCCGACTCGGTGAAAAATGACCAAACCTGCCCCTTGGGCCTCTAGGCACGTTTTGGGAAAGTTCAAAATCCCTCAAAACGATAAGTCCATCCTACCAAAATGTTGTTAAACCATTAGGCGTCCCCCGCGCGCCATTTGGTCTGAATCTAGTCCTATTCCGGCCCATTCCGGTCAAAATGACCATTTTGCCCCCAAACACCTCAACACTGCGCAAACCCCGCTGAACGGTAAAAGACTTTCTCAAAACCATCCCTGAACAACCCGGCACACTTAACACAATATACCAAACCATCCCTAACCATTTCCAGCTAACCCCGGTCAAAATGACTATTTTCCCCTTGGAAGCCCTAATGTGCCCCGAAACAGCACCAGCCTTGGGATTTCAAGCAGTGGGTTTCACCACACGCTCCTATTTAACCCAAGGAGCACCCTACGACACCAAGCTCACACGACACGATAAAAGTTCCCTGGAGTGTTTTGCAGACGCTCCACCTAAATTGTCTTTTCCCCTGATTCCCTAGTTATAACGCACCGTCAACTGACTTGAGAAATACGTAAATTAGGAAATTCTCAAAAGTTCATCCATAGATCTTTCCATCGATAAGGTTCAATCAGATAGATCGCTTCCCGAAACCCTCCCTCGTACGGTGTGAAAAAGATAACTTTCAGCAACCCTTGGAGCGTCTCACAGACGCTGCGCCAAGGTTGACTTTTTCTCCGATTCCCTAATCAAAATACATCGTCAAATGACTTGAAAAATGTGTAAATTTGGAAATTCCTAAAAGTAATTCTAGAGTACTTTCCATCGGTACGGTCCGATTGAATAGATCGCTTCTCGAAGCCTCGATCACACGAAACGAAAACAGCCACTTTCAAACACCCAGGGAGTGTATCATAGACGCTTCGCAAAAGTGACCTTTTTGGCACACTTCCCAAGATGATATCACTCACCTCCAAACATAATTCAAGCTTTTCAAAAATATGAAAGTTCATTGGAAGCACTATGAGAACATCCTGGGTGCGACCGATTCCCCCGAAAACTTCTCGATTGATTCAATTATCGAGGCAAAGTTTGGACGAACCTTCCCGGTGATGGAGCGTATGCTACATGCGCTCAAATTTTGATCAGATCGACCGACTTTCGATCAACGGTCAAGATTTAACTAGTACATAAGGTGCCACGTGTCATTCTGGCAATGGAACAGTACTTGCGCATGTCCTACATGCACAAGGCCTATTCCAAATTGCCTATAAATAGAGGTTTCCCCCTTTGCATATTCCAGGTCCGAAATTGATGTGAAGTTCTACTGAAATCACTCTAGAAACTCGAATCTCTACATATATTCCTCTCCTCCAACATTTAGGCTAGATTCTACCCCTCCTAAGCCTATACACTCCACATACAAGGCCTCATACACACTTATATACTCCACTCTAGCGTCTCAAGTCTTCTTGAAGTCACTCAAGCTCCAATCAAGATATCTATTGAAGACTACAAGTGTGTTAAAGGCAAAAGGTGGTATCCCTTTTACATTTGTGCTCTCCCCACTCTTCTCTTCTCCCTTCTAGCCTACTTAGGCTATTCTCTATTTTAATCTCCATCTTCAACCCCCCTTTCTTGCATGCTTGAGCCAAGAGGGCTCTTAGATCATGCCTAGAGGAAAGCAAGTGAGAGCCACCGTGTAGGAGGACCTCTCACTAGCCTACTTTAAGATGGTATGGCCTAGGAGCCCTTTGTTTATGTGGTGTAGCCTAAAAGCCTTGTATGTGAATCATGACCCCTTGCATATTACCATTTTGATCATGTCTTGTATGCTTGGCCTCATTTTATACTTATTGCCATATTACACAATGCTTGCATTGCTCTTAATTTTATGTCATTTCCAAGTTCTACATTTCTTTCAAAAAATTATTCCAAGAGTTGGCTCCTTGAAGCTTAGGATGGGACCTTAGAAATTATGCCTTAGAAGACCTCCTACTAATCCCCTAACTTTCATTTTGGTATCATGACATTTTAATTTGCATAAGGGTTGCTTTTCAATTCTTTAATTTTCAAGATTTCCATTCTTTTAAGTATAATGGTTGGAATGGCCCCATGGAACCCTCTCTTGAGTGGTCTCCCTTTTGTTTGACCATATGAACCCTTTCTTGATGGAATGGTCCCCTTGAAAAGTGATTTTCAAAATCCTTCTCAAAAGATGGTTTTCAAAAATGCATTCTCTCCATCTTTGTGTCAAAAATGATTTTTCATAAATTACCATCCTTATGTTGATTTTTGAAACCTCCACTCTTGTCAAGATAAAGGTTATAATGGTCATGAGGAAACCTTTCTTGGAATGGTCTCTAATCACCAACCATACAAACCATACTCTTGGCTAGAGTCAAAATTTTCATGGAAATGATCTTCAAAAAGTTTGCCAACCAAGGTTCATGGCATAACATGTTTTGTTTTTTCAAAACTCTTTCCAAGAGTGTATCAAACCAATTTTCAAAGCCATCCTCCAATCTAGCTAGGTTAACTTGACCCTAGACACCTAAACCTAGGTTAACTTGACCCTAGTTGTCTAACGCTAGGTTAACTTGACCCTAGTTACCCAACCTTAGGTTAATTTGACCCTAGTTATCCAACCCTAGGTTAACTTGACCCTAGTTTACTTACCTTAGGTTAACCTAACCCAAGTTAGTTAACCATAGATCATCTTAACCTTAGGTCAACCTAACCTAAGTTAGTTAACTATAGGTCATCTTAACCCTAAGTTAATCTAACCCTAAGTTAATCTAACCCAAGTTAGTCAATCTTAGGTCACCTCTAACCCTAGGCTAACCCTACCTAGGTTAATACACTTCGAGGTTTCAAATCTTAAACCTTTTTTTTTAAAATAACCATTCAAACTTTTAAATTATCCTCATAACCTATTTTTACAAAACTTCCCACTCTCATGATTTTAAAAACCCAACTCCATAAACTCTTCTAATGTTCTTACATTCCATTCTTAAGGTATTTCCAAAAACGTTTTCAAAAGGTCATAAGCCTAAGGTGTCCCTAGCCCTCTTATGGTTAGGGATTCCAACAACAAGTGATAAATCAAGAACAACCTCTAAGGTTGTCCATATTAGGATTGCAAACCCTTAGCCATTTTCAAAAACCACTCTCCAAATCAATTCATCAAAACATTTCTCCAAGATTTTCAAAACAAGACTTCAAAAACACTTTCAAGTTCCCTTGAGTCACGACAAAGCCTTTTTTCCAAAACTCCTTTAAGGTGATTCCAAATCACTTTCAAAAAACACTCCACCATTTAATTTCAAGTCAAAACCTCCAAGACCACAGAAGGTCTTCAATTTCCAAAGACCTCAAAGTGTCTTAAACTTTTCCCAAGACCTCAAAGTGTCTTAAACTCTTTTAAAAGACCTCAAAGTGTTTTAAACTTTTTCAAAGACCCAAAGTGTCTTTAAACCTTCTAAAGACCCTAATGCGCCTATTTTCCATCGGGCTCTTGCCCGAACTACGATTGACCTAATTCTCGCCAAATGAGATACGTAGGCAACCTAAAATGGTGCGGTCATAACTTTTATTCTAACTCCAATTCCTTTTTCAAGAATCCTAATCGATTCAAAGTTTCTATTCCAAACTCTTTTAAAACCCTCATTATTTTCAAACTTCTTCCAAAAACTTGCATCATGCATCATCCATCCGAAAAGTAATGACTACACCCTATTTTTCAAAATTCTAAAGTGGATATTAAGTGGACAATGGTAACCGGTTATTCTAATGAGTGAATAAAGGATGATTAGACATGTAGGTACCAAAAGGGCGGGATAGGATGATGATCTTAGGATATCTTCCCTACACGTAACCAACCCCCGAACCATAGATTTCTGTTTTCAAAAGACCAAAATGGAGTTATTTTCCAAAAGGGCTTAAATCTTTCCAAAGATTGCCAAACAACCTATTTTCTTAAAAACTCTCTCGTGAGGGAGTTTTCAAAAACCATTTCCAAAAACCCTAAGTTTAGTCTTCGGATTAATGCTTAGTTTTAGGTGCCTTAACTCACCTTAATCAAGTTAGGTGGTGACTCCTATTTTTCTAAAAAGCCCTTAGTCGAACCAATTTTCAAATCTAGTCGCACTTGTCCTTCTAGGAGGATGAGGTCTAGTGACAGAGTTCCGTGCTTTAGGGTCTCTGAGCCAAAAGGACCTTAGACACCCCAAAAAATTGGGGCGCGACAATTATGATTAATAAACCTAGTAAGTGAATATTGGTTAAGAAACCCCAAGCCCAGGCCAAAAGGGTAGACCCAATGAATATAAAGAGGGATCATGCAGGCCAGCAGCAACCCAGACCATATAAGGACAATGTAGGCCCACATCCCAGGTTAGCCCAAATAGGAAGATTACCCGGCCCCAAAGAGTTGGGTCACCCGAGTAAGGGATTTCAGGGCATTTAATGTTCTATTGTCAACATTTAATATGAAACAGGCCCGCATTCAATACGGAGGAGATACAACACGCAATGGCCATACTTAAATTCGGTTAATCGAGCTCAAGCACGGTGAAAAAAGGTATATTACTGTCTGATCATCCCACTCTAAATAGCATAAGTCTACGAGGTAGGCCATGATTACTTGAGTAGTCTCGACAAAGAACATTACACTATAAAGATTCAGCATCTTGAAGAAGTGAGGTATAGACAATTGATTTCTAAATTACTCACCGTCTTTATTCTCATTCGAGCTCTGGTTAAGATTGCTAACTTGACCGTCGGAGTGTGATCGGCTCAAAGAGGGTCGACCGATTCTAACTCTTTTGTCTCTCTACAGTAGGTTGGAGACTCATTGATATTGGTTCGAGTGATTGGCTAGGCCTTCTCAGAAATCCCATTTACAATTGGTGCCATTTATGGGAAGGTCCAAGTAAACATGAGTACCAACTTTATAGGGAGAAAAGAAGTCCACGCCGCCGAACGAGAAAAGACAAAACGGGAGGCCAAGCAGTCAAGGCTGAAGGCCCCCCTCAGAAAGAAGACAAAGCTGAATCGGTCCAAGTGATCAACGTGCTACATGGGTCGACAGAATTCGAAGCTATGGATTCGGCACAGATACCGGGCCAATATTCAAAAGGCCGAGCACTTGAGGGAAGTATTGTAAATAGGCCCTCCTCCCAAAAAAGTCAAGGTTGGTAGTGATACTGCGGCCATAACTTTACTGATGAAGACCTTGTGGGAGTTCAGATCCCCCACAATGATGCACTCGTCGTGACTCTACGCATAGCACGCTGTGACGTGAAGAGGCTGCTCAATGACCGGGGAAGCTCTTCCGGGGTCATGTACTACGACCTCTTCAAGAAATTGGAACTGAAGGACGCCGACCTCCAGCCCTCGCTCAACCCATTGATCGAGTTCAGCTCCAACCTAGTTTGGTCATTTGGGAAGGTAACCATCCCTGTGACTGTAGAAGGAATTACCCTACAGACAGAATTCTTGGTGGTCAACATGCCTTCCCCATATAATGCAATTATGGGCCGAACATGGTTGTATCTCACGAAAGCTATCCATTTGTCCTACCACCAACTAATTCGCTTTCCCTCTCTAGAGGGGGTGCAAGAGATAAAAGGGAACCAAGTTGCTATAAAGCAATGTTTCTTTACGGCATGTGCAATGAAAGTAAAAGTAGGTAAAGTGCAGATGATAGAGCTTCACGAGGATACACCCATGATTGATGATGTTGGACAGATACCAAAGAAGAAAGCCATCGATGACCTTAAGAAAATCCATATAGATCGGAAGAAAAAGAAGTACTTTGTGATTAGTGCTCCCCTATTGAGGACTGAAGAAAATTCATCAATCGAGCTCCTGATGAGTTACATTGAAATCTTCGCTTGGACTCCTTACGATATGCCTGGAATCGATGCAAAGATCGCCTGCCACAGATTGAGCATGAACCCTTAGTGCCGACCTGTGGTCCAAAAGGAAAGGAGGGTAGCCATGCAACATGTAGCTGCTGCCATGGAAGAGGTCGAAAGGCTCCTTGATGCCTGTGCAATCAAGGAAGTCTATTACTCCCGCTGGCTATCAAACACAATCATTGTGAAGAAGAAAGACGGCAAGTGGAGAGTCTGTGTTGACTTCACAGATCTCAACAAAGCATGTCCTAAGGACTTTTTCCCTCTGCCCAAGATCGACCAACTAGTAGATGCCATGGTTGGCTTCGAAAGAATAAGCTTCCTGGATGCTTATCCTGGGTATAATCAAATCCACTTCATGAAGATGACCAAGAAAAGACTGCCTTCTTAATTCCATAGGTTATCTTCTATTACAAAGTAATGCCCTTTGGACTTAAGAATACTGAGGCCACCTATCGGTGTCTGGTTACCAAAATGTATAAAGACCACATTGGCAACACCGTGGTAGTATACATTGATGACATAGTGGTCAAAAGTAAGCTCGGCAGCCACCATCTAGAGAACCCGACAGTAGTATTTAACATCCTAAAACAGTACAAAATGAGGCTCAATGCCTCTAAATGTGTGTTTGGGGTCGGATCTGGGAAATTCCTGAGATTCTTGGTTACACACCAGGGCATTGAAGTAGACCTGCAGCAGGTCAGTGCTATGCAGAATATCTAAGCTCCAAGGAATATGAAAGAAGTACAAAAGTTGATAGGCATGGCAGCAGCACTTAACAGATTCATTAGCCAATCTTTAGACAAATGTAGACCATTTTTCCAGCTTCTCAAAAAGCAAGAGCGATTTAACTGGACCCAGGAGTACGACCAGGCCTTGGCAGATTTGAAGAAATATTTGAGCCAACCTCCCCTGCTCTCTTCCCCGTTAAAGTATGAAGAGCTCTTCCTTTACCTCGCAATATCGAAGCATGTGGTTAGTGTCGTGTTACTTCGATAGCAAGATCGGCTACAGCAGCTTGTCTACTATGTTAGCAAGACTCTTCTGGGGGCCGAAAGCATATATCTACCATTAGAAAAATTGGCCCTTGCATTGGTAGTAGCGTCGTGCAAATTGGTGCATTACTTTCGGGCCCATACCATCAACGTGCTCACGAACCACTAGCTAAAACCACTTTTAAGAAAGGTCGACTTCTCTAGTAGAGTGGCCAAGTGGGCCGTTTAGCTAGGAGAATGCGACATGAAGTTCCAACCATGAATGACAATTAAAGGCCAGGTATTAGCTGATTTTATTGCCGAATTTTCTGTTGAAATTCCACAAGAAACCAATCCAACCCTGATTCCTGATGCACAACACGACGAACTCTCCTTAAAGCTTTAGGAGAAAGCTGATCATTGGAAGTTATTCATAGACAGAGCATCCAATGATTGGGGGCAGGCTCAAGGATAGTCCTTATCACGCCAAACGGTATGGCATTGGAGTAGGCCATTAGGTTGGAATTCACTGCCTCAAACAATGAGTTAGAATATGAGGCTCTGCTCGTAGGGTTGCGTTAAGCTATTGATCTCCAAATTGCTAAAAATGTGATCTACTCAGATTCCCAATTGGTAGTGAATTAGATCACCGGAGAATACGCAGCAAAGAAAGACAGAATGACCCGATATCTGGCAAAAGCAAGAGAATTACTGGCAAAATTTAGCAAGTACAAGCTCCTGCAGACTGACCGCGACAGTAACGCTCACGCTGATGCCTTAGCTACACTCACCACAGCTCTGAAGTCAAGTTCAAAGAGAACAATCCATGTGGAGACGCTAGCCAGCTCGAGCATATTTCAAGAAGAAGAGCAAGCCCTGGCTATTGACCAATTGGGACCCTCCTGAATGGACCCGATCATCTCCTATCTGGACAAAGACGTACTCCCTGAGGATAAGAATGAAGCCAGAAAAGTCAAATACAAATCTCTGAAGTATTGGCTCTCACCTACTAGGGAGCTCTACAGAAGGTCTTTTATTGGTTCCTATTTATATTGTGCTCATCCTAACAAAGTGCAAGCCATTTTATTTGAAATTCATGAAGGGATCTATGGAAGCCATATCGGCGGCAAATCTATCGCTCACCGAGCGATTTCGCAATGTTATTGGTAGCCCTATATGTAGAAAGACGCCACCCAATATGTGCTAAAATGTGAGAAATGTCAGAAATTCTCTCCGTTGATCCATCAGCCGACTGAGGACCTCACAACGATCATTGCCCCCTGGCATTTTGCCTAATGGAGGCTGGATATAGTTGAACCCCTGCCCCGAGCTCCAGGTAACAAAAGATTTCTCATCGTGGCCATAGATTACTTCATCAAATGGATAGTGGCAGAGCCACTTTCAACAATCAAGGAGTCAAACACGAAGAGATTTGCCTAGAAAAGTATCATTACACGGTTTGCCATGCCCCGCACACTAGTATCGAACAACGGCACCCAATTCGATAGCAACAAATTCAGAGAATTCTATGATGAGCTAGGCATCAGGAATTATTATTTGACATCGACTTATCCATAGTGTAACGGGCAGACTGAGATTTCCAACAAAACAATGCACAATGGTATTAAAAAACGTTTGGAAAAGGCTAAACGACAATGGGTTGAAGAGCTCCTTAGTGTCTTATAGTCCTACAGAACCACTCCAAGGAGATCTACTGGGGAAACCCCTTTCTCAATGGCCTATGGGGTAGAAGCGATGATACCTTTGGAAGTGGCCCTTCTTATCTTCAAAGGATGTTCTGACTGCAGTTTTGCTCTCAGAAGGATGGAACTTCATTCAACAAATATGTAATCTTTACAAAAGTCAATGAAATGGAAAGCTACTCAACAAATTTGATGCCACTCCAAACAGCAAAGTATTGAGGGAAGACAAAAAAAAAAAAAAACCAGGCGTAAAAACCTGGTCCTGGATCATTTATGACCAGGTCGGCCAATGAAGGTCATTCAAACCAAGTATAAAAACTTGGTCCTGTTTAAGTTGGACAGGTCGGCAAATAAAGGTCACAAAAACCAGGTGTAAAAATCTGGTTTTGGATCATTTATGACCAGGTCGGCCAATGAAGGTCACAAAAACCATGTGTAAAAACTTGGTCTTGAATCATTTATGGCCAGGTCGGCCAATGAAGGTCACCCAAAACTGATTTTATAGGACAGCTCGGTCATATCTAAACACATGGCAAGTCAACTGCATAGAAGCCACAGACCTGCCTTGGTCCAGTCTGAGTCAAAAAGATCGACAGAATCACCATAAGAACGGAGGAACCATTTAAGATAAGTATCTTAACTTAGCCCGACCTAACTCTAAATAGCTTGGCCTAGTAAAAAGCCACAGTTTACCATTTAAGGCATCCATTTTCTTTGCCAAAACAATTTTTGGCCTAAAGCCCGGAAGCTTGGCAAGTGAAAACCTTTTAATTTCCCAAAACTTATCTAGAATAACCTTTGGCTTTGGCAGGTTGGCTCAAGTATCCAACATTATGAATCAGTTGTCTATTGGGGAAATGACGTATAAAATACTAGTAGAAAAGTATACATTTATACACAGTAAAAAATTACATTGTTGTCTATTGACCCTAAGGTAGTTCAATCGTTGGGGGTTCGGCAATGGAAAGGTCAGTCGGATGTAGTTCAGTGGTTGATCGCAGATCAACTGGCGGAAGCTCGGCAAGATTGGCTTCATCAATCACCTGGGGTTCGCAGCCAGTATTTGCCCCATCACCATGGACATCGACACCCTTGTCGTCTTCAGATTCTAGCTCGGCGTCAACCTAAATTGGTATCTCCGTCCATAGAGAGGAGGATTTGTCCAACGATGATTTCCTCAGTGCCGACGTCCACCCGTCTCGAAAGGCACCCTCGAAAATGGTTTTCACCTGAATCTCATACTGATCCTCAGCGTCATTGAAACCTTTGGTGTATTGAGCCTCACACTCCTTTAGCTCGTTCACCTCAGATTAAGATTTAGCCAAAGCCGCCTTCGCTTTGGATGCCAATTTTTCAACCTTGGTTAGTCTAGTCTTCAGATTGGCGACTTCAACCCTAGCTTCCTCAAAATCTTTTTCCCTCAGTTTGAGAGTGGCCAGCATATCTCCTAGGATGACCTGTTGCTCGGTGAAGGCCTGTTGGAATCCTCTGGCCTCACTATCCCTTATATGAAACCTACGCTTGTATCGGTCACGGTCCAACAACAGGTTGGCGTATCGATCTCGCAGGATGCAAAACTGATGCAAAACCTCCAAACTTTGGATAGCCCCCTGCATCGGACAAAAGTTAAAATGAGAACTCGGCAGAAAACTTAAAGAGGAAGCACAGACAGAAAAGAACTCCTTACCACTAGTGATCTATGAGCAGTACCCACTAACAACACATCATCATTGATCTCGCTCAGCTCCCAGACGTCTCCAGGTGGCACTAAGTCCTGGAGAGCACCAACGGCTGATAAGTTGATTTTATACAAATCAATTTACTATCTTTAGCATCTTATATGTTAGTTCTTTAGGATCTTTTATTAGATTTTGCTTGCTTTTATTCATATTTTGCAGATTAGAAAGATCAAGGTGATTATGCAAATTCATGAAATTTAGCTGGAAGAATCGATCAAAACATCGTGGAGGAGTGCTTGAACTCATTATATGTTTTTAAGTTGATAGGAGGCACAAAAGAGGATGATTTAAAGAGAGCTAAGACCTTTACTTGGTGTTAATTTGAGCTTGAAAGTTAAAGTGAAGAAATTGTGAAGTTATGATAGCTGGAGCCAACTCCTAGTCTAAAAAAGGCGACACCTGGTGAAAGGGAGCCAAAAAATAGCACCTCTGTTAAAAAGAATCGACCCATGGTTCAAAGGAGTTGCCTGCTTGATTGCCAGAATGAAAGTGAAGTTTCTGTTAAGAAGAGTAGACACTTTTAAACTCAAGAGTCGCCTCCTCATCACAGCAACAAATCTAGAGAAAAATCAGGGGATGAAGATTTGACGCGGTTATGGTATTTTGGCCATAACTTTCAACTCAGATATCATATTAAGGTGATTCTTATGACATTGGAAAGAAGACTTAAATCTCTACAACTTTTATTTCACAAGAAATTTCATGAATCAAACTCAATCATGGTCGAAAGTGGGCCACAAGTTGATGAAAATATGAAACCTGCGAATTTAGCAATATTTCTTTCCTACTTGTAATAGGTTTCCTTTTTCTTTAAGACTCTTGGACTCGTAGAATATAAAGAGGATAGAAAAAGGATGGAAGGGAGAGCCGACGTGAAGAGATCGAAAGAGGGAGATCGATAGAGAATAGCAAACATCAAAAGGAGAAGGGAGCCGAATTCCTAAGTTTTTCTGTCTTCCGAATCCTTTTCAATTTCTTAATGTCAAACTCTTTGATTATGTTTTTATTCAGTTTTATTATGAACTAATTTCTATTTTCTAGGGCTACAATGTAGCCTAACTATGACTATGTGAATCTTTTATTTCATTGGATTAAACTAGTAATTGTTTTATATTGTTGAGTATTTCACTCTGGACTTAATGCTTGTGAATGATTGATTACTATTTACATGATACGGGATTCAATTTGAGACTGAGAAGTGATAATTGTTTCGGCCTATGTTTAAGATACCATAAGTAATTCGTAGGATAGAGATATCTATGAACTTGTGTAATCTTTATGAGGGTTCTTTGCTCTTAATGAAATCTGACAAGTTCAGAATTTTCACAGAGATGTAGAAAGTTTGCTTGTTGGATTATTTCGTTAATGCTGAGAAAGATTAGTGAATAAGTCAGAGGAACTCGATTATTAACAATAGGAAATAGTTATATTTAATCTAATTAGGAAGTTCGCATAGGATTAGTTATGGTGAATCGGACACCCTAGAAACTTGTTTTATAGATCTCAACTTGCTTATTTAATTTTGTTATTTTAACTTTTCTAGTTCAACAATTCATTCCTATTCGAATCATCAAATAGATCATAATTTAATTAATTTTGGTACTTATTAGTAATTTTTCAATCCTCGTGGGACGATACTCTTACTCATTCACTTTATTACTTGTTCCAATTCGTGCTTTTGCGATTTCAACCAACAATGGCCACTACAAGACAGTTGAGTATCAAATCTTGGGTGTTCATGGGCCGACCAGCAACCTTTGGCCGAACTATAAACTCCTTAAGCGTCAGCTCCTCAACCTTGCCTTTGCCCTTTGGATCAACTTCTGTCGATGTAGATGGAGGGATAGCAGAATCGGCTTTCTCCGCTTGAGCGGCCTCCTTGTCGGTGGTTTTCACTAGTTTCCTTTTCTTGGCACCCTGCTGAGGCACCAGGGCTCTGTCCAAAACCACTAGTTCCAGGCTGACGTCAACTCCAACGCCGGAGTGCACAGCAAGAGGATGAACCTCACCATTGCCACTGGGGGCAACGACTTCGGCGATGGAAGAAGTGCCAACAGAGGATAGGATCGCCCCATTCCTTTTCTTAGAAGCTTTCCCTCCAGTGCCAGTGATAGGTCACGCAATTTGGGGGCCATGTTTTCTTCGACAAAAGTGGAGATAGGCACAGCGGCAAAAACGACAGGAGGTGGGGGTACCAATGTCGGGTACTCGCCGATCTCGTGCAGACCCCCTTCTGCCTTTTGCGCTGTGAGGATTGAGGTGACAACTTCGTATATTGCCGTGAAAGATTGGTATTGAACGGGGTATCCTAGCAAAATGTGAGCGGCTCGCCCAATCCCGTCCAATACTCCTTCACCCTTGTACGCCAAGGCAACGTCTAGAGCGTTTAAATCAACCCCTAGAAGCTCGGTATCCTTATCCTTGGCATCAAAATCAGCTGCAAAGCAGAAATAAGAGGGAAACGAGTCAGAAACAAAAGAAATTTCAAAAAGATATAGAGAGAAAGCTTGTACCAGATCGAAAAAGAGAGGATCAACCTATTTTTCATGGGACCTTGGGGCATCGCGCCGGTGGGGCTAGCTCCACGAGAATTTCCCCAAATTCCCATAGACCGCTTACCCTAGCTATAATGTCGTCAATCCCTTTCCCCGAGCTTGAAAGAAACTGAACCAACTCTCTAGGGCTAGCCCTAGCCCTAAAATAGTACCGACGATGGTCTGATGTGGTAGTGTTCACCTCCACCGCTGTGTAGTAGTAGTCAAATTCTTGAAGCCCTAGGTTTAGACCCAACCTCTTGTTCAACTCGACCACCCCCATCACTATCCTATATCCATTTGGTGCGAGTTGGATTGGGGCAATTTCGTAATGATTGAGGACTTCGGTCAGAAAGGGGTGAATGGGAAAATGGAGTCCACCCTCTACAATGGCGACGAGAGGGAAGGGAGTCCCCTCCTCTGTTACTACCCAACCATCGTCTTTGGGACCGATTAGCCTAATGTCTACGCCCGCTGAAAAGTTATATCGGGCCTTAAATGCAGCTATATCATTAGAAGTGGCAAGCATACTCCTAAGGCGTGACCCTATTGCAGACTAGAGACAAAGGTTTTTATGGTTTCCTACCCGGGGATACAAGAGAAACACAAGATAAGAAGGAAAACGTACCGAGTTGCTACCTTCGCGAAATAAACAGATTCGAGGTTTGAAGTTAGAGTTTGCCCCTGCGTATGAAAGATAGCCACAACGTCTTCATCTGACAGAGAGAGTTGAGACGACGGTAGTTTCTTCAGGTCATTCAAACGGTCGCGTTGCATTAAAACTTCTGATAATGTAATGTCATAGCTCGAAATGGCTGTGGTGTATCAGCCCCAGCCCCAGCCCCCTACCGAAGGATGCTAGGGCTGGGGGGCAATTGTGGGTCAAGAAACTCCAAGCCCAGCCCAAAAGGGCAGGCCTAATGAATATAAAGAGGGATCATACAGGCCAGCAGCAGCCCAGACCATATCAGGGTAATGCAGGCCCACATCCCAGGTCAGCCCAAATAGGAAGATTACCCGACCCCAAAGAGTTGGGTCACCCGAGTCAAGGATTTCAGGGCATTTAATGCTCTATTGTTAGCATTTAATATGAAACAGACCTGCATTCAATGCGGAGGGGATACAGCACGCAACGACCATACTTACATTCGGTCAATCGAGCTCAAGCATGGTGAAAAAATGTGTATTCCTGTCTGATCAGCCCACTTTAAATAGCATAAGCCTACGAGGTAAGCCATAATTACCTGAGTAGGCTCGACAGAGAACACTACACTATAAAGACATAGCATCTTGAAGAAGCAAAGTATGGACAATTGATTTCTAAATTACTCGGCGTCTTTATTCTCGTTCGAATTCTGGTTAAGATTACTAACTTGACTGTCAGAGTGTGATCGACCTAAAGAGGGTCGACCCATTCTAACTCCTTTGTCTTTCTACAGCAGGTTGGAGATTCATTGATATTGGTTCGAGTGATTGGCCAGGCATTCCCAAAAATCCCACTTACAGTGAATGTATCAACAAACCAATAAAAACAACAATTTTTTTTTTTAAAAAATACCCTAAAAACTCATTTGAGTAGATGAAACCCTGTTTAGTTTACTAGAATAACAAATCGCAACCATCTTAACGTCATAGCTTAATACTCTTTTATTGAAAATACTCAAATACATATATATATATATACACATGTGGAGAGATAGAGATGAACTTATGTAGTAGGGGCTGAAGTAGCTTTGGCAATGCCTAGTCGATGCTTTGCCAATGAGGTCCTAAAATTGGAGGACTGAAGCGAGAGTATCATAATGCCCTACTATGGACAACGTAAGCTTTGAGGTATGCGACTTTGAATCAAAGATGGAACCATTTTGGGTCGTATGCAATCTCAAAGAACAATCATCTCCCTCGTCGATTTGCAAGATAAAACCATAAACGAATACATGAACACATAATCATTATCATGTATATATCAAGGAAGCAAGTGTATAAAAATACAATTCTTATAAACATATCAAGCTACACTGCCCCCAAACAACACAAAAAGACACACCCAAACTCATATCCCATAGAAGAAAAAGGGGTAAAAAAAACTGTAAAAAAAAAAAACTGAGCCAATTAAAGAAACCTCTACATTGATAAACACAAGGAAACAAATATACATTTCTCTAGCATCAAAGTCCTTATTGTCCTCTCCAAAAACAAATCTTAGTACTCAAATCGCTAGAGTCTTAGGCCTAATCTCAATCTCATCCTAATTTTTGAAGGATAAACACATTGAATCAATAATTAACAGAATTAAACAAAAGCCTAAACATTTCATCAATCAATTCCAATGGCATATAAGAATACCTAATTTCCATTTGACAATTGGTGCATGTGCAATATTTATTATCCAAAGGTTTCAATATGCATGTATACAACCTAGCTAGATGCAACCCTACAAACAGATGAGCCCACACATTTACAGAAAACCATCACCGCCAAGGTTAGGGTTTCACATAATTGGCTTAAAATCTCATACCTCAACTTAAAGAGAGGAACAAGGATACATCAGCAAGATTTCATCATGGGAAACACCATCGTTTGAATGCCAATATTGAGAGACAAAGAGAGCTAAAACATGAAGGAAAAATCAAGAGTTTGTCGCTCCAAAATCAGAAGCAAAAAAAAAAAAAAAAGAAAACCAAGGAAAACTTGAAAACCAACAAGAGAGAGGGGGGAACCTCTACCATTGACACTAATTATACTTTAAAATTTCGTAGCAATAAGAAGGTATGTCACCCTTGAACACGACATCATGGATTTTAAGATTTCAACGAAGCTTTTGCAAATCGTCCAAAATGGAAATCGATAAAACTTGGAGAGAACTGAAAGCTAGCTAAGAAACCTCAAAGAGAAAAAAAAATTTCATCTTTCCTTCTGCTAATGTTGAGCCCCTTAAAAGAAATGAGCATGAGAGGCGATAGAGAGAAGAAGTTTGAGAGCAACAGGAGAAGCCAAGAGAAGAGAGTGAGAGCCGAGACTGAGAAAGCCGAAGGGGAAGAGTCTCAAATTGAAAGTCCTTTTCAATTTGAGAGGTGATAAAACCATTCAACAATTTACAAAACAAGAAAAATGCAAAGAAAAAAAAAATCATCAAGTTTATATATACCAAATCAAAACTGAACATACACTTATAAGTTATATATACCAAGTCAAAACAAAACCCACATCTGTACAAGAAATGAGATGTTGATTTTGGCATACCCTAATCGATAAATCCAGAGTCACCGATGACGACAATGATGAGTAGAAACCATTGAAGAATCAATTTTGAAGAAACAAAGCACAAAGAAAAGATATGCAGAGGATCATCCCAACCACTTAGCAAACAACATCTCATCGAATAGACCAAATCTTTGTTGGTATAGATTTTTTGACCAAAAACTTTCAATATTACCATTACCAAACACAAGAGAAGCAAACAAAAGAAGGGTTACAGCAAACATTTCACATATTTGCTACACGTAGATACATATAGCCTATATATATAGGCTCCGTATGGTTAGATCAAGAATAAGACAACCACACACCACAATAATGTGCCAACACAGCATCGAAATTAGAAAATAAAGTAAGGGCAAAATTGAAAACACACTGTACACATCAGTCACTTCAACAACCCACCATAACAATGTGTCAACACAGCTCCAAAATTAGAAGATAAAAGCAGGGGCAAAACCGCAAGCACACTATGCACAGTCGTGGGACCCAAATGCCAACAAAGCAATGGGATTTTACTAGAAGTCAGGATTGAAATCATCACAACAGCGGCAAAGGTAGGGACAAAATCGTTCGAAAGCGGCAAAAAAGCTAGTCGAAACAGAAATGTCACTCTCGCTTATTGTGTATGGATATGTGTAATTGTTTTTAAATGTTAATTGTTGAAAACTTTTACCGCAACCTATTCTATTACTTATATATTCATATATAATTGGTGTTAAAATTCATTTGCTGGTAGCATATGATTGACAATTGTGTTGATTGTAGTTTTTTTTTAAAGTTCTTTTTATTTTTTCATGACATTTTGTTACCATAAAACAAATTAGAATTGCCAATTTTGGATAGTATTCTTAATTATTGTAGATTTTTGAATTAATTACTAATAATATTTATATTGTGAATTTGAAAAAATCTTACTTCTTGTGCATTGCACGAGTTGACACCCAGTTAAAAAAAAGTATAAATTACACAATTTTCCCTTCGACATTTGCAAAAATACAGGGACCTGCATCAACCATTTCAAAATTACACCTACCTCCCTTACTTTTGAAATGTTGTTAACAAATTTCCCCTTCCATTAAATATTTAGTAAACGTTGTTAACAGGTTACCCATCTGTTAGTCAACCTTTTGCTGACCAACTAGTAAATGCTGACATAAGGAATAATTTTTTTTCAAAATGACTACTTTAACCTTATCAAACTTTTCGAATTTCTACCTTCCTTACTCTTCTTCATCTTCATTTCTCTGGCCAAACCCCCACCAATATCCACCCAACCCCAGCCTTCCTCTGGCCAAGCCCCACCCATTTCCCCCCATATTCTGTCAAAACTAGTTCTCTATCACCTGCCAACCTCCATCCTTTTCCCACCATCCACCATTGTCCTAGAGACCTCCCCTTCCCTTTGATTAAATGTTCTTAAATAAAGGAATTATGTGAATAAATTGATCTTGGGTAGGCAAACGAATGAGAGTCACTCGGTAGTGCTGACTACAACACGAACAGCTACCCTTTTCGCCACAATCGTACCCTTCTCACCAATCACTAAAACCCTCATTTCTCCTTTCCTAATATTGTAATTCGGGAGGGCTTGTAGTCCTAGAAATCGATGGTACTGAAATAGATCTTGAAAGAATGTTCATAGAAGAGCCGATGCCCAAGAGTTTTATACCACCGCCTAACGAAAGTTTTTCTGTTGTGGGTTTTCTTGTGCGACGTCCATTTCTAGGCCAAAACAAATGAAGTGAATCCCTATGTAGATGGATGGATATGGTTAAGTCCGTGTGTATCTATACACATAGATAGAGAAAACTAAACATATACATCTCTTCTTCCTCCAAAATCTGGGAGTTTCAATCATACTTAATTCCTTTTGGTTACAGGATTTGAGAGTTCTAATCATACTCAATTTCTTTTAGGGTTATAAGATCTAAGAGTTATAAACATACTCAATTTCCTTTGGGTTAAGTTCAAGGCCAGTGTTGAAACTCATCACGTTTTGAAGTTGAAAAAAAAAACCTAGATTTGTTTTTCTTGATTTCTTTGTTTTTTAGATAACAAACATCAAGTTTAGGGAGGGGTTTTTTTTTTTTTTTTTAGATCAAAGGTTTAGAGAGTTGAGAGAGAGTGTTTCATAGAGAAATAAGAATTTTAGATAAAATATTTAAATTAATTTATTCTAAAATATTGAGGATATTGTTGTCGTTTTATAATTTTGTGAATGTGATTGATTAGATATTTGATGAAAGGGAAAATTTAGTAACTTTCAAAAAGTAAGGGAGGTGGGTGGAATTTTGGATGGGTGTGTGTAATTCACCCAAAGAAAAAAAAAGGGTTGTTGTACGGCTGATGAGGGGTACGGTGCGACCCACAAAGTTCCACGTTCGATCTTTGTCAAAAATATTGTAAAGCACGAGATTAGTTGATTGGCAGGCACGAAGGTGGCGTCAAACGTGCACGGAAGTCAAACAACGTATCTGCCTTGTCCAATAAAATAACACCTTATTTACCCACAAACCACCACACTCCATTATTACATACATACACTATACTGTAAGCATAGAAAAAATTTTAATCTTTCATCAAAGTTAATTCTACACCTAAGAGTTATCTTGATAAGTATTTTGTTTATTATTAGGTTTAGAATTTGAATTTATTGAGGGAATGAAAAAGCAAAAAGATGTGATATTCTAAATTCTTTACTATTGTTTGGTTAAAAAAATAAAAAAAAATGAATAGACATTTGTTAATAACTAAATGAGATAATATAATTTCTTTCTCTCTTATTTTTTTTTACCCACCACTTTTTTTTTAACAATCAAATGACAAGAGTAGTTTCATTTCTCATTCTTTTTTTTTTTTTTCTCTATAAATCCAAAATCCAATTATTCTTATTTGATATGAACTATGCAATTAGTTTGTGTGGCTATCATTTCGATAAGACTAATGTTATATAATCAAAAAAATTTATATAGAATTTTTATAAAAATGATGTGATTGAATAAGTCTTTTATTTTAAAACAAAATACCTATTATAATAATTTATAGTTATCAAAATGTCATCGTCAGATTATTCTAGTCAAACTTTTTTGTACAAATTTATGAAAGAATAACATTTTTCTTTTGTGATTTGTAGTTTTGCAATACTGTGTTTGAATCTTAGATTAGTTGAAGGAAAGAAAAAGAAAAGAGAAAAGAGTAGAAATTAGATATTCCAAATACCATGCTCTCCTTTGGTAAGTACAATGTCAGAAGACCAAATACATATTATCATTGTACAACGAAGAAAAAACATGAACATGAATAAATCTTGCCTACACAGACCAGTGAAAAGACAAAGCTTGTAATCTTGTACTTAATTGTATATGTAATTGTATGTATATGTTAATCTTCATAATTGAGCTACGATATTCGATTCCACCAAACTATTGATTGAAGAATCAGACGTGGTTGCCTGGAAATCTCGTCCAGGGTCTACTGTTTGATGTTTATCCAATTCATCGTTTCCGTGTCAAACAATTAAGGGCCGTAGTTGTTGACTACTGAAATCAGAATATACCTCTTCGAACGTTGATTATTCTTTTCTTCTTCCACGCCATTGCCGTCCATCTTGATTGCTTTTGTTGTTTGAAGATTTGAAAGAGAAGATAAAAAGAAAAAAGAGACAATATACCCATTCGAATAAACATATGCGATCTTGCTGTTTTTGTGTATTTACTGAAAATCCGAATCAAATTATTCTAATTGGAACAAAAGAAAGGATGAAACTATGGACATGTAATCTCATTCTCACCTCCCTAAAAATGTAAAAGGAAATTGACACCAAAAAAGAAAAAAAGAATGGCAAGAAAGAAAGATTTGATCACTTTCAATTCCCTGGGAAATTTCCAATCTTGTTGCCGTTGCTTGTATTGGTGTTGGTGTTGGCGTTGGTGGTGTTTGGATGAGCACCGCCGATAATGGAGGAGATGGCGGCTGCAAGAGCTGCCGTGAAGTTGGGATCGGCAGTGATGGCGGCTGTTGCGGCACTGAGAGTGTCAGCGAACGAGGAGTGGTTTGTCTGGTGCAATTGTGGAGGTAAAGCTTGGTGGGCTAGTTGAGCCGACTCGATATCCTGAGAAACTTGTAGGCCAGAGAATTTAGATTGGTTATATAGGGCTTGGCCGAAGACATGAGGAACCGGCTGAGGTTGCCCAGGAAATGGGACCTGAAATTGGGTAGGGGCTCTTTGGAACTGTAATGGGTTGGGGCTGTGGGTTAAGTCTAAAGTCACTGTTGGAAAAGGTGCGGAAGCTGAAATTGTAGCCATGTTAGACGAGCATGGAAGGATTGTTCTCGCCAGGAAATTCGGGTTCATGATTCCATCCGCACTCGACATAGAGCCTGAAAGTAGCATACTTGCAGCAGCCGAGGTGGTTGATGCCATAGCCATTGCCGCCGGGGGCAGCGGATGGTTATGGGTACCTTCATAGGTGGTTATTAGGATTGTTCTGTCCTCGGCACATCTTTGAACCTGTAAATTGCCATAAATCATATTAGTCTTAAGTAACAAGAGCCCAATTCAGCAAAAGGCCTGAATTTTGAAGAAAGAAGAGAACTCACTTGTTTGCGCACTGGACAGCCAACTGCCATGGTGCACCTGTAGTAAGCCCGAGGGCACGGGTTCCCTTTCGCCATTTTCTGCCCATACTTGCGCCATTGGCATCCATCAGTGATCTGTAATTTATCAAACATTTGATTAATTTCACAACAACTGGAACAAGTTCTGATTAAATTCTGCACAAGAGCTAGCAGAAGAGACTAATCAGTTACCATGGGAGCTTCTGATCGTGCTCGAACAGAAACACGGGCTTTTCTCATGGTAGCTTCTGTGGCCTGATCAACTACAGTCTTAGAAGGATTCAATTTGGGAACCTTATTAGCAACCCAACCTTCAGATTCTGGACTCTGTTCCCTCCCAATCCCTTTGACTTTATCTTGATCCAATGGAACCATCTCATTTCTATTGTTCTGAGGCGAGCCTGACTGTGTTCTTTCTTCTGATGAAGAGTCATGAGATGGCTCATCTGTCTCAGTTGTGGCACTAGGGCCTAAGTCCATGAATTGTCTTGGCACCACCACTGTCCCTCCAGCTTCATGTTTCTTATCTTCTGATCTTCCTTCTACTATCTGAACATTATATAGTACATACAAATAATTGTAAGCATCCAATTTGGATCAAAATAAACCACCAAAATTGGGAGACTAATTTGATCAAATACCTCATTTTCGCGCGCGTTTTCGGCTCTTGAACTCTGTTGTTGTTGCATTAATGTCATTAGGTGCATCTGTACAGCACTGTAATTGTTGCTAACTTCAGAAAGCATCCCTTTTAACCTTTGATTTTCTGCATTCATTCTTACAAGCTCAGCTCGCAGGAGTGCCATCTGAAACATAAAATTAACCTTCAAGCAAATAATCTTCACAAAGCTAAATTAAGCATAATAAATTGTAATGAAATTAATCTATGGAACATGGATGATCTTGGAGAGTTAATCATCTCCTGACCTCGTTCTTGGCTCGTTTATCTTCTGCCTCCGATGAAATCCCGTCCTCCACCGTTGACTGATCACTTCCAGTGTTAGCAGTAAGAAGGTGCAAACCCGTCTGTATTTGTAGAAAAAGAAAAAATAAAGATCCCGATAAATAAGAATAAGCATCACTAGCACATATTATACGTGGCTAATAATATTTCAGTGAGGAATTTAAATGAAAAACAATGGAAAAAATCACAATAATTAAACTGGGTTGCTTACATTTACATCCGAATCAGTTCTCGGAGCCGCTTCGTGTGAATTTTCTTTCTTGATATTGATGCTAGTTTTGGAATCAATAGGATCATTTGACTTCTTCTTAGAGAAGAAGTCGACCTCGCTGACAACCACCCGATTCTGATCGGAAGGCAACGGAGCAGCTTGCTCTTCCCTCCGGTTAAGATTCGCCGGAAATCCGAAGCCCGGAAACATGTTCAACCTGGGAGTTAAATTGAAGTTGGCCGGCTTGTTTGCAAATAAACCAATCGGATCAGATTCAAGGGTTAGCCCCCATCCTTTGTCCATAAATCAATGAATTAATCAAGAAAAACAAACACTTGTATAGATACAAATCTATATAGAGAGAGAAAGTGATATGTAGATGTAGAGAGAGAGAGAGAGAGATGAGAAGGTGGTGTGAAGTCTGAAGTTTTTCACAGGTGCAATTGGCATGGCTATAAAAAGGGTCGGGGACGTAGACTTTAAGTAGATTGATCGTGTAGTAGTGAGAAAGCGAATGGAGGGTATTTTGATAACGTTGCGTAAGGTGGTGCGTCACGGGCTTGACAGCTGGCTGTGGGACCCAATGCAGATAGGGAGAGAGAGGTTTCGTCTACATTTCGTCAAGACCGAGTTTGACTCGTTCTTTCCTCCAAATCAATGAAGGGAGAATTAATGTTAAGGAAATGAACAGGCTCAAAAAATAGAATTTAGGAATTTTTAAAAAATACCATTCAGTCAATTACTTAGAATTAAAATGATAAAAAAATGGAGTGGAAGAAGTTAAATAATTGGCATTTGTATAATCTCATTTCCTTTTTATTTTTTTTTTCTTCACAAATTTAAGATTTAAACATAACAATTAATTAGATTTATTTTTGCAAAATGAAAAAAAATAATTACACTCTCAAATGCATCAATCATTTTTTAAAATGTAAATAGTTAAGTCTTATGTACAAACTATATTATTTCATAAATACATTATATATTAGTCAAATTTTCAAAATGTCAACTGCAGAAAGGTTATAAATGTTGTACAACCTAGTAATACAATGTGGTGATTTTCATTTTTGAAAGGCCCATTTGCTATTTTCTTTTTCCAATTTTTTCAATGAGCTTAAGTAAATTGAGGTTTAGTTAAACAGAATTTTTTTTTCAATTTTTCATTCCATTTTCAAAAAGCTGAAAAAAGAGCGGCCAAATGTTAGCATGACTAAATTCCATTTTCAACTTCTGTCATTTCTTTATTATTAATTCTCCAATCAATTGAACACAGAGAGAGAGAGAGAGAGAGAGAGAATCCACCGTCCCGAAAGGTGCGGCGCGTTCCACGTGACGAAAATGAAAAGGTTTTGGTTTGAGAGAGAGCGCGCTACTACGTCTACCGAATTTGACGGCCGCAGCTTTAGGTGAGACTGACGACTGAGTGAGGTGGGTAGAGGCAGACCAACACGTTTCAGATCCGGCGGGAACCTTGTGTTCACTCTGTTGACTGTTTTAAATGGTGGGACCGAGTCACTTGCTAATTAGACTTTTTTTATACCCAAAACCCCCCCTCCCCTCGCTCCTTTCTTCATCACGGATAATGCATGTCTTCATAAGTCTTATCTAAATTAATAAAAGTCATACTATGAGGCTCCCGTCGTTACAGATCTGAAGGGATTAGATATAGATAATTTTATTTTTATATGTAAATACTTTATTTTCGTGTTTTGAATTTATCATAGATTTGAAAAAGGTCACATCTATTTTAGAGTAGAGGTAGCATAGACTCAGAGATGCAACTAACACTCTTAAACTTTTAAGAACTATATTTTACCTGATAGTTTTAGAAATGTTATTCAATTTCTCCACTTAAAATTTGTAAATTGTCCCTCAACTTATTCTAACATATAATTCTAGAGAAAATTTTCAATTTATCCTCCTAAAATTTGTAAATTGCTCTATTAAAATTTTAAAAAATTGAAAATTTTACCGATAGGTTTAGAAATATTTCTCAATTTGTCCTTTGAAAATTGTAAATGGCCCCATGGCCCTCGTTATATCATTATTTTTCTTTGAAAATCTCTTTATATATGTAAAAAGCTCATATATATTCAATATATGAAGTCTAAATTTGATTATAAAAAAAAAAATCAAAGTTGTATTAATGGTTGCCCCTCTGCATGCATGAATTTTTTGGCTACTGGATCTAGGTTGCAATGGAACAAATATACCAATGTGTCAAGCCCGCTCTCTTTAAATTAATCGAAAGTGAAAAAAGGAAACAGGTAGTTAATCTAGATTATTTACTTGTGTAGCAATGCTCAAACTCTTATATTAAGAGATGCAGAAGGTTGAAGTTTTAGTAGAAGACTGCAGCTATGTTTAGTTCATTAATTTGTGAGAGAAAAAGGAAAAGGACATGTCAAGAAAGTCATTATTTCTTGTTTAGCCACAATGAAAAACAACGAGAAAAAGAAAATACAGTGAAAGTATATGAAATTGTAAGTTTTAAATATTATTTCTCCTTCTCTTTTAACGACATATCATAAAATTTGCAATGTAATATTTTTTTAAGCAACAAAAAAAAAAGAAAATACGAAGGAAACCAGTTTTCCTTCCCTCTTTCATTCTCTTTTCCATTTCCCTATTAGGCCTAAGTTCTAAAAGTAACAAAGGATAAACAGATTGGATATTTCTATTATTGGCCATAATGAAATGAAAAGAAAAGAAAAGAAAAGGTAGAACCACTTGGAGATGCAATCCAAAGCAAATTTGGCATGATTTTCTTTGAGACCTCATCACCAATTTCTAAATACCAAGCTACACTTCAATCGATTTTAAAAGCAGGTGCATGCATTAATTTACCTTCCATAATATTCTCCAATTTATTTAAATCCGTACCTTTCTTTTCTTTCCATCAGTCACCAATTTTCAACATCTAGTGACGTTCGTCCCTCAACTTGCTTCGATCCCACCAAATGTCTCTTCTTCCTTCTCTTAATTTCATCTTATCCCAATTAATGCCCATTTTGAAATAATGTTGTGGCATGGGTACAACAAAACATTGTTTTTTTTATTTCATCCAAACATAGAAGAAGTTGATGGATAGCTTTCTTTTACTTACTAGAACTTGATAGTCTTTCTTTAAAAAAATTTCAACACAGATTAATTCTCCATTGTAATAACTTATTACCATACGCGATGAATATAGATTTGATTACTCCAATCAGAGCACTACCATCTCAGGCATACCTAGTCAGAAGAGGTGTGATAGGTCTGATGAGGCCCCTATTATACCAAGACTGCCCCTGAAGAGCCTGTCGACAGTTGAAGCTCTGAGATTCAATTTAGAATACTCTCACTGTACCTTATTTATAAACGGTCAATCGAAATTTAAAAAATGAGAATCAATTCAAATCACCTATCAAGATTAAAGACAAGTAATCATGCTAAGATCACTGAATGAGCCCACTATAAACAAAAGGTTCAATCCCAAATAAAGCTACGTCATTATTTACTACTTTCAATACAATTCAAAACCTTTTAACTGTGCTCACTTAAGTATTAGAGAGTATTATGCTCGCACCTCACTTAGTGTCCAATATTATCGGTTTGCCTCTTAACTCTTGCAGGCTTTTAGCACTGGAGGACCTTATCATGATTAGGTAATGCTAATGTTGGCCCTACATTGACCATATGATCCAATCAAATCTTCTCATTTCATGAAGTTCATTTTTTACTAGTCCAAATATCAGATGGCTATCATCAACACATTTGATCTCGTAGTTTTGCATAACTCGTATATTTGTTTCACGGGGTGGGATATCTAACAGGACATTAAATTCTAAGTTCACAAATTTGCAGGGGTAGTCTGGCCTCAAATCCCAAATCTCCCAATTGCTCATCCTGACTTTCTGAGTTTATTTAATCCCATTTACACGAGTTACAAAGCCGTTACCTAGATTTTTTTTATTTTATTTTTTATTCCGAACTCTTTTGCTCACCCAAACCAGAGATAAGGTAAGACATGGGATTATTGGTTCAATTCCGAAACTTAATCCCGCATAACAAAGGTGGCCATTGGGTTGGACTTGGAATACATCAAATGATGGAAAAGTACTTCTGATCTTTCCATGAACTGTTTCTCTTCAAACAAACGGCGCCCCAAAAAGGAAAAAGAAAAGAAAAGAAGTGCCAAGAAAAAGTATTGAAATGTAGATTCCATTCATTAGGGAATACGTATGTAAACCAACTAAAGTTAAGTATCTTGTTTATGAGTTAAGACAAAAGGTTGAAAACTTCGTTCAATCACCGCCAATGAGTGAACTACTTGCCTTGTCTTGGGTCAATATTAGTTGGTTGTCTTGAATCAAAATCAAAGCCATGGCATCATTATGGCTTTCCAAACGAGACTTTGCAAAGCTCCTCATAACATTGCCTTCTTTTGTTAGCCAAAAGGAAAATAAAAATGAAGATAAAAAAACTCATGTATTGCAGTCAGCAAATGCAGGCAATGCTTTCTCTAGTAGCTGACATTTACTCTATTTCACATATCAAATGCACTTTTTTTTTTTTTTTTTTGTCCTCTCCCTCATTGTCCAACATCGTGATTCTATTATCTCCCTTCACAATATATATATATATATATGTTATAGCTTGGTCCTCCACCAATTTTTTTTTTTTTTTTGTCAAAATTAATAGGCTGCTTCCACGATGTTAAAGCTTTATAAGTTAATTATCCTGCCATGGTAGTAATTGAAATAGTTTAGCAGCCTTTTCGTTATAGTTTTCAAAAATAATTTTTTTAATTAGAATTGATTGTTCACAATTGTTATAGAATACAATATATGTGTTGATCCTCTACCAATTTTCTTTTTCTTTTTATTTTATTTTACACGTCTTGTGTATTTGTATGCATAAATCAATTATTAGGGTGCTTCCATTAATATGTTATAAATCAATTATAACTGAAATAGTTCAATAGCTTTTTTTATTTCAAAATAAAAAAAATTATTAAAACCTAAATATATAAACGAAAAGAGTCGTGAAAGCAAAAAAAAAAGAACCTAAATAAGTAAACCCAACTCAATTTTCAAACCAAATTAATGAAACAACACATAAAATATTCAATTTTGAAGAAAAAAGGAGTGTTGACTGGGATTTACGTTGACCGCAAACCAACCCCCACGTGGCTGTCTTGCATTAGGTAGAAAATTCGTATGTGGGTAGTTAGGTTGGACGGTCGTGATTAAAGAAAAGCAGCAGACTTCGCAAACAGCCTGATTGGAATTCTTATCTCTTGATACCTTTCAGATTTGACCCTACAATATTCATGTAAGAGATCTGATTTTCAGGGACTGTTTGGCAACTACGTGGACATTTCGTGTCTTTGGACAAGAACACCTTTGATTCTTTGGCCCTTAACAGCTTTGTTTTTCCTTTGGTTCGAATTTCTTTACCTTCTTACATGGTCCAAAGTGGTTTCTCCAATTTTCAAACCGTATTAAGAGCGGAAACCAATTCCATTTACTATCGTGGTAGAAAAGCCCATTGTTCATTTTCAACCAAACAAAAAATTTGAAAATCAATTCCTTCTTTTGCAACTCTATATGGAAAGATGCAGAAACAAGAAGCCCGCCCGTTCCACTTCTGTGCCGGAGGAAATGGAATTTGAATCCATGATACAATCTTCTTGTATGTCTGTTTAGCAAACTAATGCCTGAAGCCACTCTGCCATACTTCAAAGTTGTTGATGGAATGTTATTGTCAAAACAGCTTTGATTTGAAAGAAATTAAATATGTCCAATTAACACAACTCAATTCAGATTAACGTTCGCTTAATCGAGATTTAGGTTTCGATTGGGCGCCTAGGTTGATTAGGTTGAATATTTATTGTGTACCAACACACACATGAGTGACTCACTATTTGTGACTTTTTAATGAAGATTTGAGGGCTGTGTTAGTCAGATTTCAATAATTTCGAGAGGAAAAGGACATTATATAAAAAGAGAGTAAGAACTAAAAGCACATCAATATCTCATTTTTTTCCACTTTCCAACTTTATAACACGCCCGAGAGGGACATTTGGTAGATAGGGTGTCCAAAACTGGGCTTTCAATACCTAACCCTTCTTTTAAAAAAGGATGGTTTATAAATAATAAAGCATGCATGAAGCCAGTTATATTTGACCAAGGGAGCTTATACAAAAACGACTGTGAAAGTGGACATGTGAAGTGACTGCATTGCATGGAGGCTTCCCACTATAATAGCACTATAGACATCAACTTGCGTTTAGAACTTCAGTTTTCAGCAATGGTGTCTGCAGGCAGTGCATGCATGTCCTGAAGTCACAAGTTGTTCTTGGCATGGCTCTCCCAAAAGTTTCAAGGGTTTTTTGTTTGGGAATTCCTATGGTCAATGGTGGACCAAGATTTGTATTGAGGGAGATCAAGGTAATTGTTTTTTTAAATTTTTTAGGAATTTGGGTAATCTTTTGAAAAATTTTGAGGGAGACGATACCTATATTTTATTATAAATACCTAATAATTTATAGAGATCGTAGTACGCTTTAAAAACTTTGAAAGGTCCCCCTCCGTCTTCCCCTGCCTATTTTTATCTTAAGCCATGCACATAACACTATCGAAAGCGTTAGTTGCCTTAATTAGTCACAAGGGCGGAGCTACTTGAGGGGCAGCTACCCCTCAACTTTTCAAAACTGACTTACAATTTTTGTAATTGTTCTCAATTTGCTCTCTTTAAAAATTTACAAATGTCCCCCTTAAACAGTTAAAAATGTTATTTTTACATGTAATTTTAGAAATATTTCTCAATTTGCTCCTTAAAAATTTATAAATACCACCCTTAAATAGTTTATTTTCTACAAAAAAAAAAACCCTCTATATATTTCATAAAAGTTTATGTACATTATGGGTAATGTTTTTGATACGGGAAAAAAAAAAAAACTTACATAGAAAGTGATATAGTTGAATCTAAGCCTTTTATTTTTAAAACAAGCACTTATAATAATAACCCTTGATTATAAAAATACCATTGACATATTATTCTAGTGAAGTTTTCTGTACAAATTTTCTAAAATAATAAAGGCTCTTATATGAAAGTCAATTATCCTATTGTAGATTAGAAAAATAAATTTAAGTCCTGATTAATAGTTGTCCTCTCTAGATTAATTTTCTAGTTCTGCCATTGATTAGGCAAGGCCCTTGGTATATAATATACCAGAGATTTGGAATCAAATCCTCCCTTCATTCGGGTTAGGAAGGCTTATGTGTAGGAAAGGCTACCCACGTTATAGATAGCCTATCCATTGGACAAAAAAAATTCCTTGAAGCAAGGTTGGTTGTGGTAGCAAATGACCTATGCAGTGACAAGTTTTACAGACTGTTTGAAACTAGTAGAAGGGATGGGAAAGAGAAATGGTATAAAAAGTATTTTTCTTTTTCCTGTTTGAGTTTATAAAAAAAATGAGAAGAAAGTATAAGAAAAATCACTTTCTCTTGTTTGAAATTAATTTTTCTCTGTTTACCTTTCTCGATCTCTTAAGTAGAATTAAATAGGAAAAAGAAAAAAATAATTGCTTTTTCCTTCCTTTCCTTTTCGTTCCAGAAGTTCCAATTTATATATATGACTCAACACGGTTCCTAACCAGGAATACCAAAACAAAGAAAAAAAAAATCTGTTGTATCTAGATATACGAAAGAGGGATGAGAAACCATTATCTCCATGAGTTAGACCAACACCCTCTCATATCTCGTCAGCTAGTAAGGACTTCTTAAATCTTAATGCAGAAGAAAAGTATCCGAAGCCCAAAAAGGATAAAAAGAAATTTATCAACACATGACTTTCAAGGTTTTGAGCCCGTAGTCTTATATCTATCACTCTCGTGTGTATTCTATGTGCAATATGATTTGAAAGTTGTAAAGTTGAAATTTGGATGCATGGTGGGTTGAACCTGCCGGTCAAGAAAAAGGAAAAGCAAGAGACTTTGAAGACAAAAATAAAAGCAATGAGAATGGACTACAACACGTAGTTTAGCTGCGTACACCAAAAGGAGTTGAAAATATACTTTTCACACCATTTTCGTAATGAACAATTTGAAATCTTCTTCCAAGTTCCATTTCGGTTGAACCTCTACTCTTTTGGGTGTTCTCGAAAGCCTAAATTTACTTTTGGATAAAGATTTCTTAGAGGCTACACCACATGTAATATAACATCGCAATTTTACATCATAACAACATTGCTTGCTGTGGAAATCTACCCGGTTTAAGGTTCACTATACGAGGCGTGGCTATAGAACGTATGAATGAACAAGGACACGACACGTTCCCGAGTAGTAGGAAGTTCTTGTTGCACAATCTGCATAAATATTTATCTTTTGACTTTTGATTTTGAACATTTTTGTTTATTATCATAGGGATTTCTTTGTGGTTCAAGGCATCTTTCTAGACCAAGTAATTAGGTACAATTGTGAGCCGACTAACCAATCTGAAAGCATGATTTATCTTTACACCTTCTTTTAGTCTCACAATTGTCAACTGACAGCATCCTTAATTTTGTCCTCTTTGTCACGGAATCCTTCTTTCTTTCTTTCTTTTAACTAAGAAAATTTGGGTCTTCAGCACATTATCATGGCCAACCTTTGATCCATGGAGCAAGAGCCCATCCACACCACTCCCAGATCGCTATGGCCGACTTTTGTCTATGTTTGACTAGTCAAATTGAAGATCATGCTTCAATTACTTGATCCAAAACCAAGAAAAGCATGAATTAGTTTTAAAGGAGTATTTAGTCAAAAATTTGGACACCTTAGAAGAAAAAGTAAAGGCCCACACAAGCAGGAGTTCCGAGTCTCACTTGTTTGGGTGAAGAATTTTTGGGCTGAGGCCCTTCAAAGAGAAAATGGACACCTAATTGGGCTCATAGGATGCTGGTTTGTTCATTGTTCATAGGAAGAGGTGCAATGCTGCAACTGACTTCTTTTGAGGCCTGACTCCCTTAATGGGCTTCGTTATGCTACATTCCAATTTATTCAGCTAATATGCTCCGGGCCCGTTTCTGATCTATTGGGAATTTGGAATGGGCTCAAGGGTGATACATAGAAAAAAAACACAGTTTATTGGTTCAACAGTTAAGAGTATTCGGATTAGTTTGGACACACCTCGACTAATTTTTATTTTCGTCCACGTAAAAGAAGGTTATCCACGACAAGACTAGAATTTTTACAAGGGTTTAATTTCTTACAGCCAACTCTTACACTTGGTAAGAGTCGAACTCTTGACATTCTAAAGAAGGGCCAAGAACCCCAATTGGTGCATAGAATTTTAAGACAACAAGTATCTTGGTGTAATTAAAGACTTTGCACCAGGCGCCAAGGTGTTTTGAGTACTGATTATTTTTTGTTTGACAATTTTGGACACGGAGATGGAACCAATTTCAAGTTGTGTTCTTTCTTATATTTTATCTCTTTTCTACGTGGCACTTTAAATACTTTGATATTTTTAAAATGCCACTTCATAGAGGCAATTGGTTAGATAACTATTGAATTAGTTTGATTATTTAATTCACTTTATTAGTTTTGCAATATATATATATATATAACCCACTTAAAAAATTACTATAGTAGAAGAGAACAAATAAAAATTAAAACAAAAAAATTAAAAATTAAAAATTAAATTAAATAAATAAAATTTTCCATGAGTTGCTATTCTTGCATGTTTTTTTATTTTTCTTCCGTGAACAATGTTAACACTTTAAAGAGTTTTAGTTTGTTTTATTACTATAAAACAAATTAGAATTTTCAATTTTGAATTGTATTTTGCATTATTTTAGATTTTAAATTAATTACTTATAATATTTTTATTATAAATTTAAATATTTTTTATTTTTCATGGATTACACAAGTTGACATCTAGTATATCAAACAAATGCAATATACTAGTTGCTATTTTTTTTATGGCCATTATTTAAATAGTTGTTGATGCGATATTTTTCATTATTTTCCTACATTTTGTCATTAATTATCTTTGATATCTTGGACGTTACGATATTTTCTTTTTTTTTTTTAAGCAATGTTTTTATTATTTTTGTTCATCCATATGTTATGATATTTTTGTCTTTTTAAACATCACAAATGTTTAAACAAACCTCTTTTCCTTATATATGCTTCGCCATAAAATTCTAAAACATTAAATCATACGAGGCACTAGTGAGTTATTTTATTTTTTTATTTTTTGCTACAACGTATTCAATGTTATCTTTGACAAACCACTTCTTTAAATTTGTACATGTCCACTATATATACTAATTATGTAAATTTTATAAATTACATCATAGTTACTAATTAGCCACAGAGAGACATGAGTAAGAATTAAACTTGATATCCGAACGGCTGGTTAGACAACTTATGAAAATTAATCAAATAGAATACATAAAATAGTGATTCGCCAAATTACTAAACAATTTAGTTCAAAAAAGTTAAATGTCGGTGAAAGCACATTCTTTTAGGGGGTGTATAAATTCGTGGGGCCCCTATGCCATCTTCACTAACCTTCCATCCAATAATTTTCCATCTTCTTATTAAATAAATTAAAGACAAGAAATCATGCTCTTGGTTTCCCAAAGTAGAAACAATCCTCTATCCTTTGGTCCCCATATATATATATTACCCCCCGGCCACGTGCCCCTCCTCTTTATCACTTTGTTCTTCAAATATTCTCTACTCCCAACCTCCTCAAACCACAAAGTAAAAGCACCAAACTGATGAAATGAAAACAAAGTACCAAAAAGAACAGAAAAGAAAAAGGGCAAAAAAAAAAAAAAAAAAAGAAGAGAAAGATAAAGTAAGACACACTCATAGAGATTCTTCAACTATCTATTATCAATTAGTTCTTTAATTATGTTGACTACTTTCCTTAAAACCATATACAAACCCGAAAATAGCACATCATAGTAACATACCATCTCTCAAGTCTCTAATGGGTTTTCTCTACAACTACAGATACATATCAGAAAATCATTCTTCTCCTTCTTCTTCTTTGTTGATTGTAATAACTCTACTCATCACACAATTTCTACGTCTCACATCGGCCCAATCAAGCCTCTGCAGAACCTCTTGTGGCAACATTCCAATCAACTATCCTTTGAGCGTTGACGATGGCTGTGGAAACCCATACTACAGACACATCCTGGCTTGCTCGTCGGGACAGCTTGAGCTTCGAACCCCTTCCGGGAGATACCCAATTCGCAGCATTAGCTACTCCGATCCCCACATTCTAGTCTCCGATCCTTTCATGTGGAACTGCCAAGATGGTGAAAACTTTCGCCCCACTAGGCCTTTTAGCCTTGACACTAGCACCCATTTCTCCCTCTCTCCTCAAAATGATTACCTCTTCTTTAATTGCAGTGATCACGTGATCATCGAGCCTAAGCCGATCTTCTGCGAGGGATTCCCGGATCGTTGTGACTCGTCGTGTGATAGTGCTAGTTATCTTTGCCGGCACTTGCCGGAATGTGCTTCTGCGTTGGGTAGTAGTTCTTGCTGCTCTTACTATCCGAAAGCAACCGAATCTTTAAGGCTAATGTTGAAGTATTGCGCGGGTTATACTAGTGTGTATTGGAGAAATATTGGAGCAACCCATGACCAGATCCCGGAGTATGGAATTAGGGTTGATTTTGACATTCCGGTGACTACCCGCTGCCTCCAGTGTCAGGACACCGCCAAGGGAGGCGGGATGTGCGGATTCGATGCACAGACGCAGAGTTTTCTGTGTCTATGTGATGAAGGGAATGTCACCACTTACTGCAAAGGTATAGAAATTTTAAGTCAAGTAACAAAATTTTGTTTGGATAAGTACTTTTGGTTGATTCGAAAATGTAAACATTTCAAAAATATTTCGAAAATGTTTTGAAATGCCTAAATAATATTTTAGAAGTAACAAATATTATTATAGTAAAATATAATTTCTTTTTATATTTTTTCAATAAAAATTATTCAACACTTATAAAAAGTTTTAAATTTATGTTTATACAACTTATTGATTTGATATATAACACTGTAGTTTAGTGTATTTTCAATGTTTTTAGTGTGTTTTGATGGAAACAATAGAATTTTATTATCCCACTTGTAGATCGTTTCAACCTCTAGGGAAATGAAAATATTTCAACAATTTCGATGAAAACAAATAAAAATTTTGTTTCTTAGTTCAAGCCTAATAAATATATATATATATATATATACATATATAATTCAAAAGCAGCTCAATCAAATATCAAACTGGCTTGCAATATTGGTGAAATTATGAATATGTCAAATAGGTTTTGTGATTAGGGTTAATGAAACCAAACGATTTCTAATATGATTTGTACAACTGTGCAGATCCTAACTTTTCTGGGCATAGTATGAAGATTGGAGTGGTTGCAGGTGAAATGTTGTGATTCAGTCAACAGATTGAAATGTTTTAATTGAGCATGAAGTCATGTTGTCATGTTCTTCTGATTCTTTTTTTTTTTTTTTTTTTCTCTTTTTTCAGGGACTGTGACTGCAATTTCGGTTGCTGGGGGTATGGGAATTGGAGCAGGCATATGGTATTTGCGAAAACTGAGAGCAAAAGCACCAGTAACACATGGAGTTCAGAGCAATGAGAATAGGCTCTTCTGAGGGCAATCAGCCAAAGTGGAAGTGTGAAACCAAACACATCTTTTCTTTTTCTTATCCATATTCTTTACCTTTATCATTTTTAATTATATACCACTTTTTGCAGTTTTACAAGCCTGTCAATGGCTACTGTTTGTTAGTTGTGACAAATTATTACAATCCACATACTTGTATTAAAAGAAAAAGAAAAAGCCAGAGGTAGAAGGAAACCAACCAGATAAGTACACAGCAAATGGAAACCCTAAGTATATGTGCCTAGCAGTCCAATTTTCATCAACTTCACTTGTTAGAGACTATGGTTTACTTCTTTCCTATTTAAATTGCTTCCTGGACACAGTAAGCGTAAATTTTTCTTCTTGTTTCATTAATCTTTATGTTTTGATCGCTTATGATGAGTACAATTAAATGGCTACGAACTTAGGAATTTGGAATTTTTTTGTTTTTTTTTTTTGACAAGCAAAAGAGAAACTTTGATTAATATAAGAGGATTACATCAAGGGATGTGTTCAGCAGAAAATGAATACTCCAAAACTGCTTCCAACCTTACCAAAATGACTACTCTCAAGAATACCCACTACCATCAGTTGGAGAGTAACCAACTGTTATAAACAATAAAACACATCTTGCTAATACAACAGTAACGTATAGCAAACACACCCCTTGTAATGAATAGATGACATCATTTACAGAAAAAGATATCCTTAGATTCTAAGCTTTAACCCATAAGACTGCCTGTATCTTTATGTGTTCCAAGATCACATCCAATTTGATGGCCATTTGGTTGAAGCGCCAAATTACTAATAAAACAGGCTTCCTATAACTTTTTCTCCAATGTGTTTGAAGTTAAAATCCGTTCACCATAGCAAGTGGGAGTACAAACAATTTGAACTTACCGACTCCAAACCCCACCATTTAGTAATAGCACACTAAAATTTTCAAGCTAAGAAGTAGTTAAGACGTATGTAATTTGAATCTTTATCTGATCGCATAAAGGACATGCTAACTCATATGCTAACCCACTGTCATGTGGCAAGCTTTTTATCTCGGACAGCAACATCTTAGCAATCCAGCCAAAAATTTAAACTTTAATGAGATCATTGATTTTCCAGATCGTGTTCAGGTCAAAAAAATCCTGTAAATTGAAATTTGAAATTGGAATATGGTAATGGCCGAAAAAATAGGCGAGTGAAGTGAGAGCAAAACAACACACGTGAGCGCTTCAGAGCATTGGGATCTTTCAAAACCAAATAACTATAGTAGGCCAAATCATAATGTCGGCAAACTCATTTAGGAGAGGTAAATGCTTTTTTTGGAGAATTGTGCTTTCGGTATATGGGTACAAAATTCATTTGTAAATTTTAAAAAAACATTCCAGTAATGAAAGAAAAAATGTTTCAAAAACTCTTCAGAAACTATTAGAATTCATCTGAGATATTTGATGAAAACTTTTAGAAAATTAAGGGAAACACTATGGAAATTTAAAATATTTATTTTTATACATTTTTTTTCTTAAGTTATCTATGAAATTATTTATGTGGGTTTCCAATAAGTTTCTTAAGGCTTTTACTAAGTTTCTTAAAAGTCTCCTTTGAGTTCTGTAAAAATTTCTTAATAACATTCGTACTAAATTTCTCATTCATTTTTCGTTTTTTGTTTCTCTCGATATGTTTTTAATTGTGTTTTCTGCTTTTATTTCCCTTAACGTTTCCCGTTTCCACTAGCCATTTTGATAATCATGGGCCAAATATCTGCCCTTCGTGTCCAGTAACGAGCCCCTTCAATGCTTATGCTTTCTTTATCTTGTGACATATTAAGAGAATCCTCATTAATTCTCACTTTTATTTGGTTAGGTTTGATGTATTAATACAATTTTGCTTATTGCATTCATGTACTTTACATATCATTGCAAAAGCAAATCTCAATTAGAATCGAAAAATCAATGATCCTTTCTAATGACTTCCGATTTTCTAAATATATATATATATATATATATGTTAAGAATGTAAGATTTGAACCGATTAAAGGCTAGAAGAGCCAGCCAGAGATTCGAATTCTTGATCTATTATTAGGTTTTAAAGACGATTTAGAAAAACAAGTACAAGAAGATTACGATGGACTCTTAATGTTTTCATAATCAACATGCTTTACCATAAACGCATTGCAGAGGACCCGCATCAAAAACTAATGTGGGAACCATCAATCCTTCAGCAACTGTAAATGATTGAGATTGGACATACGGTGGAGAGCAGCTTCCTGATCCAGATGGAATGAAAACAGCTCCGTTCATAAATACATCCTTACAGGTAGTCCATTTCCAATCCCTCCAATCCTCTTTAGTTTCTCTCTTGGTAACCTGTCATTCAAGTAACAATCAAGCCATATAAATACCTTCAAACTTCTAAAAATTAATGGAGTCTCTATAAATACATATATACAAATATATATATATATATATATGTATATGATATAATCCAGCTACAAAGAAAGGCGTTTATGAACCTCTTTCTGTTTATTCGAAGCAACGAAATAGTTCCCTTCACTTAGGATAGTTGGATCTGAACTCCCACCAATGGCATACATTTGCCACTCATCGTACTTATTGTTGGCAACATGAGCATAGCCATATCGAACCCTGTAATACACCAATCAACATCAGTATTAGTTCTTGAAAGGGTTTTGTTACAAATCAATAACATCCAGTTGCCTTACCTTGGAATCCTTTGGACTAAGTCCGGGCCAAAATAGTTATAGACCAGTGTGACTGTCATGTTTTTGTCTGCAGTATAGCCATCTTGGTGTCCAAGTAGCATTACCTGCAAGTTGAGTATAGCAATTAACATGATTACTTATGGAGATATATATACCCACAGAAATATGGGATGTCATGCAATATTGTCATACATGCATCCAGTGGCAGAACTAAAAAATTTATCCCGGCAACCCTCAATGACAACCTAATTTTTTTTCTTTTTAAAAGCCATTAACAATAGTGCATTTAATTGACTTCTGTATATATGTATAATATATGAAAATTAGTATTTTTCTAAAAAATTTATACAAAAACTCCACCAAATGATGTGGTGATAGCTTTTTTATAATTAAAAGCCATCATTATGAATGTTTGGTTTTAAACTGAAAGACTTAAATTCAACTACATCACTTTGTACAAAAGTCTTGCGTAGATTTTCTATATGTAGCATTATCCACAATGTATATATGCTTATATGTAATATATGAAAGGCTCTTTGAGAAAAAAACTAACTATTTAAGGGTGGTATCTAATAAATTTTTAAGGAGAAAATTGAGAAATGTATCTAAAATTGTAATACAAAAATATAATTTTTAACTATTTAAAGGGGCATTTACAAATTTTCAAACTGAACAAATTGAATTTTTTTTTTTAAAACTAGTGGTAAAAATAGGATAATACTATACAAACAAAAAAATTCATACAAAATTTATCACTAGAATGACGTAGTTGGATATATACAAACCGTTCACTTTAAAATAAAATATTCATCATGATGATTTTTAATTACAATAAAGTCACTGTCACATCATTCTGATAAGATTTTATGTATAAAATTTTTAAAATAATAATATTTTTCATAAAAATATAATTTTTGAAAGTTGAGGAGCTCTGAGCCTTGACTGGCTCAGCCCCTGCATGCATAGTTCAGTAAGCTATGGAGTGAAATGTTGTGTGCCTACTTTATCATGCTGAGTGAAATAGCTGTTAGAGATGGTGATGCCAGTCGAGGCATGGAAAATGTCGATAAGGCCATCGGTGCAGTGAGCGAAAAAGCAATGGTCGATCCAGATATTCGAAGAAGCAAATACGCTGATGGCGTCTCCATCAGAGCCATCCCGGTGGCCAACATGCTCGGGAGTGCTTCGAACAAGGCCTGAGTTTCCAGGCTTGCAATCGTGAATTCTAACACCATGGACAATAACGTTGCTCACACGCTCCATTGTGATGCATGGTCCATTGGAAATCTCAACTTTCACCCCTCTCCCATCTATAGTCTTGTGACTATTCATTATAAGCTCGTTTTCAAGTGTAAGAACCATATCCATCTCAAAGATGATCCAGAGTGGCTCCGATTGGATCACGCCATAGCGAAGTGTGCCTGGTTTTGGATCTATTGGATCGTCAGATGGGTCGGTCACGACATATATGGCGCCATTCTTCCCTCCTAGTGCACCATTGCCAAAGCCTATTACGCAGTCGGCTAAGGCTGGCCGGTTGGAACCCCAGCTCGGGTTTGATCGCCAGCAAGAGTCTACTATGTTCATTATTTTGTTTTGGGGCTCAGGATGTTCAGGAATATAGGTTCGTATGGATTTTTCAGGCTTATAGACTTGAGAGTGAGCTTGCAAGAACGCTAGAAGGCATTGGAGCAGCAGGAGAGAGGTAAGGTAGGCCATGGTTGGAGGGGCTATATGTGGAGGTAATGAGGGTAAGAAGAAATATATATATCTATATATATAATATGTGGGAGATGAGAAGTTGAGGACTATGACTGATATCTATTTTGCTTAGTTGGTCCGTAAGATTTCGGGTTTTCATGTAAGCATGTTTGGATGAGCTAATAAGACAGTTTTAACTCGGAATCTAGGCCTTGTCTTCACACATGGATAGTTTGAAGAGTGTTTCTGCTTCACTAACCATCCATGTGTAAATAAACCTGATGCCTAATGAATGGTTGGTTACAATCATGGTTGATTGTTTCTTTTCTCTCCTTAATTTTAGAGCAATGCTAGAACTACTAGCTTTTTTTATCGAATTTTTATTACTGATAAACACAAGGTATTGAGATTTACATTATTCGATAAATATGTTATTCACTTATTTGTATTTATCCGTGATGATAATTCGGTAAAAAAAATCGGTCGCTGTAGCATTTTTCTTAATTTTAAGATCATAATGTCCTATTTGTTTCTTCTTTCTTCTTTTTCTTTTTCTTTTCTCTTTTTCTACATTTCTTGGGCTTTTGTCTCTATTCTACTCTTCACTGGATCGAGAAACATAATTTTAACCCAAAAATATCTCACAATTTCAGTAATTCTGAAAAATTATGGCTAATTTTCCTACATGATTTTAATAACAATAAATGACAACAAACCCTTTTCAACATGATTTCAAAAGAGCTTCGGTCCTGCAAATTAATGACATCATATTGACGAATGGAGTCATCTCTCTCTCTCTCTCTCTCTCTCTCTCTCTCTCTCTCTCTCTCTCTCTCTCTCTCAACCATACAAATTCTGATCTGGTCGGCTGGGGATTGGCAATATTTCAATTAGCGCTTATATAGATGTGAAAAACTGTTCTCTTTGCTTCTGATCTAGCCCTAGCAATGCTTTTGCCACCAATTGGACTGCATAGGATTGTGCTTTATTATGATAATTTGCACCGTTAGTACATGGAATAATTCCTTCTAACAATAAACTGATTGAAGAATGATAAATAAACATAAGTTCCGCAAATTTATGTATATAAACTTATAATCTAGGCTACTATAAGCACTAAGATAATGAGTCAGTCCCATTACACATATGATGGCTTGCTTTCATTACTTACATCTAAGACACACAAATTCTAAACACTTCTTTTTAATTATTAGTGACATGCATGGTGATTCTTGGTGATGACATTGAACACTTTGTATGAGAATCAACTAAAGTGAACAAACATCTCATCATTTTTATTTATTTTTTTTATCTCAGAGAGACTGGTTTATTGTCTTATGTTTTCTTACTTGAGGTGATATATTCAATGAATCCTCATTCAACTGTCGCTATTTGGTAGAAGGTTGGCTTAACACAAATTTTGCCCCATGCATGCACTTCTATTTGACATGGCATGTTGAGGTTGAACATTCGTTGGGGCTTCAAAATATATTATGGGCCTACATGGTAGAGCCTTTTTTTTTTAACTGTTTTGGTTTTGCTTTTCTATTTTACCTAACTTTGTTGTTTTTATAAGTTAAAGATAAGTAAAAAATTTAAAAAAATTAAAAAAACTTGACTTTTTTGTTTATAAACTAAAAAAAATATGTAAAAAAGCCCTACCAAATGAACTCTATATCATCAAATGTCTAGGATTTTGTACTTCTTCAAGTCCTCTTTGGAGGACTTCCGAAAACCACAGTTATCCTCTAATCACTTCTCATTTCCTAACTATATTCTAAGAATATACCCGAGAGATTGAAGCAATGTGAACGCAATAAGTAGATTACAAGAAAATGTACTTACACCAGACTTAAAGTACCTAAAATTTCAAATTTGGGTGTACTTTTAGCGAATTAACGAAATGGAAAAATAAAATACAAAGAAGGGTAAAATATTGAATCGCAATGAAAAGTTTGAGCTGAATTAACATGCTTTACTAGGAACACATTGGAGAGGACCTGCATCAAAAGTTAAAATGGGAACTAAGGATCCTTGAGCAGCAGTGAATAACTGAGATGGCGAGTAAAGTGGAGCACAGCTTCCCCAACCTGATTGAACAAAATAGGCTCCATTCTCAAATACATCCTTCGAAGTCCTCCATTTCCAATTCTTCCAACCTTCATTAGTCTCTCTCTTGGTAACCTATCAAACAAACAGCACTATTTACCGGATATAAAGCTAAAATTTTAAAAGTAATATACTGAATTCGAGGTGGTATTGATTCAAGAAAGTTGATTTGTACTTGTTTAGCATAAGGATCACTTGAAGCCACGAAATAGTTCCCTTCGCTTAATATAGTTGGATTAGAGCTCCCACCAACCGCATACATTAGCCATTCATCATACTTATTGTTAGCTACATGAGCATAGCCATACCTAACCCTGTAATACACCATATCAGGATAAATTCTAGGTCTTAATTTGTAGAGTTGTGGGAAACTAATAATATAGAGCTAGCCCTCACCTTGGCATCCTCTGAACAAGACCAGGGCCAAAGTGGTTAAAAACAACTGTGATTTTCATGATTTTATCTGCAGTGTAGCCATCTCGATGTCCAAGCAACATCACCTGGAAGTTTGACATAGTTAGAAACTCAGACGCTTGCCCAAACATATGGAAATATAAATCTCCATCTATAAAGATTTAGGGCATGTAATAACCAATACTTTTATGCTGTGTTTGAAATTCTGATTTATCAAGAAAAAAGAAAAGAAAAAACAAAAGGTGAGGGAAAAGAAAACAAAATAAGAAATTCGAAATCCTTACTTCTTTTCTTTTTATGTTTTTTTACCCTTCATTTTCACTAACAATTAAACATACGATATGATTTCATATTATCTTTCCTTTCATTTTCCCTCACCAAATCCTTGATGCAAATACAGCATTAGAAAAATGCTACATATAATCTCATTTCTTACATATTTTTTCTCAGGTAATGCTATACAAATAGAAAATTTTATATATAATTTATTACCAGAATGATGTGGTTGAATGAGAGTCATTCATTTTAAAAATAGGTAATACTATACAACCAAAAAATATAACTAGAAATTTTTACCAAAAAGATGTGACTAAATATAGGCTTATCACTTAAAAATAAAAAACTCATCAAGATATTTGTTAATTACAAAATTGTAATCGCTATATCATCTTGGTGCAAATTTCTATACTTTTCTTAAAAACATAACACTCACCATGGTGACTCTTATTTACAAAAATGCAATTATCACACCATTAAGGTGAAATTTTTGTGTAATTTTTCATTTTTTTTTTCTGAAGCACAAGACATGGCAAGACCGCAAGGAGTGAAAAAATAGTGTGAGAAACGCGATTTTGAAGAACATTACTCATAGTTTTATAGCCCCGTCAGTCATGGTGTGGGAACTGTTGTGTACTTACTTTATCATGTTGGGTGAAGTAGTTGTTAGAGACTGTGATAGCGGTCGAGGCATGGATGATGTCAATAAGACCATCGGCGCAACGAGCAAGAAAGCAGTGATCAATCCAGATATTAGTAGATGCAAATATGCTAATGGCATCTCCATCCGAGCCCAGCCGGTGACCAACATGCTCGGGAGTGCTTCGAACCAGGCCAGGTTTCCCAGGTTTACAGTCATGAAGGCTAATCCCATGTATAATAACATGGCTCACGCCCTCCACAGTGATGCAGGGTCCATTTGCAATCTCTACTTTCACACCTCTCCCATCTACAGTCTTGAAATTGTTGACCATGAGCTCATTCTTGAGGGTAAGAACCATGTCCCTTTGGAAAATGATCCAAAGCGGTTCAGATTGGATTGCGCCATATCGAAGCGTGCCGGGTTTTGGATTTATGGGGTCATCTGAGGGGTCTGTGACAACATATATTGTGCCATACTTCCCTCCCGTTGCGCCTTTGCCAAAACCTACTGCACAATCGGCTAAGGATTGCCGGTTGGAAGCCCAATTAGGGTTTGATCGCCAGCAAGAGTCTATTGTGTTCATGAGTTTCTTCTGCGGATGAGTAACTCTTGGGAGATAGCTTGGTATGGTCTTTTTGGGTTTGTAGTCTAGTTTGTGTGCTTGCAAGATTGAAGCACAATAAGCTAGCAGCAATGAAAGGAATAGGAGAGAACTTGGGTATGCCATGGCTAGCTTTAGATGGTGTGATGTGGGACATGTTGAAGGAATACACATAAATAGGAGATGAGAAGGTGGTGACCATGTTGAGGTTTACATCTAAACGTGTTTGCACGAGCTAAGATCCATTGACCTTTGGAATCTAGCGTAGTCTTTATAAATGGATAGTTTACATATGTTTTTGCTTCACTTAATAATCATATCATGCCAGGTATTAAATATTGAAAAATACTATATATAAATCAAATTTTCAATTCATTTTTAAGACACAAGCAAATGGGTCCTACATAAATTTATTAATATGAGTCTACTGCATTGTGTTTTGTGAGTAAAAAATTGATTGAGAAATTGGTTTATGTATAACATTATTCATAAATATTATTTCCACCATAAATTCTAAATTGAACTTAGTAATCAAACTATACAAGTATTTTATTCTTCATCAATTCCCACAAAAAAAATTAAAATAAAGTTTTTTTTTTTGTGATTTAAATTGATTTGAGGAGAGGAAAAGGCTGTTATTGCATCTTTTGTTTTGTATTCTTGGATCTCCTATTTCTTCTCTTTCCAGGATTCCCATGTGGCATTGCCATCATCAAATGTTTGCTTGATTTATATTCTCATATATTCTGTTATCTTATGAGGAAAAAATGTAAGCTTATGCAAAAGCTTAAATTAGTTCTAAATACATTTCATTAGATTCCTGTGAATTAACTAATTAAGTATGAACCACAACAGATCCTTTAGAAGACTTATTTGAAAAGGAGCTTTGCTCCAAACTGTTGAATTTAATAGTATTGTGGCATAGTCATATAGGCTAATAAATTATTCACTGTCTTGTGGAATTATTAATTGATATTAATCTGAGATTATCAGAAACCCCAGTTACAACTTGTTTTACTCAAACTACTTGGGGTCGCAATTTTGATCAACTGGCTGGACTCACATCTAATCAGCCATATATATATATATATAGAGAGAGAGAGAGAGAGAGAGAGGCATGAAATCTGTAAAATGCCTCTCACATTGAGAACATACTGTTGGAAAATTTGTGGTTATATGTGAATGAGAATTAGATTGAGTTTGTATCCAAACACTCTTATTTCTTATTGTCATTCAAATTTAAATTAGAATGGTTGTGACTATTTAAGAAACTTTTTGAGTCGTGTCTTTTTAGAATAGTCATGCGTCCTTCCGAATAAACACCTTTTCGTCCATTTATACTCATTGTTTTTCCCTTTTCTAGAGGTTAGAATTTCCGAGTCGTTTCTATTGCGTTGAGAGAGTTAGTCATAAATTTGGTTCACCAGACATACAAGTTAAAGTGCTGCTTCTGTATGGGCTCGATCATTATATTCTAAGAAACAGACATCCATTTTATCATAAGCATCGTTGTGGGGGTGAATTTTGTCTTAAGTATGTAGTGTGAAACACTAGTCTTGATCATTCAACAATTCTGATTTTTTCAGCAATTCTGTAAGTTTGCTTCTCTTTCAGTGTGTTTAGTATTCTTAATGTTGTTTTTACAGGAACACTATTCACATGATGCTCAGTAGGATTTACAATCTTAAGACAAATTTTATTTTCCTATATTGTGTAGTAATTATGTTTTTGTAATTGCGTTGTCATGTCTTTTTGGTGTTTGTTGCATGCAATTTATATGGATACGTCTATTATTTGCATTGTCTGTATATCAGTGACCATCATGAATGAATCGTGACTGCTCTTCATCACTTCGGCTATATTAGAATTCTTTGGATCCCTAAGTTTGTGCCGGTTCACCATTGTGTTGGACACATTGTTTCCAATGGTTTGATAACGGTTCAAAAGTTTTCTAGTAATAAATTATATATATATATATATATGTTTTGAGCAAATCTAGAAAACTTTAACCTTCACGTGTGAAGGAGTTTGACATATGTTTTGGCACATTATTCCTTCTAGAACTATTCTAGAATTGTGTTTGGGTGATGAATTGAGAATTTAAAATTTGCATCTTTGAATTTCATAGTGAATTTTTAATTGTTTTAACATTTCTGGTCATTATTTTATAATGCATGATATGTATTGTTTTGCGCAAAAAGCTTTGTATGAATGTTAATGGCATCTTGGCCAATCAATACCAAATGTTATAAAATTTTAGTATGTTGTTGAGTACGCATACATCACCGTGTCTCCCAAGTTTTGTGGTCAAGTAGTTTACCATTTGAGAGAAAATTATTTTTTCAGTTCAATTGTCGAAACTTTGTTGTTAAGTTTTATTACGTGAAACTTATATCAGTATATTTGGTTTGTGATTACTTTTCCAATGGTATACCATTTGCATGATTTGGATGAACGAATCAAAAGTTAGGAAAGATCAAAGTTAGCCCTGAATTGGTTTAAGTTTTTGGGCCGCAGAACCAAGATTAACAGATGAAAAAATTATCGTTGCTTGAACTGGTGCATCTTTTAAAAATTTGGGGTTTTTTTGTGTAATTACAGAAAGTATTTGGATCCAGTATAAAATTTTAAAAACTTTTATAAATTTTTTGTAATTTTCAAAAGTTTTGAGGAAAAAAGTATAATTTTATAAAGTTTTAGAGTACATAGTGTAATTTTAGAAAAATTAAGGGTCTAATATATAATTTTAAATTTTTTTGCATAATCCTTGTTCCCTCTCCAATGACGTGTGGAAGAGTGTGCAATCTTCTTGACTATATTTTTGTGCAAAGGTTAAACAAGTGTGTTTGAAAATGAGCGTTAAATTTTCTATGCACTTTACTTGTGAAGGTTTTTTTTCTGAAATTATGAGATATGATGGTGCACTTACTGTGATCCTCTTGTGTTAAAATTTTCCTTATGAAAATTTTATTATTGCATTATTGTGTATGTATCATTTTGCTAAATTTGTTATACCATGTTTTAATCATTTGGATTACTTGAGTTGTATTTATTTATTGTAGATTAGTGATTTTTCCCCCATTAATAAGTACATATCTTCTGCTTATATGCTTGAGGTTTCAAATTTATTAGCATGATAAATTAGAACAATTTAAGTATAAACCTTTGCATAGATTAATTAATTTGAAGTTAATATTTAATTTTGAAATTTATGCTATGATTGTTAATGGGTACGCATGATGTGTATGAATGTAATCATTCTTTCTTTTTGGAAAACCATTAAAGTTGTTTTGGTTAGTAGATAATTACTTGTTTTAGCAATAACTATGTATATGTTGTTTCAAGTCATTTATGTTTTGATACAAGTCTTTTGGAAGTAGTAGTGAATCCTTAGATTCAAATTTTCTTGACTTGAAGTGCGTTCAAACTAAAGGAGGTAAAAGTAGGTTGCTACTTTTAGTAATGAATGTACTCAATATTATGATTTGTATTTGCTAAGGGGGCAAACATTTAGCATTGCAATGTTTATACATTATCAAAATGACATTGAGAACTAACATAGTAAGAAGATTAAGGTGTGGAAAGTAATAAATATGGTGAAGTTGAAGCATTAGTTGCTTAAGCTATTATTTACCAACCTATAACACCTATTCACTACAGCAAAACAGAGTTGCTGAACAGTGAAATCCAACTCTTAATGAGATGACGATTGCTCTGTTGATGAGTTCTGGTTAACCTAGAATTTGTGGGGGAAAACTTTGCTTTCCATAACCTATGTTCTCACTGAGATATCCCACGACACACTTAGTAAAACATCTTATGAATTATGAATAGATCGTGGACCTTCTCTTAAATTTTTAAAAAGTGTGGGGGTGTGTGGTAGGTCCTATTCCTAAATGGATTAACATATGATATAAAATTATTGATTATATATTCATAGGCAATGCTAAACATGGTAGTGCATGTCAGTTCCTTATTCATTAGTTTGAAATTTCTAATGTTCTTAACAATTTATGGAATCTAGAAATGCATCATTGTTTGAGAATGAATCTTCTCGTAAACTTGCATAAGAATCTAATTCTCTTTAAAAAAAACTTACGATTTGGCAATGAACTTAAACCTTGGGTTTGTGGACGAAGGAAATGAGAATTAAGACATAGTAAACGAGCAAGGATATCAAGGGGTTTTGATCTTGATTTCCAAACAATTATTGTTAGAAAAAGTGCCACCGAATTTTAAAGGATTTGTGGTATCTCCAGCAGCATTTTTATGGAAAGTGCTTATTAATAGTGAAATTGAATCCATCTTGAAAAAGTCACACTTGAGACCTTGTGGAGTTTTCCACTTGATGATGAAGCTTAGAGTATAAGGGGTTCATTAAGAGGAAGATGAAAGTAGATGAATCAATCGAGAAGTATGAAGTAGATAGACTTGTAGTCTACTACATGCAAATTGAAGGAGTGGAATACTTCGATACGTATTCGCTTGAGACAAGAATAACAAACATGTGTATGTTAAATGAATTTGTTATGTTGCACATTCTAAAGATACATCAAATGGACGTTGAAATGTTATTCTTGGATGGTGATTCAAATGAGGATGTTTTATGGATCAACTGACAAGGTTTATAGTCCCTTGTAACAAGAAAGAGGTATGCATTATTGTTAAGTCCTTGTATGGATCTAGACAACTGCAAAAAACAATGACATGAGAGCTTAACTGTGGGGTGTTTTATCTCCGCAAGCACATAGTTTTGATGTAGTTTAATTCAAATGACTTATAGTATCATTTTAAGCTCAGGATTTCAGGGTTCAATATAGATTAATCACGCAGCCCAACTTTGACTTACTCAAATGCGGTTACAATTTAATGAAAAGAACAAACAAAATGAAACTGAAAATTCTTAGAGTTTGGAGTTGTAATTATGATTGACTTATCTAATTAAAACAATAATCTACTACAAAAGGACAATTGACAATCAAAGGAAAATGCTAAGTAATTTGGGCAAATGATTAAGTTCAATTGACCCAAACATCAAAATAATTCTAAGTTGTCATTGAAGGTTTATGACTCAAATTACTAAGCCACAATCAAGGGTAGCAATTCAAAAGATTTAGCTTTGAAGATTGGGCAATTCAACTCCAATTGAAGTTAGAGATATAATCAATCTAAGGATCCTATGCTAATACCATCGATTTAGTCAATTTCACGCCATAATTGTTAAACCATAACTTGGAATTGCCAAACTTAGTCAATAACATAGGTTTTCTAAGAAATCCAACATTCAATCAAAGAAGAACATCAATCCAAAATGATAAGACAATGAAATCGTGGGATACCTTCAATGAATCTTTGAATTTCTTGAATGTTCTTCACAATTGAACCCAATTTCAAAAATTAGCTACTCATCTTCAAGGAAGAACTCCATAATTGATTTGATTTGATGATGAACAATTTGAATTTGAACAAGAAAGAAACTAAAAATTTCTATTGAAATCAACTTTTCAATTCAATTACAAGGAATATAGTAAGAGATTCTAATTAATCTAACTATTACAGTGGTAGGAAAGTACTCTCTCTCTCTCTCTAAAAAAAGACCTAAACTCTAGAAAATGTGATAGATCCCCAAATCCCTGTACAAACCCGTATATAACAATGAGAGAAAAAAAATAGGACAGTCGGGACCGTACGTACGGTCAGACCACCGTATGTATGGTCTTCGTATGATAGGTCATTTGCTAAATAAGCCTCTCTAAAATTTGAAAAAACACTGCAGGCGTACGTACAGTACTGTTCTCCATACGTACGATTAAAGTACCGTACGTACGGTGAACTATGCAGTAAGTACAGTCATGAGCACTTTTGCCTAGCTTTGTCCTTTTTTTCAGCTCGTAACTTGCAAATCAAACATCAAAACTTATTAGAGACAATATGATACTAACATAAAGTACATATATCATTAAATGGATTAACAAAGGCTATTTAGGGACTTTAGATTACACTTTTGAGGAGTAATCACCACCCACACCTAACTTTTGCTAGTCCCTAGCAAAGTATAAATGATAAAACAAGAATATACGAAAGATAATCTCCTTTTTCGTGGGAGTCCCAAATGCATTTAGCCTATGCACCAAGCCTTTAAACCCCTAGTGGACGAGTGGTGTTTCGTAAAGGTTTACAATGATGATACCCACAAATATTGATTTATAATCATCAATCCAAGATTTAGAACAATATGAGAATGATGCATAAATGTATCTAAGAAAGCTTAACATATCACCTCTCATGTTAATGTAAGTAGGATTATATCATCAAGAACACAAAAATGAGGTTCATGTGTATGTGTGCTAGAGTCATGCAATGTAGCTTAAAAGTATGTGCTCACACATTCATTGTTTTGGAGCTTTGGTCCAAATCCTCACCGAACATACACTCTCAAATAACTAAGCACAAGGTTTCTGTAAGTACCCCATTTTTTACCGCTCGGCAGTCTACACTCCGTCCAGACTTGTGTTCAAGTCATTGTGGGCGTATTCCAACCGAAACCAACTTTCTAAAGTCCAAATCATGTCTGTCCGTCGCTTCGCGGGCCCATAGGCCCAAATAGAGGCAAAATGACCAAAATGTCCTTAGGAGCATTGTTCTTTCCAAATTCCAACTCCAACCCCTCTCTCGGGACAGTTTATTCCTCGAGACGGTTCCAATTCAGGCACGTCTTTTCGAAGACGGTAAGTCCCCTTTCCAACCCCTCTCTCGGGACAGTTTATTCCTCGAGACGGTTCCAATTCAGGCACGTCTTTTCGAAGACAGTAAGTCCCCTTTCCAACCCCTCTCTCGGGACAGTTTATTCCTCGAGACGGTTCCAATTCAGGCACGTCTTTTCGAATACGATAAGTCCCCTTTCCAACCCTTCTCTCAAGACAGTTTATTCCTCGAGACGGTTCCAAATTAGGCACGTCTTTTCAGAGACGGTAAGACCCCTTTTCAATCCCTCTCTCGAGATAGTTTATTCCTCGAGACGGTTCCAAATCAGGCACGTCTTTTCAGAGACGGTAAGACTCCTTTCCAATCCCTCTCTCGAGACAGTTTATTCCTTGAGACGGTCTGAGTAGCAGAAATACTCACAAACATCACAACCGTTAGAGTAGCGAAAATACTCACAAATAGGTCGATATAGGGAATTGCCAACAAACCCTCGTGTCACGACGACTGCCGTCAGAGTGGCGAAAACACTCAAAACCTAGGTCAAGACCAGTGTCTGTTAGCCCACTTCGGTGAAAAATGACCAAACTGCCATTCGGACCTTTTCCGAGACTTTCCGGTCAAGATGACCATTTTTGCCCCTAGGCATCCGAACGCTCCGGGAACCACACCGGCTCTGGGTATCAAACCGGTAACCTTCTGAGACTGCTTTTTATAGTACTCTCAACCCTTCTTTATCTTTCCGGATCATTCCGAGTCAGTTCCGGCAAACCCGGTACAAAATGACCGTTTTGCCCCTAAAGGGCCGGTCTCCTTTTTCGACCACACCGGCTCTGGCTATCAAACTGGTAACCTCCTGAGACTACTTTTTATAGTGTTCTCAACCTCCCTTTACCTTTCCGGATCATTCCGAGTCAGTTCCGGCCAACCCGATACACAATGACCGTTTTGCCCCTGGTGGGCCGATCTCCTTTTCCGACCACACCGGCTCTGGGAATCAAACCGGCAACCTCTGGGAAGATTCTGAATAATGTTTCCAAATCTCGAGTCTTCTTCCGGGACAGTCCGAGTCTGTCCCGGCAGCTTCCCGATCCAATTGACCGTTTTGCCCCTAAAGGCCCGATCAACCATTCCAACACATCTTGTCCTCATTTTTCAAGTTAAATACCTCTGGGACACTATTTTAAGTATTCTTGCTCTTTTCCGGCCTTCCGGGTCATTCCCGGTCTTCCAAACTCCTTCCCAGACTTTCCGGAGTCACTCCTAGTGAAGCTAAGCTAAAAATTGCATGGTAGTCACTAGTACAAGCGCCAAAATCTAGTCAAAGATACGTTGCTTGCCAACCTTAAACATTTCCTAAATGGATGGCGCCATTACTAGTGGCGCCAAGCCAAAAAATGGCCTAGTACCACTCCTAGTGGTACCAGTGTAAAGTTTGGCCTAGCGCCACTGCAACAGGCGCCAGTGTATTCCTCCCTCTATAAATATAGAGCCTCCTCCAACATGAAAAGGATCCGCAAACTCAAACCAAATATCATATAATTCGATATACAGAGCTCGAACACTCCCAAAACCCTAGCTTCCCTAGGTTTTCCAAACCCTAATCACCATACACAAACCCTAGCCTCATATACACTCCTATACACCCCCATACACTCATACACTAACCTTTAACCCTCCTTCGAAGACTTGAAGAGTTGCAATCTGAAGTTTGAAGATTGAAGGCAACTCTTGAAGATTGAAGACGTAGACCAAGACGAAGACCGAAGAAAGCAAGGCGCGCAAAATAAACAAGATACAAGGTAGGTTCTCCATTTAAATTTTTGCACTTCCCCCTCTCTCTTCTCTCTCCTAACCCACTTGGGTTTTCTCTATTTTAATCCCCTATCTCTTCCCCCCCCCCCCTTTCTTTGCATGCTTGAAACAAGGGGATTTCTGGTCCATGTGTAGGATTGGGCTATTGGAGAGTCACCATGTCGGGGGCTTTCTTCTAGTCTAACCAGAGACCACGTGGGTCCGGCCCCCTTGATTATGTGGTGAAGCCTTAACCTTGTATGTTCACGACCCCAAAATTGCATTGTGCATATCATGATCTTGCATCTTCCAAAAGTTGTTTTCAAAGTCGTTTTCAAAATCATTTTCAAAGTCGTTTTCAAAATTGCATCAAAATCCTCTTTTTCAAAAACATGTTTTCAAAATCACAATCCTAGGGTGATTTTAGCCTTTCCATGGCTAGGGTTGCTTTAGGAAAGTGTTACATTAAAAGCGACCAATATGGTCCATATTTTCAAATCTTGTTGTTTTCAAAACCGCTTTCCTAAAGTGGTTCTAGCCCTCTTATGGTTAGAGTTGCTTTAGGAAAGTGAGATGTTTTTACACTTCCTAAAAACTCTATTTTTAAAAAACTCTTTCCCTAAAAATCTCTTTCAATATACTTTCCTAAAACTCTCCTTTTCAAAGTTGTTTTCTAAAAACTCTTTCCAAAAATCTATTTTTCAAAATACCCTTTTTCAACTCCTTTCCAAAACTCTCTTTCCTCAAAATTCACTTTTTAAAAACGCTCCCTAAAAATCTTCGTTTCTAAAAAATTTCTTTCCAAAATCTTTCCTTTAGAAACTCCTTTCTAGGATTTCCTTCCAAAACCTTCGTTTCCAAAAGCACACTTTCCAAAAACTCTTTCCTTAGAGTCCAAGTCAAGCCCTAGAACTCACAATTAGGAAACCCTAATTTTCTTTCAAAAAACAGGAGTTTCAAACTTTACCCCAAACCTAGGTTTTCAAAACCTCTTGTTTTCATATCCAAACTATACATGTTTCCAAAACCTGTTTTTTACGTTGAAACTATAATTTTCCAAATTTAGGATTTCTAGAATCTCCCTTTCCAAATCCTTGCCAAACCAAATATTCCCGTTTAGGAAACAAATCCAATCCTCCGTTTTTTGAAACAAAATCAAACCTTTGCTTTTAGAAACCAAATCCAATCCCTTCCTAATCCAAACCTTTCTTAATTCAATTCCTTCCTAAACCATAACTTTCCTAAACCTAAACTTTAAATCTTTCCTTAAATTTCAAAATCCAACTCTTTCCTAATTCGAATTAAGCTTCCACTTTCCTAAATCTTAAGTTTCCAAAACTTGAACATAAAAATCTTTCCTAAATTTCAAAACTCAACTTTTGAATCTTTCCTACTTCAACCCTTTCCTAATTCTACCCTCTTTTTGAATCTTAACTTTTCAAACCTAAGTTTTCAAATCTTTCCTAAACTCAAACTTTTCCTAATCTCAACATTTTCTAAAATTCAAACTCTAAAACTTTAAAAATCTTAAACTTTCTAAGTGTCAAATCTTTTCAAATTCAAAACTTTCTAAACTCAAAACTTTCTTAATTCAAACCTTTTCTAAATCTTTCCTAATTTAAAATCTTTCTAAACCTAAATCTTTCCAAATTCTAAACTTTCCAAAACTTCAAAATCTTTTCAAATCTAAAACTTCAAAACTTTCTTAATTCAAAACTTTCTTAAGTTGAAACTTTCCCAATTCAAAACATTTCTAAACTCAATACTTTCCTATTTCAAAACCTTTCTTAAAACGAAACTCTCCAATTTTCAAAACTTCCCCATTTCGAAACATTCCAAATTCTAAACTTTTCAACTTTCAAAACTTCCTCATTTTAAAACCTTTCTTAAAACTAAACTTTCCTAATTCAAAACATTTCTAAATTCAACACTTTTCTATTTCAAAACCTTTCTCAAAATAAAACTTTCTTAATTCGAACTTTTCCTAATTCAAAACTTTTCTAAATGAAACTTTCCTAAAATGACATTTTCCTAATTTGAACCTTTTCTAATTCGAACATTTCCTAAATCCAATCTTTCCAAATCTTCCAAGTCCAATCTTCAAGTCAATCCTTTTCCAGAATCTTTCCCAGTCAAATCCAATCCTTCTTTTCTAAGCTCCTAAGTCTAGGTTCCCTAAACCCAAGTCTTTCAAAATCAAAACTTTTCAAATCTTCCAATCAAAGTTCAATCTCTCAATCTTTCAATTCAATCTCTTTTCCAAATCAATCTCTTTTCAATCGGACTCTGGTCCGAATTACGACTGACCTGATTCCTCCAAAACAATACGTAGGCAACCTTCATAGGTGCGGTCACAATTTCTTCCAAATTTCAAATTCCTCCACATTTTTCAAATCTCAAATTCCAATCTATTTTCAAAATTTCAATTTCAAATTTCTATTTCCAAATTTCTATTTCTAATTTATCAAACTTTCCAATTTCAAATCTATTTCCAAATCAAATCAATTTCTTTCCAAATCTATATTTCAATTTTCTTATCTTGCATTTGCATCTCATGCATCATGTGAGTTTCTTTTCAAACATTATTTTTCAAAGTGAATAGGATTGAACATTAGTTAGTTAAAGACTCTCATAGGTGAATCTAGGGTAGATTGACATGTAGGTACTGAAAGGGCGGGGTAGGGTGATGGCTTAGTGCGTCTTCCCTACACGTAACCAACCTCCGAACCTAGATCACTGATTTCAAATACCAAACGGAGTTATTTTCAAAAAAGGGCTAAATGTTTTTCAAAGGTTGCCAAACAACCTGTTTTCCTAAAAACCCTCTCTCGAGGAGACATTTTCAAAATTGTTTTCTAAAAACCCTAAGTGTAGTCTTCGGATTATTCTTAGTTTTTAGGTGACCTAACTCAGCTTAATCAAGTTCGGTGGTGACTCCAAATCTTTTCTAAAAGCCCTTTATTCAAACCCAATTTTCAATTCAAGCCTAGTCGCACTCATTCTTCTAGGAGGGTGAGTTCTAACGAGAGAGTACAACATTTTTCCTGCTTGTGTGAGTATTCCTCGAGTACGAGAAATCTGGGCGCGACAGTTTCCTTTAATAGAATGCTCGCAAAAAGAGTAAATGCCATGAAAAATGCAAAAGAGCACTCCAAATGTCAAAAATTGCAATAATGAAAGTGTATTAATCTTGACCTGACTTCATAAAAGAATGCTTATAGCTTAAATATCAACTAACCACGATGACAAATAAGAGCTCAAATTTAAACAAAATCTCACATGAAGTGCATGCTTTTGGATCATAAAAGGACTTTGTAAGGGAAGGCCAATAGGGTATTCAGGTAAGGTATAAGAGGAAAAGAAAGGTAGGAGAATGCACTACATACGTGATCAAGGCGTGTAATGTCAATGAAGTAATTTTCTCTTTCTTTCTCACTCTTAACTTTCTAGCATATTTCCTTGCTATTTGTGGCTTCTACCCTTCTTTCTTTTCTTCTTTTTTGTTTTATTTCTTTCTTTTCTTTTCTTTTGATTTGTTTTTTGTCCCATTATCTTTTTCTTTCTTTCTTTCACTTCTATTTACTAAACATCAATCCTCTTTACTTTTTTAGGAGCTTCAATAAAATAAAGGTTTATGCCTTTTCAACTCAAGAGGAACGATATCCAATTACTGATCATATTCCAAATAAGATCACACACCAAAAAGGGTCGAAAGATGTGGTTGCAAGGGTAATAAAAACAACACAAACTTTGTGGCTCAACATGATGAAAGATGGCCTAAAATCATTTCCCAAAGCATTCAAGAAATAGATCTTGAGTGAATGTGAGTGTCAATAATGTGAGTCAATATAAAACAAATAAGCCAAATGCAACTGTAATGAAGCCATTGAAATGATAAGAAGTAAGAAATCTCCTTAAGTGAGTGTAATCTTTCTTCAAAGAAGTTATAACGCCCTGAAGCTCACAAGGTGAAAATCTCCACTCAAGTAAGGCTACAAATGCACAAACTAATACAATAAAGCTACATCCATGACTTGTACTCAATGAATATAATCCCCTCACTTAATGTGTACTAAAGATAATATCCCATCGAACATCGAAATCAAAAAGTGAAATACTCATCTTACTTTGAATATAAAGCATGCAACACTCTAACTATTCAAAAATCAAAGATTGAATCTCATGAATATGCCATGGTCTCTCATGCAATCAACCATCCACTATGAATAATAAAGACTAACGATGAATCAATAATAAATGCTAGCAATGAAGAACATAAAATGAGAGAAACCATGTGATACCATCAACCTCTTAGCAACATGCAATCAGATAAGGCTAGATCATCCACTAAACTCATATCCAATAGAAAACTTGTATATACAAGAGATCGAAGTACAACCACAAGAGGGATATATATATATATATATATATATAATGCTCAAGAAGAGATACAAGACATGTGTGATGGAGTTTTAGATACATCGGACAAAATGAAGTGCAATAAAATGGATGATATCTAAACTCTATCCAAACTAAGGCCCAAAATCATCGTCATCTCAGAAATCATGCCCTCCCAAGGATGCAGGGACTGAAGGATCTACTGCTAAGTCTGGATAGTCTGATGGTGATAATGGTCCATCATCTCTAAGTCTAGCCAAAATGTCTATCAACATCTGAATCTGGCGTGCCTGCTCCTATCTGACCTCCACTTGAAATTTGGTTTGGGAGGCTTGAAATTCTGCAATCTGAGTTGCTTGGGTTGTGATCTGAGTTGCCTGAGCAGTCTGTAAGCCTGTAAATCTCTGACCAAGCTTTGTATGAGCTAAATGTAAGGTAGTAACAGCAAGCTGCATTTGTTAAATGACAGTGGTCTGCTCCTCAATATGCGTGTTGTGCTGTTGCAAAAGCTGAGTAAGTGACTGTAAGGCTGGCTCAGTCTGAGGCTGCTGCTGTGATTGCTGCTCCTCAACTGGTAGTGGTTGTTGTCCCTCAGCTAATGGTTACTGCTACTGTCGAAGCTGGATTTGAGGAACGACCTCGTCTCGTTTCTAGATGCCCTTAAGTTGGCCCACTGCCTTGTTCTATGTGGACAGGGCAATCCATGCAAGTACTGATGCTAAAGGATCATCCTTTGGAGCTACAACTCCAGCTCACCTAATAAGCTCAGTCATCATGCTGGCAAAAAGAAGGGTACCCTGCAGTTTGGTAAAAGCCGCAGACTCATAAAAGACTCCAAACATAAAGTGGGGATGATCAATAGTCCTACTTGTCCCCAGGGCATACAATAACTAGCCTCGATGCCTACCCACCTCCCCTCAACGACCCAATGGAAAGAGAGATGATCAAGTAAAGAAGAACATCGGGCTATACCTAGTGGTCAGAAACCTCTTCACAATTTGCGAAGTGGTCCACTGAAAACCCGACTCACAAATCTCTACCACCATCACCTCATGATCGACCTCGCCAAGAGATCATCAACTAAGAGCTGTGTCATATACCCTAGACAGACCGAAAAACTTTGCAAATATAGATGGGGTAATTGTAATGGTATGACCCTTACTATAGATGTGATGCTCTCTGAACCAACAACATATGATAGTGATCGAATGTTGGCCATCAACTCAGCGACCAGCCTAAACCTATGCTAACCGTTGTACTCTGCCAACCAGAGCCACCCTCAGGTCTCAAACATCTCCTTCCAAAAGTAGGGATCGCCCTCGAAGTGGTCGTGGACCATTGCCCGCTCCTGGACTGTCCCCCTCTTAGAGAATATCTGCTTGAAACCTTGTTGTGCCTTCCCGTCAGGAAACTAGGAGGAATCAAAAGCAGCGGGAGTTCTATGGACCTTTTTGGTCCGCGAAGACATCAAACAAAACGGAACTAAAATAAAAAGGGAAAAACTAACAAAGCTAGGAAAACTAACTAAGCTAGAACAAAAACAAAAGATGCAAAACAAGGAAAAACTCAAAAGGGAATACCTAAGTGTGGACAGAAGACAGGCTCAGAAAAATTAGATCGGGGCTGAAAACTGGCAGGGCTCCGCTACAAGCTCGGGAACTCCCTCACTCACACTCTCTGAGTTGGCTCTGAGTCAACTCAATTCTTAAAACTAGTTGACTAGGAAAAAAAGAGAGGGTATATATAGGAAAAGCCAACCGCCGTACGTACGGTGGTTAGTGCATATGTACGGTGGCGCAAGCCTTACGGCACGCGCTGGGGGTGTTGATACTGTACATATGCACTTAACACCGTATATACGGTTAGATGCGAATGCCATATCAACCAATAAAAAGGAGCCATGTTAGCTTATGCACGGTTTAGACTATCGTACGTACGGTAATCTGACTGTATGTACGCTGATTGAGAAAACAATAAAACAAAACAAAAAAAATCAAATCCAAACAAACTGGGCACCCAATCGTATACATATACTTGCAGAAACAGAGAGAATACTCTACATTTTGCCCCTACCCCCCACCTAGAAATCGCATTGTCCTCAATGTATAAGAACAAGTAAAGAAAACAATGAATGGGGAGAGAGGCAATCACGCCAACTACAAGTTTTATTCCAAGAGACATAAAGAAAATATAACAACGCCGAATAGGGATGAACAATAAGGTAAATAAGAAACTAAGCATTCCATGAGGAAAACCTAGTAAACAAGTGAAACCATGTCTCTATGTACCATCCGGTGGTTCTGAGCGAGCTTACTTCTTGGAGGTCTTGGATTAAGATGACTAACATGTACCTAAAACTATTGGTTACACTAGACAAGATATCCAGATGTACCTCAAAATGGGTAAAGTAATGCTGATTGGATATTTGACAATAAAGACTCCAAATCCTTAGATGGATATGTCTTTACCCTTGGAGGTGCAACTATTTCATAGCAATCCACTAAAAAAATGTGTATAGCCAGATCCTTGTGGAATCTGAAGTTATCGCTAGCAAGTGAAGAAGCTGAGTAACTTCTTAATATCTTAGAGGATATTCCTTGTGACCATAGCATGTATTAGCTATTTGCATACATTGTGATATTCAATCAGTAATAGCATGCATAGAATCATAATGGCGAGTCACAACATGTATGTTGTTGTAGGGGTAGCAAATGGGTGGGTTTGGGCGAATTTTGGTTAGGTGTTTGTGGGTTATGGTTTGAAATGAGCTAACCCAAATACGCCCAATTAACAAGCAGGTTGAATTTGGGCCAGCTTAGTTGAACATAAGTTAAACTCATTAACCCAAAATCAACCCATTTGCAATATATGATTTTTGTTCTCTTGCTAAATGAGATTTTTTCAACTCTTTTTGGACACCGTGGACCAGCTAGATAGTTTATCAAATCCATTTTTTTTAAGATTTGTTGTTTGGCTGATAAGAAACTAGAGAGACAGTTAAGGAATTTTTTTTTTTGCATTTTTTTTACGTTTAGCATTAATGTTATACATAAATTTGAATTAAAATTTTTCTGTCAAAATTTCTTCATATAATGAAAGTATTTTTAGAGTGAGAACGTTTTTGAAAAATTTCTCTCCTACTAAGCCAAACAACTGAGAGAAAAATTTCTCTCTCTCTCTCTCTCTCTCTCTCTCTCTCTCTCTTCTCTCTATATATATATATATATATATACATATGTATATATATTTACATTTACTCATACAAACAGCTTTAAAAGCCCGCATCATTTGTCCCCCAGCCTCTTTCTCTCCCTAAAATCATCAATTGCCTTGGGAGATGAAGGAGAGCTTTTCTTGAGCAGGTGGAACAAATTTGCAAGCAGCGTTTCTCACACTCAAGACGAATTACACAGCTTTCGATCATGGCTTCGATGGATGTGCGTTGATCAGTCAAATATCTCTCGCGGTTTGCATTGGTTCTCATGGCGATCGTCTGGCGAATGTTTGTTATCCCCTAATCTGATGTTATTGATTGGAATTGAAAGAGTGTTGGGTAGTGGGTTTGTTTAGGTTAATTTTAATTGGGTGTTTAATGGGTCCAGTATATGAAACCATTTAAGCTCAATTATAAACAAGTGTTTTATTACTAATCCAATAACAACCCATTTAGTAGAATAGTTGCACCCAAACCCATTTAACATGGGCAAAGTTGGGCGGGTTGATCATTATGGGCTCACTTTGCCTGCCCTATGTTGTTGACACAATATTATAAAGCAATTGTTAACTGATGGCATAATATCCATTAATTATATTTGGCCAAAGGATAATATTGAGGATCTTCTTACTAAAAGCCTGGTAAGCGATCAAGTAGATTCTTTATAGAGGGGAATAGGCTTAAAACCCTATGTCTTAAAAAGTTACCATAATGGCAACCCAACCTAGCTGACTGGAGATCCTAAGATCTAGGTTCAATGGAACCACCAAATTATGTATGACTTAGAGAAAATCACTGAGGAACTCATTCCACTGCCCACTCTTATGATGAAATAGTGATAACCTACGGTGAATGTTAGGATAAGCTATGCTTTTAATGATTCTTATCTCTTGAAAATTCAAGTGGAGTATAGCAGGATGCTCTTAATAAAAAAAATCACCTATATAAGTGTAAAGGGGCTGCTTCTATAAGAATTGTAAGGCTGAATTGTCTAAAGCACCAATGAAACTACCAGGTATTGTTCAGGGCCAAAATGAACATATTCATGAGAACCAAACTGTGATCGAAAAGAAACTGTATGAATACTATTGTCTCAATTTATGCAAACGGCTAAACCGTTCAAGACATCATATTCACTAGTTAGCCAATAAATCCGATAGTATTTCACTAGGAAAATTTCAAAGCCAAAAGCCACCTATTCTGATGCGGTAACTTTTCACTTGTTCTCTCTCTCTCTCTCTCTCTCTCTCTCTCTCTCTCTCTCTCTCTCTCTCTCTCTCTCTCATGTTAGTATTTTCGTTTGCTTTCTTTCCATCAATCTCATTCATATGGGGGACTGTTAGAAAATTTGTGGTTATATGTGAATGAGAATTGGATTGTGTTTGTATCCAAACACCCTCTTATTTATTATTGTCATTCAAATTTAAATTTGAATAGTTGTGACTATTCAAGACACCCTTTGGGACATGTCTTTTCAAAATAGTCACGTGTCCTTCCAAATAGACACATTTTAGTCTATTTATACTCGTTTTTTTCCTTTTCTAGAGTTTAGAATTTTTGAGTCATTTCTATTACGTTGAGAGAGTCAGTTATAAATTTGGTTCGCCAGACATACAAGTTAAAGTGTTGCTTGTGTATGGGGTCAATCATTATATCCTGGGAGACAGACGTCCATTATACCATGAGCACCGTTGTCGGGGTAAATCTTGTCTTAAGGATAATGTGAAACACTAGCCTTGATCATTCAACAATTCTAATTTTTTCAGAAGTTCTATAAGTTTGCTTCTCTTTCAGTGAGTTTAGCATTCTTAGTGTTGTTTTTACAAGAACACTATTCACATGATACATAGTATGATTTACACATACCACCATCTCGGTTTGTCACCTGAAGTCATAGCCTTGCACATACATTAACGCTTGTACTCAACCCACAAATTAACTTCTGAATCGATCTTCACTAGCTTTCAACACCTTGAAATGTTAGAAGGTTTGGAAAGGACTCCAACCAGTAATAGGTGGAATGCTAGAGTTTAGGGAATATAGAGATCTTACGTACCTAAGAAAATGGATGAAAGTGAGGAATTGCCCAACAAAAGGATGCATCACCATGCAGTGGCAGAGCAGTTACCCCATTCAACTTTCAAAAATATATTTTTACCCTTAGTTTTAGAAATTTTTGTCAATTTTTCCCTATAAAAATGTGAAAATCTCTCCGATAGTTAAAACTTCTATTTTTACACACTTTTAGATACATTTCTGTTTTGCTCCAAATATGTACAATGTATAACCGCATGATTCGGTTGGCGATGTAGTTCAAATCTGGCTAGTACCAAATGACGATTCTTTCGAAGATCGAGCCAAATTTAGGCTATAAGCACTTGACAAACACAACTTACCCAAGATCGAATCACAATTAAAGAGAATTAAACCTATATTAGACAAAAAAATCTCTTTGATGTTTGAGAAGTGGTGTTTGCTACACTAATAACAAATAAAACTAGATTTAAAAGAGATGAGAAGTGTTTTAGACCCAATTGCTTCAACCAACTAAGTATTTCAAACATTCAATGGAAATTTGTATAACTCAAACCAAAGATCACACCATAGATACTTGGCCTGGAGAATTTCGACCATAGCAATAGAAATTCGTTAGCAATTAATTATAGAGTTGATTTCAATTTGAGAATCATGATTTCATACCATAGCTTTGTGCAATCCCTATACTAAATTTAAGATAATGCATAGAGATTACCCAACATAGTATAGAACTCAAGTTTTCTTAAGAATCTAAATATCAATTGCTATGAATTAGATTAATTATAAGGTAAATCATTAGGATCTAATTTACCTCCATTGAAGTTTGAAACCTTTAGTTGATCTCTACAATTGCATCCAAAACTGAGGTTAGCTACTTGATTCCGTAATGAAATGCATCAAAAGAGTAAAAGATTGTATTAAAATCAACTAAACAAGTGTTTGGTTATAAAGAAAATAAAAAAAGCAAAGGAAAATTCATTTTATCTCTCTAAAAAAAACTCTCAAATGTAGGACTAAACCCTAAGATAACCCTAAAATCTTACTCCCCTTTCCCAATTTAGCCAAAACTGCATTTTCTAGTTTGTCGGAAAACAAGGGTCCGTTAAGTGTTCGAACGCCAAAAGAGTCGTTCGAATGCTCGTTCGCATGGGAAGCGAACGAGTATCGAACGAAAAATCATGCTCTTTGTATCTCCCTTTTTCTATTGAACCTGATTCGAATGGTGATGTGAGCTCTTTGAAAATTGACGCGTGTTCGAATGCTGGGACTGTTCAAACAGTTTGGCGTTCAAACGTCCATTAGCATGGTGGACACTTCTGTTCGAACGCTCCTTGCAAATTTTTCTCAATTTGATCCTTTTAAGCTTCATTTCTTAAAAGAGGTTCATTAAGGCAGATTAGGAACAATTTATAGCTAACAAAGCAATATAACACATATACTAGAGCTAACAATCCACTAATTAGAGGAATGAGATTACACTTTTGGAGTGTAATCAATTTCTCAAATTTTCACATATAAATATATAAATATCACCCTTAAATAGTTATTTTCTTCAAAGATCCTTTATATATTACATATAAGCTTATATACATTATAAGTAATGTTACATATACATAAAATTTATACCAAATTCTTGTAAAGAGTGATGTGGTTGAATCTAAGCATTTCACTTAAAAAAAAACACTCATAATGATAACTTTTAATTATAAAAATACTATTATCACATCATTCTATTGAAATTTTTTGTACAATGTTATATATATAGAAGTCAAGTGCCTTATGGTTGAAAAAAATATTTTGAATTATCACTAATGGTTGCCCCTCTTTAAATAAATTTTATGACTCTGCTACTATCACCATGCCCCATTCACTGCAAGAAATTGGGCTTTTAGCAAAAACACAATTTGTTATTGAAAGCCACATATTCGTTGCTAAAAAAATTTTGTGAGGAAATTTTACTCGTCGCTAGCTCGTTGGTAAAGGGTCATATTGGATTCTCTTTTGTGACGAACATACGATTCCTTGCCACAAATACATTTTTAGCAACAAAATTGGTTTGACACCAAAACTTTTTGATTTTGCAATGCAATTCATTCCTCGAGTAAGTAGAAAATGATTCGACGCTAAATGTCTTTATTTCCTCGCTAAAAGTCCATTATGAAAATTGTTTAAGATGAACTTTAGCAACAAAGTTGTTATCACAAAAGAATATTATACATTTGACAACGATGGGTTCTGGTTGCTAGCAAATTGTTACAAAAGAATATTAGACATTTAGCGACGATGTGTTCTAGCTGCTAGCTTGTCATCTCAAAAGAATATTAGATGTTTAGCGACCATGAGTTCTAGTTGCTAGCATGTCGTCACAAAAGAATATTAGACATTTAACAATCATGAGTTCGGGTTGCTAGCATGTTGTCGCAAAAACAATTAGATATTTAGCGACAATAGTTTCTGGTTGTTAAATATTAATTTTGGTGACGAATTTTCTCCTTGCTAGAAGACATACGATAAAACCACCATGCATATTTGTGGCATAATTGTTTCATTGCTAATAGGATTTTTCTTTGCTAAATACACAATATCTAACTTGCAATAATATTTTATTTCTTGCTAAAAGTGGCCTACTACTATTATTTACTCTTCAAGTTTCCCTTTGCTGTGCATTCACAATCATACTATATTTTCAAACATACATCCATTAAAAACAATATAAAGAAGTTGTAAAGAATATCATAAAAATACTTGTGAAGTTTATAAATATTTTCAATATCTGAAGTTCAAATCCACAAAATTATGTTCAGGAAGTAAATGCATAGCGACAAAATATTCTAAAAAAGATTCAGACATGAGCTTCTCGTCCAAGAAGCACAAAATTGTAACAGTAATAATCCAATTTCTAAAAGCACAAAAATATATTTAGAATTAATTTTTTCTGCCATCTAATACTTAATCAATCTCTATATTGCAAAAGGTGTCGTACCTCAATCAACAATCTGCAAACAAAAACAGTAGTAATGGCAAACTAATAAACTAAAAGGCCTGTTGCCAAGACAAAATATAGATGAACTTTGAAAGAGAGGACACTTCACTGATATCATTACCTAAAAAAAAAATTCTAGGACCAAAGAGAACAAAGAAGATTTAACCATGGCTTCTTAGAGCAAATCCAACACAACTCTGTATTTTAGAGCAAAAATATAATATAATATTGCACTCTCTATTTTGGAGAGTCACTTTTGGAGAGCAACTCCAGCACTACTCTTTATTTTAGCTAGCTATTTCAACTATCATATTTTTAAAGAACCAATGCTATACGGCATGCCATGGCATTATCGTGTGCAATTGTTATGTTTAAGGTTATGGTATTGTTTACTCTCATATACTTTATATTTAGACATAGCTGGTTCATGGTTATATAAAAGAGGGTATTTATTCTGCTGTGTTTTTTAATTTATTTTGAGTGTGTGGTAAGGTGTCGTTCTCAGGTACGATGATCCGTGCGATTATGTCTCAATTAATGTGACATAATTAGTTTCTAATTGGGTTGGGGGTGCGACAACGTGGGTCCATCTATCAACAGTTTAGAACTAACAATCACAACAATAACATAGAATCAAATGAAGAACCAAATAGGGAATAATCATGAGAATAACATTTAGCAGTTTGATTGCATGTTGATAACAAACCTCCAGTGTTAGGGAACAAGTCAATAGCCACAAAAAAACTAAGCACTAGCCCTGAAAACTATCCATATAGAAAGCAATCATACATAAACTTTGAAGTGCATTAATTGAGAAAATAGGACACATGGCATTCTGTTTAGAAATCTCTAGTTAGTAGTTTAATATTAGAGCGAATTACAATAATAGTTCCTGTAGTTTACCCTCGGCCTCACTTTAGTCCTCATAGTTTCAATTGTAACAAATTTATTCTTTAATTTTGTAAACCATACACAATTGGTCTAATTAAAAATGGGCATCAATTATTCAGACGGAAAATTATCATGTGTTATGCACGTGAAGGGTAAAATGGTCATCTCACCTTTTATCTTCTTCTCTCGCTACATCTTCTCTGACAAACTTTACCGAAATTTTTTTTGACAAAACTAGCTCTCCCTTTTCTTTCTTTTCTCTCTCTCTCTCTCTCTCTCTCTCTCTCTCTCTCTCTCTCTCTCTTTTATGTCCTCTTTCCCTCCCCATCTTTCTCTTTCTATTCCTCCTCCTCTTCCTCTGTACACTGTCGCAACTGCCCCTCCCCCTCCATTGCCTGTTGCCATTGCCCAACCCACTTTAGCTAACCCTTTTACTCCTCCCCCACCCACTACCTAAAACAACTCCATATCAACCCCTCCTAAGGATGTAAATTCGGCCACGACCTATAGGCTGCTCAAGCCCGGCCCGAGCCCGACTTAAGCCCAACCTCCCTATGGGCGGGCTTAGGCCCCACCTTTGGTAGCTCGAGCCTGACACAAGCCCATCCCAAAGAGCCCGGCCCAAGACACAGCAGCAGTAGGACCCCCTCCACCCCCATTCTTCCTTTTACTCTTTTGCTTGGCCCACCCACTTTTTGAACTTTAAATTCAAAGGACCAATGACCATGGAACCAACCCATGGCCCTGACCCCCCCTTCCCCAATAGTTGGATGGCAAGGATTCCTTGCCAAGCCTACAAGGCTACTACCCTTGCCCCCTAGCAAGCTAGCCCGTAGCCCCACCCCACTCCCAACGGCTATAGCCTAAGTGCCTAATGGCTAACCCCACCCCACTCCTATATAAATTCCTTCCACTCCTTTGTTTCCTTACTCAAAAATTTAAAATTCTCTCAACAACTCTTGCAAATTGCTAAAATCTCTCTCACCAGTTAGGCAGTCACCTCTCTCAATTGCTCTAAGCTCTACACGCTTTCAATTGCTTTTACTTGGTTTGAAGTTTGAAGTAAAGCTCATCTACTAAAAAGTACTCAACAACCATTTGTTGTATCATATGTGGTAATATTTAATTTAATTATCTAGAATTATTTGCTTTATCTGTAATATATTATTGTTCATTCTTCCTTATTGAATAGTATTAGTTTTGTATTATTACTTTTATGGAACATACTATATTTTAATTATGCATCTTATTGAACATTTTCAAATGCATGCAACTAGATCTAGTAAAGCATCTGCATCCACACCAAATGACACACAACAAACTGAATCTTCATCTATGCATTCTACTTCTGATGTTAAGTTAAGTTTTGAGAGAATTTATAAAACAATGCCTGCTTAATCTACTTAACACACCCAAGAGTAGGTGCGGTGAAGTAGTACATAGTAAAAATAACCCAGTAAGACTGGGGCCAAACCATAGAGAATGAATATAGTAGTTAAAACCAGATGACAAACATAACCAAAAGAAAAACAAAATCTTTTTGTAGTTTTGAGATGGAGGTTGCTAAACTAGACATTAACATAAACATAATAAAATAGAATAATCTTTGATTCAATTAATTCAATTACTTGACTTACTTGAGAATGATCAATACAGATTTACCAACTGCCAATTATTTAGCTTACTCGAACCTCATAAATTAACAGATGGGTATATTCAAAGTAATCAATCACTAGAATATAACGTTAAAATCATGAAAGCCTCACTATCGACTCATAATCACTTGGCAATGCTTTGTCAGGGCATAAGTGTAACAAACATAATTAAAGGCACATGTTTTCAAATGTTCTAGCTTAGAAACTTATTCAATTAAAATCGAAGACCTTCACCATCGATTTGCATATACCGGCTTCTTTGTTAAGGCAAAAGGTATTACAAACATAATTAAAAGTCTAAGTTTTAGGAAGGAACTAAACGTCAATTATTCATGAATATAACTTGATCCATTTCGGATTAGGATTAAGGGTCTTAGGTCCTTACCAGAGGTTTGACATAAAAACATACCAGACAGAGTACTCGCATAAAATATACAAATCTCCGAAAAGTGTAGAGTAAATCAGCATCTAATTTACTTTTACACTACTTCTAAACTTAATTTGGTCTAAACTCACACAAAACCATTACGTGCATAAAATATACATGTACGTGCCCAAGCATGAAATATACCAAAACGTGCGCAAAAACACTAAGTTTTCAAATGAATCCGAAATGAAAAGACAAACCTTAATAGATCATCTAAATTCGATCAAGCGATCTTCCTAATTGGCTCCAAAAATAAAACTAGCTACTAATATCGAAAAGCCCAGATATGAAAGAACAAAAAAACTTTATAAATAAAAATGTTTAATACAAAACAACATACAAAAATGGAAGAGAAATAAACCCCAAGGAGAGAAGCCTCGACCAAAAGGTCGGACTCTCCCCCTAGCTCTCTCTCTCTTGCCTCCTCCTTCTTGGTCTTGGTGTTGCTATTTATAGACTCACAAGATGAAGCCATTCATTCCCTACAATGATGCATTATTCCTTTTTTTAATTATTAATTTCTTCTTTTGTCTTCTTTCCATGTCAATTGTCTTATTTTCATGTGAGTTTATTCCTTCTTTTATCCAAAAGCAAAAACATAGGTTGCTTGTTTTCGTGGAGTTGTTGGAAAATGGATGTTTGACCATGTGGGTGGGCTCCAATCAATGAAGACTCCTTTCTTTTCTTATGAGTTTGCTCCCTCTTTTATCTAAAAGTCTACAAAATGATCAACAAAATTTATTAGGATTAAAACTATTTATAATTATTTTAATGCTAACAAACACAAAGTTAGGAACTTGTAATTACACTTTTATAATATAATCAATGCCTGATGAAAGTATTAGAGTTATAGCAAAATGTAAACTTTATGATAAAGAGTTAAGTGGTGCTTCAAGTGGTGGTACTAGTCATTTAAGAAGACATATTGACAGAAAACACTCAACAAATATAGAAATTAGAGATCAAATGCAATTGGGTAGATCATCATATGGTAGTTTAGCAAATTAGTCTTTCGATCACACACGTGGACGGAACTTGTTGAATATGTTCTTAAGCAAGAATATCCATTTACTTTTACTAAGGATGATGATTATGAATGTTGGTTAAAAATGCATATAGTCCCCAATTTTAAAAATTAGGTTGAAATACTACAAAATCTAATATAATGAAAAGATTAATTTGTTGAAGCAAGGAATGAACTGAAAATTTATTTGTAAACTAGAAAAGGAAAATTTTTTTAACATCTAATATGTGGAAAACAGACAAGGTTTGAAATATCAACATATTACTGCACATTATATTGATGATAATTGAAAATTAAATAAAAGAATAATTTCATTTAAAATTGTTGAATATCCATACACTAGTATCACTTTAGGAGAAGCAATAGGAGAAGAATTAATTAGTTGGGGTTTACAAAATCAAATTTTTTCATTAAGTTTAGATAAAGCCACATGTAATAAAAATGTTGTACACTATCTTAAAAAAATGTTACAATTGCCTTTAGATGGTCAATTATTTCATAATCATTGTGTTGCACACATTTTAAATTTAATTGTTCAAGATGGTTTACAAATAATTGCTCCTTCTATTGAAAAAATAAAAAATGTTGTTATTGCGATTAATAGTTTTACTAAAAAGAATATAAATGTTTAAGAATGTATGACAATCTCTTACTCTTGCACCTAGAAAATTACCTATAGACGTAAAGACTAAATAGAATGCTACATATAGTATGTTAAAAGTATGCATAAAATATCAAAAGCTATAGATATCTTTTTGTTACGACATAATCAACGTATTCAACTTAACCCACCAACTGAAACAGATTGGATGCATACATGTTTATTTAGAGATTTTCAAAAAGTTTTTGATATATCAACAAAATTATTTTCACGTATATACACACCAACTTCTTCATTAATTGTGGATCAAATGGCCGGAATAAGCATGATTTTTACAAAATATTTGCAAAAAAATAATGAACAATATGCACTTATAATTCCAAGAAAGAAACGTATATTTGATAAATATTGGAAACGATTACCTGTAACTTATGATATAGTTACTATTTTAGATCCTAGACATAAAGATCAAATTTTAAAAATATTATTAGAGTTGATATATGGTAGTACTAGCCACTTAGAACATATAATAGATACACTAAAATAATTATATGATTTATATAAAACTGATGTTATTGTACCTGATACATATTCTGTTACACATACTATATCCATGGTTCATAGTAATAGTAGTAGATCATTTACACATAACCTTTGGCAACAAGTCAAATCAAGGTTGAGTGCTTCACAACAATCTGGTAGTTCCACAACCAAAGTTCAACGTTATTTAGACCAACCTCTCATTGATCTAAGTGATGACGAAGATGATTTTGACATTTTGGCTAGGTGGACAGATAAGGAACCTAGGTTCCCTGTGCTTTCATCCATAGCCCGTGATATACTAACAATTTATGTTTCTATAGTTGCATTTAAATCAGCTTGTAGCTGAGGTGGATGGGTTGTGAGTGAATTACGTTGTAGACTATCACCGAACACTGTGGAGACACTTGTATGCTAGAAAGATTCGATGTATGCACAATTGAAAAAACAAGAAGATAAACAAAAGCGAATTGACATGGATCGCAAAGTCATGACCCTAGGAGATTTGGATGAGTTAACTTTAAATGATTCCCCTCCAGATTGTGACGAATGAAAATTTAATTTTATCAAATGTAATTTTTAAAAATTCATAAGTTCTCTATTGTATTGTTTTACTTCATATGCATAATGTAAAATTGAGTAATGCAAATAATAGATAGGCTAATAGGTGCCAATCTAGTTGGGATGTACTTACCCTATAGTGATGTAATTCTCCTTTTTTTATATTACTTTCATGTAATTGATAAAGTTTCATGATTTAATAAAATTTATATTTCAATTTTCTTAATCACATAATGTTCATTAATTTCATAACTGTAATTATATATATATATATTTACCTTATTAATTATATACAATAATAAATTTAAGTGCAAAGTTTTTTAGATAAGTTAAAAGAAATTGAATATATAAAAACTTACAATTCATAGAATCATAGTGTATTTTTCGTATAATTAATATTTTATTAGTTTATGCAAATTTATTATAACTAAATTTATTAGGTTTAAAAATATACTGCTACAAACAACTTGGCCGAAGAGGTTCGGCCCAACGACCTATCCAAATAGCCCATCGAACTTGAGGCCAGAGGCCGCCCCTAGGGCCGTGGGCTGGACTTGGGCCTAGCATTTCTAATTTTGGCCCAGCCTAGCCTGAAATTTAGCGAGGCCAACAAAGCCCGGCTCAGGTTGGGTTGATGTGGCCCAATTAACATGCATAACTCCTCCCCTCCACCCAGCGCAATCCCAAATGTCAACAACCCATAAACTTGCTCCAAATTCCAACCACTTATAGATTGCTAGTTAGTCCATTAACCATGAACCAAAATTTATGAATGTACAAAAGAATTTAAATGTTAAAACCATTTGGCTTTGGGGCAAAATATTTGAAACATAAAAGAATTTCAACTTGTGTTTTACATCTCCAGAATGGTTTCAATGACACAAAAATGGATAACAAATTCCATTATCTAAAGCATGAAGTTCAAAAACCTACAACTAGAAAAACGAAAAAAACAGAGAAAAAAATTGTTCCAAACGCAGGTTCAATTAGCCCATGCATTGGGTGCAGTTAAAAATTGAAAAAGAATTGAAGTGCTTGTGGCTTTGTTCTACAAATTGTTTCCCCTTTCTCAAAAATAGAAAATATGAAAAACAAAAAAAACATTGAAATAATGCATAATAGATTTAGAATTTTTCTAGTTCCCCTAAGAGGCCTTCTTTAATCTTGTGTTGTCTCATCCTTAGCACCAAATAAAAAGAAGTGTTGGTATCTATTTTGCTTTTTCAAGAACTCCATCAAAAGGGAAATGTGAATTTATGAATATACCCCTTATGTGCATTTCACGTGACTATTTTCCATACAAATTTGTTGCAATTATATTTATGTAAAACTTATGTCCTTAGGATGACAAACCATGTACCATTAAACTAATTTTTCCAACCTACATTCTCTAAAACCTGATCTAGCACTATTTAAAAATTATATTGTCAAAAACACATTTAGGATTTCAAAATAGTAAAAAATAGGGCACCAACTCAATACCATTTCATGCTCTAATTCCAGTGACATTCAAATATGGGATCTATTGCATGCTCTAATTTCATGTAAAGTTCTTAAGCACCAACTCATTTAAAAGCTTAAGTTATTAAGATATTAGCCCAACAATAAACATCACATGATCCAACTGCTCCAAATAATTTACTTCAAGTTCACAAACTAAAATAATTTATCAGGATTACTTGAAGGTCTGTTACCAAATTGTTGTTGCAACAAGGCTAATTGAGATTGCATATTAGCCATAGCTTCTGCCTGTTGCGTCTCTAACAATTGAACATGTAAAATTTGATAAAATTAAACCAAATTTTAAGTTTGTGCCACTTACATATGCGATCTCTAAATTTTCATCCACCCATGCATTTTTCTTTTTAACTAAATGAGTCTCTTTCCACCTTTTAGGGAAGTCAGGATCCACCCCAGTTTGTTTTTTTTTAATACATTAGTAGTAGTGAAAGCAATCATATACATGATATATTATGCCTAATATGATAAATTAATTTTGTAAGATAGAAAATAAAATAAAAAAACATACCAACTTAATTGCAACCTTGTAGTAAGATTTTAACCCTGCAACATGATAAACCTTCTGCTTCAATTTATTGATTCTATTCTTTTCGCACTTCTCCTACATTTACAACGAACAATTAACTAATGAAATAAGATCTATATAATTAATCATAAATCTGACATTTTTCATATAATTCACATCTATTGACACTGTACTATCAAGTATGAAATTGAACAAAAGTATAACAAGATCGTGAGATCAGAGTCCATAAGTATGAAATTGACTCAGGTCATCAATCTTAAAAAAAAAATAGATGTTAAAGAAATGGAGATTGGAGGATCTTGAGATCAGAGTCCATAATCTCTATTTTCTAATGATTTAGAGTTTTTTTTTTAGTTCCATGGATGATTTAGAAGCATTCTAGGATTGTTTATTGAGAGTAGTTTACTTAAGTTGTTAAAAGTTTGTAGCCTTTTAAGAAAGCAAGTCAACTCTTCATGACTATTCAATAAGTATCAAAAATTAAGAAATGCAGTAGGAGCTAAGCTAAGTTAAACTTCAATCATAAAATAGAGCGATATGAACCATGATTCATGAAAAAGGGAGCCATGCCTTTAATTTACGCATCATATGTTGGAAGAAGAAAGGATAAAAAACAGAAACCCCAATCTCTTCCCCTCACTACTACAAATTTAGGTTATAGCGGTGCCCTTTTCCTGGCGTTTTCTCTTCCCCTCACTACTACAAATTTAGGTTATAGCGGTGCTCTTTCCCCAGCATTTTTGTAAAACACCGCAGTATGTTATGAAATACCGGCGCTTTTTTTTAAACCGTCGTCGTTCATATCTCGGGTCAGAAAAATGCAAGTGCAACGACGCTGTCTTGGGGATTACAATTACCGGCACTTAAAAAAATGTCGAGATAAGGTTTTAGCACAAAAAGAAACTTCACCTAAATGACGTAGTTTTGATTTTGGGGGGAAATATTTTGGCCACAACCACAGGTGCCTCTTTCTGATCTTTATATTGAACCCTTCCATTCTCTCTCTCTCTCTCTCTCTCTCTCTCTCTCTCTCTCTCTCTCTCTCTCTCTGTACGTTCTTCATAGCAACGATAGCTGGTGCTAAAGTCGCTAGCCTTCCTCACGTCCATCTGGTTTCAATAACCCCCACCCTTCCTTGTGAAATTGTTGGTGCTAAAGTCGTTCAAAGTCGATGCTGAATGCTTTGTGGATTCGACGATGAATGTTTATGCTGTGTGAAATGGCTGGTGAGAGAGAGCTCCAACTGTTCTTGCTTTTGGAGCTCCGACTTCTTATCACAGAGCACCAACTGTGAGACATCGCTGCTTGCTGAAATCACTGGTGCTAAAAAAAGCTTACTCTGTATTGCACAAGTTAGCTTAGAGTTAAGGTGAGTTTTGGTCTTCCCCCATTGATAATCTTGCTCTGTGATTGTTTGGTTATGTGGGTTAGGTATGCATTGTTTGATGAATTGCCTCTATGAGTGATTATCTATATAAAAGGTTTAATTGAATAAAAAAATTTTGGTGTCTACAATAGAAGCAAAAATTGTCAACAAATGCATAAAAATAAAAAATAAAAGTGCTTAGTCACTGTCATTTATGGAGTTGGTCCTTTACCCTTTACAATTTACATCCCAGATTACACAATCCATCTAAGAAACATGCAATTTTCTAGGTTCATGTTATTCTTTTGGTTTCTTCTTTGACTCTTTCCATCTTTCTTTAATTCTTGTACCATGTTAAATTAAGTTCTGTCCATTCTCCGGCCAAAATATGCAAACCAGCCGTTTTGTTCTCTTTCAGTTAGGCCAATGCTATAATTTTAACCCTTATGTTTGAATTTGAATTTAAAAAGTATGATTCTAAGTAAGTTCTATTATGTTTGGATGAGTTCCTTCTATAGTTCTTATTTATAGAATAAACTGTGTTTGGTAGTCCCTCTTTCAATTAAAGGGTTCCTTGGCATTATGTGGTGTTATAGTACCTTGAATTCAGTTTGGTGGTAGTATTATACCATTTTCAGTGTGCAAAAAAAAGGATATGAAAATTTTCTTAATTCTTCTTAGGCATATCAGAATTCAAAATGCTTTGCGTTTATAGTTCCATCAACCATCAGTGAATTGGATTGATAGTTTTAAATTACACTAGTCGGTTATGGATAACATAATTAATATTATACTAAACATTGTACTACTTCAAACATGAACCTAGCAAAGACCAATTTTAACTTGTCCCTTCCTCTATTCTCATAGCATGCTGCTCGCTACTTAAAATTGAAATGGTTTATGTGCTGTGCAATGAAATTAAGTCATAAGACTCAACTCTTCTTTTTTTTTCTTGGAAGAAGAAAATGAAACAATTGTCTCGGGATTGGTGGCCCGTCGATAAATATGAAAACATAAAAGAAAAGAAATACCGAGAGAGAAGCTTCAAACTTTAATATAGTTTATTTATGATTAATTTGGTGGAAGTGAAGTGAAGTGAACAGGTAGACTTCGAGGAATTGGACACAAAATAAGGGTAATTACAAAACAAAAATTTCAAGACTCAGTATTATGAAATTCTTTCTCGTTTCATATAAAAGAGAGATTTGCGAGGACTTTACTATAAATAATGAGATCATTTTCAACTTCCAAACAAGAATGACGTGATCATCAAATATTGGTGATTTATAATCTTAGATCCTGCTACCACTTATACACATTTGACCTTCCATATAAACTTATGAGAAAGAAAGGAAGTGAAAGAAGTTTTGAGAAGTTGGCAATTGGTAGAATGTGATGAGTGTGTTGCACTCTAGTGTACTTGGTTCTAAAAATGAATCAGTTGAAGGGTCTGTATCCTATCACGATTATGTTAACCTTTCCCAATCCGTTCTTTTTAAGTCTCCTTTATCTTGTTTTACTGGTGGTCATTTTCCCATCCAGTACAAGGAAAACAAAGGGAAAAATGAAAAGAAAAAGAAAAGAAAAAAGAAAAAAGTAAATAGAATCGCTTGTGATTCATCATGTCTTCTAATTAGTTAATTGCTTTTGAACTTTCTAGGATTATTCTGGTAGTGTTGACTATCTTTGAGCGTATTGGGGATATTTTTGTTTCATGGTACATATGTTGAGCTTCCTTAATCTTTCCTGGCACTTAATATCCCATTCTCAAGGTAAATGAAGTTTTTTTTTAACTCTTTTGAAGGTTGCTGATGTATAGAGATATGAAGGTCGCCCTGTCTATCTACTTGTGGTATCCGAAAACGAAGGTAAAGGATAATCAGTGTGACAAAATGGAGAGATGTGTGTTTATTACCAACTTAGAGTTAGAAACATAAATAGGGATCATTCGCTTATGCCTTCAAAGTTGAAGTGAATCCTTGTTCTTTTGTAATCAATTTGTGATATTTATGCTTTCTTACCAAGAGATATTCTTGTTTTAAATCTTTATTTACATTTCAATTTGAAGTTACTTTATCGTATAATTGTGATTTATGCTTTTAGATATCTGAACCTCTCCTAGATGAAAGCCAGGTCAGTAGCATAATGGATGAGATAACATAGGTGATCACAATCAGCTCAAGTAGAAAGACAGAAAGCAAAGAGGGCCAAAGCTAAAGCTTTCATTGCTGAGTGGAGATACACTTCGAGAGGAAAACGAGCAAGAGGAAGATGTTTTTTAATCAAAGTTGGTCTTCCACCTAGTATTTTTGAGTGAGAGTATTATGGATCTCGTGTTAATATCTTTTAATGGTTCTAATAAAGTCTATTTTGTCTTTGTTTTCGCAAACTGATGAAATTTTGGAATAACAATTGTTCTTTTATAGTGTCCCTAATATGTCACAGTCATTCCAAAGGTCATATAAAATAGAAGTGTTTTATTTAGGCTTAGTGCTTGTGTGGCACTTGTTAACTATTAGTGGCATTCTAAATGTTATTTAGTGGTAGTGCTTGTGGCATTCTATATTTTATTGTATCACTTCTAATGCTCAATTAGCAATTTTAGAATCAAATTGGACATTTGTGTGATGAACTTTACCAAGGAGCATGCATTCATTTTTTAAATGTTGTTTTACTCTCCTTGACATTTAGATCCCTGAGATGTTTCTCCTTAATTTGCATTTTTAATAATTATTGGATATATTAGTAGAGTAACAGGGGAACAAATTTATTTTTATTTTTTAAAATGAATTATACTTTTATCGACATTTTTGGAGAAGCGCCGCTAAATTAAGACTTTTACCGGCAATTGATACACTTCTACTGACATTTTTTATAATGTCGTTGCAATTTGATGGTCGGAAAATGGGTACCTGGGACAGGTCATTTCAAGCACTTTTAAAACGCTGAGAATAAAATGCCGGGATAATTCCATAAAATGCCAGGAAGTATTCCCGATATCGATATGTTGATGTTTTCAAAAAGCACCAGGAAAAGCACCGAAAAAGGCTTTACTGTCTTTTTTTTAACTTTTTCAGCATCCTTAAAAGCGTCAACAAATCCGATTTTTGTAATAGTGCCTTCCCTGCCTAACTACACAATGAAAATTTTAATCTTCATAGGCAAACTACAAAGTAGCAAGTTCAGCAAAAAGATTAGAGAAAAAAACAAATCAAGTCATTGATTGAACTTTAGTGGGTCCAATATTCTTTTGGAAGTTTCAGATTTGGTGGCCCAATTTAAGAACAAGAAAGAACAGAGCTTGGAAGCTTTGGCCACCTCTCTCTCTCTCTCTCTCTCTCTCTCTCTGGATTGGAGCTGCAACTTTCATGAATAATGGAAATACTGTGCACATACTAATTACCCAATGAATTAAAACTTTGAAATGCATATACATGGATTACATATAGAACAGAGTAATTCAAGTCCTCTGTGTAAGACTTAATCATCAAGTAGCTATAAACTAAGTCAAACATGTATAACTAAGACAATTTCTTTTTTAGACATATAACCCAAGCAACATATATTTAAAGTTTACAATTGGCATTCATACTTGATGATTGGGGTCTTGCCACAAGTTGCATAAATATATCCAATCATGCTCCTTTATATGTGAGGGCTGGTTGGCGAGCCCTTCTTCCACTGTTGGGTAAGATGCGAATTTCTTCTTTAATCGGAAACGATTGTCACTATATCGCGTACCCATGGCTCTTAATATTTCTTCATCTACATATGATGCTTTAGGAACCCAACCTTCACTACCTCATTGTATCCCTTTGTTTTTTTAGCACACAAGCAAGGAACCCAACCTTTATAATTTATTCTATAAGTTTACTTGCAAATATGTGAATGGATCTTTTTAACTGAAATGCAAAAACCCAGCATATGTGAGAGAGGAGGAAAAAGAAAAACAAACAGGAGAACTCGAATTGCTAACTAATTCTTTGTGAATCAAATTTGTTTCAAGCATTGTGTTTCAATAGTTGGAGCAAACTAAATTCATATGCCAAACAATTCTCATGGAAGAATTCAAATCATGTAAGAAATCAAAGAGATGAATTAGAATTCCTATCGAATTGACAAATGGACTCAGTTCAAGTGCTCTGTAGAACAATTCCAAGAATTAAAGCGTGTTTGGTCATGGTCATCCAAATACACTTCAGTAGCACTCATCAAAATTCAAATTCAAGACTTATGCTATTTCTTTTGTCATCCACCAAAAATAATGGAAGTTATTGTGAATTGGAAAAAGCTCAATTTACAATAGCATGGAACAACTTAGTTTGCAAGATAATCAAGTTAAAGATGCACACATAAATAACATATATATCTGTGTGCGTGTGTGTGTGTGTGTGTGAAATATATATAGCAAAATGTGAATCAATATACTGACATCATATTATGTTCACATGATTCGCATACAAAGAATTTGTCCATCATTAAATTTTAGTAATTGAAACAAAGTTTTCTCTTCTCTGTCAGTGACAAATAAAACACCCTCCCCTCCACTAGCACATACCCTCCCCTTTACATCCCACCACCACAAGCACCTTCCCTTCCCTTTGCCGCCCTCCACCTCCACCACCGCAAGCAACCTCCCTTCCCTTGACCTCCACCACCACTAGAACCCTCCCCTCCACCACCACCCTCCTCCCTTCTGTGGCACTCCTTACCAACCCAGAATTCCAGAGTCACCACAATCCAACAGCCAAATACACATAAACAAAAATTACCGAAATACAAAGAGAATGATGCACTTACAGTAGAGAAAGATATCACAATACAATGTTCAAAGAGAGAGAGGAACGGCAGCAGTGAACCACATAGCTAGGGGAGAGCAAGGGCCAGGGAGGTAATGAGTAAAGGAGGGATCAGAGAGAGAGAGAGAGAGAGAGAGGGAGAAAAAAAAATTAGAGTGCGAGATAGATAATGTGAGATACAAAGACAGAACGAGAGAGTGAGTGAAAGAGATAGGCGGAGAGATAACACGAGATACAGAGACAGAATGAGAGATGGTCACTGTAAAGAGAAAGGGCGGAAATTAGGGCAAGTGGAATGAAAGGGGGAAATCTAGACGCAAAATAAACTTTAAGGACCAGAATGACGCCATTTAACTTAGATCAATTTTGCATCAGAGGGCATATATCATGGCAAGATCATATTTCAGAAATAAAACGACATTGTTTAAATCAAGAAAAATAGAGAGGTTGAGCGCCTGAAGTTGGAAAATGGTGGAGGAGCAACCGCACAACACTTCTGGTGGTGGCAGCCACGCAAGACAAAAGTCATGATTAAGAGATTGAAATTGAATATAAAAAAACCCTAAGAAAAAAAATCACACTTTTTTAATCACTGTTTGCAACTATGTCCTTTTATTAATTGGATTTCAAAAACAGCATTATTTAAATCAAGAAAAATAGAGAGGTTAAGCGCCTGAAGTTGGAGAATGGTGGAGGAGCAACAGCACAACACTTCTGGTGGTGGCAGCCATGCAAGACAAAAGTCATGATTAAGAGATTGAAATTAAATATAAAAAAACCCTAAGAAAACAAATCACCCTTTTTTACTCACTATTTGGAACTATGTCTTTTTGTTAATTGGATTTCAAAATGGCAAAGGAAAGGATTTGTAAGATAATCTCCTTTTGTGATTGGAATTAATTTACATGAATTAAAAGAAAAAAATTTCAATTCTGTTAATTTGTTTAATGAGGAATTGAAAAGAAAATATTTTGATGACAACAATGTCCCTAGATTAGGCTAGTCAGAAAAACTTAAAAAAAGAAAGGGAGGGCAAGTTATAACTATCTATCAATTAAGAATTTATTATTTCCAATTCACATGAAATCCAACTATTTTTTCTAAAGGATTTCAAGGTTTTTCATTTTTTTTTCAAATCCCACCAAATCAAATCCTATTTTAAATTTTATTCATTCAAAACATATGAAAGTCCATCATACCAATTGTTGAATCGACTGGCTAGGGTGACCCGCAAACAACTCAAATGGATTGGTTGTTTAATAGTTACTTTTTCTAATTTTGTTTTTTAAGTTGGTACTTAAAGTCGTTTGGTTTTATGGGTTTGGACTAGGGGTATTCATGGGTCGGGTTGGGTAGTGACCCATTATGCAAACCGCCAAGCTTGGGTTTAGAAACAATAGAATCGATTTCAACTCGATTTGGTACAGGTTGGATTTGGGTCAAGTGGCTTCGGGTTTGGCCCGATAAATTTGTGTGTAAGTGGTGGGTTGGGTCAGGTTAGGCCGTTCAAGGTAGTGATCCACCAACCAAACCACCAAAGTCGGGTTCACAAATCTTGAAACCAATTTTGACTCAGTTTAGGTTCAGGTTGGTGGTCGGATGGATTTTTCAACATCCCTAGTTTGGACAAATCATGTCCTAGACAGATTGATGGTACAATTGGCCTCGCCGGTCCGATTTTCAAAATATTATATAATAGATAAATTATTGAGTACATGAAAAGGGGAGGGACTAACTACATTTATTTTACTAGTTTTTCCATGTGTCAAAGTATAAAAAGCATTATATATGTTGGTTTCTTTTTTCAATATGAGTAGTACATATTTTGTAAGTACAAATAGTCTGTTAAAATTAGTCATGTGTGACATCTATTTCTGTAGCACATGAAAAGTCCTCCTATAATGTTCATACAATTAGGGTGTGGACATGGGGTTGAGGCGCTTAGCCTAGTACCTAAGCTCTTTGATAATCATGTCTAAACTTAGTTTGTCAATCCTTATCCCAAAAACAATTTAAATGCTCAAATTCATACAGTTAACCCATAAGTACTATTTTAAATAAACAAATATTTATGTAACAACTAGTTATAAGTGATAGGTACGCAGCTTAAAAGATTAGGTTGATTTCTTATAATTTATTGAACAAGTCCCAAAGCACTATAAATTACTGGTTAACTTGAACAGGTTTGGTGACTAATAGGCTATATGTCCACCTTACTTCTAATTATCTTTCAATTTAAAAAAAAAATTTTGAATGATAACTAGCATAAATAGCCTTCATGTATGATTGCTACTTTTAGCGAGCAATTTATAATTTCTTTACTAAAAACTAACTTATGATTACTATTAGCAAGGAAATTTATCTCTCCTTGCTAATAATTCTTTCCCACTAAACAAAAGAATTACCCCTGGTTATTTTTGTGGTCACCATTACCGAGGACATTTGTATGGTTGCTATTACATAAATTGATTACTTCTTTTAGTAAGGAATCTATGCGTTCCTCGCTAACAACTTTATATTATACATCTAGTGAGGAACAATGTGCCTTGAGAAATGTTTACACTCTTAGCATTTGCGACAAACGCAAACTTTGTTGCGAAAGGTTATTAAGTTTTTTTGGGAGCACAAGCTTTTGTCGTAAAAATTCTTTTTCAAAACCTTTTTGCAACGATTTCTTTGTCTCCTCACTAATACGTTTATCTTCAATCACCATTTGTGAGGAATGTTACTTTTCACTACAAATTTAGTCTCCCGCCACCCATCTCCCTAAAAAAAATTCCCTCCAAAGATTTTGTGACTAGTATTGGCGACAAATTTTACATTTGTTGATAAATGTGGTCATTTGAAGACTTTAGCGAGGAATCGTGATTTTTCCTGCTTGTTGATGTATATATGTATATATGTACTAGGGGTAGTTTAGTCTTTTTGGTATTATGGGTAGTATAGTCTTTTTTCCTCTTTCTAGGGCAATACTCTAACCTAGCCTATGTATCATGTTGTTTCTATTTATTGTACAGTTACAGTCTTCATATATACAAGTTAACCTTTTCTCTTTCTCTCTTTTTCTCTTTCTTTACTTTCAATAGTATATATATATCTTCATCATTCTAACATGGTATCAGTACCATGGTTTAGTGTCTCTAAGCTTCTCCTTTTCTTGCGTCTGTTCCACTGATTTCTATATACTTTTTATCCAATTTCGATCTATTTTCTGCTATTGTCGAATACTAAAAGTTCTCAAAATTAGATTTTAAAACCATCATCTGATTCCTCTCAGAATTCTCTTTCCAGATTTTAAAAAATCGAACCCAGAAGCCTTGGCATGCGCCCCCACGCGCCTGTCAAAGTTTGGTGTGTAAGATTCACTCTCAGAAGACTTCCACGCGCTCACACCCGTGCAAGGCGCATCGATCAACGCCTCACGCACCCCCACACGCACACAACCACGCGCACTCTGTGACGTCACTCTGCTGTGTCATCCTACTAATATCAGCCACCACGTCATCCGCCACATCAGCCTCCAGGACCCACATCTGCCACGTCACCTATCACATCATCCACCACCTCAGCTGCCACGTCGGCTACCATGTCACCACTAGGACCCACATCTGCCACGTCAGTTGGCGCGTCAACTTCTGGTTCACCTGGGCTCATTTGAACTAATCCAGGTCTGTCTTTTGGGTTATTTTGCACAGTTCATCTATTTTTTGGCCACTTTTGGTCTAGGTTAGACCGTTCCTAGCTAATTTGGGCCTTCTGGATCTATTTTTGGCCTCGGTTTTGCCAAATTCTATACTGGATTTACTGTTTTGGTCATATTAGTCACTTTTTTGGCCAGTTTACTGCTCTTCTTGTCTATTTTGGTTCGGCTCATAGTGGTCCTTAGGTAATTTGGGCCTTCTGACTCTGTTTCGGCACTTAGTTTTGGCTATTTCTGCTTCGTTACTACTGTAGCTGCTATTTTTTGCACTCTTTTCTACTGTGTGGATTGTTTCTGCTTCTAGCTGTTCACTATGGGTCGATCTGAGGTTTCCAGACCTATTATTGTTACTCTAGAAGGTCCCAATTATATACCATGGTCTCAGGCGACGTCTAGTTTCCTTAAGGGAAGGAAACTTTGGCGTTATGTCACTAAAGATATTGAGTTACCGGTTAAGACTGCTACTGAAACAGCTGCTGAGTACACTGAACGTCTTGAGGAGTGGGATAACAAGAATCATCAGATTATTATGTGGTTTCGCAATACTTCTATTCCCTCTATTAGCCTACAGTTTGGGAGATTTGATACTGCTCATGCCATTTGGGATTTTCTGGCTACCAGATATACTACAGCTGATCTGGCATATCAGTATCAGCTTCTGACTTCTCTACGTCGACTAATACAGGACCCTGGATAGTCTATCAGTACCTTCTTACCTCGAATTTATTCTATATGGGACCAGTTGACTCTGTCCGAGCCTAAGTGGGTCAGTGCTATTGATGCTGATTTGTTTGTCACCTATCGCAATCAGCAGCGTTTGATTTTGTTTCTCATGAGCCTCTCTGATGTATGTGAGTCGGTTCAAGCTTCTCTTCTTCATCGTATTCCTCTTCCTACACTAGAGCAGGCTATCTCTGAGCTCTTGTCTGAGAAGATCCACCTTGGCCTTGTTCCGACTTCTCATGTGGACACTGCGCTTACTGCTCCTAGTTCCCGAGCTTGTGGCTCCTCTGGTGGTTCTCGAGGTTCTTCAACCTCTGGTGGTCAATCCTCTGGTTCAGTTTCTCAACTTGATGCATGTATTTTATGTCATGCTACTGATCATCGCTTACTTACCTGTCCTATTCGGGTTTGCAAGCATTGTCGCCAACGAGGTCCTGGCCATTATCGGTCTGACTGTCCCAAGAACCCTACCCACAGAGATACTCTTCCTCATTCCACTGCTGCTATTGCTGAGGCTTCCTCTACTGCTTCTGCCTTTCCTACGCTAATTGATATCAGTGATCTTCCTGCCTTTGTTCAGCAAATTATGTCCGCTTCTGGTAATTCCTCTACTGCCTTGTCTGCCCCTTCAGGTATATCCTCATGGTACTTTGACTCTGGATGTAGTAATCACATGACTGTCCCTTCCCTATACTTACTATAATCCTAAACTCGCTCTTAATCTTGTTTCTGTTGGCCAACCATGTGATCTTGGTCTTACTATTCTTTTCTCCTCTGCTGGTTATGTTGTGCAGGATCCGCAGATGAGTCAGACTCTTGGGATAGGCCATGGACATGGTCGACTGTTCCAGCTTGTGCATCTTCACCTTCCTCTCTCCACCGCTGCCACCACTTCTGCATCTGCTTCGTCACCATCTTTCAGGATTTGGCACTCTCGTTTAGGTCATGTGTCATTAGGTCAGTTACGTTTTCTTGTGTCTAAAGGTGTCTTAGGTCATATTCCTAATGAAGACCTTGACTGTCAGTCTTGTCAGCTTGCCAAATAACCCGCTTTATCTTTTAATAAAAGTACTTTTGTTTCTTTTACTCCTTTTGATTTAGTTCATTCTAATATTTGGGGGCCTTTTCCCACTTCTACTATAGGAGATTCCCAGTATTTTGTTATATTTGTGGATAATTTTTCTCGCTATACTTGGCTTTACCTCTTAGAGAATCGATCCCAATTACAACAAACCTACCATGATTTTGCTCGCATGATCAAAATCCAGTTTTCTCATGATATCAAAGTCTTTCGCTCAGGCAATGCTAAAGAATACTGTGATACCTCCTTCCATACCTTTCTACTATCCCAAGGCACTCTTCCCCACTGTTCTTGCCCTAGTACCTCTCAACAGAATGGGCGAGCAAAATGAAAACACTGTCATTTACTTGATATTACTCGTGCCCCCCTTATTTCTGTTGAGTCAATGCCTTGATTTTGATGATAACAAAATATGGTTTAATGATCTAATAATTCTACTTAGTGTGCAGAGTAATTATTAATTAGATCTTAATTTGAAGATTATCGTAATGGAGGATTTGTGATGCAAAGATAAGAATGGAGAGCATGATGAAATGATGTATTCTACAAAGCTGATATTATAAGAAGATAAAGGAATCTCAAGATGATGAAAATATTAGATTGAAGATTGATAAGCTTGATGAGATGACACATTCAACAATGGTGATCTTATAAGAGAATGAAGATATTTCAAGATGATGGATATCAAGGAAGAATAATCAAAATAATCAAAGTCTTGATTGAGAAGATTGGAGACTTTGAGGACTTGAAGATATCTTGCAAGAATAGAAGAAGAAGAGACCAACTCAAAGACATGGAAGCTTTCTTCGAAGATTTGAAGGCGTCTTGAAGATATGGAAGAAATCACAATACTTGGAAAGCTTTCTTGGAAGAGTTATTGAAGTCCATGGAGAAGCTATATTGATTGAAGAGTTCTAGAAGAAATCTAGAAATGATGATGTTCAAAGAAGAATAGAAAATTAGTTGAAAAAATGAAGATTCTAAGTCATGGAAGCTCTCTTGAAGATCTTGAAGAAGACTTGAATCAATGGATGAAGCATTGATGATGGAAGAGCTCTACAAGTGATTAAAATGAAGATAATTCATCTAGAATGAATTGAAGATGTTCCTTGATTCATCAAGCCTTGAAGAAGCATTTGCAAGCTTTAAAAAGCTTATTTGAATGATCCTTGAAAAGATTGGAAGCTTTGGAAAAGAATGAAGAAAAGCTGCAAAAATATAGTTTTTGGTTAAAAGAGTCGACTCCTCAAGTGAAAAGAGTCGACTCATTCGAACAGAGCCTTGGAAATCTACTGGAAGCTTAAAAGAGTCGACTCCTAGTGTAAAAAGAGTCAACTCATTTCAACAGAGAACAAATTTTCTACAGATTGCTTAAAAAAGTTGACTCCTGGAACAAAAGAGTCGACTCATTTGGACAGTGACTTGAAAAATCTACTGAAATGCAAAAAGAGTCGACTCATTGTGAAAAGAGTCGACCCCCAAACAGTAACGGCTAGTTTTCTGACAGACGATATAGGCAAATATGCAACCAAAACTTCTCCCATACTTCTCTAACAGCTAGAATCGATCCATATTTTTAAATACAAGATACATACAACTTCTACATTGATGAATAGAGTGATTATACCATTGATATCAAGAGCTTGAAGCTGAAAATCTCCTGTGCCTCACTGCCACACATTTTTGTTGAGTGTTTAAGGTTATTCATTGAGTTGTATTTGTTCATATACTCACTAGAAGAGTTACCCATTGTATAACCTTTATTCATTTCACTTAGGTGGGTTTGTAAACCTGTAAGTTTGAGTGTTCTTGGGTAAAAACACTTGTAAGTTTGAGTGAAGCTTGGACAAAATCACTTGTAAGTTTGAGAGAAGCTTGGACAAAATCTCTTGGGTTTTGAAAGCTTGGGAAGAAGCTTTTGTAAGAGTGAGCTGGGCACTTGTGGCAAAACCAGCAGCTATGTAAGAAGTATTACATAGTGAAATTCCTTTGAAAGGATCAAAGAAGAAAGGGCGTAGGCAAGGTTGGCCGAACCTCTACAAATCTGGTGTTCTTCTCTCTTGCCTCTGTTTTGTTTATTTGCTCTCTATAGATGTTTGCACAGATATATACTTTGATATGCACTTTACCTGCTTGATCTACACTTTGATTAATCATTGCAAAAATACATAAACTGTTTTTTGTTGCAATTCTTGATATAAATTCTATAAAACCCAATTCACCCCCCTCTTATGTTGCCTACTTGGGCCAACAATTTCATCTAACTGTCTCGAGAGGTTTTGGGGGGAAGCTGCACTCCCTGTTACTTACACTATTAACCGAGTCCCATCAGCCCTTCTTAGAAACCTCACTCCATTCGAGCGTCTATATGGTACTCCTCCCGATTACCATTCCCTTCATGTCTTTGGTTGTGCCTATTTTGTTTTGTTACAGCCACATGAGCGCACTAAACTGGAGCCTAGATCTTGTCTGTGTTGCTTCTTGGGGTATGGGATTGAGCATAAAGGCTATTGTTGTTAGGATCCTCTGTCTCGCCGCCTTCGAGTCTCTCGTCATGTTATCTTTTGGGAACATAAGATGTTATCCTCTTTATCTTCTTTTCAGTTGTCCTCTTCTTCTGCTCCTCCCTATCTTACTAATCCTTCTATTTAGCTTTTTCCTGAGGATGTAGATGTTCCTGCTGTGGTTCCACCTCCTGCTCCTGCGGCTGTTGATGTTCCTGTTGTCCCTTCTGATAATGTTCCCCATATTGCGCCACCGGCTGCTGTCTATCCCATGGAGTCCCCATCTACTGATCTTGCTCCTTCAACTGTACCTTTTGTCCCTCTATCTAGTGATCTCCTTGTCCGTCATTCCACTCGGGTAAGGGAAGCTCTTTCTTATCTTCACGATTATCACTATTTTTCCACTGTTTTAGCCTAGTATGAGCCTCGTTCCTATCGTGAGGTAAGTACTAACCCACTTTGGCAACAAGCTATGATTGAGGAATTATAGGCACTTGATAAGACTCACACTTGGGACCTTGTTGATCTTCCTCTTGGCAATTCTGTTATTGGGTGTCGCTAGGTTTATAAGATTAAGACTCGATATGATGGTACTGTGGAGCGCTACAAAGCCTATCTAGTTGCTAAGGGCTTTACTCAGGATTATAGTATTGACTATGAGGAGACCTTCGCTCCTGTCGCCAAACTTACCTCTGTCAGGAGTCTTCTTGTTGTTGCTGCTATTCACAGTTGGCCCTTGTATCAGTTGGATGTTAAGAACGCATTTCTCAATGGTGATCTCACTGAGGAAGTCTATATACAGCCCCCTCCTGGTCTCTCACCCTCTTTCAATCAGGTATGTAGGTTTCGTCGTGCTCTCTATGGTCTTAAACCAGCGCCACGTGCCTGGTATGCCAAGTTCAATTCTACCATCAGTGATCTTGGCTTCTCTGCTAGTGCCTATGACTCTGCTCTTTTTATTCGTCAGTCTTCCCATGGCATTGCTCTTTTTCTTCTCTATGTGGATGATTTGATTCTTTGCAGGCGATGATGCTCATGGTATCTCTACACGCAAGGACTTTCTTCACCGTCATTTCGAGATGAAAAACCTTAGTCCCTTGAGCTAATTCCTTGGTCTTGAGGTTTCATCTGGCCCTACTGGATATTCTCTTACTCAGACTAAGTATACCTCAGATCTTTTTACCCGTGCTGGGCTTTCAGATAATAAGACTGCTTCTACTCCTCTGGAACCTAATGTTCGCCTTACTTCTCTTGATGGTGAACCATTATCTGATGTTACACTCTATAGACATCTCGTCGGCAGCCTTATTTATCTCACTGTTACTCGTCCTGACATTGCTCATGTTGTCCATCTTGTTAGCCAGTTCATGTCTGCACCTCGCTCCACTCACTATGCTGTTGTTCTTCGCATCCTCTGGTATGTCAAGGGCACCCTTTTCCATGGTCTACATTTTTCCAATCAGTCCTCTCTTCAGCTCCATGCCTACTCTGATGCTGATTGGGCCGGAGATCCTATGGATCGACGTTCTACCACTAGCTTCCGTTTCTTTCTAGGTGACTCTCTTATCTCTTGGCGTAGTAAGAAGCAGACCCTTGTTGCTCGCTCTAGCACTGAGGTGGAGTACCGTGCTCTTGCTGACACCACATAGGAACTTCTTTGGCTTCAGTGGCTACTTCAGAACATAGGCGTCCAACACTCTGAGGCTACTGTGCTTCATTATGACAATCGCAGTGCCATACTAATTGCTCACAATAATGTCTTTCATGATCATACTAAGCATATTGAGATTGACTGTCACTTCATTCGCCAACATATGGTTCGCGGTGCAATCCATCTTCTTCCTATTTCTTCTGCTGACCAGATCGTTGATAACTTCACCAAATCTCTTCTGCTTGGTCAGTTTGATGCTTTTGTCACCAAACTTAAGTTGGTCTCTGCTAAACCTCCTTGAGTTTGAAGGGGGGTGTTGATGTATATATGTGTATATGTACTAGGGGTAGTTTCGTCTTTCCGATATTATGGGTAATATAGTCTTTTTTCCTCTTTCTAGGGCAATACTCTAACTTATCCTATATATCATGTTGTTTCTATTCATTGTACAGTTATAGTCTTCATATATATAAGTTAACATTTTCTCTTTCTCTCTCTTTCTCTTTCTTCACTTTTAACAGTATATATATATATATCTATATATATATAGATATTTTCATCATTCTAGCACTGCTAAAGGGGCACATTTAGCATGAAATACGGTTCCCTTACTAAAAGGCCAATTGCTTGTAGTTATTTTCACGAAATGCAGCTAGCCTATGAGTTGTTGCAGTTTCTTATATTTGTAAAAGATGGGATGAGACCTTACACTTAGAACAACAGAAACATACCAAAATTAAAAAATGTTAAACATCAAGTAGCAGAGAAAGTAATAATCATGAATAAAGTCTAAGATTAATGGTGATAGTTTGTCTTTATTTGCTACATGGACAGCTCGATATGGCTAGCTATGGTACCGATATCCACGGCATAGTAGAAGAAGTTCAATTTTGATAAGTAGCAATCCTGCATTTCTATGTGTAGCTGCACATTCCATACACGCATGAACTTCCTTTATTGCACTTCTTGTTGCAGTTCTCACTAGGAATGGCAACGGAACGGGTTCGGAGCTGGTTTATCCCAATCCTATCCCGCCGCGTTTAGAAAAATCCTCTCCCATCCCTATCCCCATCCGAAACCCATGACGGATTGGCACTCAACCCCACCCCCGCCCCGTTTAAGAAAACCCCACCCCGCCCCCCGCCCCATTTAAACATTATATAGCTAAAAAAAAAAAAAAAAAAAAAAAATTTAAACCCCATTAACCACTTTACTATACATTGATTAGGCATATACATAAGTATACATTCTACATCCATCCAAAACTTTATAGTTAAAATTTCACTACCTACATACTTAGTATATATATAATATTTTTTTGAGAATTTATTTTTTGCTAAGTAAAAAATAAATAAATATTGGGTAATTGGGGCGAGTTCGAAGTACTGGCAATCTAAACCCACCCCCATCCTGAACCCGAGTTGGGTTAGCCTCTTAACCCCATAACCCGCCCATACCTCGATTAATTCTCCCCAAACCCGTCCCATTAGGGGCTGGGCAAGGCAGAGCAAATTGCCATCCTTAGTTCTCACAATGCTTCTTGTTGGATGATGGATTCACGCACTCGCCTTTGCAACATATCTCATAGCATTCACAGTTCTTCCCACACATGCCGCAGTTGAGCCTGTCCATTGTCACGTCTACGCATTTCTTTTTGCAGCAATCTAGCCCGGGGCTGCCCTTGACCCAACAAACCCTGGGGTATTTGTTGCATGTCATGACAACCCGGAGTAAATTTTCGGCATGAAAACGGCTAGTACCTCTGACTGAAGTTAGATCTTGGCTTTCGACATAGAAGTATCATAAGTCTCCATTAATGCAGCAGGGTCATCCTCATTAGGAAAGACTAATTCTTTCTTAGCTGGCATTGCCGCAAGACTGATGGCCATAACCACGAGAGTGGACATTACAAACAATATCTTGTGGCACTTCATGGGGTTGGGGAGTGTGTGTGTGTGTGTGTGTGTGTGTGTGTGTGTGTGTGTGAGAGAGAGAGAGAGAGAGAGAGAGAGAGAGATAGATGACTGCTGTGGATGGAATAATGGAGGTTGACAAAGCGATTTATAGAGAGGTGAAGAGGAGTGGAATAGATTTAGGAAAAATTATACTGTGTACCCCTATACTTTACACCAAATCTCATTTCAGGAATTTTATTTTTATTTATAGTAACTAAGCTCTTACACTTCGACCTTCTGCTTTAAAAATGTATAAAAAAATTACATGTGACAAGAACATGAGCTTTTTAAGGGACAAAGGTGTAAAATTTAACCCATTCTCCACCCAAACACTATGAGTAATATTGCAAACGAGTTGAATTTGAGAGTATTTATATGAAACCTAAATACATTATATACATTACAAATTTGATTTTAAAGTGATTTAAGAGAAATTTTTGGTAGTTTATCAAGGAAGGGACAAGATTTTATATATTTGCTTCTTGACTTGTGGTTGTCATATGTGAATTTTTTGTTTATTTTTCTAATGCATGTTAAAGGTTGATATTGTAACAAATTAGAAGTGAAAGGGTTTAATTCTTATAAATAAAAATAAAAGTCCTGAATTGAAATTTAGGGTAAAGTGTAAGAGTATAAAGTATAATTAAACTATAAGTTTATGTTTTTAGCTGTTGATTAGTATTGGAGTGGCCTAATTCAGTGGCTTCAATAAGTAAACGGAAGTTAGGCTCCTAAAGAAATTATAATATGCCTATAAGGGGGATATACTATATAGAGACGTAACACAAAGTAGATTTATTATAGGCAGGTAGGTAAGGCTCCTCTATCTTACCATCAGTGCATAGGGCAATGACCAGTGACCTGCAAATGACCAGGCCATGTCATGAATGCATGGCTTGAGCTAGGATGGGTTGTTAGACGCTCATGCAGGCTTGTTTAGCGAACATGTATAAGAACACTTCAACCTTATTCACGCATCAAGCTTGGCTATATGCTAAACAAATCAAACTTGAGTAAGATAATCAAGTTAGGATCACTTAAACTAGTGAATAGATGATGCTTACAGCTAGAGAAATTTGCTAAAAGAAAAGTGCTTAGAAGTAAAATTGTGCTAGACTTCTACAAATTGCCAGGGAATCCAGACCCTACATTCCATGAGGATATGGAGCTGGGTCTGATATTGTAGATCATGACAAACACTCTAGTAAGTACCAATTTTTCACCCCAACATTTTTTTTTTTTTTTTCCTTTCTTCGTGTTCGGAAAATCTTAAATTGCTCCCATATCAAATTCATCCGAAATTGTAAAATTCACTCTATGGGCAAGAGTTCTAATGGCCATTGGGACAAAGTCCAATTAAATCTGGTACCTTTTTTAATTACTGGGAACAAAATTAATGTCCTCAGTTTACTGCTTATAGAGCTAATAACCTAAGGAAAGCTGAAGAAAAAAAAATTTACTATCTTTGCGGCTTAAAACTCTTCCAAACGGCAAAGATCATTACTGCTTCTAATGGAACCGCGGCCTTCAATTTTTGTTTCGTCACATCATTTCGATTAGGTGATTGATGAGAATTAATGCTGCAAGACCTTAGATTTTAATTTATTTTTGGTTCATAGACTAAGTCCGCCAGAATTACTGTGGCCATTTATTTGGCATATGATCCTTCGAGATTAGGTAAATGGCAGAAATTGCATTTCCCATCAATAACATTGGTCATCCAAGTAATTTTTTCAATTATTCTAAGAGAATTAGGAAAATCACGGGTGAAGCAAGGTCAAATAAGGACCGAAGGATACGATAAGTAAAAATGTGAAGGTGACCGCGAAGTTTATATATTTTACTACTTGGGTTCCTTGCAAAACTTTTGTGGCCGAACATTTCTGGCCTAAATTTGCATCAAAAAAATATTAATCTTCCACAATTTATAGAACTTACTTCATTTTTATTTACCCATACTCCAAAATTAATAAATGATATTTTAATTGGTTTCCTAATCAGTTTCACATTTTATTTTTAACCAACATCTAATTTTGTGAACAGTTGTTTAAAATCAATGAAGAGTAGCTAGGTACTTCTGAATTTCCAGCATTCTGCCCATTTGTAAAATGACGTTTTCAAAAAGATGGTAAATTATTATTATTTATAGTTGAATTTAAGCACTGGTACCAAGTGTGAACTCATTGAACTTTTTGGATGAAGTCCAGGAAATTTCTTAATGAGCATGTAGACTACTGTTTTGTTTATGACTTGTAGACAGCTAAATTTTCCAACAAAAGTAGGACATTATGTGGATGGAAGAGACACCTTATGCTTTCAATGATACACATATGCTGAATCATTGATAACGAATGTTACAATTACATAGATGAAATTAAAGAATAAACACATATTGGCAAAGCAAATTAAGGACTAGTATATCTAGCTGTACCAATGGTCTTATCTTGTATTATTTATGCATAGCTGCACATTCCATACCCACATGAACTTCCTTTCTTGCAATTGTTATTGCAAAAGCCACAGTGTTTCTTGTTGTTCCATGGGTTCACACACTTGCCTTCGCAACAAATCTCAGAGTACTTACACATCTTCCCACACATTCCACAGTTGAGCCAATCTGTCAGCACATTTACGCACATCTTCTTGCAGCAATCAGGCCAAGGGCTGCTCCCCTTGGCGCCACAAAGCATAGGGTACTTGTCGCATGTCATTGTGGCACGCCATGGTTGCCATGGTTGCCACGTTTGGGCAACAAATCGGCTTGTCCCATGAAGAGAAGTTGGACGTTCTTGGCTATCAATTTTCAATCCTTCTTCGCTTGATGTTGCCAAAAGTGTCATGAACAAAGCCATTAGCATGGCCAACATGAACAAAATCATTAGGCACTTCATGTTGTGGGTTGAGAGAGAGATCTAGAGAGAGAGAGAGAGAGAGAGAGAGAGAGAGAGAGATTTGGGATGATGAAGTAGCTAAGGAAATGAGGTTAATTAGTATATATAATTGCTCTGGACTGGGGAATGTAGGTTGATAACAATGCTATTTATATTGGTGAAAACGAGTTTGGTTTGGTGACTGCGGGGTAGTCGTATTCAACGGTCCTTATGGAACTAATTCAAGTAAAAGAAAGTTAGGCTCTTCAAGAAATATTCGAGTTCTTCAAATCAGGGAACAAACAGAGAATTAACGATATAAATAGATTCATATCTAAGTCTATCTTTGTGCAGAAGTCTAGAAAAATGAAGCCCAAAGTATCTATTATTCAAATTCCTGGACTTATAAATCGTTACAGGAGCACTAGTGTGTTCAATATCGTCTATGTTCTGACTTTCGTTAAAATATAAGACCCGCTAGCTGGGTTGACTCATGTTTTTCATTGTACCATTCAAGTAAAAACAAAAAATATATATGCATTTTAAAAAAACAAAAATGCAAGGAAAATTGTGCCATGAAATGAATACTGCGACCAAAAGATTTTGTTCATGGCACAATTTATGTTAGTTATTAAATTATAGTTTTTTTCATAATTGATGGGATTCGAACCCTGGCTTTCTCTTCATATATATTAGTCTTCATATTATATAAACTAAAGTAGCGGAAGCAATCTAAGATTAATTAAGCACACGTACGTACTGTTTAACTAAGAACTTGATCGAAGTCGATTACACGTGAATGTGAATTGCTATACCATCATAGTATGAATCAGCTTGTCTAAGGAGTTTTAACTTGAAACATGATATTCTACATCAAGAGAAATCTTCCATCATTTTGCAAGACGTAGTTTTTATTTTTTATTTCTTTGAAACTGGAAACAGATTGCAAGACGTAGTTGGATCCCAATCTTTCACCTTACTACATGGTTTTCCAAATATTATATTTCCAATCACTAGAAAATAATTAATGAAACGGTGATCATTTTATTGACGTGATAGCACAAACTAATTACACCATGTCAAATACATGTATTGAAATCTAATCACATAAAATTGAAGAAAAAAATTTTCCAACTACTCCACTAATTAATAATGTGCCATGATGATTAAAATTTTAACATATGTATTTGACACAATGTGATAAGCTTGTAATATCACGTTAGCAAAATAACATAGCATCACCTTTGAATTGAATGTTTTCTCACACCCCCAATATATATATAGATAGATAGATAGATGGATAAGTAAATAAGAAAGAAGCTTGTCTAATGGCTTAGATGCTTCGACAAATTGTGGAATATATTTTGTGTTTGAAGGATTGACCTTCGTTCACTTATGGGTGGATGACCATATTTCATAAAACAATTTTCGTATATGCTAAATTCTTGCTCGTTATTTGATACATGTATTAGAAGAATAACATTAGCCAAAGCCCGTGATAGAGCAATCATTTGCCTTTATTGTCACCATAACCTTGAATTCTTCTTAATTACCCATTTAGTTCTTATTATAACTGCACAGCATGTGTTTTCTTTTGCTAGAAGTAGCAACCAGCGGGTTTGGATTTTTTGCATTCTATAGTTGTGGGTTTGAATTTTTTCCATTCTATAGTTGAAATGGAAATCTTTATTTTATCAATTAATTAACTATTTGAGACCAAATAGGATTACTGAAATTACATAGTTTTACATTAAAATTTATTTTCTTATATATAATCTCAAACTTATTTATTTTCAAGAAAAATTAAGGTTAATTCATCTGTCCCTTCATTTTAGTGTTGATTGATGTCAACTCATCAATTAATAGGATAAAGCATGAAAGCAGAGGAACCGAATCCCAGCCGGCATATCTAAGTGTAGCTGCACATCCCACAAAGGCACAAACACATGAGCTTCCATTCTTGCACTTGTTCTTTGTCAGGGACTACAGTGCTTCTCGTCGACAGATGGGCTCACACACCCGCCTTAATTTGCAGCATATCTTCAAAAAGCAAGTAGCCATTTGACTTCCTAAAGATAGGAAATAAGAAGCGGTCAATTCTTAACTCTTCAACGGTCACGCAGAGATTGCCTGTCATCACAGCAACATATTGTTTACTGCAACAGTCGACTCTAAGGCTGTGTGTGGATTAAGTATTTGATGATGAAAAAAAAAAAAAAAATATAAGAAAAAAAGAGAATAAAAGTGTGTTTTGTTCTCTTTTTTCTTTTTCTTGACTTTTTCCTTGATAAATTCAGGTTCGAAACACAGCCTAAGGATTCTTGTCACATGCCATCTCAGCGCAGGGAATTTGGGCAAGAAAATGACTATTCTCTTGAAGAGATGGTTCTTTGCCTTCACTATTTGGTGCTACAAGAGTAATAAGGGTTGTGGTCATACTGGATACCACAATGGTACCACATTATCATGCTGACGTGGTATAATAAACTAATAAATTAGAATCACGTGATCATGTGTAAATCCTAATCATTAAGAGTGTCGTATTTAAAATTTGAATTTTTTTGCCTAAAATAAAATGATTAGAACTTCAAACATTTATATAACCATGTATTATTGGTCCGTTATACCATATCAGTATGATGACATAGTACCACCGTGTTACTCAATATTTTCTCACTCGCTAGTAGCAAGATGAACCAAACCCTTGATATGAAGAGAGAGAGAGAGAGAGAGTGAATTGTTCTTGATGCGAGCAAAGGAAGGGATGATTATGCATCTATAGAGAAAACTTGCAAGAGATATATATGATGTATCATTAATGATGGTCCTTATCAATTGCTGCAGACAATTCTAGTACACGGAACTGGAAGTAATTAGGGTCCATATAAATTTTCCAAGCCATAAATGTGATATGGAAAACGAGTGTTAGGAAAATTAATTTATTTTGTGCCAGGTAAATTAAGAGCTAAAATCTTTTTATATCTTGTATGAGTCTTGAGTGTAATAATCACATTGTAATGACCTTAGATGTTATTAATTTGCCTCTCACAAGCCTCAAGAGAAGAATCAACAAGAAGTGGATGAATTTTGAGAAGATGGGTCTCGTGCAAATCTCAATGAATCTGCCTCTAGCAAATCAATTTGATTGTAGCTACTTTTTTACCAAGATATTATTCGAATTGGAAAATGCTCATTAGAGGAAAAGTTGTAGATCTTTGAGTCTTATTTCTAGAGAATTTTGAATCTTATCAATCCGAAATCTGAAGTTACTGCTAAAATACTAAAGACAGTCAGTGCACCCTACTCTAGTGGACCTCAACCCCACTCTAGCGAGCTCTAACTCCTCCAGCATAAGATCTGTTCCAGTGAAGCCCCCTGACAGGCGGGCTCCACCCCGCTAGAGTGAGGTCCTGATGGTTCAACAATTGTTTGCCAACAAAGAATACCCCACTTCCAGGTTTTACTCTAGTGCGGTGCTTCTTTCAAATATGTCATGATAAAGTGATATATTCTATGAAGGAAACATGGCAGAATGTTGAGGTGGCTATGCATAAACCTTGTGCTTCCAAAAAGAGAAGTTCTTCTCCTCTTTTTTAGGAAACTTGAAGATATTCACGAATTTTTCAAGCATCTTCAAGATGGGCTCATGGAGAGTGAAGGGTGATGATTCCTTGAGGAAGAGAGTTGCGCCCCCGAGAGAAGCTAAGACATCTCTCTCTCTCCTTGAGGTGATATATAAGAAACGAGAGTGTTCTTCATCTAAAAATGGAGAGCATTCTACACTGTCCACCAGGTGTTTGTAAAAAGTCTTGATAAGACTCCACTCATCTTTATCCCTCTATTTCAAAAGAGACTATGGTGGCCTGATGGAATTCAAGTGGGTGGTACGCAAGAATCTAGAGAGAAGAGATTCAAGTGTTTGGGAGAGTAGCTTGTGGTAATTCAAGTTGCTAGATCGAAGAGAGTAGCTTGTGGTAATTCAAGTTGCTAGATCGAAGAGAGTAGCTTGTGGCGATTTAAGTTACTAGATCGAAGAACTTCATCATGGGCTCGGTGGAGAATCAAGTGTTAGAACAAGTTCGTGGATTTAGATGGTGTGCAAGCTGCAAGATTCAATCCTAGTTGTGGACTCAACGGTGTGAAAAGATTGTAAGGCATTCTTGTACTTTGTTCCTTATATATTACTTGTTCAGAGTTGGACTAGGTCCCGTAGTTTTCTCCTACAAGGGTTTTTATGCTAAAAATCTTGTGTGTTGATGGTTGTGTGTTTATATTTATGTTTATGGTTTGCTTTAGATTAATCATTGTTAACACTTGCTTAAAAATGAGTAAAGACCTATTCACCCCCCTCTAGATTCATCTTAAGGTATAAATTCATATTACCAAGAACACTTGATTTTCTCAATTGGTATCAGAGCAGGACACTCTTAAAATTGTTTTCAAAATTATTTTTCTTGAGTGAGGTCCTGAAAGTACTTCTAGTAACATAGATTTGTCTAAAGAAAGTATATTGACTATTCGTTCACCACCTCTTATGGAAGAGCCTATTTATTGTGCTGCATATAATCCATCTATGTACACGAATGCTCACACATCTTCCTCTACATAATGACATGTAGGTTGAATATGATAGTTGCCTTGACCATAGTAAGACTCTTGAGTCAAATCACGATGACTCAATGAGTGATAAGGATAATGATGATGAGATCATAGACCTTCAACAAGCCTATAACCAGTCGTTTCAAGAAAGTTACAAGTTGAGAAAAGTCAAAATTAAATTGACTATAAAAGTGAGGACTTTAGAAAAAGAGAAGGATGCATTGAAACAAGAACTTATTAAAACTCAAACTCTTATAAGTCAATTGAATACTCAGAAGGTGACTATTAGTGATAAGGTCAATATTCTTGAGATAGAGAGTCACAATAAAGATGAGTCTAGGAAAACTTTTGAGGAAAAAGTGAAAAAGCTTGAAACTGAACTTGCTAATACTCATTTGTCTTTAAAGAAATTTGATGCAGGTTCATAAAAGATTGATGAGATTTGGAATGTACAACGGATCTCTTATGATATGATTAGAATTGAATACACAAAGAAGGATTCTAAATCTTTCCAATCGGCAAGTAAGCCTAATTCTATAATAGCTCAATTTAAATCTTCTGTACCAAGTAAAGCTAAACATGCTAAGGTTGTTTTCTCATGCCACCATTATGGAATTAAGGGGCACGTTAGGCTTAACTGCCCTAATTTGAAGACCAAGGTTATGACTTTCAAGAAGAACACCACCACATATGCATGTGTTGTGCCAAATATTGAGACCAAGCCTACTAGGTTTGTTTCCATTTGTCATTATTGTGGTGTTAAGGGTCATATCCGGCCTCATTGCCCTAATTGGAAGACTAAGCATGTGTCATAGGGGCAAGTCTTATTGAGTAAAGGCTATTTGTGTCATAAACTAGGATGTACTTCATGTTTGTTCTTTTGGTCCTAGTGTTATGATCAATTTTTGTAATTTTGTTTTTCTTTTGTTATATTTTTATTTTTTTTAAAACACAAAAATAAAAAAAATAAAAATAAGGGGTTTTGTTGTTCTTAACTTATATTCATAGTTTTGATTGATCTATATTTGACTTCATGTGATAGAATCAAACTACATGTTTTTAGAGAAAAGTTCTTTATTCATGCTAAATATGAACTAAGTGTCTTGTATGTCCGAGTGATGATTTTGATAATTGAATTGATACTTTGATGCACTTTCATCGAGAAGAAATATGTTGAGTCTAAAAATGTTTCATTTGAATTCCTTGAGTATCGTGTATGAAAAGATCTATGATTGCATATCCTCTCTAGAGTTTATATTCTTAAATGTCTTGTCTTCCTCTGGTGCTTTCACAATGCAAAAGAATATCTAGAGTGAGCAGCTGGTTAAAAAAAAAAATTATTGCAAATTCAAAAGAAATTTTATACAGTCTTAACCAAGAAAAAGGCTACCTATGAGTGTAAAGTAAAAGCTAATATAGGCGTTCGCCAAAATGTGCAACAGGGTTTGAAGCATCACAGAGAACGCTACCTTGCTCACTAGAGTGAAAACCGTCTTCGGCCTCAAAAGAATGAGTTATTGAAAGGTGTTATGCATTTAAGCCTGCCTTTGCATTTTTTAATAATAAGCTTTGATTGATTTTTAATCGGTTTGATTTTCATGCTACATAATATTTCTTGTGAGTTCTTGATTCAAGTACTAACAAATATGCTTTTATTTTTAAGGCTTGATCTTATTATTCTTGATGCTCACACACTCACTTTGTCATTTGGTTATGACCATCATCATCTTGTTGAAAACTTGATGTGATCTTCATCTTCGACATGTCTTCATGAACTTGAGTACTTGATATGTCTGTTTGAGTTCTTGCCATATGAATCTCTTTTATAGGTTTCTAAAATATTTGTGATTGTCAAGTTTAGTATCTTCTTTAAAAAAATTTTCTTTTAGTATCTCGTTAGTGTTGTGGTTGCATTTTGTGTCAAAAAAGGGGGAGAAGTGTTTTGTAATTATTTTGTTTAGTATCTTATTTGTTTTTAATGATTTATGGTTCAACTTAAATATGCTTTGTGTTTATCCAGGTAGCTTGGTTTATTTTATGCATGTGTTGAGGGGAAGTATATTGTTGATGTACTAGTTGAGAGGGAGTAATATTGTTGATCTCTATTTGCTTTCTAATTCACATCCTCTTTCACACTTGATCTTGTGGAAAGTCTTGAGTGCAGGAGAGTTGATTATGTTTTGAAGCTTAGAGTTTGGTTGTTGTTAATATTTATTTTGGGGTTGTGAGTGTTTTCAATGTAATCTTTGGGTTTTGTCACAAAATGGCCAAAGGGGGAGATTGTTAAGAAAATTAGCTCATTTTCTGCCATGTAAATTGAGAGTTAAAATCTTTTTATGTCTTGTGTGAGTCTTGAGTATATTGATCACATTGTAATGACCTTAGATGTTATTAATTTGCCTCCAATAAGCCTCAAGGGAAGAATCAACAAGAAGTGGATGAATTTTGGGAAGATGGGTCGCGTGCAAATCTCAATGAATCTACCTCTAGTAGATCAGTTCAATTGTAGCTACTTTTTGACCAATATATTATTCAAATTGGAAAAGGCTCATTATAGTAAAAGTTGTAGATCTTCGAGTTTTCTTTCCAGAGAAATTTGAATCTTATCAATCCGACATCTGAGTAAAAAGTTACAACTAAAATTCTAAAAATAACCAATGCACCCCGCTCTAGCAGGCTCCAACTCCTCCAGCACAAGATCTGTTCTAGTGAAGCCTGCTGTCAGGTGGACTCCACCCCACTAGAGCAGGGTCCAACTGTTTTAGCAAGAAAAAAAAATTGTTCTAATGAAGCCCGCTGTCAGGCGGACTCCACCCCGCTAGAGCCGGGTCCCGATGGTTCAACAATTATTTGCCGACAAAGAATACCCCACTTCTAGGTTTTACTCTAGTGCAGTGCTTCTTTCAAACATGTCGTGACAAAGTGATATATTCTACGAAGGAAACATGGCAGAATGTTAGGGTGGCTATGCATGACCCTTATGCTTCTAAAAAGAGAAGTTCTTTTCTTCTTTTTCAGAAAACTTGAAGATATTCACGAATTTTTCAAGCATCTTCAAGATAGGCTCATGGAGAGCGAAGGGTGATGATTCCTTGAGGAAGAGAGCTGTGCCCCTGAAGCTAACACATCTCTCTCTCTCGTTGAGGTGATATACAAGAAATGAGAGTGTTCTTCATATAAAAACAGAGAGAGCCTTCTACACTGTCCACCAAGTGTTTGTAAAAAGTCTTGAGAAGACTCCACTCATCTTTATCCCTTTATTTCGAAAGAGACTATGGTGGCCTAATGGAATTCAAGTGGGTGGTAAGTAAGAATCTAGAGAGAAGAGATTCAAGTGTTTGGGAGAGTAGCTTGTAGTGATTCAAGTGGTTAGATCGAAGAGAGTAGCTTACAGTGATTCAAGTTGCTAGATCGAAGAGCTTCATCATGGATTTGATGGAGAATCAAGTGCTAGAACCAGTTTATGGATTTGGATGGTGTGCGAGCTGCAAGATTCAATCTTAGTTGTGAACTTAACGGTGTGAAAGGGTTGTAAGGTATTCTTTTACTTTATTCCTTATATAGTGCTTGATTAGAGCTAGATTAGGTCTTGTGATTTTCTCCCACAAGGGTTTTTACGATAAAAATATTGTGTATTGATAGTTGTGCATTTATATTTATATTTATGGTTTGCTTTAGATTAATCATTGTTAACACTTACTTTAAAAATGAGTAGAGACCTATTCATCCCTCTCTAAATCTATCTTAAGGTATAAATCTATATTACCTAAAACACTTGGAATTGCCCGCTTAGACGAAGAAAAGGCGAAAGAACCCACAAAATTGTAATTCATATGCAGTGATAGATTTTCGGTAAGTGAATTATTAGTAGCACGCTTAGACGAAGCTTCCCCGTAAGAATTGCACGCATGCCAGAGGTGGGAATGAGTCATAGAATGATAGAATCCAGAGTCCGCTCTTTGCCAACGTCACATCAAAACTGAAAACCCTATTGAATTTGTGAATAACAAAGAGATTACCATTCATTTCATCTTCTTCTTTTTTCTCCTTTTTTTCTCTCTAGATCTTTTCCTGATATCTGTGTGCCAAAACCTTATTAACTATGGTAAGCTCACATTTGAAATGAATTGGGGTGATGTTAGCTCGTGTTTTTCTTTTTTCTTTATTGTTTTCTGCAGACCATATACCCAAGTAAAATTTTATTTTTTGCACTAACATGCGTTTTTCAAACGAAATCAAATCTTTCCAAGAAGTTGAATAGCCTCTTCGTTTACTTGATTCACTCTAACCACCAAACAGGCCATTGAACTTATTACTTTCATTTCTGTAAACACAGAAGTTTTATAATGTCTTCAGCTTTTAACATAGTCCTTGCACATGACAGCAAATTATTGAGGTGATTTTGCAATTTTATCGTGTCCAAACAGGTTCGCCGGACTCTCATGCGTAACCAAATCAAAGCCTGCATTGTCAAACTCAACAGAGTAATGGCTTATTTCTACATTCTGAATATTAGTTACAAAAGCACTTTCATATCTCTGTTGCATTTCGACTTTGCTAATTGGGTCAATAAGCATTTGGCCAGGGTTTGGCTAATCTCCAGTAAAGCCCTGGACCCCGCTGACTAATCAGATTCCGCCATGGAAGAATTTTCATTTGATCAAGTGCGCATGACATAAGCAAAAGTACATTGCAGATGAGAAAATGGCCATGACAATCCATTTCCCATCAAACTTAAAATTAAGCAAATCTTTAAATGCTACATAGTCTGATACAACAGAAAATGCATTATATTAGAGCCGTTGTGTTGTATCTATTATGTAGGACATTATAATCTTTTTTTTCATTACTCTTCTTCTTTTTCCTCATTATAATATTTTTTTTCCCTTTTCATGTATTTTTCTTTTCCATTGTTTGGCCATGATTTTTTTCTCTATATTATTTTTTTTTTAATTATTTAGTTCAAGATTGAGTTCTGCTAATGTATTGCATCATTTTAATTCAATGGCTTATCCTCTTTGTTTTTTTTCTCCCAATTGTTTTGCATCCTTCTAATCTTGAGTTTTGCTTAATTACATGCCTAATTATAGTACGTTGTTTAGCACCAAAGATGAAAATTTTAGATTTTGAAGTTAGTTCGTTTGTATTGTTAGTGTATTATTTCTTTATTAAAATCTTGGCTGACTATTTGTCCCTTATAGTTTTTGTCATGCAAACCTTTTTACTATTTTTATTTCTTATATGAAAAAACTCATTTCACAAGCTTTACTCTGTATGTTTTTCTTTTCTTTCTATATTGTCATGTGGCATGAAGGAAATTAGTAACCTACAATATTGATGTTAGTATTTTTTTTTATTCTTCGGAAAATAACAATTGATGTTAGTGTTGCAGGAACTCTTTATGCACAATTCTTCTTTCATGTTGTTTTGCCTTATAGTGCAACAATTATTTTCAAGTTATAATAAATTTTAGTTTTACATTCTCGACAATGTCACAAATTTTTGAAATATTTTTCATTTATGTTTTTTTCTGAAGTTTGATTCTCCTATTCTCTTAAAATCATATTTTGTTCTTCTTTAAATCATGAAGCCAATTATCTTGTGCATGGAACCGGGTAACAAGCTAGTTATATATAAAATAAAATTAAAAAACATGCTAGTTCTATAATTAAATTTTTAAATTCTCTTTCTCTTCTCCAAATTTAAATAGGAATTGTATATTTGTCTCTCCTAATTTTTTATCACGTAAGTTATTACATTAAATATCTAGTCAAAAACAAAAAATAATGAAGGTTATATGTAAAAATAAAAAAAAAAAAAGGAATTACGAGGCATGCCAAATTCACAAACGTTACATAACAAGTTTACAAATTTAAGCCGTTAGGATTTGCTTTTCAAAAGTTAGGTTTTGAAAGGGAAACAAAAAATAAAGGTAGTGTTTGCTGACAAAAACAACAAACGGAACATTAAAAAAATCCCCTTTTGTACCAAAAAAAATAAAAAGAAAAAGTTAGAAGCTAGTTGAAAATTTGCAAACCAAACATTGTTGACTTAAAAGCCAAAAATAAATAAATGGGTCAGATAATTTGGACGAGTTTTTAATCTTGAATAATTTAAGGCAATAAACTTTTTTTAATCTTGAATAATTAAGGCCATAAATTTTAAATTGTGCCCTTTTCTTTATATCTGTGAATTACTTGGCGAAGTAATACTACTGTGGTTTCCATTTTTGGATCTGGGAAGCACTGTGTTTTGGGTTGGGCTGGACTGGACTGCGCTTTGGTGAATGAGTGTTGGGTTTAGATATCCAAATGGACCATAAAATGAGTGAGCCATAAGCTGCAGCGTTGGCCCAATACACTTGTAATTAGGCTCGAGATGGACCACAAAATTGATTTTGGAGATTTTGTGCCATAACTTCGGTGCCGGCCTGATTTTTGCTTTTTTGAGCCTAAGCTTCAGTGCTAACCCAATTTTTGCTTGTTAATTGGGCCCAAGTGGGCTATACATATGATTTTGGGTCTTAGCTTCAGCAGTGGCCCAATATCACAAGCTAATTGGGTCCTGGATGGACCATACAAATGGGTTTGGGCCATATGATTCTTCGATGACCCAATTCTTGGGCCTCGCTGGACTGGTAGCTCTGCTGATCTTCGCCGAATGTGGCTCAGCATGGCAACTATAAATATTGTTATAATTGACCCAAACTCTACCATATTTCTCAGCTTCTCCCACAAAATTTTGAAATCCGTCTGAAAGGTTTGCTTTATTTAATATTAAGCCCCACAGCTTTTTAAAACCTTACATGGCCACACTTCTGTTTCATATTAGTATTTAGCCTCAAAACTTATAGAAATATTGTGAAAGGCAACGATAGTTCACTGACCTAAGTCACATAAATTGTGAGCAGGTGCGGGTGCACAAGAGCGCTCTTTGTCACAAAGATTGAGAATAAAAACCTCCTCAAAGCGCATATATATTTATATATTTAATTTATTAAATATAAGGATATTACAATGAAACAAAAAAAAAAAAGAGACAATGATCTTTATAGTTGATGGTTGTGATTCAAAGGTTAGAAGCTCTCCATAGCTTAACTTGGTTACAAGTTTGACACCCAACTCATGTCTTTTGAATTCTCTCAAGCACGCGCTTCAATATGAGCTTGTTCTGGTATGGTTCTCTTCATCATAAGTTTTTAATAGTCTAAAAAACAATTCCCTTATAACTTGCAAGTTTGACCCGAATTTTTCTCTCGTTCGCTGATCCACGCGCTGGTGCGTGATTCATCTACTTGTCTAGGAGGATTGTGTGACTTAGTCATTGACTTTTAATTTTACCCATAAACTTTTTCAATTTATGTATAGCCTTAAGTATTTTGCTATTTTAATTGTATTCCCAAATCTTTTCTTATTTCTTATGTGGCCCAAAAAATTTGATTTTTTTCACAATTAGCCAAACATTCACAAATTTTTAAATGTTTCAAGATTTTTCGATTTTTCCCATTTCAGAATTTTGCCAGAAATTGGCTAAATGGCCATTACTTTTCCTTCCTTCATAGATGTTAACAACAAAATGAGATAGCGCCATTGTCAACTGACGAGCTCACACGGGTATGACATGAAGTTGGAAAAATATACATTGCATGTATTCTTGAGAAAAGAGATACAATTTTCACAGCAATCTTCATTAATCACCATCTCCAGCTTTCCATATTTCAAACTCATGATGTAGAGGTTGCAATGGAGCAAGCTTAGCCGGCCTTTTGCTCATTCGTCCATTTTTATTTCGAGGAATAAAGCGAGTATGAGCTATGAACAAGTTCAAGCCTCACTTCTTCTACCCTCCAAAACCACCACCACCACAGTCCGCCGGCGGCGGCACCGCCACCAAGTCATTCAATGCTATAATTAATCGCCTGTCATCTGAAGGCGCAAATGAGGACGTCCTTCTCACCTACTCCTCCATGCTCAAAACCAACACTCCGCCAGACGCCTACACATTTCCTAGTCTATTCAGAGCCTGCACTTCTCTGAGCCTACTCTCTCACGGGCTTTCTTTCCATCAACACATCATCGTTAATGGGTACTCTTCTGATGTATACATTGGGTCTTCCTTGATCAACTTCTATGCAAAATTTGGGTACACCGTCCATGCCCATCAAGTGTTTGAGATGATGCCGGAAAGAAACGTGGTTCCGTGGACTGCTATCATTGGCTGTTATTCTCGAGCAGGTGATGTCGATACAGCATTTTGTATGTATAATCAGATGCGACATGAAGAAATTCAACCCAGTTCAGTTACCATGTTAGGCTTACTCTCTGGAGTTATGGAGGTTACCCATGTGCAATGTGTCCATGCTTGTACAATACAATATGGTTTTGGGTCTTATATACCTGTGGTGAATTCTATGTTGAATGTATATGGTAAATGCGGTAGAGTTGATGATTCTAGTGACATGTTTGAATTGATGGACAGAAGAGATATAGTGTCATGGAATTCCTTAGTTTCAAGTTATGCCTTGGTTGGGAATATAGGGGCAATATTGCATCTAATGAGCAGTATGAGGATTGAAGGTGTGGATCCTGACCAACAGACATTTGGGTCACTGGTGTCTGCTACTGCAAGGCAGAGTAATCTTGAAATGGGAAGATTGGTTCATGCTCATATATTAACTGCCGGATTTGAATTAGATGCACATGTTGAAACATCACTTATAGTTATGTATTTAAAATGTGGAAATTTTGATGATGCTTTTCATATGTTTGAGCATACTCCAGATAAGGATGTGATCTTATGGACAGCAATGATATCAGGGCTTGTACAAAATGAATGTGCAGACAAGGCGCTGATAGTGTTCCGAAGGATGTTAGTTTCAAATGTTTTACCATCTACCGCCACCATAGCTAGTGCACTTTCAGCTTGTGGCCAACTGGGTTCCTTGACTCTAGGAACTTCAATTCATGCCTACATGTTACGGCAAAGAATACCGCTAGACATTACTGCCCAGAACTCTCTTGTAACTATGTATGCAAAGTGTGGTCGCCTGGAGCAAAGTTGTGCTGTTTTCAATACAATGAATAAAAGAGACGTGGTTTCCTGGAACGCAATTGTTGCTGGGTATGCACAAAATGGCAATGTAGGCAAGTCCTTGTGTTTATTTAATGAAATGAGAACAACCCTTCAAAGACCTGATTCAATAACTGTCGTCTCCCTTCTCCAAGCTTGTGCCTCAATTGGGGCTCTCCACCAGGGAAAGTGGATCCATAATTTTGTCATTAGGAGCTGCCTTGGACCATGCATCTTGATTGACACTGCTTTGGTTGATATGTACTCTAAATGCGGTGACTTGGATACTGCTAGGAAGTGTTTTGACAGGATGTCACAGCATGATCTGGTCTCGTGGAGCTCAATCATTGCTGGATATGGCAGTCATGGTAAAGGGGAGGCTGTTCTAGAAATGTACAGTGAGTTCCTGCTTACTGGGCTTGAACCAAACCATGTCATTTTCCTATCAGTTCTCTCTGCCTGTAGCCACAATGGGCTCGTTGACCAAGGTTTGAATGTATTCTACTCTATGAAAAAGGATTTTAGGATTGAACCAAAACTTGAGCACCTTGCTTGCATTGTTGACCTCCTTGGTCGAGCAGGACGGGTAGAAGATGCATATGACTTTTATAAGAGGATGTTCCTGGTACCAACAGTAGAGGTTTTAGGCATACTCCTTGATGCTTGTCGGACCAGTGGTAATGTGGAACTTGGGGACATTATTGCCAAAGACATTTTCGTGTTGAAACCTATGGATGCTGGAAACTACTTGCAACTAGCACATAGCTATGCTTCAATGGACAGATGGGATGTTGTGAGTGAGGCCTGGATCCAGATGAGGTCTCTTGGCCTTAGAAAACTTCCTGGTTGGAGTTTTATTGAACTAAATGGAACCATTACAACATTTTTCACTCATCACAGTTCACATCCTCAATATGATGATGTAGTTTTGGTTTTGAAACTCTTGAGCAATGAAATTAGGGATTTTGGGATTAACGTCAAAAGCAATGAAATTCAATACATACCATGAAAGCCTGAGTTGATTCCTTGAAGGACAACTGCATGGTCAGGTTGAATGCATCACAGTTGAACCCTTTTCTCCTTTGAAAGATTTTATGGTGGAGAGGCATCTAGCTCATTGTGGCTATGTTCCTCAAGCTCACAATCAACTTGCTTGATGCCGGGGCTGTTTCAACTTTCAAGGTCTTCTTGCGAAGCAGGAAACCAGATGTAAAACTCTGGCATTCAGTGCAGTCATGCTTCAACAGCAAGATGCAAGTAAGTAAAATTGTAATCCTATTCTTTCCCCAAAAAAAAAAAAATGGATGAAATTTAGTGGATGAATCACAGATCAGCATAGCTTAGGAGAAGCCCCTGGTCAGATTTTTCATTGAACCAAGTGGGTGTTACTGGCCATGGGAACAATTTTAACATTCTTTGCAGATTACAGTTTCTTCCTCAATTTGAAGAGACCCTGAAGATAACTTTTGGGATATGACCTCGAACTGAGCTAGCAAAACTGCTTCTACAAAGATGTAATACTAACTGATTGGATTTGACGAGAAAAATGCATTGTTTCAGATTTTGAATAAACAAAGTTGGTGGAGGCGGCACATTCACTTTTCTTGAAGGATGAACCTACTATCTATACAGTTTGGATACTGATTGATGCTTTTTGAAACAACAGGTATGCAGAACTTCCAGGATAACCTGCTAGTGAAGCTCGTGAGGCTGATTACTTGCAAGTGGCGTGCATACCAGGTGTCACTGTGCAGATTGGATGGTGAGTGAATTATGGATCAATTACTAGATTCTTGCAGGTAGATCACAAAATTCCTTTGGTTTCAGATTTATTGGACTGCATTCAACTGTCTGGAATCTGGATGCTGCTGGGGCAATCCAAGGATTCCGTTACAGCCCTCATGCCATATCAGAAAAGTACCTACCTGTCCTGCAAAACTGCCAATTCAAAAACTTCATTCTCTACTGCCCACTATGATCTCACTTTTACTTCATTTTCTCTCTCATTGTAACAGTTAGATGGTAGGTTGATTGTTGATGTAAAATTTATATTCACAGTTTATAAACACGAATCTGAAGAACTTTTCAGTTGGGGCGTTAATAGAGCCAACTGGAGGAAAGGAATCTATGTAGCCAACCACAAAGAATTAGGACTTCATTGAGTTGAGTTGAGTTGTTGAGAGTTGTCATTTCGTAAGCAAATGAAGGCATTCTTTCCGTAAGTTTTGGTTGAAGCAATTTCAGTACTGTAGCAAATCTCATGGCTGTATAACTTATTTGTTGGGAAGTATAAATCCTAAGATATGAGCATCCAACAGCTTTTGATGTGACATTTTTGCTTTCCTATTTTACTCTTTTCTTTAGACTGCATGAAGCATGGTCCTGGGGTGCGCAGAAATGGAGAGGAGTTTGACAAACCTGTTATCAGAGGAATGAAATTGAGGGAAACTGAAGCTCTGGAAAAACCAGCAGCATGTTGACATGGCATTATTCTAGGCTAAAAAAAATGGCATCCCAGTATCAAAACGAGGCAGACAAGTGCAATTCCGGTATGGAGACTTGAGAAGAGGCAAGGGAGCGGCGGAACTATGTTAAAAACTTAAAACCAAGGTGTGCTTGACCCTGAGATTTTGAAAATTCTTTTAGGTCATGTAAATTTTTTGGATATATATTTACGACAAGAAATAGTGTGTTAGCCCTCAAAATTCAGAAAATCTTCTTCAGCTTCCCAAAACTTAAGAATATTTACCTTGGCCCCCAACTAGATTCCTGAGTCTGCCACTGGGAGCTACTAATTCTTGAAATCATCATTGAGCTTAAAACTGTGACCTTTTGGATTATCTACCTTGGATGAACTTCACCTCCTGAATCTAATGGCAATTAAACCATGAATCGGCTTGGCCACTTTCTGAATTTATGATGAATAAGATTTCTCTTGCATGATACAACTTTGAACCATCATGTCATGAGTCAGATTTTGTATCTTATCTCAAAGTTCAGTTCTGTTAGAAGAATTCAAATTATGTTGTAATTGGCAATATAATCTTTTTCTAGAATCATTATCAAAATTATATTCTCATAAGGCATTGGTATGTGCCATTGATTTCACAGGCAAGACGAGCTTTGTATGCTTTGAAACGGTTGGTTAGGCTACAAGCACTAGTAGGGGGCATAACATGCACAAGCAAGAGTGAAAGCACGCAGACTCCAATTAGGACACGAGAAGCTTCAGAAGAGGGCTGAGGAAGAAGAAATAGTAGCAGAGGATTAAGAAAAGCAGAAGCCGAAGAGCCCCTCGAAGAAGTTTAATTGAAGGTTGGGATGGCAGGAACTAAAGAGGGAGAGGTGTCTTGCTTATGCTTTTAGATGCCAGGTTGGTTTGGTATTCTTATCATATATATATATATATATATAAAAAAGACTGTTTTCTGGCCTGGCTTCTTGTTTTTCGATTTGTTTTTTGAGAAATTTTTTTGAAAATATCCCGTTTTTAAAATTCAGAAAAAAAAAATTGTTTCCTGAATTTTTAAAAATAATTTTCATACGAAAATGAAACGATTGAGTTTTTGAAAACACGAAAAATAAAAACCGAGACTAAAATTTCCAAAGCATTTTTCATTACGTATTTTCCTTTATTTGCAGCAGCGACAACAACAACAACAATTATTTGCATTGATATTCAAATGGTAATGATGCCGGATTCTATGCCACGAGCGTGAAAAAGCGCAATGGGCTCGGAAAATATGAATTCGGGCCGGATTGATGAGGACCCAATTGAATCATTTCATCATCCATACCAAGCTCGACAGAAGTGGCATTCGGGCTTCGATGGTGTCCCGGTCCCAAGCTATATGACTCCAACCCAATCTGCAAAAGCGAAGGTTTGGAGTCAAGCCTCAGTTAGTGGCCCAATGGAACCCATCATCAACCAAGACAGGAACAACTGTTGGGACTGGTTTTGTTGTGACTGATCAAGCTCAGGTGGCAGAACAGGGGCCTATCAGCCCCAAGAAGACCAGCCCAAAACGTAACAACGGACTGAGAGTTCAGCTTAAATGGATTGCAGTCTTTTGTAGCCCAGATTCTAGCGGCGATTACAGGGCACTGTGTTTGGGAGGCCACAGCTGGAGACACAACTTTGGTTAATTCTGTTTTTTTTTTTTTTAGCTGAGAAAAAAGATTGGGGACAATCAACGTAGCTACCTGCCTAGGCGTGATCATAGTAACCCCTACCCTGCTAGACTTTCCTAGAAGGAGTGAACCATAGCTAAATCTAGCCCTACCAAAGAGCAAGCTGGTAGAGGTCTCCTATCGCAGCATCTGGCTGGTTTACGAGGACTACTATCGCAAGTAGGTTCGAACTCGTGACCGCGTGAACAGAAGTAGAAAGTTTCACCTCAGCTGCCAAAGCTGTCAAGGCTACCAGCTTAGTGGTTTTTGGTTAATTGTGTTGAGTGACCTTTAATTGTACTGTGTGATATTACATAACTGTTCCCTTGGTTAATAAGTGTGTGGCAACATTATCACTTATTTATATGTTAATCATTGTTATTTATTACTATTTTATTTTTGTGTATAATGTTGTTGCAAAACTCCTGGGGGTAGTCTAGTGGAGAGTCAGACAGAGACGAGCTGTAAATCTAAACATCATGTGTTTGAAACTTGACAATCATGTTGCGGTCAGGCTATGAGAAATTTATCTCTTGTAAATTCTTAGCCCTAATGTGGATTGTCTAAACTGATTAAATAAGTTAACTTATAAGCTGATCCAAATGTTTTGTTATTGCAATATTATGCCCAAACAATGCCGAATTTTATGTCTTGTTTGATAACTCCTTTTGTTATTGTTTTCTATTTTTGTTTTTGAAAATTTGGAAAGTAAAACATAAAAACAGTGTTCGGTGACTGTTTATAATTTTTGTTTCTAAACTTTTTTAAAACAAAAAAAATCTTGGGTCAAATTTGAATATACAGAAAAAAAGAAAGTGTTGTTCATGTTTGTTTTAAAAAAGTCTTCCACCTTCTCCTCCCCATTACCACCATCCACCACCGGCTAACTCTGTCACCAGCCATGGGTGAACATCCTGACGTTGGCTGTCAATCGCTGCCACCACCACTAATCACTGACTACCACCATCGCCAGCACATCTTCACCTGTTACTACCATCGGCTACCATTATTGCTCATAATATTAAATGAATACTTTTAATATAAAATAAGTAAAGCATGTTTTCTATTTTTGTGCTACGAAATATGTTTTTTTTTTTTCAAATACAGAAAACAAAACACAAAATACTAATAATAAAAACTAATAATTAAGATTAGTTGAAATGGTAACTAATTTCTCATATTTTTTTTTTGGCCAAAACTGCATTGATTTTGAGAAGATTCCAATCAAGGGTCACCATATGCAGTAGAATTGTCCAACGGAAAAACTACAACTCTCTTTAAACACTACATTAAAAAAAAACTGTGGGAAGGACTTTCAAAAAGAAACAATTTTAAAATCTCCCTCGTCTCAGTGCTTCAATTTTTAGGGTTTGTCAGTTTTGATCTCTTCGTGGACGTGAGATCATCTTGTCATAGCCCGCCAATTCATCGCCGCGCAAACGCCATGAAAGCTTGTAAAAAATTCTAAAAATATGGTTGGTGCCTTGTGTAGAAGGGTAGGATATCTTAAAAGCATGAAGTCTTAATAGAGTGTAATGTGCTTAGAGATTTGTACATTTGTATAGAGTATTTTGAAAGCTTATCTTTTATTGTGGCCACTCAAAATAAAGAGTGAGAGTAAGTGCCGCACAATAACAGTGGAAGTCACAAATTCATGACAAATGGTGTCAGAGCAATATGATTATATCGAAATTTAACGAACTTTCTAATAGTGATGTTTCGGAGAATTTCACTTTGTCTATGAAAACCATTTTCCTAGTATGACTCTATGAAGATATGTCATGGCAATTAATTTCTTCATTTTAAGTAATATTTATATGGGCACTCTACTATCAGTCGGTGACTGATTATCAGTCGTGACTAACAGTAATATTTTTCCCATATATATGCTTTAGGATTTGTCAATTTTGATCTAGGTGCTTAGGGATTTGAGTCATTCAGTTGACATAATTTGAGTCATTCAGTTGACATAAATTATGTGAGTAGTTTCTACTTAAGCAATATTGATTTTTACATGCTTGTCCTTAATATAATTCTTGAGTTAATACATGTTTGTCCTAATCACCTGGAGTGTTGAGTTTAAAATTTAAATTTCTTGTCTAAAATAAGATAATATTATGATTATTAAGATTTAACATATTCGAATGGCTATATATTAACCTATTGTATCACTTCATCGTAATAACGTGATACAACAGTTGCAACTAATATTTTTTTTTAAGTACAACATTATAATAACGTGGTGCAGTAACCCTTTTTTTTTTTTTTTTTTTTTCTATTTGTAGCATTCCCTAAATACATTCTTGGACTTTCTCCAAATAATCTATAATCTGAATACACCAGCACACATTATACATTAGCATTACAAAACTACGAAGTTTGTCGAGTGAACGACCGACCAAAACCTTAAGTCTGTCAAGTGACATTTTTGCAAAAAAATATGTCGGTTCCCAATAAATCAATCACCATTTACGAGCATTTCAAACAAGGGATGGTATAGCATCAGGCGCATCTCGCATCAGGCAGCGCTTGTCCAGATGCACCTCACGCAAATATTTTTTTCAAATAAATGTAGGAACATTTTTAAAAATCTAAAAAATTAAACCAATGATACAATTGATAATTGGTTCTCGCTAAAGGCACATGTTTAGCTTTTATTAATATTACGGATTTCATACAAATTACAAAGTATAAGGCAGACAATTATTTAAGAGTTATAAATAAGATCAAATGCTATATAATATATTTGATTTTCAATGCAACTACCAAATTAATGAAGTTATTTAAAATTTAAATTGTTATAATTTGTCAAAACTACCATTAAGATATTATTAACATTAATAAATAAACATTTTGTAAACCTATGCTTTGTATGACAATATTAATTATTAATTTATATTAAACCTCTTGCAGACTTCATCCTAAAAAATATATCCACATACATACATATATATTTAAAAGCTTGACTTTTATTTTATAGGGATTTACCGGGCAATCGTGTTATACAATGGAATTAAATTAATTATCTTACATTTTCTTTTATTAAACGATTTGATTTGATTTGAATTTAAAATAATTAAAAAAATAAATAAACTTAATAAAGGTATATATGACATTTAACATATATAAGACAACATAAATGCTAAAGAGATACCAACTATCTTACTAATTATGTTTTCAAGAAAACCATTAACACTTGAAGAGTTAATACTTCATTTTTCAATGAATGATTAGTACATTAATTCTCTCCTTAACATATGTAAGATATTTTAACATTTAGCTTGACAATTTAGCATCTTAATGAAAAAATTGCAATGCATTAAATGATACAACTACATTGGAAAACCCACTTCCATAGATATGGAAAAAAAAAAAAAAACAATAAAGAATAAGTAGCATCAACTACACTAAATTTCAAGACCCCTAGAGTGTGATGTCAGTAGAATGTACAATACACAATAATTTCCACGTAACATCAGTGGCACCCCACAAACTAGCAGCTCACACATCTTTACTTTTTCAGGAACCTTTTTCTTGTTTTTGCGCCAGACTCTTTTTCCTGTTAAAGAAGTAGACAAGTATCTGCTACATAATGCTTAGTCGCAACACAACAATTGCAAATGCAAGGAATTGAGAGAGAGAGAGAGAGAGAGAGAGAGAAAGAGAGAGATGCAAAGAGTTACATTTTAAACTTGGTATAAAAATTAGCTGTACCAGTGACTGCAATTGACACTTTTCCTGTTTTGACAAAGAAATCTCTTTTTCTGCCTGTAAAAGTAGTTGTTAAATGAGAACATTACAATAATCAAAACTGACATATATTTATAATAAAGAAAAAGAACAATTTTTTGACACGAAATAAGTATATCCTTTATTTTGACACGCTAATATTGAATTAAGAGAGTTCTTCATTTTGACACAGTATTAGTGGATGCATTTGTTGAGCAAAATATATTTTTAAAGTTGAGTGTTATCCTATTGTCACAAGGAAAAAAAAAAACAGAACGTTAGTTTAGAGGAACTACACAAGTTGAAATGAAAATCCATTAATCAGCTCAAGCTTTTCACATTCAATCTAATCTAACAAAAGGTGTGTAGAGGGTCAACATTGGATCGTGCCTGACCTGAGTTGAAGTTCATTTTTGAAAAGGTTAGGAAAAGTGTATGATCAGGAGGGACTCAGAAGTGGTGGGAAAGATGGATTGAGAGTGCAACTGGCTAAGCACGAGAAAGGTGGCAAAATGTTCCCAGAGCGCTTAAGCTCGCAGCTCTGGAATTAGAGTTGCTGGTTCTAGGATTTTTCCTTGGTTCAATCGGAGAAGAAGATAAAGATCTCTCTATTTTTGAATTTCTGCAAATCTCTCTCTATTCTCCTCTTAGCTGATGTATATATACACACACACACACACGAGCATCTTGGTGATTAGGCACCAAGAAATCGCTCAGCATGCACCAAGTGACCCAGGGACCACAAGATCTTCCTTGCTCTGCTCTGCCAGGCCAGACGTGACCACATGGCACTGTACCACGAGCTCGTCATGGTACTGCACACGTACACAATAGCATATCTCACACCCTAACCAACCAATCTATGACACATCCTAATCCCAGTACGTGGGAACCACCAGCAACAATTTTTTTCTGCAGGTGATCCTCCTTTTGATTATAAGGAGAAGACATCACCAGGCATTGCCACATGGCCCAGTGGTCCTCCTTCTAATATTCTCTCAAGAAAACTAATTCTCTCTCTCTCTCTCTCTCTCTCTCTCTCTCTCTCTCTCTCTCTCTCTCTCTCTCACCTTTGAGATTCAGGTATTAGAGAGAAATTTTTGTATGTGCCATGTCCAAAGAGGGCTAATGAACTCTCAGACTTACTCCTCTCAGACTGGGTTTGGGAAGGCCTGATGGTTCTTAATCCTTATATCGTCTAGAGGCCCAATCCATCTGTCCCTCTCTGGTAGTGGGGGAAATATACTTCAAAATGCGTTCAATTGTACCTGGGACGAGACGGTAGGCTTGCACTCCAATAATGCCTTTGGGCTACCCTGCAAGTTCATTGGTTCATGGTTGATTGAGGACCCAATTTTGACTATCTATATTTTGCCCTTTGCATGTGGAAGACATAAACAGCAGGGCTTGTATACGTGCAATTCAACCAGTCGAAGGGTCCTCGTGCTTATCACTCCTATGCCCAGTTCCTCATATTTTTTCAAAAACCTTCCCCTCTTATTGGCTGGGAACTGGTCCTTGGTCAAGGAAGCTTTAGCCATCCTTTTTAATTTTTACCAGCCTTTCTGTCTTCTTCTTGCAGTGTCTACTCCGCTACCGCAGGAGTCACGTTGCCTTAATGTGCAGCAGTTTTTGGCCAAAGGCCATTAACTACTGTCACTTCAAATTTTGAAATTCAAGACAGTTGGCGAGAAAGAGAGAGATATGGTATGTGCATATGAGGGGGATAAATAGAGAAAGGGAGAGGTACAGTTGTAACTGCTGATTATACAACCCCAATGCCTTTTCTTTTCATTTCTCAACTTCCTTTCTTCTCTTTCTTCTTTGGTTTTGCCCACTTTTTTTTACCTAACCTTGCTGTAACTCAAAAGCCTAGTCATCATGGAAAGGAAACGTAGAGCCCAAAAATCCTCCATTAACTATGTTGAACCCTCCGACAAGGACTATGTCTCCGGTAACGAGGATTCGTCCCAATTACCTCCAGATAGCGATTGGATGCAAGCTCCTTGCCTCGGGGGGCCAGGAGACAAGTTTTGGAAGGGGGTTATTGGCTTCCTTCCCGAAGGTGAAGAACCTCCTAACCTTTTTCTTCCCTGACCAGAGGCTTCTCTGAAAGATTGCAACATGATCAAGCCAGAGTCCGTCTTTCGGCTTTGGTTGGAGAGGGGTGACTTTCCCCACTCTTTCTTTTAGTTCAAATGCCTTTCATCTCCTACCTTTAGCTGGTCGGAGTGGGTTGATGACATCCTGGCTGATGCAAACCTAATGGTCTATCTGAGGGTTGTTGGCCTATATGATTCTGGTGCCCCTCAAGGAATTCGGTCATTAGACGGCACATCCCCAACTTGGATTTTCTGATCTCTGGATGGAGCACAGACTCCCACACTTTTGTGGCTCCATGGGGGGAGTCAAGGCCTACCCTGGAAGACACTGTGTCGCTGGTATGCCTTCCCCTTACTAGTGATCGTGGCGTCAAACTCCATCTCTTATTTGTAAATGAGAGGACCACAGTGAAGGAGTTGGACTGAGGGTATTGTGTTACCCAAAATTTTAATTCTCATTTTAACAATGACGGGAGGTAATAGGTCGAACGGGTGCCCACTAACAAATCCACTTATGCTGTGTGGATTCACTATTTATTCAAGGACATTCAACAGAAATCCACCTCCTCAAGCAGCGTATTGAAATATTTTGAAGGGCTAGGCTATGGTCAGTCCAGCTATTTTCCCACTTTTCTAGCCTTCTTTCTTTCGACTTTCATTCTTCCTGGAGGCCCTGTGGATTCTGTCTCATCATTTGTGTACCCTCTTGCTGCTCTGATATCAAAAGGAAAGAAGATTGCCCTAGCCCCCTTGTTCTTAGGGAGCCTATACCAGCACCTGGATCAACTGAAGTACGACTTGGAGCACTAAATGTGTCGGTATGACGTAGAAAGCTATGCCCATACCCAATTTCTTTCGGCTTATTTGGCTGAACATTTCAGGGGGCTGGTCCTTCGTTCTAAAATCCTTTTTGCTAGCGTGACTGTGACTACGTGGATGAAGAAGTTCATGCTGTGTTGACACGAACAGAGGAGAGGGAACCCCTCATGGCGAGTTGGTTTGAGGTGATTAGCACGTAGGACTTGGGCTAGTTTATTGATGACTCAGAGAAGTTCATTATCTGCCCCTACGCAGAGGAACATCAGATCTTATGTTCCTATTGCTTACCCTCTGCAGGCGCATTGTTATGAATTCTCTCCTAGTACTGGCCCTCTTCCTACCGTTGTCTATGAGTTGCTGATGATAATTATGCCAGGACATCTTCCATTTTTGAATGAGGATGGGAGTGGTGTCATAATGTACCGTCCTGATAGGCTCCTGAGGTAGTTTGGGTATGATCAAAGGATACTTCATGTCCCTTCCCTTGACAGGTCCACCTTCAAGGAATGCATGCAAAGGTTTTGGGTGAATGCTCCAAAGTCTAACTTTTCAGGATATCCAGCGATTGATTTCCCGCCTATCGAACGTGAGGGCCAATTCACCCTCCACCACAAGCTGTATTGGGAAAGGAACTTTGACTCCTTCTTCACTTTTTGCTTTGAGGACGTGGGTTGTGTGAAGGTTGCTTCTATTGGGAAGGGAAATGCCTCCCTTCATCTGACCACGAAGAAGAACTAGAAGAGGGAAAATGGATCTTGCAGCCGCTTTGCTCCTCCTAGCCTTGTCCTTCCCAAGGGCTCTAAAGGGCAAGCTTTGAAGCCTCTAATCTATCAATCGAAGACGAGCACCCCGAAGGGAATCTTGAAGACTTTTACTCCTACGAGGGCCTCCTCGTCTTTTGGTGTTCATTTAGGCAAGCAACCTATGCCTAGGTCTTCCTTCACCCCCTCCCCAAAATGCATTCGCAGAGTAAGTGGTGCTTTATGATTTTTAAACTTTCTTGATGAGTTTGACTAATTGCCATTTGACTGTTTCTCTCATTGCTTGGGTCATTATCTAAAGTTTGATGCTACAGTCGTATGGGAAGAATAAGGGGTCTGCCTCAAAGGAAAAGAAGGCAACAGGTGAATTCATTTTTCTCTCTCCACTCTTGTTAGATTTTTTTTTTATTGTGTGCACCTTATTAAGCTTGTTTTCCTTCCATGAGACAGAGGTGGAGGAACTGAGTAGAAAGGCCTCCGATGCTGACGAGACTCTTGAGGAGAATGCAGAGGAGACAAACGAGGAGGGAAGTGAAGATGATAGCTCGAAGGTTAGTGGTACTGCGAAGGGGGATAAGGAAGGACAAGATAATGAGGAAGAAGAGGATTATGGAACCCCTATTGGGGAGCAGTATAAGTTTATTACAGAGACATGATCATTGAAGAAAGGTTCTAGTCGTGAGAGGGGTGGGCTAGTAGACGTTGTCAACTAGTTCGACTGGCTAGTCTCAAAGAAGGCCCTATGCCATATCCTTTTTTTGCTTCTTCTTCAATTTGTTGCTATACTTTTGTTGGGATATATTTGATTATGTGTTATGTAAGCACAGGTTTTTGTGAAGAGTGCAGTTCCTATTGTTACGACTTCTAGGACTCTCTAGAAACCTCTAGCTACCCCAGAGTCTGGAGTTACTACTGGAGCAAAAGAAAAGAACACTGCTAAGTTCATAGGGTGCCTAATAGATGAAGAACTACATCTCTTCCTTGAATGTATCAAGAGAGCACATCCTGATACTTTTGTTGGCTTCAAGTTGGCCTAGTGCCTAATAGGCATGATGGTGCTGGAGCAACTGGGTTCTTACTTCATAAGGTTGGCCAAAATGAGAGTATATGAAGTTGATGAAGAGTGCCTTCGCAGAGAAGTGAGGCTTCTGATTTTGAGGCATTGGGATTTCTCCTTGACTGGCTGAAGGATCGCCTGAACATCTCTAGCTATTTGGAGTGGCACAAAAAGAACATTATCATGTTCGACTCCTTCGAAGTTCCTCTAAAGGAAGCCAGGGCTGGACTAGAGAAGTTGGAAGCTGACTTTCAGCAAGCCAAAGCCGCCTTTGATGCCAGTTTGCAAGCCCTCCCTACAACTAATCTGACCCTTGACTCCATTGTTCTCCCTGATATCTCTGTGTAGCATGAAGAGCTTGCTACTTAGCTGTTTATGTGGTTCTATTTTATAATGTTTTGCGTTTGGAGTTTACTTAGTTGTTCTATACTAGATAATATTTCTCTCTTTTTTTGCAAAGACTGCTTCTAGCTTGAATGAAGTAAGAGTTGAATGGAAAAAACTGTAGTTCATTTCAACTTGAAATCAATTGGGTCATAAGGATTTCATTTCCTTCACATGATCCTCACTAGAAAGGAGTACTTGTTTCTCCAAACAAAAAGCAAAAGAAAAGAAACAAGATACAAACAGGAACTCATAAAGGCTAGAAACCCACTTAGGTCATAGGAAGTACTTCTTGATGAACTGGGCATTGATCGGGCCTGTCCCAAAGCCATCAACAATCCTCTGGAGCATGTAGTAGCCACTAGGATGTCCTTCCATTCCCTTGTAAGGTCCTTCTCATTTAGGGGAGAACTTAGGGAGAGGCAGGTTCCTCATAATTGGTTCCACTATCTTCCACACTAACTTGCCCTCCTTGAAAGTTCTAGGAATCATTAAATGGTTATATGTTTTGGCCACCACATTCTGATAATTTTTCATTTTATACACTGTTTTATCCTTTCTCTCATCCAATGCTTCTAGGTCAGTTCCTTTATCTTCAAGAGTCAATCCAGCAAACAAAGCCATTCTGGCTTCTCGATAAGTAGAACTACTTCTGCCCCATACACCAAAGAGTAAGGTGTTGCATGGGTGGCCCTTCTCTTGAAAGTTCTGTAGGCCCAAAGGGCTTTCAGCAGACGTATGGCCTAAGTTCCTCCCGATTCATCCATCATTTTGCTCAAAATTCTGATAAGGGTCTTGTTGGTCGCCTCAGCTTGTCCGTTCCCTTTAAGATAGTATGGAGTGGATTTATGGTGCTTGATGCCATAAGCACCCAACGTTCTTCGGACGTGTTTGTTAACAAAAGAAGTCCCGTTATCAGATAGTATAACATTTGGTATCCCAAATATGCAGACAATATTCTCCCGAATGAAATTTGTCATTGTTACTCCATCAGCCTTCCTCATTGGCGTAGCTTCCACCCACTTCGTACTCAAATTTGTTGCTGCCAGAATCCATTTGTGCCCTTTGGAGGGTGTAGCGATAGAACAGATCAAATCCATGGCCCATGTGTGAAACAGCTACCAATGGATTTGATCTGTTACTGCTAGAATCCATTATCGGTTGGACTTCCGTTGCTTCATTGTTGGAACAACGGAAGTTCAACCGATAAGACAAACTGAACTCCTTTCCCCTGCCGTTTTTCAATAATATGCTTGCTCCTCCCTTCCCCCTGCTGATAGACCCATCAAAGCGTAGAGTCCAAGTATCTTCCAAAGAATCGCCCGCTACTGTGTCAACTTGGAAGTCATCTCCTGGGAGGGTTTCATCAATAGGTTCGCATGAACCACTTTGGTAAGTGGGCAAGGAGCTTGGCCAATGCTTGAGATTTGATCGCAGTAGGAGCAACACATTTGATTTCAAATTCTAAAAAAGCCAGGAGCCACTGGACTATCCGACCCATCAGTGCTGGCTTGTTAAGCAAGTTCCTGATGGGATCACTGTGAGTAACTACATGGACTAGATGAGCCAAGAAGTAGTGTCTGAGCTTCTGCGCAGTGAACCCAAGGGCTTTCTAGGAGGTCACTCATCCTAGTACTACTCTCGCCTAAGCACACTTAACTCTGATAGGATCCGGTGCAAAATATATTTTTAATGTTGAGTGTTATCCTATTGCCACGGGAAAAATTTTAAAAAAAAAAAAAAAAAAAAAGGAAGACAAACAAACAAATAGAACGTTAGTTTAGAAGAACTACACAGATCCAACTGAAAATCCATTAATCAGCTCAAGCTTTTCACATTCAATCTAATCTAACAAAAGGTGAAACCTTGTTTGCCACAAAAGTAACTAAATTCTTCAATGTTAGCATAAAATCGACTTTTTAATGTTTTATACTATCCTGTTGTCACTAGAAGGAGGACTTTTTTCCCCCTTAATTTAGAATCATTGAATATCTATGAATCGACTCCGATTTTATTTAAGAAAAGTCTAACCCAAAGAGATTCAAAATGAATAATCAACGCCTTGTGATTGTATCTTTTGGGATATTCCCCTTCAAAGGGATGTGTAGGATTTAAAGTTCGATGAGTTGATCAAGCTACTTCATATGCTTTACAGGATGCAGGACTTGGTGAGTGCCGGATTCTATGTATTGGGTTATTTCTAAGCTTGTTTACCTATCAATGGTAGTTTTTGAAGTTAATGTTGTCGCAAGGATAATTTACAGTCCAATTACTCAAACTTGAACGACGAACTATTGGAATCAACTCGCCTTGTTGACCGTCCCAGTGAAAATTGGGCAAAAGTTAGCACTTTGAATATTTGAGGATTGTCTTAAGAATGAAACTCATTCTATGGATTTGATAACCAAGTATCTAAAATACTTCACAGGCTGCTTTCAGCAATTGCTTCTGGCAGATTACGGATGATCTCTTTGGGCCAAGAAATTGTTCTGACTCTACTACTCATCAAACATGGACGCTTGGACAAAGAGTTAGGTGAGTGTCTCTGTTTGGACTGCCTTTAGGGTTTGTTTGGAACATGAAATTAGTAAGGAAAAAGGACGAGGAAAATGGAAAAAGGAAACTGTTTTCCTTTGTATTTTTTCCTCCTGTTTGAAAAAACACAAATAGCTAGATTAAAAAATTTTAAAATGATAAGAAATCATAAAAAGAGGAAATTAAAAAAAAAAATCACGCATGCTCGCATACGAGAGAGAGAGTCCAACAACCAGATGACAGACAACAAACGTCCCAGAATGGATAAATCATGCTTTCTCCACTGAAGATTTAACAGACAAAAAGAAAAATTCTACAATCATACAAACAACAACTCATAAGAAATCAGGTGGCCGAATTAATTGATGCAATTTAACTTGCAACAATCTCACCTTCAAACTACTTTCCTGAAGTACAAGGTTAAGCAGCCGCAGATACAATCTTTTAGGATGTGTAGCATCAAAACTTTCCTGAGCATTTCTATTACTGTGTAACAACTCTGCAGAACTTCCAAAACTTTCCTGAGCATCTCTCTCTCTCTCTCTCTCTCTCTCTCTCTCTATATATATATATATATATATATGTGACTGATTGAGAGTGCCCAAATTCTATTATGAGGAAGGTAAGTTGATGGTTAGATAAGCTGTTAAAACACAGGTGGTCAGCTCCTTGAGGAAAATCACTGGGTATCTAATAATGCAGAGGCATCAAAAGGGCCAACCACTCCTCCACTCAGAAGACGCATAGCAGCTCCTCGAGAGAACTTCCTTGCAATTATAAAACAAGGAACAAGTGTAGAATTATTACTGCACCACTCTGTCCGGAACTCGGTCTCATAGTATACATGATTGATACCCTGTGAGATTGAACACTACCAGTCAAAGGTAGAATTATTACTGCACCACTCTGTCCGGAACTCGGTCTCATAGTATACATGATTGATACCCTGTGAGATTGAACACTACCAGTCAAAGGGCCAGAGAGTAGAAAGGAAAGAAGATACAAAGGCAAGTTACACAATCACTGAATCAAACAAAGAAGATCAAAATCTAGACGATCAATAAAAAATTATGGCTTGCCAGAATGTATGACAAATTAACTAGTAGATTGTTGGTATAAAGTTGAAGGAGAAAAAGGTATGAAGCACATCAAATCCCAACATGATTAGATGGTGCCCTTCTACATTTATTTGATGATCAGAGGATGCTACCCTGTGCTTTCTAGTGGTGGTTGAGGAATGCATTTCCCTACTACATCTGTTCAATTTGCTCCTAAATATAAGTAAAAAGCAGTTGATGGTGAAGGAAATATTAATCCACAACGTTTCCTTTCAATGTGCAGGCCCAACACCATGTGAGAAAGGGCTATGATAGAGATACAATGGCAGGAGAGGGCTATGATAGAGATATAACGGCAGGAGATTCAGCAATTTCCACGGTGGAAAAGAATCTCATATGAACTGCAACTAACTATGCAAACGTGCCCACAAGAGAAATTAAAGTTCGATTCCAGGCATACGCTACGCATGGATCAGACCAGGAAAATTTTTATGCCACAGAAATTAGTGTTTCCCCTAGTTTCTAGAGCATTCACATGGACATAGGTCCAAGCGGCATATTATCATTTATCTGAATGTGCAAAACAGAATTTCAAAATGAAGCAATCAAAGAGACAACAGCTTGCAAATTGAGAAGATAAATAAGTAAGAGTTACTATCAGTATGTTGAAACAGTTGTTAATCTATAACCCAGATCCTATATGTTAATCATCAAGGATATGCTAAAAGTACAATCACCTTTATTCTTTTGATTTGTTGAGGGCCTGCATTTGCATAGCTAAACGTAATAGGATGCCAACCTTTTCTTTCCATGTTTGTTGCAGATTGATTCCATAAGGTATAGGTCACCGTTCTTCTTTCAAGTTCACCTTCAAGATCACTGATCTAACAAAAGAACAGTAATAAAATGTGATTCACAATTGGAACTCCTGATCCTAGTGGCAACCATTATTCAGAAAAGAAAACTGAAATGGTTTCTTAATGATCAAAGGAAGAAAGAGGATCACAAATTAACCTTATCAAGAAGAACAGGGCTACTAGTGACCTGGGCTGTTAATTAATAGCTTGAGCTTGACTAGGTTAAGGGCTCATTGAGCCCAATCATTATACCCAACCCACCCAAAGGAGGAAAGGGGTGGATTAATGAACCAAGCTCAAGCCGCAAGTTCAAGCTTGTTTGACAAGCAAAGTGGAGACTATATATCCAGATCACCTCATCTGGGCTTGTGAACAAGGGGTATATAAGCTTCGAGGGACAGGATTCCTCTATTTACTAAGCTTTGGTTATATGCTAAGCCGCAAATATTGTTTCTTGGAAACCATGTCAATATGGTATTTCATGTAAACATCCAACAAGACATCTTCATTTTTTCCAAACTGGATGTCAGGTAGTTAAGCAAACAAAGCTCTAGCTCAAACTTAACTCGAGTTTGTTCCAAATTCATTTGAGCCAAAAGCTTGAACATGCTGCACTGAGCTTGGAATCAAGGTCAAGTTAAGCTTGAGAGCTCTAAATATCGAGCCTGAAAAGTCGACTGCTTGGCTCAGCTCAATAATTTTCTGTCCTAGGGAAAAAGAGTAACAGTATCCAAAAATCAAAGAATAATAATGAAAAAGAAAACAGAGCAACCATGAATAAGTTGGTTACCGCAAAAAGTGTCTGAACATAGTGTTCATCTGGGATACAGTTATGCTGCTTCTGAAGTTTCTGCATTTAGTGTATGAGATATAATCAGAATCCCAAAGACAACACGTGTTAACGACAGTTCAAAGCACCTTAATATTAAGAAACAAAGAAAAAATAGAGAGCGATTCGTCTAAAATGTGGCAGAAGATAGAAAACATTAAAATTTCCCTGGATAAAACATTAGATGTTTTTACTGGTTAAGATTTCCCTCCTTCCATGGGAGGAAATGGTAACCTCTTACCTCTTCCCCAATTTATAAATGAATGTCAGAGGGATAGCAACTAGAACAAAAGGTTGTAAATCTCAATATAGCCTCAATTCTAACAGTAAGTAATTGGTGGTATCTGATGTGATACACTTCCCTGATACAGTCATTATCAAAAGAAACAGGGCATCAAAATGCAAATTACATATCATCACATACATGAATGGTAGACTTCTACCTGAAAGCTTCTAATTTGCTTTTGAGATGTGGTACTACAGACAGGAGTGGAACATCGGCCATCACCATAATTATCATTGTCACGTAGAATGTATTCCAATTTTGGGAACAAACAGGGTAAAGATGACCCAAAAATTAGGGATAACAGGAGCTACTCTCTGTCTCGCTGTCGTAGGGTTAGGGGCAAATGAATGTATAGCAAACTAAAGGCTAATAGAAATAGATGAAAACAATGGGTAACAACAGCATTCTTGCCTGCCAAACAATTAAGAGATGCCTTCTGGGAGGTTTCTTAAAATTTCAACCACATTCCTAAGGATTTCCTACGAGTACTCAGCCCAAGCTTTAGTCTAAGGTCAGCTAGAACTTAGCCCGTTTTCTCATCTAAGATAAGGTCGACTTTGATTTGCGCATCCGCATGTGCATTCATACACAGAGAGACTCTTCTAGCAACTAAGATCATTAGCAAGCTTAGTCTAAAGTCAATTTTGGGCCTAAAACTCAAGTTCGTAACCAAAAAATGAGCCTTGGCAACCAGAAACTAGGCTCTTAGATAGATTCAAACCAAGCTTGCATCAGCTCCACTCAAAACAGAATAACACAAAAAAGTTTCTAGTCTAAGTTTCAAAACAGATTTCCTTCATAAGAAAATAAAAACGTGTAGCTATGAGAAGCCATCACATAGCCAATGTCTATCTAATAAAATCCCACACTGATGCAAGTGAATCAGTATATGAACTGAATTCCCAACTTGAATATGCAGAGTTAAATATTAATTCAGCTTAAGAAAGCATTTCATTTCTCCAACTAAATTGAGTTTAGCTAATGAATTCAAGTTTTCCATTCAGTCCTATGACCAACCCATCAGCAAAAACATAAATAAAGACTTATTTTTCTCACTGCCTCAACCAGTGAATCCTCCTTGTCAATGGTAATACTTTCAACCTGAACCATGTCGCTCCTCACCAATGGCTTATAAACTCCATAACATATCCCCAGACCATTTTAAAAAATGCTAACTGGCCTTGTCAAGAATTAGGTGATACCCATAACATATAAAGTTAAAGGTCAAGCTCTGGAGAAGAAGGAAGCAAATTAACAATATAACAAAGCAACTTTGAAGGCACAAAAGTCCTCTGAAAGTAAAACTGGTAAAACAGCTGTATTATTTTCCTATAAACCTTAAAAAGAAAAAAACAAAGCACAATTGATGGGACAAAAATCCTATGAAAAGTATAACTGGTCAACCGCAGTATAACTTTCATATAAACCTTAAACCAGCTTTGTGCCATAAAGGAATAAACTTCTGATACGTCGATAAATAGGCAAATAGTTAAGCTCAAGAGTAACTCCTAAAAATTATAACCATAAACAGAAATCACTTACAATATTCTGCTTTCCCTTGCTGGCATCTACAGGAGGGCGTCTCTGCGAAGTCATAAAAAAATCTAAGCAAAATTAATATATAACTGAGATAAACTAACAAAACCAAGATTACTCATCAAGATTAACACCCATGGAGAAACATCTACAGGTGGGGAATCTCTGCATGGAGGATGGTCATCATTTGTTATCAGTGGTAAGTTTAAAATCACAATCTAGGGGCGATAGACAGCATCTACATGGAGGTCGGTTTTAAGTAATTCACACCTCCCATTTAACCTCTCAAAAACATTATAAAGAATGTCATATTTCAAGGTTTTAACTTTTAAGAGTAACGTCCAAAAGAAGGTCCCCCTTGATAGTGTTTATGCAAATATACAACAGTGGAAGAATCTTCACACATGATACGTCTGCTCGGCTACACACAATTTATTCATAAGAGCAATCATGATTGGCGAACAGGGAATATCTGCCGACTGCACATAAAAATATGGTGCAGACTTAAGAATAAAATGCCCCTGTCATGTACCTTGCAAAACTTCTCGAAAACGGGAAAGATGACATCATCATCTACAACAACTTCAGCATGGCTCCGAACTAAAGAAATCCACTGTAAGTACAAAATTAATTTCAAGTCAGAGAATAGAAAATACACATAATATCCTCAAAAGTCATGATATTTTTCTTCAGTAACAACAACGAAAATTATATTATTAACAGAATAATGAAATAAATAACGAATAAAACAATAATGACCAGATACCAGATGCATTAGAGACTAAGACTTACTTTTTGGCCACACAAAAAAGAAATGGATTCTAAAACATAGGCCATTGCCATATGCGGAAATTTAAGGTAATTTTTAGGATCAACAACTCTTTCTTGGTAATCATTCCGAGCAAGAAAATGTAACCTTCCTGAATCTATTTTCAATCCTCCCAGAAGACATCATCAGATAATATCTTTAGAATTTGCACTGGTTATAAATCTTGTTTTGAAATGATAATGGTGTATAGCTTTGGTTTATGTTTGGATGGCCCCCATCTTCTCTATGATTAGATGGCCTCCATCCTTCTTTGTCTCCTGCCTGGTGTATACACCTTGTATTCTTGTATTATTTCTTCTCTTCTATATATAGGTCACGCGCCTTAACCAAACAAAAAAAACTGCTCAGCTAAAGAATAAGATGGCATCCCTCATCTAGTTTGTGAAGAAGAGAACAAGCACTTACTTTCCTACCATAATCCACAAAATTCAATTTTCCAAGCTACAAAAGGTTTCACTTGACTACTGCATCAGTCAAGCAATTTCCATATATAAGGGTACCGTGCTCAAGGCGTTATGGATGGTGCCATTTCACTATCTTCACCATCGTTGTGGTGGCTCTATTGTCTGTCACATACCTTGATTTATTTTGGTTCAAGGGTGGGGGGCGGAGGAGGGGGAGCGAGGGCTGGGGTTTGAACCCTATACCTCATGAGCCAACTTCAAGACCCCCGCCACTTGGGGTTACTTGTCATCAAAATATTAATGTCCTTAAGTATGACCTTTCAATAGCTCCATTGAATACATCTACTCTTGTAAGTGCTACAATGAACTGTTCTACTCCCCCATAACTGTGTCCACCAGATCCGACAAGGGTAATGGTATAGTATATGTCTCGCCTTACCCAAATTAGTTATTTAGAACCTCTACTTTATTACGATGTTTGAAAAAGTGGCTGCTCACATTTGATATTAAAGGAAAATTTCTAGCCCTCACATGGACGGGAGATAGAAAGCAATTTGATGGTGAATTTAAATCAAGGGCTAAGATGCATAACCTGTGATCCTTTTCGCCACTTGTTCTTCGGTATAACAGGTGACATCTTAGGGTTGTGGCGTCCTTCCTTTTTGTCAAGAAAGCTACAACACAAAAGGGCTATATAAATAGGTCAAACTGCTAAGTTCACTGTATAATCTGTAGAAAAACTAGTGACGGCACAATCAATAACAAAAGCAATCGATCTACCTGTCAACAAAACTTCTTGGAGAAGTCATCAGATAACTGTATAAATAGCTAAAGTTGTATAAAGGAACACAGCTGCACAATATTGATGAGAAACAGTTAGAAAATAATCTGGATTTGTAGCTGTGAGAAAATAAATGATGGCATGTGATTTAACTGATAGAGATAACCCCAAATAGGACATAACAGCAAAAAGAAGGATGCAATAAGCTGGCTGTAAGCAATTGGGATACGGATTCTTGAGTGAAGAACCATTAATGGAAAGCCAGCCTGTTTGGAAATGCTTAAGTACCCAAAAATATCCATAAGACAATTTAAAAAATATAATAGCTAGAATCAAAGTAAGACAATCATGCCTGAAAACATCATGATGAAGTTACTAATAGAAAAACAAAAGAACCAATGAGTAGAACAGATAATCACAGATCAACTAGGAAAAAAGAATTTGAGAAAAAAAAAATCAAATTTTTTGCATGATATTATAAATCAGACATCTCAGCTGCATTTGGTATCCCAAAAATGTAAAGTTAATAAAAAGGCCCAGTTATTTTCATTGCTGACACCATAAGTAGAATGAATATTTAAGGGAATCACAGGTCAAATAAGAAACAGGAAAAAGAAAGGAAAAGTTTGGCACAAGACTATATCTCTCTCTCCGCCCTTCACTTCACCTCTTGCACTCCCCACCTTTGGTAGTGATTGAAGTTACCAGCCTTCACCTCTTTCACCTCTTATATTTTTTATTCATTGGACTGACATTCCATATATCAAAGATTGTCAAATTAATGTTCAGAGAGCATAACCATGTCAACTAAACTGCATGATCCATGATTTCCAATGTTGTCATGGGTATGAAAAAGCATATGTGGAATAGAATTCACTCTAATAGATTCAAATGACACGCATCTTAAAGTAATTCCAACTGTCAATGCCACTTATTGGATTAAACTATGTCATGTATACGACCGAGCAAAAAATCTGTCAAAACATATTCCAATTGTAACACCTCTGACAAATAAACAAATTCAGCAGTTTCAATTACAATTATACCAACCTATCCGACAAGAGAACAAATCTCTGATTTGCCGGATCCTCAAGAGCTGCTCCTAGTAATAACCTCTCAGCTTGAATCATACTCGCTTCTCCCCATCCCACCTGCAACACCACCATCCAAATCACGTCTAACAGAACTGTCAGAACAACCACAGCAGCCTAATTCTTAGTATAGAAGATGAAACACAGCAAATAGGTTATTAAGACTCAATTTACAGAGAAAAGGAGGACAAACAAAACAGAATCGAAATTGATGTCTTAAAAAGGTTATACTTTTTATCATCTGAAGCCAGATAAAGAAAAATAAAAGTAATAACAAACTTCGCTGTGATACCTAGTACAACTAATTAACTTCGTTGAGAAAAGCACTTCATTTCATAAAAGAATATATATTATGAAAATTAAAATTCTTGATTCTTTCTTTTACTTTTCCTCTTTTCTTTCTCAACAAACAAACAAGCCATAGAACACTGGAAAATTTGATTATATTGAAATATCAATTACCTTAATGCTATTTGTTAACTGCCGATTATAGAAGAAAGCCGACCTCGTCGTCAATTCGTCAAACACAAAACCAGGCTCCGAATGAATATATACCGAGAAATTAGCCACATCAGCATTCTGCAAACTCCAACACCCCAAAAAATCAATAAAACCTCCAAAATTTTCCTACTCAGGTACTTTATGAGGAAAATTCTCGAGAAAATGACACAACCTCGAAGAAGCTCCCCCAGAGAAAATCGAGAGGCAAGTTCCGTCGAGCGAGGAACAGAAACGCTACTTTCGGAGGTCCTTCGAATACGCTATTCAAAACTCGAGATCGGCGAGAGACAAAGGAGGATGAAGAAGAGAGTTCCGGTTGAGAGTAGTGTTGGAGTCGGAGAAGGGCCACGACACAGAGAAAGATTGAGAAAGCGATCACGAGCTTCCAACCGAGCCAGAACACCTTGCGTGTGGAGAGTGGTGGCAGTGAGGTCTTCTTCGTCATGGCTTGTACCGAACCTCCGACTCTTCTCCTCCTGCAATTCAAAACTACAAGAGCGCACTTTAGGTCGTATATAGATACAAACAAGACGTAGAGAGAGAGAGAGAGTGCTTGTGTACATGGAGGGGGCCGTTTGGGTGATCGATCAGAGAGAATAAGCATTTAAAAGGAGGTGTGAAAACAGAATTTTCGAGACTGCGTCGCCGTTTCTTCTCTTTCTTCAGAACGGAAAGCTCCAGAGGGAGTGAAAGACGCAATATTGACGGCCGGTGACAGCGGGGCGAAGAATTTGCGTAACCACGACCGTACGGCGTCGTGTAGCATAGACAAAATGCTTGCCTTTGTCGTTTCATTTGCGAGCAAAAATAATACAAAATGGCGGTGATAACACACGTGGAGCTGTAAAGTGTAAACACCTCCAGCCCAGTTTTTATAGTTTGTTTAAACAACATAACACGTTTTAAAATATATAAGTTTTTATTTTTTATTTTTCAAGTCCATCTGAAATGGCACAATCTCATAATACATATGAGTTTATTGAGTTAAGTTTAAAAAATTTATAAAAAATTAATGAACTTCCAAATGTCTTTCAAACTTAAATTGATTATATAATAAGCATATCTCAAATAAATTTTTAAAGCTAAACACAAGTTGAGTTTAGTTCAATTAATTTGATTTGTTTTACAATCTCAGACATTACCAGGACTACAAATTTACCTAAAAATATATTATTAATACTAAAATTACGACGGCTGTCACACTATGGTCTATAAAATAATTGCCGCTTCAGAAATTTAGAAAGAAAAAAAGTTAGCATTTGTTTATAATATTCATGATTCGCATACAAAATTTATAAGATATTAGAATATGTAAAATGGATTTAAAATTAATTCGTATGATAAAAAGTACCCAGATAAATTTGACAATATTCTAAAAAGTCCAAAAATTTATGGAGTATTTAGCCAACTGTCTTATAAGCTATAAATTATAAGTTATTTTTAAAAAATTATTTTTAAAAATAGTTTTTTTTTTAAAAAAACGTGATTAAATATAAGATATGTTTTTAAGTCACTCATTTAAATATATTTTAAAAAAACTATAAGTATAAATCATAAACGACTAAATAAATTACGTTGAAACACTCCATTGATTACTCTTTGACCAGTCCTAGGCCGGGCCGAGAATAATTGAATGGGCTTTGATTGGTATAGAAAAACAGGCACCGAGACACCGACCAAGCTGTGCTAGATGTGGGTGAGACGTGAGGACGAGGGAATGACATGTGGAATAAACAAACTACTAGTTGAGAGTTGAGACACATGAAAAGGCAAGAAGGGGTTGATTTGTTGGGAAGTTATAGAATAAATAAAGGAGTTCGGTTCGTATTGAGAGGTTTTAGTATGAAAAAGGAGTTAGGTGTGTCATGCTTGTGTTTTGTTCAACCTGATCTCTCTCTACCACTTGCTTAGAAGGAACACAGTTGTTTTTTTTGGGAGTTGACCCAGTTCTTTTCACACTCCTATGGAACTTCAAAAGCTCTGGTTTACAATTTGTATGTATACATAAACTAAATTATATACGCACATAATTATACATACATGAATCTATTTTATATTAATTAACTTTATCAAACATTAGAATAAAAATTGTCATTTAATCATTTTTTAAAAATAAATAAAAAAGTAAAAATAGCCATCCTATTCTATTTTATTATCATTTTCACTCCAATCACTCGGATGGACAAACATAGCAAAAAATTTGTATATGCCCTTTCACCAGAGCCAGCTGTCCCACAAAATAAGAATGATATATCTCTCTATCTTGTTTTTCAAGATAAAGGGTTATTTGGACATTTTAAATGCACACTTTTTCTGATAAGAATGCACACTTGAAAAGCCCTAAATGGGTCCTATAAAAGGCCTTCTAAACCTATTTGTTTGTGAACTTTTTGCTAAGGGAGGCTGAAGATGGAAGGAAGGGGAAGATCTCTCTTATAGATCCTCAGGCTTCTCTCAAGGTGAGGCCTATGGTCATTTTCCATCAAGTTTCCCCAAATCTTGAATATATTGTAAATGAAGGAAATAGCTCTTTCAAAGCTTTTGGGAATGTTTGGAGCAAGATTAGTTTTGAGCTATGTGACCCTTGAAGATTTTGGGAATAAAATCTTATTCCTCAACAATGGATAATGGTAAGACATCTTTCCTCCGATTTTTATGGCCACCTAATCATTATAGTTCTATTTGTATAGGTTTTTTCATAATATTTAAGATATCAACAAGTGAAGACAATAATATAATTTTTTAAGCAAATTATTGGTTGAACTTTTGTATAAATACATTGGATCTAGCTAATAGGTAAAGATGCTTATTGGTAATATAATTTTTTAAAGCAAATTATTGGTTAAACTTTGGTATAAATACATTGGATCTAGCTAAGAGGTAAAGATGCTTATTGGTGGTGGTGGTGTGTATGTGTGAGTTTGTGTGGAGGGTTCCACTATTGCTGCTTAGATGTTAAGGGTTTGAAAAATGTAAATTCATTACATTTAATCGTCCTAGACATGTAGTGGTCAGGGTTTCGTACATGTGGTTGCCATTTAACCCATAATCACATGTATTTGCGTATCTTTTTCTTAAAATAATAATATTAATAAATGAAAATTCTCTTCCTCTTATACAGTGGTGGACCTAGGATTTGTATTGAGGAGCCCAAGGTAATTTTTTTTTCTAATTTTGCAGTAAGTTAAGGTAAAATTTTTAGATTTTTAAAGAGGCCAATACCTATATTTTTTTGTAAATGCTCAAAAATCTATAAGTATTATGAAAACTTTTAAAAGTTTTGGGAGAGCCATGGCTCCCAGTCCGCCACTACTGTTGCAAATGTCTGCCATGTTACATGCACTCGCATGTGAGTGTCATATGGTTGTATGCAAATAAGTGTCGGATTCATACAATTCTCAAGTATAAAGGCATAGGAATATGACAAAATATTTATATTTTACATATTTTTTTATTTGTTAGGATAAAATACTATTTACAACGCTACAAAACGTTTCAAGTATGATATGAGATTTTTTCTATATTTAAAAGCTGAATTACTAACCATTTTTATTAAGTGAATGTCCAATAATACATGTCGGATATATCTATGTCCATATTCTTACGCAAATATTGGAGTTCAAGTGTCTGAGTATTGATACAAGCACCTCATATATTTTAGAAGAGACTGTGTAACCAAAAATGTGTTAGGCCCTCTTTACACTTTATGTTGCTACACCTAGACTGCATTTCCATTATTTAAGAGCTATATGTTTGTATTTGCTTATTTTCAATTTAGACATTGTCAGTTTTTGTTCACACAAACAAGAACTTTACAGTTTTAAACTTTGTTGAAAACACATTAATTCCATATAGCTAGGAGTATAACTGAATGGTGAGTTATTTAAACTTAGCTTCAAAACTTAATGAGCTTAAAAATGCGTTGTGTTCAAGCGTAACTTGTTCATCTATCAAGTCAATTTCAAATGATTTTAATTTAGTCAAGCTCAAATAGCCGGTAGTTTATACAATCCTATAATGTATATAAATTTATCAAGTTGAGCTTATAAAATTAATGAGCTTTAAATGTTTTTAAGCTTGACTTGAGATAATCTTAAATGAACTTTTGAGCAAATCAAATTCGAATAGCTTGATTTGTTTTGCAACCCTATCAATAGGTCTGTTTTTTGGAAGTCTAGAAAAGTTCTCTTGGTTCAACTTCTATTGATCCAGAAACCTTTGAAATTTTCTTTTCTATGTACAAGTATGAAGTGGAAACAGAGCAATGGCTACTCCTTTCTTAGGAAGGAGCAAAAAACTTCATTGAAGGCTGCTAGAAGTTTTACAAAAACATCCCTGGGCTTATGTAAGTAGTATGGAAATCCAAGGATCAAAGCAGCAAGATTAACTGGTACTTGAAAATAACTACAAAAATCAGCCCTAACATCGACTTCTATTGGTGTCTACGACTCAAAATGGCGTCTCAATAGGCACGCCAGCAACAGATTTCATAATGTATAATCATTTCTCCGATGTCAAGGCTTCAAGATCTTCAATAGCTTGGTTCGTCGCATGAAGAATCATCTTCTTTATCTGTTGTTTCAAACAAAGTCAAGATTTAAAATAAAGAAAGGAAGAAAAAGTAGCGCAGCTTGGAATAGCAGTTCGCACTCTTCCCGATGCAAAAAAAGAAATCCAGGATTACACATTATGCTAAGATAAGAAGTCATACCTCTAGTTTGTCCTCTCTAGCCTTGTGATTCTTCGGAAGTTGCCGGAACTCCTCAGTTAATCGGATACACTCATGGACATTTTCAGGAGAAACAAAATCTACAGCAACTTTTGTACATGACTGCGTGTAGAGAATTAAAACGTTAGATCGACATAAATATGGGTATTTGTGAATTGCAAGATATAAAGGAGAATTTTTCGTTATTATTATTATTTTTTTACTTTGAGATTCCTGACTTGATGCGGACAACCAGCAGGAATAAAGACGGCCTCTCCAAGTTGTTGCACAAAAGTCCATGGCTCTATCCCTGTAGAGTTTAAAATGATTCTGTAAGTTAATGAGTTTTGATAGCGAAGACAATAGTGCATCACTAAATACTGACCAAATTCCTCCTTGAGTTTCCTCTTATGCTCCAAAGTCAAGTAGAAGCATTGGTCATGAATCGGATGAACAACCTAATCAAAGCAAGAAACTTTCTCAGAGGCCAAACACTTCGTTTGACAAGGCCAAACTGAAGCTTCATTAATTAAAAATTACCTGTTCAACCGGAGAGCAATAAGTGTGCCTAAATTCTCTAGAGTGCTTCCTGAGATATTCTTGTAACTTTGGTACATCTTCCCTCCTGAAGATGTCCCACAATGCACCACCTGTGTCTTCTGATGTTCCTTTGAGTGAAGAACTGAGAGAAGTAGAGCGTCCTTCGTGTTCATCTACAGGATCCGCGATTACTTCACTAGTTTCAGATGGCTGCTTGCTTGTATTCTGCTTATACACCCTCATCCCACCAAATGCACCTGCAACATCTATCTCATTCCCCCCATGTTTGATATTCGAGGCATCAATGCCTATTTTCTGTTCGCTAATGCCATTACAACGTCTAATGAGATCTTCATTCATCTCTCGCTTGGGGTGGTCCCATTCGTCTTGAGCTTGATGCTTCTTTTTCAACCTTTCAATTGCAGCACGCTGCTGATCACCTAAGTCTATTTCCGCAATGTGTGTCAAAATATTCACCTGCTCCAATCAAAATGTGGAAGATTATAAGTTTCTTAAGCAAAAAGTACAAGATTTATGTTTAAATCGTAATTGCAGGAAGAATCACCATGGGACTGACAGATAACAATATTAATGTACCAGACAGATTTTTAACCATTTGAGAAATATAACCATCTGGAACTAACCTCCCCCCATCCCCCCCATACCCCACCCCAACCCAGCATACACCAAAAAAAAAAATAAAAAAATAAATTTCTCAGACACACGAACTAATATTGATAACAAGAGAGGAATAGTGACCTCTTGGGTTATGTCACATGTCATTTCATGAAATGCACACCATATTATGTAACTCTGACAAATTTTAAAATCCTACCGCATCTGACATATCACAGTGAAGCTTAGTTACAGAATCCCCTCTTCCAAGTTCTTCCGCAATACCATATGCAATATACGTCTTTGGACCCAAGTCAGGTTTTAGGACACCTTGAGGCAACTTCACAGCAAGATTAAGAAAACCAGCCCTAGGATCCGTGTATTCCTGGAATGGCAATGAACTGATAAACTCATCGCAGTGGCGTGGCAAGAAATCCTCAAATTTGTCTGATGGAGGCCAGTCCTTCAGCTTGAGCATCTCAGGCCAGAAATTCTCATATCTTCTTCCATCTGTATAACCTTTGAAAAATTGGAGAGTGTTTATCTCCACCTGCATATTATTACAGAAATCAGAACAATGAAAAGAAAACTATTAGCCATTCAAACTTCAAATGGGTATAAATTGAAAGGCACAACAGAAACATGCACGACAGAAAGTGCATTTATGCTGGTCAGTTTCCATGACCTCTGCCAAGAAGAACCCTAAGAATGGAATAAATACAATGACACTACTAGTGAAACATAAATTGCAGTTTGTATTCAACACATTCATCACGTCAACAATGTACAGTGAGTTTGAGTACACATCAAGAGGTGAGCAGGATGTTTAAGAGCATTGTGTCAAACAAATGACTTCCAACCAGAAGGTGGTGGCCCCAAAATGTAGAGGCAGATGTCACAAAAGATGACAAAACTAACCTCACAACCAGCCAGGCAATCAACAGCCTTCACTTCCGACATCTTTGAACTAATCTTTGGATCCAAGTTTTCACAGAGAGCACGCCACATGACCTTTGGCTCCCAGCTTAAACCAGTTGTCTGCTCAAGAACATCTTGAACAATCACGGGTTCACCACTTGCCCAATGCTTCCGGAACTGCAAGAGCTCTTCCTCCTTTACCACATCCCTTGAATCAGGGCAATACAAGCAGTTATCATTAGAGCCTTGTCTGGAAGCTGCTCTCCGTAACTTCTTGGTGCCATTGTCAAGAGAACTGGGCCTGGACATTGTTTGTTCTATCTCACATTTCCTTAAAACTTCTTCTGCTTTAGCCTCCAAGTTTGAAATCCAGTTGTAAGGAAGGATATGCTTCATCTCTAGCACACAATTCCCACATCCACCCATTTCTTTTGGAGCACAAGTTACACTTCCATCTTCATTGGCAACCCATTTGATTGCTGGCTGATCATGGTTGTTAGAAGTTTCCAAATGACAAGAATTTGGTAGAGGATCTCCACCATGAATGTAATCATGGCCTCTATTCAAATATTGCAAAACTACTCTGTCACCAGCCTGTAAAGCCTCTCCATTGCGAATCTCATGGCAACAACTAATACACAGCTCGTAGGAGCAATTTGGGCAACTTCGATGAAGGTCAATGATTGAGGTTGCACAGCGGTTGCTGCTCGGGACCAAGAAAAAATGAGAAAGTAAGATCTCTTGCAGAATTATAGTTACGCACAAAATCGTATAGTTACTCTGAAGCAAAGAAGACAAACTTACCAATACACACGCTCATCATTGTCACAAAAGGACTCTTGTATTTTAATTGAAGATGATGGTAGCCCTATATGTATATATCATTTGTCAGCAACATAAAAGAGTTATTTCAAGGACACTTCAAATTCTTGAAAGATATATATACCTTGAATCAGAGTCTCCATCTCTATTTCCTCTGTTTGCTCTTGATGAATTTGTTTTAGAAATGGAAGAAGAGACTTGATCAAATAATGAAGATGCTGAACCTTCTCCCGATCAGTGAGATCCCTCTTTGATGTCTAACAAAAAAAAAAAACTATCAAACAATGTCACCATAAATAATGATAATTTTCAGTAGCATAAGACAGAATCAAACCTTGATCATGCCACTTGAGTGCAAACACAAGTTGCAATTGCAATTTCCACGGCAAAATGGACAATTTTCTGCAATTTCTTCTTCTGACAAGTGGATATACCTATTGAGAGAGAGAGAGAGAGAGAGAGAGAGAGAGAGAGAGAGAGAGGCGAGGCGAACAATGAAAAATCAAAATGAGACATTTTTGCAGAACTATAACATAATCAAAAACAAAAAGAAAATAGGCAGAAAAGTTACCACTGCTTGATACACTGGATACAATATACTTTCTGTTTACACTTGGTGCAAGGAACCACAATTCTTCTATCATTCCTCCTGCACTGATGACACTTCAATCGCTCTTCCCCGTTTTCCTCCTTAAGACAAATATGCTCGTTAACCTTATGAATCCTTGTGCATCTATCAGCGCTATTTGGGTCACTTCTGATAACTGGAACTGATGAACAGGAAGAAGGGGAGGAAGAAGAAGATAAGCCACAAGATGACAAGTTCGGAGACTCGTAATTTTTCTCTCTTATGTCTGTTGAGCTTGTTTTCATCTTGACACCATTTGAATCTGTACTTCTGTTATTTGTCTCTTCTTCCGTAAGAAACTCATCTTCTAGATCATCTACCCAATCACCATAAAAGTAATCATTCCCCAAGTGTCTACTTTTGTTCAGGGAAGCGCGACATCTTTCTGAAATCCTTTTGCCACATGAGCTTTCAATTTCTGCAGTTAATGAAGTTTTTGTTCTTGTTGATAGTGACCCCCCATTCTCCTTTTCCTTTTCTTCACCTTCATCATCTTCCCATCCACTCCCAGAATATTCCTCATCAAGAATTCTTTTCTTGTTCAAGGCACCATGACGCTTCTGTGAAATTTGCTTTCCGCTGCAGCATTTATTTTCTCGGGCTATCCTTTTTCTCAAAAATAAACTGTTTGCTCTTGTGGATGATGTACCCCTTGGGTTCTCTTCCTCCTCATCATTATTATCGTTAGCAGCATCTTTACATTTGTCCATGATAAGTTCATGTTCAAGACTCCTCTGCTTGCTTGAGGTATGATGAGGCTTCTGCAGGGTTCTTCTACCATTTGATCCTTTGCTTTCTGGAGCTCTCCTTTTCTTAACTGACACACTATACTCCTCCTCCTCCTCCTCACCATTACCATCATCATCATCAGTGGCAGCATCTCTGTATGTATCCACAATAAATTCACGTTCAAGACTCCTTTTCTTGCTTAAGGTACCCTGAAGCTTCTCCAAGGTTCTTCTACCATTTGACCCTTTGCTTTTTCGAGCTCTTGTTTTCTTAACTGAAGGTGATGACCCCGCATTGTACTCCTCATCCTCATCCTCATCATCGTCTTCTTCCAATCCACTAGTGATAAATTTACTTTTAAGATTCTTTCTCTTGTTTGAGGCACCCCAACGTTTCCCTGAGATTTTTCTACCATTTGACCCTTTGGTTTCTGGAGTTACCCTTCTTTTCTTAACTAGAGACTTTGTTCTTATAGGTGATGATCCTGCACTGTACTCCTTGTCATCGTCATCGTCATCTTCTTTGCATTCACCCATGCTAGCTCGATATTCAAGACTTCTTTTCTTGTTTGACAAACCCCTGGGCTTCCCTGAGGTTTTTCTAACATTTGAGCCCTTACTTTGTCGAGTTTTATTTATTTTCTTAGCTGACTCCTTTGTTCTTATTGTTGATGATTGCAGACTGTCCTCCTCATCCTCCTGCTCCTTTTCTTCTTCTCTTGTCTCCTCATCATAGTCCATGAATTCTTGAGTTTTACTGAAATTGCCAAATGAGAAATAATTGGTTTGGGGTCATCTGCATTTCAATATCAGTGCAGCAGTTCAACCGCTCTTGCTTCACAGTCAACACAGCCATTCTCCATGCAGATAAAAGGGGAACACAATTACATTAAGTTTGAACAATGAGTCCAAAATTTGCACGCAGTCAGCCAGGGCCAAAGCATCTCATTTGATAAATAACGCAACAAAGAAAACCTGGTTTTGACTACCCAATACAAGAGTTCATCTTATTGCATTTCAGGCAACATGAATCAAAATCTGTCTCGGCGTGTTTTTGTTAACATGCATTCACCCATTAAAACATATGATATATAAATTACATACGTGTGTGTATATATAACCTGGAGATAGTACTTGGAAGACTAACATGGCTGGGATTTGACTCGAGTCAACCGAAGAGCTCAACAAATCTAACACACTTCAATCCATATAGGAAAAGAAAAATGTAAGAACAAATTAGGGTATACAGAACCTAAAGTCCACATAAATTCAATGAAATTCTTATAGACACCAATTCATAATTCTGGAGCTCCAGCATTGATTCAAGGTTCAAATTATCAAATAGTTTACGTGCAATACATACAGAAACACATATTTCTATATATCGAAGGCAGAAAACATATCAGATTGATCGAATAGTAAAGGCTTGGGAGACCCGTGATCGACAGCGGACTCACCTGATCAATTTGAACTTTCAATTCATTTTCTGTTCGGAATCTTGAAATTCTGCGACTCGAATGGTGATCAAATATGAATGGTCGGAGTCGGAAACCGAAAGAACTCGACCTGATAGTGAAATTCTGGGAAAAAGAGATGGGTCCAGTGAGGATCAATAGAAGAACGAAGATGGAAACTAGAGAAATAAAGCTGCAGACAGAGAAAGCAAGCATATATAAGCATATATTAATACCCTAATATATTTATTTTTTGGTACTAAAATACGCCAATATATTTACTATTTAGAGAGAAAAAGAGTATGAAGAGAACATGGTAGATAATACGTGCATTTTTTTTTCTTTTATTCATTTTATAAATGTATAGTGCCAAATTTTTAGGTATAGGCTATTCAGGTATAGTTTTCTTTTCTTTCTTTTTTTTTTTTGGCTTTTTTTTTTAATTTTTAGTGACTTTTTTTTAAAACATTAATTTTTCTTTCAAATTATTGTTACTGAAAAATTGTTGTTACAAATTAAAAAATTACACCAAACCAAATTCTCCCCTTTTTTTTTTTTTTTTTTGAACTAGTCATTATTAATGCAATACATGAAGTTTACATAAATTTTATGAATGATGACCCTACAAAAAATTAATTAATTGAATGCCTAAACACCATGTAATAATATATAAACATATGTATTTATCAAACCAAAACTAATAACTATAGTATGTAGTTGGATATAGTCCTTAAAATTGAAGATTTAGTCCCTTCCATTAAAGGTAAGCCCAATAAACATATGCATAAAAGTTAAAATGTCTTTATGCAAGCAATACTTTTGCATGAACTCTTTTCATGAAGGCTACAACTTTTTATGACAAACAAATGCACATAAACTATTATAGCTATTTTTTTCTTTTCTTACTCCTTGGTTATTATATACTAATTAAAAGTGGATTAGTGTACGTATGTGCGTGATATCACCTGACGGTTACAATTTTGGTAATTGTACAATACTCCTTTTAACCAATTAGTTGGCATCAAAGGGCTTGACCAAACTCGCCCGTTTTATGCTTGTTATATCAGTATAGATTTAAATATAAAATTTATATTTATTAATTTATTTTTGGCTGATTGTCTGTCTGACTATACCCTTTATGAATCTTCATTAATTAAATCTGACCGCCTTTCCTCACATATTAAGTTTGGTCATAATGCCCCGCGTCGTTTTTTTTGGGGGGGGCGAGGGGGGGGCTGTGTTGCTTTGCCTGTGGCAGTGGGTAACGGATATGACCAACAGACAACGTGCTGTGCACGTGCCATTTATGCGGTGGTTAGACATTTGCTATTGCCAAAGGGTGATTTGACTGCTTCCAGAACAAGTATTGCTTTAGACAGTCGTCCATGATATTGCAAACTTCCAAAGAAATTTCCATCCGACAGCCCATAGATTTCGGAGAGCTATTGTTTCCGTGCTTGGAACCTATACGCCCATGACACAGCGGAACAACCTTATGGCTATGCCAAAGTCCAGCCGCGCTTGAGACTCAAAACATACAAGTCTCTCTCTATCTCTCTCTCGTTTCCTCCTTTTCCTCCACCTCCTTCGGTATAATGTAGGCAAAAGCTGGACACCACTTTGAAAGCACCTGACCTGCTAGATCAGTGTTTAAAAACATGGGGACATAGAAATGAACAAACCTTTAAATTCTCATAGGTAAGATTTCACACAAATTTATGCCTATTGGTAGCCTTGGCTCATCCTGTATCTGCTACAGGGTTGCATTCCACTGTCTTATCATACAAGCCAGAAACACTACTTCACATTCAAAACCAGAGGCTGCACTATTCTGCCCCAAACTCCCTCTATCTCTCCACATATATATACACATACAACAAACTAAGCTACATGTGCTGATTTACAGTGCGACTCTCCACTGGTTTCAATGATTGCATTGTGCCAAATGTACAAAGAGGTGCGAGTCTCATGCCCAAGATTTAAGGTTCTGGATGCTCCTGAACAATCTCATGCAGAGATGGTGAGGAGTTGGTGCTAATTTTGCTGGGGATCGGCGTGTTTCTGCATGATTGACGCTTTGTGGGGACTTGCACACTCTCCTGCTCACACTTTTCATGTACTTCTTCGTCTTCAGAATCATCATCACCACCTTTAAAAACAGGATGGATATAAGCACTTTGAAGGTAGCCTTTGAGATTGAGGTTTGGTTCCCTAGCATGTTCCAGAGTATCTTTCATCATTGCTTCCTAAAATCCACCACATCCAGGGAAAATCATAAGAAAGAACTTTAAATCAAAGACAAAAAACCCATAAATAAGATGAATAGCATTAAGCCATTCATGCTGCTATACCATTTGTACTTACAAACATTATCAGTGTCAGGACTGCAACACCATAACAAAGCACCCAAGAAAAAATAACAAACATGTGAACCAAAACATCTAAAGCAGGCACCATATACTTGCACAGATTCAACCCAATAAGTTTCAGCCAGTGGAGTATATTACTGATGCAGTTAACTCTCGTTTCACAAAGTTTGAATTTCTAAACTACTGTAAGGGATACCTAACTAATGAATCCACGGTGTTTGCAGACACATCTTCCATCTTTCTAATGTGAATACAACTAATTCAACCTTAACCTCAAAAATCAATCTCAGTTGTGCAATAAGAATATGAGATATTATCTAGTCATTAAAGATAGAAATTGGCATCCATTTTGCTCTCTTAAACATAATATGACAAACACCACAACATTCCCTATATGTGTGTGTGTGTGTGCGTGTGTGGAATTATTTTTCTTCATATGTATGTATGGGATTGCTAGTGTGATAACACCACATCTGTTTGTAAATGGTGAATTCCTACAGACCTGCAACGGATATCTGATAAATGCAGGTTCATAACGGCCTTTGCAGAACAAGTGGAACGATATGGTCAGTATTGGAAGAGCAATGAGAAATGGTGTTGACTGAGTAGCTTGTTTTGTACTCAACAATCCCATTAGAAGTAGCTGCGAGATAACCAATGCAGCTATTACACGCCCATGGACATCGGGCCAAAATGCAGCACCACTTTCATACTCTTGGTTGTAGACATTTATGATCTGCATTATAATAGAGAAACTCTCATTACAAAAGCTAACACATACAAAAAAAGAAGCAATTTGCATCCACAGAATAGCACATAATCTAGCCAATTGTAAGGATACAATGAAAAGCGTAAACACAGTCCCTGAGGCTGAGGGGACACTCACAGCGTACCAAAATTTCAGTACGAGGTACCACAACTTTGGGGATGAAGGTACAAGTAAATTTTGCAGGTAAGCATTGTTTTGGCTTGTGTGTGTTTTTCAGGTGGATTTGAAGATTTTCCAAAAGCAAAACACAGTCCCTGAGGCTGAGGGGACACTGACAGCATACCAAAATTTCAGCATGAGGTACCACAACTTTGGGGATGAAGGTACAAGTAAATTTTGCAGGTAAGCATTGTTTTGGCTTTTGTGTGTTTTTCAGATGGATTTGAAGATTTTCCTAAAGCATTGAGAAAGGAATATATAGACTCACACACACACCTTAAAAACAATCCAAATATCTGGACAGATGCCACACTAATGCCAAACTTGGATCAACATCCACACTGTCATAATTCCAACATCTTGCAAGACTTCCAAATGCCCAAAGGAATACCTCAAAAGCTAAATGGCATCTTACTGTCCACTGGTTAGACTAGTCTCATTTATAGCAGGGTTTCTATCACATGCCAGCAAAATGTTGCGCATATGATTTTTGTGCATCCTGACTATATAATAAGATCTTATAGATTCTACTGACAATTTTTACCTGATGGCGGAACACAATGTAAGCCAGGCCAAAGAAAATCAGTATGAAAGGAAGTAGAAGTGGGGTCACCACGGCATAAACAAGGCCTAATAGAAAATAGAGTTGTATTTGAGGTTCGCCAGTGTTGAAACCCAGACTTCCTGGATTCATTGCTACCTCCCCATCCTTTTCAGTCCTCACCAAGAAAAAATTCTTCAAGTGATAGATAATCAATGGTTTCAACCTTAAAATCTCCCCAGCAATACCAGCCCATCCATCAACCATTATATAGGTTATGAAGAACGTTGCTTTCATTGGAATTGCTACGCCAATGGTTTTAGGGATGCTGCAAAAATCATCACTTATCATTAGTCTGCACAATGTCAAACTAAAAAGCAGCACCTGAGAGTATGAATCGCTGAATAAAGCTAATATACAACCAGAGCATGGTAGTAGAAGCCAAAAACAGGGTAAGACAGTCCTGTTTTGTAGTCTTGAGAGCAGATAACAAGCTTAAAATACATGTAAAAGATGATAAAAGCAAGATTAATTCACATGCCAACAAGCAAAGAAGCCCATTCATCTAAGTCACAGCTTTTATAATATCTTGCATTTATGTGAACTTGTAAAGAAAAGCACAATGAAGGTTTAGAAGTATGATGGCTCCTTAACAAAAAGAGGATAAGTGAGATTTCACTTCTTTCAAGTATTACTTGACCACAAATACATGAGACAAACTTATGGGCCCAAGTAATCCCATCATAACTGTGAAATCGTTTGTCTCTACTAATTGTCCTCACAACTTTGCCCTTCTTTTTTGATTAGTCACAACTTTTTCCTTTTGATATGATACAGGGTATCAGACACCTACATTTAAACCAATTGATATGTGGAACATGCTGACAAAGATCTTTACCGATGTTTGAAAGCATGCTTCTTATGCTCTCCAACATACTGATTTTTTTTTTTTGTAACCCAAAAAAGATCATTTGATTATTTGCAGTATCCATTCTAGCTGAAAAAAAATGTACGATGAAAACTTAATTATCTTATCAGAGCAATTGTGAGGTAAAGGATCATAGTGACATTGCAATTAAATGGCTGATAATTATTTTTGGACCTCTCTTATGTCATCTGATGCAATACAAATCAATATTTCAATTCAAACACACACACACATAAACAGAGACATCCACTCACCTTGCATTATCAAAACAAGAGGAAATACAGGACATGCATGGGTGTGCCCCCAACATTAATATCATCTCCTGTAATGCTATTCAGACCAATATATAAATCCATATTCATGCACCAAAACACACAAATAGACATCCAAATAATGCTATCCAACAATAATATTATGTCATATTATAATATCATCAACATAAACACACAGAAACAAAGACATCCACCCACCCACTCCAATATTACTGCATTCAGAAAGAATAGAAAATAAAGGAGAAGCATAAATGAGGAGAAGGCCAGAAGAACAAGGAGACACTGGTCAACAATAAGAAAGAAACTTAGACCAACATACTCATTTGCCGACTGCTTGATAAACGAATTTAGTTGCTCAAATGCAGTTCCTGTGATTATGCTCCCAAGGAATACATTCACGAAGTTGAAGAGATAATATCTAGATGCAGATCTCCTCTCTAAAGATGATATACTTATAAAACCTTCAATTTTAGACATGAACATCAGTATTGCTGGCAGAAAGATCAGGAAAAGCTTCAAAGCAATCCCAGGTAGAAAACCCTGGATGAATGACTTGTTGAAAGATCTGCATAAAAGATCAGGGTTTTATTATATTAGTAAGAAGCAGTTGTGATGGATAATCAACCACCAAAAGTGCATGCATGAACTTTGCATTGCTTATCACTAATACTCAGCACAGACTTTGGTGAGACTCTACTTAAGAACTTACCGAATGACCAACTGCTGAACTACTAGAAAGAACCAAAACTAAACAATTATGGTCCAGTTTAGGAAATAAAAAAATAAAGAACAACTTCAAGCGAGTCCAAAAATAAAAATTCCCATGAGCAGATTCACCTAAGTTAAAAATTTGTCATATTTTTAAATTCTCTCTCCAGTAGTAGATAAATTATGAGCAATCCTCCCACCATGCATTAGAAATTAACATGAATCAATACTGGCTGCTGAAATTCAACAGTCAAAAGTATGTTCCACAATTTGAAGAAATTCAAAATCAGTACCAGAAAGAGAGATCCAAGATCAGTGGTCTCCTATATTTCACCTCTTTTACTGAATATAGGCAAATTAAAAGTACCAGTCTTATTGCCAGTGTCATTTCTATTACTTTTACAGCTTCTCATACCCATCCGTTCATCAGTTGCTTTAATTCTCCATAGAAGCAACCAAACATCTCTGAAAATGACAATGTTCCTTAGAAGGCAAGTTAACCTATCTGGAACTAAATGTTTGCACCAGTTCAACAATAATAAATATGAATCTCTTACATTGCTACATAGGCAAAAGGAGTGAGGCAAGATGCTATAAATAAGGAAAAGTTGACCCATAAATAGAGTGAATGAATAGACTTAAGCCTCAAATCATCGTTAAATATTAATAATTCAATAACAAATAATAGTTCCCTTTATTCCCACTCATCCCGCTTTCTCCTTGGTGGTAAAACATTTGTGGAATAGTAAGTGCCCTACTTTGGGAGGCCTAAGTGTAAGTATTAAATGAACCATGTCTTTGACTAAATGGTTTTAGCGATGCAACAGAATAAGACTCCAACTGAAGATGCGAATTTTCTAAGAGATAACAAGATGCAAGGAAGAGTCCACATTAACTCATGAATGGGAAGTGGAAACTGCCTTAAAATTTCTAATGCACAAAAAATAAACATCATTTCGTCAACAAACTGATCCAAATTATATAAATTCGAATTCATGAATGAACATAAAGGGAAAGCTTTGGTATATGAACAAGAGCAAACTCACACATTAATAATGAACTTCAGGAATGGTAACCGTTTCTCGATACCCTCGATGTTTGCAAGGGATTGTACACATGCAATTGGGATCATGAAGAAGAATGTGAGGAAAAAGAAGGCAACCGCAATTATAAGCCTCCTAATTGTCAGTGAAACATATGGAATTGCCAGGTTTTTCCAAAATATGTCACGCGGCTCTGGGGCCCACTCTGTCAACCATCTGGTTGGGTCTCTGGATTGTTGAGTTTGTGCACAAACGGCGGCACCCCACCGAGTTCTGAAGGAGACAAATGATGCTGGCATGATAGATTTAGGATCGATGGTAATCCTTTCTCGTTCTGCTGCTATCTGAATATGAGGTATCCAAGAGACATCATTAAGATGGGGTTTCAGCAATGAACCAATTGCAGAGAGAAAAAGAAAAAAAATGAAAAGAAAAGGGCATAATCAACATGAGCTTTGATCCAGAAGCCAACTACAGGTGAAAATTGGAATAAAAAAGGGAATAACAGGGACTAATTCTGAATATAGCAGGCATTCAACTTCAATTTCAACTTAACTGAAGTGTGAGTATTTCAGTTAAAAAGTTCTTCAGCATATAACAAATGTTACATGGACCTATTAAGAACATCCTAAACAGTTTATTCTCCAAGTGGGTCATTTCACTAATGAAAAGCCAACATCAATTGTACACCAACAAGTAATCATGAGCAATAGGAGTGGTTACGAATTGATGACGTATGACCAGTCTAGAGGCCAACAGGTCAATCTATACGGAGCATTCCCAAGCTGGTCAAACTTCTGGCAAAACGCAATGGCAATCATAGTTCAGACAGACGATCTTTTAAGTGGATGCATTCTTTGTTTAATTCATTTTGGTGCAAAAGTGCCTATAGTCATAAATAATAGATCATACTTCATCATAGCAACATAAATAATCAACAGGATTATATCTTATGAAAACCCATGTATTCAAAGATTTATTTGTTAGAAAGATGGGGTGTAACCTTTTTTGTTTTTAGCAAAACTGAAGGGATGTTTTAATCATCAACAAATACTCCAAGGGACTATCGTGATAACTTCTTCTTTCTGTTGCAATCATTTATGGTTTCCTCAAATGACTAAATAGGACACAGATAATTTAGTTGAAAGCCAGAGGTTATGTTGCCCCTCAGTATTCATTTCAACAGTTTTTATTTATTTTTTTTGGTTCTTTTTGAGGATTTTCCTCTTCCTTTATTTTTAGTACCTCAAGGCCTCAATAAAGTCATTTCTACCTGGAGAAACAGAAAAGAGATTTTGAACATACACTGATTATTCCACTAAGCCCAGACTAACTGGTAAAGCTGGGTCCAACAAATTTAAGCAGCTTACACAAGTATTTGAATATATTCACATATATGTACATACTCACCAATATATGTAAACAGCATGCTACTATTTGAAAATTTATAATTCTTAGAGATTAATGGTAAATTCACAAGTGAACCTAGGGTAACTTATATTGGGAAAATATATGAAACAGCACTGGGCTGTGTGGGCTCCTTCAGACAGTATAGCGTTACGAAAGGATAAGAAGGCAAACAAGTGCATAAACTAAAAATAAATTGGGAAGTTATGTGGGAGAACTTCAACAATTGGTAATTACCTCTTTTGATAATCTCTGGATTTCAGACGTCTGAAAATCAATTGCATCCACCTTATCGCCACAGAGGCCAAGGAAACCAGTCTGCGAGTTTGCAGTAAAATAGGGTCATTGCCATAAATTGAGAAACAGCATTTCACCACAGCATAGCAGAAAATATAGTAATGCTGAATGCAAGATATAGAAAAACACTCTGTTGAAGACATTGCATTAAACAGCTGTACCTTTATGACAGGCCGTTGTGATTGATTTCTAGAATACTTCAATTGATAATAATCAAGCCAGTTTTGCTTGTTCTTCTTATCCTCAACCAATCTTATAAGTTTGTTTGCATTGTATGCGACCTGCAAATTCTTTTCTAAATGAGAACAAAGCTGTAGAGTATTGGATTTGACGTAATGTGTGAAATTCAACAAACTTACAGGTCAGAAAGGAAATAACTGAAATAAATAACATCCTGGATCTAAGCTAAATGTTTCTCATGAAAATGAAAGCAGTTTTATAGAAAACAAATATGGGACTCAGCTTACATCCCTTCTTTTCTTTCTCCTACTCTCTTTAGTATCCACAGAAGATCTATTTGTATTTGAATGCATATAGGTTATGCAAGTATATAGTAATGGAGTGCTAGCACAAGCCAACCTGATGAGTAAGATAGTTATCGGGATGGTTGACAAGGAAAAAGTGCTCCACAAGCTCGCTAATCGATTCATCAGCGTCTGGCGGTACATTCCTAACGAGGACCTGTGAACAATCAATTTCATCAACCGAGTTTAATAGAAGTATGACATTGAAGAGTTTTCCTCAAAGACTAGGAACTTGGTAGACATATGAGCATCACTAAATATCTTAGGCATTTGTTACAGGAAAATACAACGTGCCAAATTTTGCCAAATGCCCGAGACCGCTCAGTAACTGAGATCAACTATAGTTTATTAGTGAAGGCCACAACATTAAGTTAGAAAACAACTAATAAGAAAGTGAAATATCACAGCCAGCACAAGTTTGTCTTAGACAAAAAAATAAAATAAAAAAGTAATCCCAAAAAACAAAATATATAACAGCAAATCACAAGATTTTTTGTAATATTCAGATGCTAATATCATTGCACAGGTACTGAAATCTAATCTTTCTAGAATACACAAGCCAAAAGAACCCAAGAAGAAGAAGAAGAAGAAGAAGAAGAAGAAGAAAATTCTGAACAAAAAGCATTGAAAAATTGATGTATCATCATTACAAGGTTACTGGAAGCAAGGTGCAAATGGTAAGATAAAGAGCAGTTCCAATCAAAATATGGTGGAGTGCAAATAAGAATATCAGAAGTGTAAAAAAGTTCCAGCTGTCTTAAATTACTCCCACACTTAAGCTGCTTTCAAGCACATACCAAATGTATATTAGAGAAGGACTTATCACATTCTAATTAAGTTTTTTTTATAAAAAAAAAAAAAAGAGAGAACTTGAATAACAGACGAAAAATAGCAATGAAACGATAAAAACTTTATATTATTTTAAAATCAAACTTCGATGACAGATTGCATCTTACCGTGAATTGATCAGGACGGCGTTTTCCTGAGGCAAGGAAATGCAACCGCATTGATGCAACTGTTTCATACTCTTTTCGTAACACATAGCATACCCAAAAAGTGAACACATAGGCCATCATTACATGAGCCCAAAATCTACAATCCCAGAATGGAGGACATCATTCATTCACCAGAATAGTTATTCTATTAAAACTAAGGTGCATACAGTCAGAAATAGTCATAGAATTATGTGCAAATATAATCACATAACTGATGCCAAATAGTGAGACCTACGTCATACTAAATATCTTAAACAGCTTATTCTCCTACTCATCTCACATTTCCCTCCAAGTAAGAAGCACTCTAATGCAAAACTTATACAAGTGGATCTTAGAAAAAATTGAACTTGCTACTTAAAATATGAAATTATTTTTTTTTGATATATTGGAAAGACACTTAAAATATGAAATTGCTAATTTAGCTGTTACATATACAGCTGTTGGAGGTTCTGGTTTGAAGATCATAAAATGTTTTGGGTTTTTCCAGGGTTATTGAGGGGACCAAAATTTCAGATCTTTTCAGATCAGGCAAGGCGTCTCCATAGCTAGGTGCCAAAAAAATGCTAGCAATTGACAATGGCACCTAGGGAGTAGTTGAGATGGTTTCTCGCCAGCTATCCTGCATATCAGGTAAGCAATATCTACATTCAATGGTCACGTACGCTCCACAAGTGAAGGGAAAAGAGAAAAAGTGGATGACAAAATGATTCTTCTACACCACAGAAGGAGAGAGATGAGAACTAGCAGTGCAAAGAGATAGAGCTGTGTTTAGGCACAACCTTTAGCATGAGATATATCAACTAAGTCTGCCAAGTGAAGGAGAATTCTTTAATTATTTTTGATAACCAAGTGAAGGAGATTTCTTCAAAATGCCACATACAAACATGGACTTTCTATTGACGAGAAGGCCGGGTTCTCCCAGCCTCAGGTGTGAATTGACTCCTACCAAATCATCTTTTCCCTCCTTCGACTATATTGTATTAGAAAGTCCCGCATTCCTTCTACTGGGGCCGGAAAATAGGATAGCATTCTGGAAAAATAGAACTTCCATGACTATTCTTCTTACCACAGCCTCTTCAAATCACACCAAATACAAATAGATGAATCAATCTGTGCTTGTAATCAACTCTTTGGATGACCAACGCAAAACTGTGAGAAGTCAAGCCAGCAATTTGACAACCCAAGCAACAATTTTCTGACATATGGACCCTATGGGTTCTGAATTTGATCAGGCTGAATTTCACCTTTTGTTTTCTTCCTGCCTTCGCCATAACACCCATTCCAGAAGAAGCTGGAAGAGGAATTCCTAATTGTTATATTTATTCGACTGATTATAGGAGATACTACGATACGTCAAAGATATTCTACTATAGGTATGGAATAGGGGAAGCCAGAGGCAGATTCAAAGTCACCCATTGAAGGGTCTAGAAAGCTGAAACAGTTTCAGACAGGTTGATTTTCTGCTGGAAAATCATATCCAATATATGGATTTCCATCCATTAATCAAGTGAATGAGGAAATATCCAGCCTCAAATTCTTCTCCAAGGGAAGACTTAATCAAATACATCAAATAACTCAATTACTGTCTTTGACAATCAACTTACAGGCCATTTCCAAGTGTCGGATGAGTTGGGTTGCATTAGGTTTACCCTTAACTTGGGGAGTAAAACCACAAGTCCAACAGATAAACAAATTGGCTTAAGGTTGGGCAAGTGTGGGGTACCCACCATTCCTGATGTAAACTGATGCCACCCTTACCTTGAAGTGTTGGCTTCTAAGAAGCCAAAAGGAAAGCCCCCTCTTGAAAGTAGGAAATCTAAGAATGGACCTTTACTAGACTTAAATGGGCCAAAAAGGAACAAGGGGCTCCATGCACTATATGGCAGGAAGCTTCTAATGGACGCAATAAGACGCTTTATTCTTTAGAATAATTGCAAAACCCATTAACTTCTTGGGAATTAATATGAGAAGAAAAAGAAGATACGTATGGTGCAATAGCAACCAACGAATGACCCTGGTAATGCAACAAATGCAACAATTGTATGGCAGACCAGGTGATCCTCGGGCATGAAAGAAATATTTCTAGTCTCAGCAGCAAAACTGGGTACCAAGCCCCAGTTTTACCACAAACAAAAGCTGTGGTTCTTGGGTCAGAGCAATATGGAGGTAAGGAGTGATGGAATAATCGTAAGTATGTTAATATACACTGTTGGGCTTATTCTTAAACAACTTAAGCTTTTAGATGAATTAATTGTCTAATAGAGTAGAAAGTACAAACCCAATAAGATTTCAATTTTTGCAATGGATTGAATTTGATCGGTAAAGAAAAGATAATTCTTTCGAGTAATTCGATTCTGGCATATTTTGATACTAATCTGAAATAAGAGTTGTAATAACAAGATTGTATAGTATAATTAGGAAGGCAGGACAAATGCTGATGGTATATGTATACATACATGCATATTAAGGAACAGCGAGCTAATATGTTTAAAAGCTTGCCATCAAAAGAAGGCTTCTCACCTGTGCGATCCAAGAGGAATGTTTGATATAGAAAGCTTATCAATGTTGCTGAAAACTACTTTCACGTTCTCTAATTTGCTATTTGCCCAGTTAACTGGTACCAGGACAGCCCATGCAAGGAATGTCATAGGAACAAAAATTTTGAGTCTACATAAAATGGGCAGAAATCAGCACAAGACAAAAAATTCTAAAATGTCAAAACAGAATTTAATTGATATGATATCGCATGGCACAAAAGCAATAGAATAAACAGACATCCGAAATGCTACTGTATATTCAATGAGAGCTAGTTAGAAACAAACAAGTTAAAATGATATCAGAACAATGAAAATCAAATTGTATTATATTCTCAATGCATAAGGCACAAAAACTTCAAATCTATTAAGAAAACGAACATTAGTAACAAGTCTTCAGTGACTCTCAAAATCATTATACTGCAAATGTGCCAGAAGTGAAGTTAAAGCAGATGCAAAATGTCCTAAAGAACAACTTTGATTAACAAAAATTTATCTTAGTTTCTTGAACAATTAAAATTACTTCTTGAATTTTGATTTAACAAACCCTTATTATTAATGCTTCACTTGTTTCAAAAGAAAACATAGAAAAGGATAATAGAACTCCAAACCATAAAACTATTTTGAATGAGCATGTTCCTAACAGACTTCCAAAGTTTTCATCTTTACTTCCACTATCTTGGCAACCATATGGAACATTCATGAATATGTTCCGTCAAGTTTACACAGCACATGATAATTCAGCCTACAAGCTACTTGGAAAATAGAAACAGCAAAGAAATTTTGAGAATTGTAGTAGCACACCCTAGCCAGTAAATCCGTAAATAAACAGCAGAATCCAATCCTGCGTGGTCAATAAGCTCAAGTTCTGGCATTTTCAGTGCCTCTGGCATCCAATTCAGAAACTTCAAATATGGCCTAAAGTTCAAATTGACAAACTTGCTTACAAATGCCCCAGAGTGTGTTGGACTGCTTCTTAAACCCGTAAGGTACCACTTTGGAAAATATACTCTATCGTTGAAAGGTTGAAGCCGTAATATGGCAAATGCCACCAAGAAAATAAATGCAGTGAGAATATTGATAGCTGCCGCAAGCCCAATATCTCCAAGTGTAGCCATCTAGCCCTTCTAAAAGGAATATGCCAATCTCCCTGTCAAACTAGCAAGTTTTAATACATAACCGAGATAATATGCAAACTAAATAGAGTGCTTTTTAAATATCATCTAAAAATGAAACTCCAAATTGCACTGTATAACACTCGATGCAGACTTGGAATTCCCATGTAGATTTGTCTAAGCAGTCTATGCAATTCCTAAAGGTTCACATATCATCACCAAATACTGAGATACAAATATATTGCTTAAATGAGCCTCTGCTCCTTAATTGAACCTCAGTCACAGACGTGAAAAACAGAAAAAAATTCCAATCTCAGTATTAACAATATTCCAAATTCCAAAGCCCCAGAAAATATAACTAAATTATTTTAATTTTTCAAAGAAATTAATGAACAAAATACTGAAATACTATGTAAAGGGGAATTTAATAATTTCATAATTTAGTAAACGTTTTTAGGTGCTTTTATTATGACTATTCTCTTAATTACAATAAGTTGAACAAAAAAAAAAATTACTTTCTTCATGACACAAATATATACGCTCATCAACAGTCTCAAAAGTTTAAAAAAGAAACACAAAATTGCTATTTTACAAAATCAGGACTCTTCAGTTAATCCCAGACGCAGGCATATGAAAAAGGTTCCAATTTTTTAACATTAATCGATACTTCAAAGCCCTAGATAATACAAGTGAATTAGATTTAATTTGTTCCAAAATGATGAAAAAACCAGGTGAATTACCATTTAAAGAAGAATATTATACTATAATTTAGTAAAATTGGGTAACTCATTTTCTGTCGAGTATTCTCATAACTCCAATATAAATTATCAAAACAAAAAATATACTCCAGAATACAAGTTTCCATGTTAATCAACTGTCTCAAAAAATTAAACAATAAAAAAACCACAAATGATATTTTTATCATGTCTCTTCAGTTAATCTCAGAAAAAATTTCAATATTTTCCGGCAATACTTACATATATGTGTATATATACAATTTATACGAATGTATATATGTATATCTAATAACATAGAAGGAATACAAAAGGCAGAAGTTCATACTCTGAGCTCCGTTCAGTTATGGTAATGCCAAAGCGCCAAAAGAAAGATAAAATTGAAGCTTTGGAGACACAGAGAAAAGAGAGTTGCAGATTTGAGAGTGTTTTGGATTGCTTCAGAGTCTCAACCAAAGCAAGAACACTCCCAAACTCTCTCACTAGGTAAAGTGATATCCAATCTAAAATGCTGCCTGTTTTGAGATCGTTACACAACCAAATCGAAGACAGTGCTCTGTTTGAAAGCAAATGGCGACGAATTACTGATTTTCGTTCGGTTTTGTTTGGCTGGAAAGAAAATGTGGGAAAGTTTCGGCTCTCCAAAATGAAATGAATTAATAAATAAAAAAAAACATTAATGCAGGCACTGTTTACATTTATTTGACTAAAGCTAGTAACTTTCGGGCTTCGCGGTGTCGGCAACGGCTAGGAGGGGGCTAAATCGCGCTCTTTTTGAGCGCGTGACACATCCTATAGGGTTCAAGCAAGTTCATGTGGCAGTTTGTGATTGGCTGTAGTGCGGTTTACGACGTTGCCACTTGCGAGCCGCGTGAGTGTAGCGTCCGTTGCGTGGATTAACCGAGCTGGGACAGCCCATGTCTGATTTCACATGAGACAAAATCTTTGAGATGGGGACGTTCTGATTTTGATTTTTTAGGGGTAATTACATATCACCAATTTTTGTTTTTTTCAGTCTTTGAAAATGGGTATACAGATAGCGACGGTTCTAAAAATTTTTGTTATTTAAGAAATGCGCAAATATGACTTTTATATTCAAAGCTCAATTTATTTAATTATTATAATATTAAATTAAATGATTTTACTTGCACATTTTAATTATTATTATATATAATACAATAAATTAGATTTGTTTTATATAAAATAAATCATGCATGTCTTGAGTGGTAAGTAGTGTTGAGATAAGCAATTATGTGTTATAAACTAAATGAATTTACAGCAAACAAAATATTAAAACACAGTATATAAGAAAATGAGTATTGTTAAATAATAACAACAATATGAATAAAACAGTGACAGACGGCAAGCCGACTTTATAAATTAGCAATAATTAAATAAACTGCGTGCAGACCTTAATAAATATTTTATATGAGCGCTTGATTTCTTTCATTGTATTTCTAAAATCATTACTTCTGAAATAATCTAAAGAAAATATGTAAACCAATACATATAATAAAATCTAACAAACATTAGTTAATGATCATGTCAAAACCTCTACCAACATAAAAATGTTAGGTGAGTATTATGATAAAAGACTATAGACAGAACTGTGCCAAGTATTACTGTACTATTAATCATATAATTACTATGCAATTACTATTTATCACTGTTCATAAATAGTAGAATGAATAGTAGAGTTAATCCGATCAATATATATATATATATATAATATCACTATTTTTGTCTTTATTATAACTTTAAATCTAGACATAAAAATATAGTCAAGTCACATGTCTATGGAAAGCTATGGAAATAAGGATTCCAGATTTATAAATATCATAAACAAAACATGCAAGATCTGAGAAAAATAAAGTAACAAAGTTTTGAAATAAACACTATTCATTACAACAGTAAAACTACTGTTCACACTATTCATACAAATTGAGTGAATAGTAAAGCAGTCAAAATGAAGATAAATTACACATAAAATAAAGAAAGTACACAAATCACTTAAAGTATCGTGTTGATAAAGTGTTATAAACTAAATGAATTTGCAACAAGCAAAATATTAAAACACAGTATATAAGAAAACTAGTTCTTCTGGAACTGTCAAATAATAATAAAATAGCTCTTCTGAAACTATGGAGATAGATTTTCTTGATCACCCAAGTATGTATTTCATTCATAAGATACAAAATAAAGACAATAGAAATTTAAATATGTTATCTACACTCTTTGCTTTTTCTTTTCTTCTTCTTTCTTTTCTTGCTCTCTTCTCTCTCTTTTCTCTCTCTTTTGTCTCTCTCTTTCTTTCCGTCTCTCTCTCTCTCTCTCTCTCTCTCTCTCTCTCTCTCTCTCTCTCTCTCTCAGTCTCTCTCTCTTTTTCTTTCAGTCTCTTTCTCTTTCTGTTCTTTCTCTCTTTTTTCCTTTCTTTCTTCTCTTTTTTTCTCTCTCTCTTCCGTTTATATAGGCAAATATAAGGGTAAGTTATAAACACGTGACGGTCATCCACCGATCAACATTTCCTAACATTATAAACCCTAAAAACATCAACATTTTATAAATTGAATGGGCAATTGCTCTCACGTGTGCTCGAGTACTTAATTTGAGAGTAGGAGATTTCATTGTTTTTCTCTTCTTTGTTTTTTGTATCTCGTGAATCCTTTCTCTCTTTTTTTTTTAATTGGACCGATGGAGTCTTTGTTTAAACAGTGAATGCAAACTTTTATCAAATTATTTTTAACAATCTTTTGTGCTCAAAATTTATTAAGTTTTTAAAGGTTGACAAGGTCAATTGACCCAATCCAATTTAATGTGTCGCCACCCCTGTTAATGCAGATAAGTTATTTCATGCATATGTTATGGAGCATTATCTCTTAACACTAGACAACCATTTTAGATAGACCCCACTGCATTTATGTCGAGACCGAAACTTAGGTTTTATAACATACTCTGTACGTAGAAGAGTACATTTAGCTCCATTAAAGGGTTATGAAAAATCGAACACAAGCATTGAACAAAAAAATCTAAGTTCTTACCTATTGAACTAACCACTTGATAGTACAGAATCTTATTTTTATGAATATGTACAAGTCATCCACTCTCCTAATAGAAAATATTGATTGATTCAAATTAGTAGCTTAAGAAGTCAATGTATCATGCTTTAGAATTTAAGGAGTTTAATGATATTGAGTCATAATTTAAAGAGTATTTTGATAATTAGCCCTATTTTTTAATATATTTGATGAATTTTCAACTGTGAATGTGAATGGATGTAGTTGCTTAAGTTTTCTTCAAAAAAATTTAGACAACCAAAATTTAGTTTGGGTCAGATCTTTTATTAGTTTATTTAATAAGTTAGACTTTCAATTTTCAACATTTGCATGAAGAGCATTTTTTTCAAAGCAATTGTGAGAATTGTCAACTCTTTTTTTTAACAATAACCTCGGTTATACCATTAAAAAAAAAAAAAAGCATTAATGATTCAAGGCTAGAAGATACTTTTCAACAAATAATAAGCAATAATTCAATGAATGACGTTGGTACTCTCTTATGAATTGGTTTCACTTGCTTTTTCTCTTTGTTTTTTCTTTCAAGTATCTACATTAAGATTTGAAATTTTGCAAAAAAGAATGATTTAAATATTTCTTTTTCTTGCATCTATACAACAAAGGGTATTTCGTTGATATTCGGAGAAATGAGATGATAGAGATTCGTCAACAACGAGTGTTGCTTGTCAAAAGCATAATTTTAAACATTGAGGATCCGTTTGGTATAATTTTTTAAATTATTTTATTTTATTTTTTTAGTTTAAAATTAAAAAAGTTAAATTTTTTTTTTATTTTTTAACCAGAAAAGCAAAAACATTTAAAATGTTGGCTTTGTTTTGCTTAAAAATAAAAAAGTCAAGCCAAAAATCTTGAAAAAAAACCCAAACAAATGAACCCCGAAGGCTGAAGCACACTACGTGACGTTGCCCGGCCATTATTTATCAAAAACGTAAAATAAAAAGTGATTCAGATAATTTTTAATTCGATATTTCATTTGATCGTACATATATAATAACAAGGGTACAATGCACGTGGGAGGTCAATTTATAAGTCATAATTTTTTATGGGGGTTATGGGATGGCAACACCGTTTGTATTTCTTCACCAATATTGTTCATTTAAAGTTCATTGACAGCTTTGGTTACGGCCAGATTGAGGAAGGAAAGAATCACGTGACCCAAATATTTAAAGTGAATTAAAGAAAAATTATGAAATTTTAAGCAAATTTTAACTTTGTAAAACATACTGCTTCTGTGAAGTAGAATCACTTTCTAATAAGTATTTCCAAACAGAGAATAGTGTCATCTGTAAATTCTTGTGTTTTGTGCTCAGTGACAACCCCTGCCTGTTTGGAACTTGGGGGAGGGAGGGAAATGAAGAGAATTTTTTTTTTTCTTTCTTTCTCTATTTGATCCTACCTAGCTATAAGAGAAATAAAAAAAAAAATAGTCACTTTCTCTTCTTTTTTTTCTCCCTTCTTTTCTCCTACTCTCTTTTTATTTTTTTTCGAAAACCAAAAAAAAAATACACTTTTATTTTCTTTTCTCAATCTTCATTTTTCTTTCCTTCCCATAGCTCCACCAAGTTCCAAACAGGAGTAAAAAAAAGACTAGCAACTAAGGAAGAGAGTTTGAATTAAGCACCACCTTTTATCAGTTTGATGAGACAGGCTTTTCAAGAGTGGACCTCTGATGCTTATGAAAATAACCAAAAAAAAAAAAAAAATTGCGATGGTTACAGCAATATCTATAACATTACTCCCTGTGTGCCTTCAATGCAATAAAATTCATATCCCTTGGACTTCTAGGAAAATCTATATGGGCCTCACTATTTCCTTTTTCTTTTTCTTGCTCATTTTCTTTGTACTCTCTGTTTGATTTAAACTTTTTTTTATCTTATGTCAAGAAGTTAAGTTGAGGACGTGCCTTAGCATACTAGTAAGATTGCTTTATCGTAGCTTAAACTTTAAGATAAGAAAGAGAAACATAAACTCTTCACGTGCGAGAGTAAGGTTATGTACACCTAGTCTTTCTCTGAATTCTGCAAGTACTCCGTTACAAAAATAGTTTGTCACCACTGGAGAATTAATAAGTTTTCATCTGCATATAAAAGTGCTGTTTCTTTTCTGTTCTTTTGGATAAGTGCAAAGGGTGAATCTAGGCATGAGTGCTAAGTGTGAGGCCAAAAATAAAAAAAAAAGATCTCTTTGCTTACATATGACGATTCTTGTACAGGAAACTGCTATGTATGGATGGCCCTTCCAATCTGTAAATGCTTGCTCCTGGCCCTCCTACCTTTTTAGTTTTTGTGGGCAACACAATCAATCACTCTTCCTCTTATCTTAAATAATGGCGAGGTAGGGCTCATTTACCCTATAAAGATATATATATATATATATATATATGTATGTATGTATGTATGTATATGTAAAAAAAATAATAATAATTCATGAGTTGGAATGGTTAGCTCCAACTGGGGGAGAGGGGATAAGATGAGATAATGGTTGCTGAAGTTATATGGTTAAGCAGAGAAGAAGGAAGGTAGCAAGAGTGAGAACCTAGGTTCGAGTCTGAGCGCAGCTACTGAATCTAAGACAAAACAGCAATGATAAACTGTTCCCTAAAACTGGCAAAAAAAAAAAAAAAAAAAACTAAGAAATTCCAGTCTGTGTATATCTTGGCTTGTAACAGAAAATTTATCCAACAATTGGTATTATTTCACTAGCCAGTTTATCCAACAATTGGCTTCTTCAAGACATTCCTCCTCTAGGCAATCGGCAACTAAATCATCCATGGTCTCAAAATCAAATCAAAAACTGGAAAATTTTTTTTTGTCAAATTAATAATGGAGCTACTAATTCCTGACATCTGTTAGAAGTGAGCGACCAGTAATTTTTCTCTGAACTAAAGAAACAATTGGCACAGGTGGCCTAGTGGTTAAGAGCACGCCTTGGGACAGGCCATAAACTTGTATTATGTCTTTGATAAGCGAGGTTTGCGGGTGATTACGTGTATCCAGAGTTCATCCATAAGGCATGCACTCAATGGGAGGTTGGAACGGTTGGCGTTTGAACCAAAAAATAAAAAAAATTCCACACACCATTAGGCAAGGAAAAGTGAGGTAACAAATCTGCTCCCTGATTAAAATGCTTGTATCAATAAATAAGAAATAAACTTGTTTGCTCATGACAAAGGTTTTATCATACCTTCAAACTGTATAATACGTTAAGGCGATCCAGCATCTTCCGCTCTTCTTATTTTATTTTTTTCTTTTACCTCAATATCATCACCTCCTAATTTCTTTTTCCCTTCTAGACATGAACTTTTACAAGTTAATATGCTGCCAGAAAGAAAGAAAAAGCGGGGGACCTGGAAGCTCTCCTACAAGCTGCCTTCCTGGAAGCTAAGTTGCAGATATTTACAAATACCATTTGCTCTGAATCATGTGATTATAAGGGCTTAGACGTAAAGTACTGTATTTGCATGAAGTGCCACAAGCTATCTTCCCGACATTAGATTGACCAGACCCTGGTTTTCATAAAATGAACCTACATCCCAATCCTCAGTTGAAGATGAAAGTGTCATTAGTGCAACAACAATTGACCTCATGCTCGGCCTCAGTAGAGGATTTTATGTGTAGAAAATGAAAATACCACAAGCTCTAGATCGAACCCTGTTATCTAACCGCTAAAAATAATTATAGCCTTAACATTTCCAAGTTTTTAACCAAGTTGATCTCTTACTGGCAAACTATTCACCCAACTTTTGCATGAACTCTTTTCATGAAGGCTACAACTTTTTATGACAAACAAATGCACATAAACTATTACAACTATTTTTTTCTTTTCTTATACCTTGGTTATTATATACTAATTAAAAGTGAATTAGTGTACGTATGTGCTTGATATCACGTGACTGTTACAATTTTGGTAATCGTACAATACTCCTTTGAACCAATTAGTTGGCATCAAAAGGCTTGACCAAACTTGCCCGTTTTATGCTTGTTATATCAGTGTAGATTTAAATAAAAATTTTATATTTATTTATTTATTTTTGGCTGATTGTCTGTCTGACTACACCCTTTATGAATCCTCATTAATTAAATCTGACCACCTTTCCTCACATGTTAAGTTTGGTCATAATGCCCCACGTGGCTTTTTTTGGGGGGGAAGGGGGGGGGGGGCCTGTGTTGCTTTACCTGTGGCAGTGGGTAACGGATATGACCAACAGACAACGTGCTGTGCACGTGCCATTTATGTGGTTGTTAGACATTTGCTATTGCCAGAGAGTGAATGGACTGCTTCCAGAACAAGTATTGCTTTAGACAGTCGTCCATGATATTGCAAACTTCCAAAGAAATTTCCATCCGACAGCCCAAAGATTTCGTAGAGCTATACTTCTTGTACAATAGAGATTGTTTCCGTGCTTGGAACCCATACGCCCATGACACAGCGGAGCAACCTTATGGCTATGCCAAAGCCCAGCCGCGCTTGAGACTCAAACATACAAGTCTCTCTCTCTCTCATTTCCTCCTTTTGAAACCACCTGACCTGCTAGAGCAGTGCTTAAAAACATGGGGACATAGATATGAACAAACCTTTCAATTCTCATAGGTAAGATTTCACACAAATTTATGCCTATTGGTAGCCTTATTCCTGTATCTGCTACAGGGTTGCATTCCACTGTCTTATCATACAAGCCATAAACACTACTTGAAATTCAAAACCAGAGGCTGCACTATTCTGCCCCACACTCTCTCTCTCTCTCTCTCTCTCTCTCTCTCTCTCTCTCTCCACATATATACACACACAACAAACTAAGCTATATGTGCTGATTTACAGTGTGACTCTCCACTGGTTCCAATGATTGCATGGTGCCAAATGTACAAACAGGTGCGAGTCTCATGCCCAAGATTTAAGGTTCTCGATGTTCCTGAACAACCTCATGTAGAGACGGTGAGGAGTTGGTGCTAATTTTACTGGGGATTGGAGTGTTTCTGCGTGATTGACGCTTTGTGGGGACTAGTACACTCTCTTGCTCCCACTTTTCATGTACTTCTTCGTCTTCAGGATCATCATCGCCACCTTTAAAAACGGGATGGATATAAGCACTTTGAAGGTAGCCTTTGAGATTGAGGTTTGGTTCCCTAGCACGTTCCAGAGTATCTTTCATCATCGCTTCCTAAAATCCACCACATACAGGGAAAATCATAAGAAACAACTTTAAATCAAAGACAAAAAACCATAATTAGGCCATTCAAGCTGCTATACAATTTATACTTACAAACATTATCAGTGTCAGGCCTGCAACACACCATAACAAAGCACCCACAGGAAAAATAACAAAACATGTGAACCGAAACATCTAAAGCAGGCACCATATACTTGCACAGATTCAACCCAATGAAGTTTCAGCCAGTGAAGTATACTGATGCAGTTAACTCTCGTTTCACAAATTTTGAATTTCTAAACTACTGTAAGGGATACCTAACTAATGAATCCACGGTGTTTGCAGACACATCTTCCATCTTTCTAACGTGAATACAACTAATTAGAAGACAACTAATTCAACCTTAACAGCAAAAATCAATCTCAGTTGTGCAATAAGAATATGAGATACTATCTAGTCATTAAAGATAGAAATTGGCATCCATTTTGCTCTCTTAAACGTAATATGACAAACACCACAACATTCCCTATATGTGTGTGTGTGGGTGTGTGTGTGTGTGGAATTTTTTTTCTTCATATGTATGTATGGGATTGCTAGTGTGATAACACCACATCTGTCTGTAAATGGTGAATTCCTACAGACCTGCAACGGATATCTGACAAATGCAGGTTCATAACGGCCTTTGCAGAACAAGTGGAACGACATGGTCAGTACTGGAAGAGCAATGAGAAATGGTGTTGACTGAGCAGCTTGTTTTGTACTCAACAATCCCATTAGAAGCAGCTGCGAGATAACCAATGCAGCTATTACACGCCCATGGACATCGGGCCAAAATGCAGCACCACTTTCATACTCTTGGTTGTAGACATTTATGATCTGCATTATAATAGAGAAACTCTCATTACAAAAGCTAATACATACAAAAAAGAAGTAATTTGTATCCACAGAATAGCACATAATCTAGCCAATTGTAAGGCTACAATGAAAAGTGTAAACACAGTTCCAGAAGCTGAGGGGACACTCACAGTGTACCAAAATTTCAGCATGAGGTACCACAACTTTGGGGATGAAGGTACAAGTATATTTTGCAGGTAAGCATTGTTTTGGCTTGTGTGTGTTTTTCAGGTGGATTTGAAGATTTTCCAAAAGCAAAACACAGTCCCTGAGGCTGAGGGGACACTGACAGCGTACCAAAATTTCAGCATGAGGTACCACAATTGTGGGGGTGAAGGTATAAGTAAATTTTGCAGGTAAGCATTGTTTTGGCTTGTGTGTGTTTTTCAGTTGGATTTGAAGATTTTCAAAAAGCATCGAGAAAGGAATATATAGACTCACACACACACCTTAAAAACAATCCAAATATCTGGACAGATGCGACACTAATGCCAAACTATGATCAACATCCACACTGTCATAATTCCAGCATCTTTAAAGACTTCCAAATGCCCAAAGGAATACCTCAGAAGCTTAATGGCATCTTACTGTCCACTGGTTAGAGTAGTCTCATTTATAGCAGGGTTTCTATCACGTGCCAGCAAAATGTTGTGCATATGATGTTTGTGCATCCTGACTATATAATAAGATCTTATAGATTCTACTGACAATTTTTACCTGATGGCGGAACACAATGTAAGCCAGGCCAAAGAAAATCAGTATGAAAGGAAGTAGAAGAGGGGTCACCACGGCGTAAACAAGGCCTAATAGAAAATAGAGTTGTATTTGAGGTTCGCCAGTGTTGAAACCCAGACTTCCTGGATCCATTGCTTCCTCCCTATCCTTTTCAGTCTTCACCAAGAAAAAATTCTTCAAGTGATAGATAATCAGTGGCTTCAACCTTAAAATCTCCCCAGCAATACCAGCCCATCCATCAACCATTATATAGGTTATGAAGAACGTTGCTTTCATTGGAATTGCTACACCAATGGTTTTAGGGATGCTGCAAAAATCATCACTTATCATTAGTCTGCACAATGTCAAACTAAAAGGCAGCACCTGAGAGTACAAATCGCTGAATAGAGCTAATATACAACCAGAGCATGGTAGTAGAAACCAAAAACAGGGTAAGACAGTTCTGTTTTGTAGTTTTGAGAGCGGATAACAAGCTTAAAATACATGTAAAAGATGATAAAAGCAAGATTAATACACATGCCAACAAGCAAAGAAGCCCATTCATCTAAGTCACAGCTTTTATAATATCTTGCATTTATGTGAACTTGAAAAGAAAAGCACAATGAAGGTTTAGAAGTATGATGGCTACTTAACTAAAAGAGGATAAGTGGGGATTTCACTTCTTTCAAGTATTACTTGACCACAAATACATGAACAAACTTATGGGCCCAAGTAATCCCATCATAACTGTGAAATCGCTTGTCTCCACTAATTGTCCTCACAATTTTGCCCTTCTTTTTGATAAGTCACAACTTCTTCCTTTTGATATGATACAGGGTATCAGACACCTTTTAAGCACATCATTTTAACCAATTGATATGTGGAACATGCTGACGAAGATCTTTACCAATGTTTGAAAGCATGCTTCTTATGCTCTCTAACATACTGATTTTTTTTTTAAACCCAAAAAAGATCATTTGATTATTTGCAGTATCCATTCTAGCTGAACACAATGTACGATGAAAACTTAATTATCTTATCAGAGCAATTGTGAGGTGAAGGATCATAGTGACATGATATAACTGCCATTAAATGGCTGATAATTATTTTTAGACTTCTCTTATGTCATCTGATGCAATACAAATCAATATTTCAATTCAAACACAGACACACATAAACACGGACATCCACCCAACCTGCATTATTAAAACAAGAGGAAATACAGGACATTAATATCATCTCATGTAATGCTATTCAGACCAATATATAAATCCATATTCATGCACCAAAACACACAAACAGACATCCAAATAATGCTATCCAACAATAATATTATGCCATATTATAATATCATCAACATAAACACACAGAAACACAGACATCCACTCACCCACTCCAATATTACTGCATTCAGAAAGAAGAGAAAATAAAGGAGAAGCATAAATGAGGAGAAGGCCAGAAGAACAAGGAGACACTGGTCAACAATAAGAAAGAAACTTAGACCAACATACTCATTTGCCGACTGCTTGATAAACGAATTTAGTTGCTCAAATGCAGTTCCTGTGATTATGCTCCCAAGGAATACATTCACGAAGTTGAAGAGATAATATCTAGATGCAGATCTCCTCTCTAGAGATGATATGCTTATAAAACCTTCAATTTTAGACATGAACATCAATATTGCTGGCAGAAAGATGAGGAAAAGCTTCAAAGCAATACCAGGTAGAAAACCTTGGATGAATGACTTGATGAAAGATCTGCATAAAAGATCAGGGTTTTATTATATTAGTAAGAAGCAGTTGTGATGGATAATCAACCACCAAAAGTGCATACATGAACTTTGCATTGCTTATCACTAATACTCAGCACAGACTTGGGTGAGACTCTACTAAGGACTTGCCGAATGATCAACTGCCGAACTACTAGAAAGAACCAAAACTAAACAATTATGGTCCAGCTTAGGAAATAAAAAAATAAAGAACAACTTCAAGCGAGTCCAAAAATAAAAATTCCTATGAGCATATTCACCTAAGTTCTTGTCATATTTTTAAATTTTCTCTCCAGTAGTAGATAAATTATGAGCAATCCTCCCACCATGCATTGGAAATTAACATGAATCGATGCTGGCTACTGAAATTCAACAGTGAAAAGCATGTTCCACAATTTGGGGAAATTCAAAATCAGTACCAGAAAGAGAGATCCAAAATCAGTGGTCCCCTATATTTCACCTCTTCTACTGAATATAGGCAAATTAAAAGTACCAGTCTTATTGCCAGTGTCATTCCTATTACTTTTACAGCTTCTCATACCCATCTGTTCATCAGTTGCTTTAATTCTCCATAGAAGCAACCAAACATCTCTGAAAATAACGATGTTCCTTATAAGACAAGTTAACCTATCTGGAAGTAAATGTTTGCATTAGTTCAACAATAATAAATATGAATCTCTTACATTGCTACATAGGCAAAGGAGTGAGGCAAGATGCTATAAATAAGGAAGTTGACCCATGAATAGAGTGAATAGAACAGACTTAAGCCTCAAATCATCGTTAAATATTAATAATTCAATAACAAATAATAGTTCCCTTTATTCCCACTCATCCCACTTTCTCCTTGGTAGTAAAGCATTTGTGGAAGTGTAAGTGCCCTGCTTTGGGAGGCCTAAGTGTAAGTATTAAATGACCCATGTCTTTGACTAAATGGTTTTAGTGATGCAACAGAATAAAACTCCAACTCAAAATGTGAATTTTCTAAGAGATAACAAGATGCAAGGAAGAGTCCACATTAACTCATGAATGGGAAGCGGAAACTGCCTAAAAATTTCTAATGCACAAAAAATAAACACCAATTCATCAACAAACTGATCCAAATTATATAAATTCGAATTCATGAATGAACATAAAGGGAAAGCTTTGTTATTTGAACGAGAGCAAACTCACACATCAATAATGAACTTCAGGAATGGCAACCGTTTCTCGATACCCTCAATGTTTGCAAGGGATTGTACAAATGCAATTGGGATCATGAAGAAGAATGTGAGGAAAAAGAAGGCAACAGCAATTATAAGCCTCCTAATTGTCAGTGAAACATATGGAATTGCCAGGTTTTGCCAAAATATGTCACGCGGCTCTGGGGCCCACTCTGTCAACCATATGGTTGGGTCTCTGGATTGTTGAGTTTGTGCACAAATGGCGGCACCCCACCTAGTTCTGAAGGAGACAAATGATGCTGGCATGATATAATTAGGATCGATGGTAATCCTTTCTCGTTCTGCTGCTATCTGAATATGAGGTATCCAAGAGACATCATTAAGACGGTGTTTCAGCAATGAACCAATTGCAGAGAGAAAAAGAAAAAAAATGAAAAGAAAAGGACATGATCAACATGAGCTTTGATCCAGAAGCCAACTACAGGTGAAAATTGGAATAAAAAAAGGGAATAACAGGGACTAATTCTGAATATAGCAGGCATTCAACTTCAATTTCAACTTAACTAAAGTGTAAGTATTTCAGTTAAAATGTTCTTCAGCATATAAGAAATGTTACATGGACCTATTAAGAACATCCTAAACGGTTTATTCTCCAAGTGGGTCATTTCACTAATGAATATGCCAACATCAATTTTACGCCAACAAGTAATCATGAGCAATAGGAGTGGTTACGACGTGATGATGTATTACCAGTCTAGAGGCCAACAGGTCAATCTAGATGGAGCATTCCCAAGCTGGTCAATCTTTTGGCAAAACACAATGGCAATCATAGTTCTGACAGACAATCTTTTAAGTGGATGCATTCTTTATTTAATTCATTCTGGTGCAAAAGTGCCTATAGTCATAAATAATAGATCATACACTTTGTCTTAACAACATAAATAATCTATTCTGACAGATATTCTATGTATCAACAGGGTTATATCTTATGAAAACCCATGTATCCAAAGATTTATTTGTTAGAAAGATGGGGTGTAACCTTTTTTGTTTTTAGCAAAACTGAAGGGATGTTTTAATCATCAACAAAAATTCCAGGGGAGTATCGTGATAACTTCTTCTGTAATCATTTATGGTTTCCTCAAATGACTAAATAGGACACAGATAATTTAGTTGAAAGCCAGATGTTAAGTTGCCCCTTACGTATTTGTTCTTCAGGGCTGTGCAGTTGGTCAGTATTCATTTCAACAGTTTTCATTTATTTTCTTTGGCTCTTTTTGAGGATTTTCCTCTCCCTTTATTTTTAGTACCTCAAGGCCTCAATAAAGTCATATCTACCTGGAGAAACAGAAAAGAGATTTTGAACATACACTGATTATGCCACTAAGCCCAGCCTAACTGGTAAAGCCAGGTTCAACAAATTTAAGCAGCTTACACAAGTCTTTGAACATATTCACATACATAGACATACTCACCAATATATGTAAACAGTATGCTACTATTTGAAAATTTATAATTCTTAGAGATTAATGGTAAATTCACAAGAGAACCTACAGTACTTTATATTGGAAAAATATATGAGACAGCACTGGGCTGTGTGGGCTCCTATAGACAGTATAGCGTTATGAAAGGATAACAAGGCAAACAAATGCTTAAACTAAAAATAAATTGGGAGAACTTCAACAATTGGTAATTACCTCTTTTGATAATCTCTGGATTTCAGATGTCTGAAAATCAATTGCATCCACCTTATCGCCACGGAGGCCAAGGAAACCAGTCTGCGAGTTTGCAGTAAATAGGGTCATTGCCATAAATTGAGAAACAGCATTTCACCGCAGCATAGCAGAAAATATAGTAATGCTGAATCAAGATATAGAAAAACACTCTGTTGAAGACATTGCATTAAAAAGCTGTACCTTCATGACAGGCCGTCGTGATTGATTTCTATAATACTTCAATTGATAATAATCTAGCCAGTTTTGCTTTTTCTTCTTCTCCTCAACCAATTTTGCAAGTTTGTTTGCATTGTATACAACCTGCAAATTTTTTTCTAAATGAGAACAAAGCTATAGAGTATTGGATTTGACGAAACGCAACAAACTTACAGGTCAGAAAGGAAATAACTGAAATAAATAACATCCTGGATCTAAGCTAAATGTTTCTCATGAAAATGAAGGCAGTTTTATAGAAAACAAATATGGGACTCAGCCAACATCCCTTCTTTTCTTTCTCCTACTCTCTTTAGTATCCACAGAAGATCTGTTTGTATTTGAATGCATATACGTTACGCAAGTATATAGTAATGGAGTGCTAGCACAAGCCAACCTGATGAGTAAGATAGTTATCGGGATGGTTGACAAGGAAAAAGTGCTCCACAAGCTCGCTAACCGATTCATCAGCGTCTGGCGGTACATTCCTAACGAGGACCTGTGAACAATCAATTTCATCAACCAAGTTTAATAGAAGCATGACATTGAAGAGTTTCCCTCAAAGACTAGGAACTTGGTAGACATGTATATGAGCATCACCAAATATCTTAGGCATTTGTTACAGCAAAATACAACATGCCGAATTTTGCCAAATGCCCGAGGCCCCTCAGTAACTGAGATCAACTATAGTTTATTAGTGAAGGCCACAACATTAAGTTAGAAAACAACTAATAAGAAAGTGACATATCACAGCCACCACAAGTTTGTCTTAGACAAAAAAATAAAATAAAAAATAATCCCAAAAAATAAAATATATAACAACAGCAAATCACAAGATTTTTTTGTGATATTCAGATGCTAATATCATTGCACAGCTACTGAAATCTAATCTTTCTAGAATACACAAGCCAAGAGAACCCAAGAAGAAGATGAACAAGAACAAGAAAATTCTGAACAAAAAGCGTTGAAAAATTGATGTATCATTACAAGGTTACTGGAAACAAGGTGCAAATAGTAAGATAAAGAGCAGTTCCGATCAAAATATGGTGGAGTGCAAATAAGAATATCAAAAGTGTAAAAAAGTTCCAGCTGTCTTAAATTACTCCCACACTTAAGCTGCTTTCAAGCAGATACCAGATGTATATTAGAGAAGGACTTATCACATTCTAATTAAGTTTTTCAAAAATAGCAATGAAAATATAAAAACTTTATATTATTTTAAAATCAAACTTCGATGACAGATTGCATCTTACCGTGAATTGATCAGGACGGCGTTTTTCTGAGGCAAGGAAATGCAACCGCATTGATGCAACTGTTTCATACTCTTTTCGTAACACATAGCATACCCAAAAAGTGAACACATAGGCCATCATTACATGAGCCCAAAATCTGCAATCCCAGAAAGGAGGACGTCATTCATTCACCAGAATAGTTAATTCTATTAAAGCTAAAGTGCATACAGTCAGAAAGTCATAGGATTATATGCAAATATAATCACATAACTGATGCCAAATATAATGGTGAGACCTACGTCATACTAAATATCTTAAACAGCTTATTCTCCTACTCATCTCACATTTCCCTCTAAGTAAGAAGCACTCTAATGCAAAACTTATACAAGTGGACCTTAGAAAACATTGAACTTACTTAAAATATGAAATTGCTAATTCGCTGTTACATATGCAGCGCTGTTGGAAGTTCTGGTTTGAAGATCATAAAATGTTTTGGGTTTTTCCAGGGTCATTGAGGGGACCAAAATTTCAGATCTTCACAGATCAGGCAAGGCTTCTCCATAGCTAGGTGCCAAAAAAATGCTAGCAATTGACAATGGCACCCAGGGAGTAGTTGAGATGGTTTCTCGCCAGCTATCCTGCATATCAGGTAAGCAATATCTACATTCAATGGTCAACTATGCTCCACAAGCGAAGGGAAAAGAGAAAAAGTGGACGACAAAATGATTCCTCTACACCACAGAGAGAGAGAGATGAGAACTAGCAGAGCACAGAGATAGAGCTGTGTTTAGGCACAGTTGTGAATTGACTGCTAGGTTCTCCCAGCCTCAGGTGTGAATTGACTCCTACCAAATCATCTTTCCCCTCCTTCCACTATATTGTATTAGAAAGTCCCGCATTCCTTCTATTGGGGCCAAAAAATAGGATAGCATTCTGGAAAAATAGAACTTCCATGACTATTCTTCTTACCACGGCCTCTTCAAATCACACCAAATACGAATAGATGAATCAATCTGTGCTTCATACAACCCAACCAACGCGAAACTGTGAGAAGTCAAGCCAGCAATTTGACAACCCAAGCAGCAATTTTCTGACATATGGACCCTATGGGTTCTGAATTTGATCAGGCTGAATTTCACCTTTTGTTTTCTTCCTGCCTTTGCCATAACACCCATTCCAGAAGAAGCTGGAAGAGGAATTCCTAATTGTTATATTTATTCGACTGATTATAGGAGATACTATGATACGTCAAAGATATTCTACTATAGGTATGGAATAGGGGAAGCCAGAGGCAGATTCAAAGTCACCCATTGAAGGGTCTCGAAAGCTGAAACAGCTTCAGACAGGTTGATTTTTGGCTGGAAAATCATATCCAATAATGGATTTCCATCCATTAATCAAGTGAATGAGGAAAAAGCCAGCGTCAAATTCTTCTCCAAGGGAAGACTTAATCAAATAACTCAATTACTGTCTTTGACAATCAACTCACAGGCCATTTCCAAGTGTCAGATGAGTTGGGTTGAATTAGATTTACCCCTAACTTGGTGAGTAAAACCATAAGTCCAACAGATAAACAAATTGGCTTAAGGTTGGGTAAGTGTGCTGTACCAACCATTCCTGATGTAAACGGATGCCACCCTTACCTTGAAGTGTTGGCTTCTAAGAAGCCAAAAGGAGAGCCCCCTCTTCAAAGTAGGAAATCTAATTAGTAAGATAGGCCAAACAATGTTACCAAAAAATGCAGATAACCTAGCGATTTACATTTTGGAACACACATTCCGAAATATGATATATTTCATTCCAAAATTATGAATTTAGCGATCTCCAAATTTTTTCCTATGTATTTCTATAGAATTTTTCTTCGAAGGCCAAAAAATAAAATATAAATGAAATCTACAGAGAGTGGAGCTTTGGCAGGACAAAATGTTAAGATAAAAAAAGGAGCCATAATTCTCCTAGGGTTGTGCTTGTACTTGATTGAAGAATAATAGATTATTTTTATTGGATGTCTATTAACTAAAAGAAAATTGCTCTCACATTTAGAAGTATTGTAAAATCTAATAATATAACCTATAAAAACCTACCCCTATTGTACTCAATTTTAGAGCATGTGGCTTACTAGGTTCCCATTCCCATTCCTCGCACCTCAATGATCGACATCTCAGGTAACATAAGGCTGAATCCATTATACGACAAAGAAGTGCATGCATGGGATCTAGAAAGGAAAGGGTGGGTACGACACCTAAAAAGGGAAGGGCAGGGCCTACAATTCTATTGTCAGTTCAAATAGAAGGGGAAAAAATAAAAAGTGTTAAGAATGGACCTTTACTAGACCTAAATGGGCCAAAAAGGAACAAGGGGCTCCATGCACTAGATGGCGGGAAGCTTCTAATGGACACAGTAAGAAGCTTTATGCTTTAGAATAATTACAAAACCCATAAACTTCTTGGGAATTAATATGAGAAGAAAAAGAAGATACATATGGTGCAATAGCAACCAACGAATGACCCTGGTAATGCAACAAATGCAACAATTGTATGGCAGACCAGGTGATTCTCGGGCATGAAAGAAATATTTCTAGTCTCAGCAGCAAAACTGGGTACCAATCCCCAGTTTTACCACAAACAAAAGATGTGGTTCTTGGGTCAGAGCCATATGGAGGTAAGGAGTGATGGAATAATCGTAAGTATGTTAGAGCTTGATATACACTGTTGGGCTTATTCTTAAACAACTTAAGCTTTTAGATGAATTAATTGTCTAATAGAGTAGAAAGTACAAACCCAATAAGATTTCAATTTTTGCAATGGATTGAATAGGTAAAGAAAAGATAATTCTTTCGAGTACTTCAATTCTGGCATATTTTGATACTAATCTGGAAATAAAGTTGTAATAACAAGACTGTATAGTATAATTAGGAAGGCAGGACGAATGCTGATGGTATATGTAAACATACATGCATATTAAGGAACAGTGAGGTAATATGTTTAAAAGCTTGCCATCAAAAGAAGGCTTCTCACCTGTGCGATCCAAGAGGAATGTTTGATATAGAAAGCTTATCAACGTTGCTGAAAACTACTTTCGAGTTCTCTAATTTGCTATTTGTCCAGTTAACTGGTACCAGGATGGCCCATGCAAGGAATGTCATAGGAACAAAAATTTTGAGTCTACATAAAATGGGCAGAAATCAGCACAAGACAAAAAATTCTAAAATGTCAAAACAGAATTTAATTGATATGATATCGCATGGCACAAAAGCAATAGAACAAACAGATGTCCGAAATGCTACTGTATATTCAACGAGAGCTAGTGAGAAACAAACAAGTTAAACTGATATCAGAAGAATGAAAATAAAATTGTATTATATTCTCAATGCATAAGGCACAAAAACTTCAAATCTATTAAGAAAACGAACATTAGTAACAAGTCTTCAGTGACTCTCAAAATCATTATACTGCAAATGTGCCAGATGTGAAGTTAAAGCAGATGCAAAATGTCCTAAAGAACAACTTTGATTAATAAAAATTTATCTTAGTTTCTTCAACAATTAAAATTACTTCTTGAATTTTGATTTAACAAACCCTTATTATTAATGCTTCACTTGTTTCAAAAGAAAACAAAGAAAAGGATAATAGAACTCCAAACCATAAAATTACTTTGAATGAGCATGTTCCCAACAGACTTCCAAAGTTTTCATCTTTGCTTCCACTATCTTGGCAACCATATGGAACATTCATGAATATGTTCCGTCAAGTTTACGCAGCACATGACAATTCAGCCTACAAGCTACTTAGAAAATAGAAACAGCAAAGAAATTTTGAGAATTGTAGTAGCATACCCTAGCAAGTAAATCCGTAAATAAACAGCAGAATCCAATCCTGCGTGGTCAATAAGCTCAAGTTCTGGCATTTTCAGAGCCTCTGGCATCCAATTCAGAAACTTCAAATATGACCTAAAGTCCAAATTGACAAACTTGCTTACAAATGCACCGGAGTGTGTTGGACTGCTTCTTAAACCCTTAAGGTACCACTTTGGAAAATATACTCTATCATTGAAAGGTTGAAGCCGTAATACAGCAAATGCCACCAAGAAAATAAATGCAGTGAGAATATTGATAGCTGCCGCAAGCCCGATATCTCCAAGTGTAGCCATCTAGCCCTTCTAAAAGGAATGTGCCAATGTCCCTGTCAAACAAGCAAGTTTTATTACATAACCCAGATAATATGCAAACTAAATAGAGTGCTTTTTAAATATCATCTAAAAATGAAACTCCAAATTGCACTATATAACACTCAATGCAGACTTGGAATTCCCATGTAGGTTTGTCTAAGCAGTATATGCAATTCCTAAAGGTTCACATATCATCACCAAATACTGAGATACAATTATATTGCTTAAATGAGCCTCTGCTCCTCAATTGAACCTCAGTCACGGACGTGAAAAAAATTCCAATTCTCAACATTAACAATATTCCAAACTCCAAAGCTCCAGAAAATATAACTAAATTATTTTAATTTTTTTAAGAAATTAATGAACAAAATACTAAAATACTACGTAAAGGGGAATTTAATAATTTCATAATTTAGTAAACGTTTTTAGGTGCTTTTATTATGACTATTCTCTTAATTATAATAAGTTGAAAAAAAAAAATTACTTTCTTCATAACACAAATATATATGCTCATCAACAGTCTCAAAAGTTTAAAAAAGAAACACAAAATTGCTATTTTACAAAATCAGGACTCTTCAGTTAATTCCAGACGCAGGCATATGAAAAAGGTTCCAATTTTTTAACATCAATCAACATTTCAAAGCCCAAGATAATACAAGTGAATTAGATTTAATTTGTTCCAAAATGATGAAAAAACCAGGTGAATTACCATTTAGAGAATAATATTATACTATAATTTAGTAAATTTGGGTAACTCATTTTCTGTCGAGTACTCTCATAACTCCAATATAAATTATCAAACAAAAAATATACTCCAGAATACAAGTTTCCATGTTTATCAACTGTCTCAAAAAATTTAAAAAGAAAAAAACCACAAATGATATTTTTATCATGTCTCTCAGTTAATCTCAGAAAAAATTTCAATATTTTCCGGCAATACTTACATATATGTATATATATACAATTTATACGAATGTATATATGTATATCTAATAACATAGAAGGAATACAAAAGGCAGAAGTTCATACTCTGAGCTCCGTTCAGTTATGGTAATGCCAAAGCGCCAAAAGAAAGATAAAATTGAAGCTTTGGAGACACAGAGAAAAGAGAGTTGCAGATCTGAGAGTGTTTTGGATCGCTTCAGAGTCTCAATCAAAGCAAGAACACTCCCAAACTCTCTGACAAGGTGAAGTGATATCCAAGCTAAAATGCTACCTTTCTTTTGATATGGTTAGACAACCAAATCGAAGACAGTGCTCTATTTGGAAGCAAATGGCGACGAATTGCTAATTTTCGTTCTGTTTTGTTTGGCTGGAAAGAAAATGTGGGAAAGTTTTGGTTGTCTACGTTTCGGCTCTCCAAAAGGAAATGAATTAATAAATAAAAAAAACATTAATGCAGGCACTGTTTACATTTATTTGTCTAAAGCTAGAAACTTTCGGGCTTCGCGGTGTCGGCAACGGCTAGGAGGGGGCTAATTCACGCTCTTTTTCAGCGCGTGATTCCACGTCCAATAGGGTTCAAGCAAGTGTTGTTCATGTGGCAGTTTGTGATTGGTTGTACTGCGGTTTACGATTTGGTGGTGTTGGGGTGGGTGATTTTGCCTCCCACAGCGACGTTGCCACTTGCGAGCCGCGTGAGTGTAGCGTCCGTTCCGTGGATTGACCGAACTGGGGACAGCCCATGTCTGATTTCACAAGGGATAAAATCTTTCAGATGGGACCGTTTTGATTTTTGACCGTTCTGATTTTTATTTTTTAGGAATAATTACAAAAGCATATCACCAATTTTTTTTTTCGGTCTTTGAAAATGAATATACAGATAGTGACGGTTCTAAAAATTTTTGTTATTTAAGAAATGCGCAAATATGACTTTTATACTCAAAGCTCAATTTATTTAATTATTATTATATCAAATTAACTGATTTTAATTACACATTTTAATTATTATTTATGTAATATAATGAATTAAATTTGTTTTATACATGATAAATCATGCATTTGTTGGGTGGGAGTATACAATGGTAAGTAGCATTGAGATAAACAATTATAAACCCTAAGAACATTAACATTTTATAAATTGAATAGGCAATTGATCTCGCATGTCCTCGAGTACTTAATCCGTTTTTCTCTTCTTTGTTTTTTTTTTTAATCTCATGAATCTTTTTTTTTTTTTTTTAATTGGACCGATGGGGTCTTTGTTTAAACAATGGATACAAACTTTTATCAAATCATTTTTAACAATTTTTTGTGCTAAAAATTTATTAAGTTTTTAGAGGTTTATGGGGTCAATTGACCCATCCAATTCAATGTGTCGCCGCCCCTGTTAATGTAGATAAGCTACTTCATACATTTGCTAAGGAGTATTATCTCTTAGTATTAGATAACTACTTATGATAGACCCCACTATATTTACGTCGATGCCAAAACTTAGATTTCACAACACCATTTGTGTTTCTTCACCAACATTGTTCATTTAAAGTTCATTGAAAGCTTTGGTTATGGCCACATTGAGGCAGGAGAGAATCACGTGACCCAAATATTTAAATTAAATTAAGAAAAATTATGAAATTTTAAGCAAATTTTAACTTCGTAAAACATAACTTTTTGGTGAAGTAGAAGCACTTTCCAATAAGCATTTCCAAACAGAGAATAGTGTCGTTTGTAAGTTCTTGTGCAATGTGCTCTGTGACAACCCCTGTCTGTTTGGAACTTGGGGGAGGGAGGGAAATGAAAAGAATTGTTTTTTCTTTTCCTGTATGATTTTATTTAGGTAAGAGAAAATAGAAGAAAAAAATAATCACTTTTTTTTTTCTCTCTTCTCTGTTCCTATATTTTTTTTTATAAAATAAAAAAATATTTTTATTTTATTTTCTCTCTTTTCATTTTCTTTTCTTTTTTATCGCTCTACTAACTTCCAAACAGGTGTTAAAAAAAGGCTAGCAACTAAGGAAGAGAGTTTGAATTAAGCACCGCCTTTATCAGTTTGATGAGACAGGCTTTACAAGAGTGGACTTCTGAATTGTGATGGCTATGCTTACGAAAATAACAAAAAAAAAAAAGGGTTGCGATGGCTACCGCAATATCTATGACATTACTCCCTGTGTGCCTTCAATGCAATAAAATTCATATCCCTTGGACTTCTAGGAAAATCTATATGGGCCTCACTATTTCCTTTTTCTTGTTCTTAGTCATTTTCTTTATGCTCTCCTTTGATTTGAACTTGTTTTTCACATGCAAAAAAGTTAAGTTGAGGACGTAGTAAGATTACTCTAATATAATCTAGACATTAAGATATGAAACACAAAAATAGACTCTTCACATGCGAGGTTAAAATTACGTGCACTTGGTCCTTCCGCAAGTACTCCTTTACAATCTATATATCCTGAGTTTGAAATACAAAATCAGTTTGTCACCACTGAAGAATTACTGAGTTTTCATCTGCATATAAAAGTGCTCTTTCTTTTCTGGCCTTTTGGATAAGTACAAAGGGTGAATGTAGGCATGAGTGCTGAGTGAGAAACTTTCAACACTAGCTGGCAAGCAAAACTCAGTATTATATCTTGAATCTGATCATAATAATAATGATTTGTTGACTAATAAAATGTGAAATAGACTACCCGGTGTGTACGTGGTGTTGTTGTGCGCTGTGTGTGTGAGTTTGTTCTCAAAAAAAAAAAAAAAAAAGTGAAATAGACTGTTTGGTTTAACTGGCCCTTCCAATGAACAGGAAAATTGACTAGTTTTGGAAGTAAATCAGCTTGTGCCTGGGAAAATGACAAATACAGGTGACCCCAAGCATTTATAATGAACAATGATGTTGAAATGATAGGCCAAGAGACCATTGGATGGTTTTGGTTCAGTGACAAACTACAAGAACACATCAAAGGCCAAAAATTAAAAAAGATATCTTTGCTTACATACGATGATTCTTGTACAGGAAACTGCTATGTATGGATGGTCCCTTCCAATCTGCAAATGCTTGCTCCTGGCCCTCCTACCTTTTTAGTTTTTGTGGGCAACACAATCAATCACTCTTCCTCTTATCTTAAATAATGGAGAGGTAGGGCTCATTTACCCTATAAAGATATATATATATATATATATGTATGTATGTATATATATGTAAAAAAATAATAATAATTCATGAGTTGGAATGGTTAGCTCCAACTGGGGGAGAGGGGATAAGATGAGATAATGGTTGCTGAAGTTATATGGTTAAGCAGAGAAGAAGGAAGGTGGCAAGAGCGAGAACCTAGGTTCGAGTCTGAGAGCAGCTACTGAATCTAAGACAAAACAGCAATGATAAACTGTTGCCTAAAACTGGCAATAAAAAAAAAAACTAAGAAATTCCATATTGCAGTCTGTGTACATCTTGGCTAGTAACAGAAAATTCATCCAACAATTGGTATTATTTCACTAGCCAGTTTATCCAACAATTGGCTTCTTCAAGACATTCCTCCAATAGGCAATCGGCAACTAAATCATCCATGGTCTCAAAATCAAATCAAAAACTGGAAAATTTTTTTTTGTCAAATTAATAATGGAGCTACTAATTCCTGGCATCTGTTAGAAGTGAGCGACCTATAATTTTTCTCTGAACTAAAGAAACAATTGGCACAGGTGGCCTAGTGGTTGAGAGCAAGCCTTGGGACAAGCCATAAACTTGTATTATGTCTTTGATAAGTGAGGTTTGCGGGTGATTACATGTATCCAGAGTTCATCCATAAGGCATGTACTCAATGGGAGGTTGGAATGGTTGGCGTTTTAACCAAAAAAAAATTCCACACACCATTAGGCAAGGAAAAGTGAGGTAACAAATCTGCTCCCTGATTAAAATGCTTGTATCCATAAATAAGAAACAAACTTGTTTTCTCATGACAGTTCTTATCATACCTTCAAACTGTATAATACGTTAAGGCGATCCAGCATCTTCTGCTCTTCTTTTTTTTATTATTTATTTTAACCTCAATATCATCACCTCCTAATTTATTTTTCCCTTCCAGACATGAACTTTTACAAGTTAATGTGCTGCTGGAAAGAAAGAACAAGTGGGGGACCTGGAAGCTCTCCTACAAGCTGCCTTCCTGGAAGCTGAAGTTGCAGATATTTACAAATACCATTTGCTCTGAATCAGGTGATTATAAGGGCTTAGGCATAAAGTACTGTATTTGCATGATGTGCCACAAGCTATCTTCCCGACATTAGATTGACCAGACCCTGGTTTTCATAAAATGAACCTACATCCCAATCCTCAGTTGAAGATGAAAGTGTCATTAGTGCAACAACAATTGACCTCATGCTCGGCCTCAGTTGAGGATTTTCCTGTGTACAAGCTCTGGCAAGCTGGGCTATCTGCAACCAAAATGGCCAACATAGTTTTGTCAAGATTAAGAGTAGTTGCCAATAACTTGAACCCAGATGGGATCTGTTTTCACCTTACGGACTGAGTCAAGGGGGTAGTCATCTCCAAGCCTGGGGTCAACCAGTTTGCATAGGTCTTCTTTAGGATCAGGCTGATTAAGAATGTCCTCAAACTGAATAACACCAATAAAGCATAATTAAAGCTAGTTCTTGGAGATTCGTAGTGTTGCTAATTAAGAGTTGAGTGAGGGCACAAGATTTACCAAAGCTACAAGTCCCTTTGATTCAGTAACAACTTCATTTGTCTTGACAATGGCTTCCTTAGCAGATATTAGTTCGAAAAGGACTACGCCAAAGGCATATACGTCTATCTTGGGAGAAACATCACCATACTGAGCATACCTGCATCCAACACCACAACAAATTCAAACTTGTTCATGTTCAGACATAGATATATCTGAATATACACATGATCCCCTTTACGTTTCTCAGGATGTAGCCATCCTTGCAGAAATGTAATCCCATCATAAAGTTAGCTTGGAACCAGTGGAAAATTGTTATACTGATTCCTCTATTTGAAGTGTGACACAGGTCTTGTTTGACATCAAATTTTAAGAAAATTTAAAAGTTGTGTTTAATGAGCTCGGGAAATATAAAAATCCACCGTTTTGTGTAGAAAATGAAATACCACAAGCTCCAGATCGAACCCTGTTATCTAACCACTAAAAATAATTATAGCCTTAACATTTCCAAGTTTTTAACCAAGTTGGTCTCTTACTGGCAAACTATTCACCCAACTTGTCAACAAGCTTAAATTTCATTAAAATCAGCTCCGCATTTGCACTTTCCATGGAACTGTCAAGTTTCCTCAATCATCATTTACTGATTCGATAAGAAGCTAGACAAGTAGAGGTCCGCAATCACTAAGACTACACGATGATTAATCTGATTCACAACCACAAGTTCTGCCCTAAAGATGAATCAATCTTACTCTGGAGGCATGTATCCAAAAGTACCCACAAGACGTGTGTGCAATGAAGCACTCCCAACTTCAGTCAGTTTTGTTAGCCCAAAATCTGCAACCTGTAGAATATACTTTAGTTTAGACTAATCGAATTAATAAATTTTCACAATCCAGCACAGTATTACAAGCATTTTCACTACCTTTGCACGAAAATTTCTGTCTATCAAAATATTTGCTGACTTAATATCACGATGAATATAGACAGGGACAGTATGCTCATGGATGTATTCGAGTCCTCTTGCTGAATCAAGGGCAATTTGCACCCTGGTAGACCATGGCAACGGGTCCCTCCCTGTAAGCATCATAGGTTATACAACAATAAGACACACTTCAGTCCCAAGGGAAAGAATTCACACTTCACAGATATGCACAAGAATTTTCACCTAAACCGCGCAGATGTTGACCTAAGTTGCCATTCTCAATGAATTCATAGACTAAAAATAATGAGCCCTCCACACAGTAACCTATTAAGCGCACCTGTATTGAATTTTTAATATAATTAGTATTCAACAAGTAAACCTCCTTAAGAATGACCTAGAAATAAACAACTGAAAAGTTATTATAATCACAGATAACTCAAACATTAAGTTCTACTATCACGTGTTACCCCCAAAGTCCAAATGTATCTCACATTAGAAACTTTGATAGGTAAGATTCAAGAAAAGGGAAAAGAGCTCCTCTCCAACATAGATCTTCAGATCACCCAGAAAATTTGCATACTTATCCTTGCCTTAACACATATATCAAAATCCTATCCAACAGTTTGCTAATATACAAAATCTGTTGCTGAGTTCTAAAAAACCCCTCCTTGTCCAACAATCCAAGTTCATCAGAAGAAGCCGTACAGAATGATGTAATTAACACTATAAAAGTAACTTAAAACATTCTAGCAGTTTGAGAACATTGAGAAGTAACAAAAGAAAGGACAATACCAAGTTCAAGTGATGAACATGTGTTAACACTTTCAGCTCAGCAAGGAATTCTTTTGATGCCTGCATATCCATCTTCTTAATTGCAGCTTTCTGTGACAGGAGTGGGAGGAAGGAGTCAGCCATTCAATTCTTAGGAGAAAACTTGCAATATCCAAAGAGTTTAATGACTAAAAAAAATTCCAAGAATGTAGCCTTCATATCAAGGTACAGACCAATGGAGAGGATGGCATGTCATGAACAGGAAGAGGAAAAGAAACGAGTACAATATCAAACACAAGTTAAAAGGGAAACAATGATTATTTGCACCACAGGCCAAGGTCCCAAGCACCTTCTATCTGAAAGATAAAGGTAAAAGGTGTCATGAACCACTCTCTTAGAGTATCAGCCTCCTTCCCTGCCCTCCAATATGGTTCTATTCCGTACTTTATATGTTCAACCTCCTTGAGAACCAACATCAAATAGCCTATTTCCTGGAAGACCAACATGAAATATTGTTGCCACAATTCAAACATCTTGACATGCTATATTGCTAGTAGAGGCATCGACTCATGTCAATGAAGTTCGCATTTTTATGAGTTTGTAGTTTGTAATATTCATATTGTTTAATGAAACTTAAAGATAATTACATTTTACAACCTTCAAGGATTTGTATGGAAAACCAAATATAAGAAAAAGACATTATAAATCCATGTATATGAATAACACAGAAACAAACCTCGCCTCGTAGCTCTGCATAGTAGACAGCCCCAAAGCCACCTTGACCAATCTTATTAGCCATGCTAAAATCATCTGTAGCCTTGGAAAGCTCCTCATATGAGAACTCCACTGATTTGTTCACAGTGATACCCGTAAGTCCCGAGGAAGCACTACCAATAAGAGGTCCGGATTCTGAAGTTTTCTCTAAGCTACTTCCGGGGCCTGAATCCACAAGAAAGGAAAATCTAGCTGTCAGATGCAAATAATTCCAAGCATGAAATCAGTGACTAATCAAGCTCACATAATTTTTGGTACTCAGAAAAGGCAACACAACCACTGCCTTACTATCTGACATTACCATACAACGGAAATTTGTGCAAATAACATAATCTCATCCACGACAACTTTCTCAATCACTTGGGCCCACGAAAGGATCCACCTAGCTAGAAAAAGTCACTTGAATCTTAATAAAAAACCATTACTTCAGTTGCATTACAAAAGTTAAACAAACAAGAAGAATCATTCTCCATTTTTTATTTTTCTATTATTTGGTGGGCTTTGTTTCCATATATCAGTGCCTTACCCAATTGCCCCAGAGTCATCTATAGAGAAAATGGGTAGAAGATCAATTATTCAATTCACAATTTTAAATATTAGGATCACAAAAATAGGTGGATTATTGGCTCAGTAGCAATTTTCATCAGAATATCTCAATTTTCAGTCATCTTTTGAATGAAAAATTGGACATACACAAAAAAATGTTAGCAAAGAAAACCATAAGGATTACCCTGCCCATGTTCAACTGCATGGTCATCAAATGCTTCTCTGAGAAATGAGCCCTTGACCCTCTTCTTCCTTCTGTCGAATCCAAAATAGAAACAAATTGCCAAGAGCAAAGCCCCAACAACTCCAGCAACAGATATGCCAGCAATGACTCCACCTGTGATTCCTGCTTAAAAGGCCACCAAACTGTAAGCTTAGGGCAACACCAAAAACATCTTGACATCTTCCTATTTGACCTTGAAAAAAGACATGCTGATATAAGCAGCATTTAAGAAATGGCCAAATGAGAACCCACCACCGCTTGAGCTGCAAAAAAAAAAGAAAGCAGGACAATAAGATAGAAATGTTGGTCTCTTAGACACATGGAAAAACTTAAATATATAGATATATGTGTGTGTGTGTGTGCATATCAAGGTGGCATATGTTACCTTGACTTGAATGGAGGGTAAGTTCCATTTTGATCTGCATTGAACAGGAAAGGAAGTTATATGAGTGGGAGCTTAGCAAGGTTCATGCAAACCCAAAAAAACTGGAAAGAGGATAAGAATATCAATCAGTTTGTATGTGCTTCTAAATTCAAGCCATTATTACTGTCTTCTTGGGCAACTAAGGTAGGTACCATTACATAAACATCTGGAAAAACATGTCTTTGCTTTTAAGAACACAATCTAAACTTGAAGATTGCACTTCTTCTGTATGTAAGTATGTCTAACAAAACAAAAAAAATACCTTTCCCAGGAATAAAAACCAAACCACTCCCACCACTGAAATTGGACTTGGGATTGTAGCCCTCCAACAACTGTTGAGAAAGATTGAATGCACCAGCGATCGTAGACAAATTCTCGCCGGGGCGAAGAGGATACGTTATGAACAACCCATAATCCTTCGACACAATGCTATTTCCACACGAACAATTTACAGTAACATTCAACTTGGCATTATCTGGTATCAAATTAGGATTATAACTGTTAAAACTCTGCAACATCTCGATGGTAGTAAGATTTGCATAGTACTTCTCCGCAATCAGTTGGTAATAGTCTCCGGAATTGACGTTGTAAACAAATTCACGACCCAGAAACTCGTCACGAAGACAACCACACGAGAAGGGGACATTGATTCTTGTATCATGATGAACGAGGTCTGGACGGGTTATTTCAGGATTGTAACTTTGGATGGAGGAGGGTGAAGACGAAAGAATTTGGGATATGAATGTGAGATTCGATCCTTCCCAAACGTAATACGAAGCTAGTGCGTTGCACTGTCCACTGCATTTGGACTCTACTCCAGTAATGCAAGAGATGATTAGCGCCAAAAGGCCTAATTCGAATTCGAATTTTCTATTTCCTTCATCAATCACCATGATTGTATAACCCAAAACATCCAGAAATGGATGAAATAAAGCAGAGAAACCCACGAAAACCCGGATGGGTGGGTTTGTTTTGTATGTGGATGAACAAAGCGCGTCTTGGGAATGGACTGGACTTTGACTCGTTCGTTGTTGTTTCCTAGCAAAAAACGTAACGATGTCCCCCTTTTAAGTTGGAGAAACGGTCATATTCTAAGGAGAGTAGCCGTAGACAAACAAAACTCCTCCATGTATGAATTAGGAATATTCTAATCTTTAAAAGTTATACTGAAAATTGTTCAAAAGGGAGCTGTTCGGGTACCCAACAATAGTCTGGGCTGTTTACCTGACAACGACAATGAAAAAAATAGATGATAGTTTGGGCTGTTTTTAACTTTCAATGAAAAGGATGATTGGTAACATCGCTTTTAAATAAAACTCTATTATATATATTTTCACAGGTAAAAAGGATGCTTGCTACATATAAAAAAATATACGCTACAAAAGGGGTGTTATTAATAGCGATTATCTAAACATATTATTAGCAAGTTTTTTATTAATTAGTGAATTAAGTTTAAACTATCCAGGATAAAGTAAAAAATATGTCCTTTTCAGATTCACAAGCCCAATAGTTTTGGATACTTATTATTAGTACCTTAGCCACCCAAACTTTGGATTTTGCTACCATAGTGGACCCAAGTGTGTCGGCTCTCCTCAGTCGCGGCTAACCCTCCTCCTAAGCTTTTGAATTAGAATTTCAGTCACTTGCGGCCCTTCAATTGACCTTCAAATTATTTTTTGAGTAAGATTTTTTGTAGCGTCGCGGCTGATACTAACCCTCTTTCAAGCTCTTGGATTGAAATTTTAGTCACCCTTTTTTTTTTTTTGTTTTTTTACCACTAGGTAAAAAGTTAGAAAGGACAATCAATATAGTAATTTTCTTTGAACGTGGCCATAAGAGTTCTTACTCATTGCGGAATTAATATTCGATTTGAGTCATAACTACTAATTCGGGAAGGACAAGTCCGTCACAACAGTTTTACTAAAATGCAAGCGACATATGCTTCACGCAACTACTATAACAAGCGAGTTTAAACGAGCGATTATTGAGAGAAGATCAAGATTTTAAACTCAATTGCTAAAGACAACTCAAGTATTACTCGCTGCCCTTCGATTGACTTCAAAACATCTTCTTTTTTTTTTTTTTTTTTGTGTTCCCCTATATATAAGGTCTAGTCCTGTAAAAAAGATTGTAATGTTACAGTTTACATTTTAGTGAGATACTGTTTATACAAATAACAACAAACCTCGCACCACACAAGCCATTCTACTGAAGATTTACTTGCTAGCAACAGCATGATGTACCATTAAATTATATGAGAGAAAAATCTATCACAACAATTCAAGGTATCAACCCGTTGTATCTAATTATTATTTTTATTATTTTTATTAGTTTTATATGTATATTTTATTGTTTTACTGTTGGTTATCTTTCCAATTCTTTTCGTTATTCTATTTTTTCAGATATCAAGATATCACCAAATTAATTTATGGGTAGGCGCGACGGATAACTAGGCGTCACCTGATCGCCGCTACGTTAGTTTGACTTCACCAATAACAAGTGGGCTCATGATGATGTGGCAGTGATCAGGTGACGCCTGACCGTCCGTCGCACCTACCTATTGCAATTTCTAATTATTAACATCAAAGTCTACCTTTCTAATAATATTTGTGGTAAGAAGGTTTCTATGGTTCTACTATCCATGGTAATTAAGTATCATCTAAGAGGCCATAAATACTATAAATAATCCCAGCAAACAACTGTAAATTTCATGCGTGGGCATAAATGTTATAAATAATCAAATCGATCTATAGGGGCCATAATTTATAGATCCTGAAGTCATAGTGACCGTTACATAAGAGAATACTTCATATAAAAAAATTCCTGGTAGCTTTCCACATAAAGGAGAGAATGCTAACAAAATGTTGACGATCATAAGCTAATTAGGCAGATATTGCTATTTTGTAACACATATACTTGAAGAAACTAAATTTGGAGCCCACATTTGAGATACATAACGCAAAGTTTTGTTTTCATGAAAGCTTATATAATTTTTAATCTAGCATAGACATCAACATCGGTGGTGGTGATTCCCAATAGCTAGCAGCTAAAATTAGGCATATCCACATGATTGATCAGTGATTGTTGATGATTGATCAGTGTTTGATCATGTAGAGGTGTAACTGTACTATCAATCACACATATAGTGAGAGAAACAAATGCGCGGATAAACTAGCCAAACTCTTAACTCTACTGTATCATTTACTTGAAATTGTGAGCCATTCCGGCGTTGGTTTACAGTACTAGTTAAAGAAAGAAAATAATTACAACACATACTATTTATTTGTGTGCATGTTTGTATACATGTAGCTATGTACCATATAATAATATATATACAATACATATGTATGAATGAGAGAGGATCATCTTCAACAGTAGAGATGACGTGGCACTATTCAATGGAATTTCAGCTTCGTTTCAGCCAGAGATGGAAGAGGCCTCTCGTGAATAAAGGTGTCAAAATCAATGGTCTATATATATATATATATATATATTGAGTAGTACTATACAATCAGAATATATAACCAGAAAATATAATCAGAATGATGTGACTGAGTTGTGGGCCTATCACTTTAAAACAAAGAATCCACAAAGATGTATTTTAATTATAAAACTGCCACTGTCACATTATTCTGGTTCAAAATTCTGTATAAAAATTTTAAAAAATAATATTTTTCATATGTATTTCGTATACATCCACGTATATGCCAAAGCTAGCTGTAGATGCAGTGATGTGATAAGGCCTCATAAAAAAATTAGCAATAGCATGACTACCAACTACCGTGTTGACAAGGCCAACGAGAAATTCACCGTGTCAATGAGACCTAGCAATATAGTATACTCCAAAACTATATATATATGCAATTATACAGAGAAACTTCAACACTGCTTTGTATATATGATTGGGTAAATTCCGGATGCCCCGCCCGACCGACATGCAAGTTATAAACTGTTTTGAAGGTCATCACAAACACTCATAATTTACTATTCTCAGAAAAAAGAAAGATCACCTAAACAGATAATTGCTCTTAGAGTAGTCAATACTAATGTAATAATTTTTTTAATGCAAAGAATTGAACACAACTAGTGTTACAAACGGTACACTCATATTTCACGTTCAGTTTTAACTAAGCAAATCTAAATATGATTTTACACACTTACTTAAAGTCAAGAATTGAGTATTCTTGATGGTAGCAAGTGTAATTCCCTTAATCTCTTATAAAAAGAAAACTATTCTAACCAAGTAACCTAACCCAGATGATTAACACTTACCACTTTAGATAACTCCAAAGGTACACCATACATGGGTGTTATCGGTCCGGGACCCAACTTGGGGGTATCAAAAGAAAAAATGGACTTATAAAGATATTAAAACACTTTCTGACAATGATATGAAAAAGGCAACCTAGTCATTCAAGTTGTAGGTGATCCAATACTATATATGTTGTTACTATTTTGCATTGACTGTTAGGGTAACTGACCTTTTGCCGGCACAAACACTAGCCCAAACCCAACACCAAAGTCGGACCCCGGGTTGAAACTCCGGAGCAGCTCAGCCGACACGCCGGACTCTGCCGCCACTGACCACAAATTCTCACCATGGCGAAGAGGGAACGTCGCGAACAACCCGTAATCCTTAGAGACGTGTCTGTCACCACACGAACAATTCACCGTTACATTGATGGGAACAAAATCTGGTATCTGGGTCGGGTCATACATGTTGACCCTTTGGAGCCAGTATATGTTGGTGAGGTTGGCAAAAGCCACCCTAGCAATCTTATCATATGTATCACCAATCTGAGTTTTGTAAGTGAAGGTATGGCCCAAGAAATCACCATTCATGCACTCGCATGAGAAAGGAACGTTGACCCGAGAACCCGTAAGGATGTTGTCTGGATTCCGGATCTCCGGGTTGTACGGCAGAATTTTAGAGACCTGTTGGTTCAAGATGTCGCTGATATAAGTGAGGTTTAATCCATCCCAAACGTAGTACGAAGCCAAGGCAAGGTCACAGCCACTTCTACACTTAGTTTCAACTTTGCAGCATAAGAACAGAAGAAAATAGAATCCCTTTAGTAAAACAGTAAGTCTCTTTGTCTTTGATGATATGTTCATTGGAGAAAGAGAGACAGAGAGAGAGAGAGAGAGAAGAAACGGAGGTAATGATCTAAGATGCCGTATGACAAATGGAAACATTACATTACATGAAGAAATATATTGATGTTTAGCTTTGTTTAATGGGTTGTTTTCTGTCTGTTATCATATGCTTATATATTAATATAAACTGTACGTATAGAGATATACTAACTATGTTTGGTTCTATATAGGGGTAGAGATCACGGCCATACTTTGTCGTCATGCTTTGTCTATGATTAGTCGAACAGTGAACTAATCTCCACTTTGGTTCCAGGGTGCTTGTGGTGGTCAAGGACTAGTGGATCACCTGATGCTTAGGCCAGCCACGGGTGGGGCAGCAATGGGTTCGGGTACGTAGCAGCTGACCCGTCCTGCTATTTTTGTTTTTTTAAAGCCAAATTTAGTGCACGAATCTCCTGTCACTAAAAGTTTAGAGAGGATCAAATCTAAATGCTAAGAAGAACGTAAAGCTTCAAACTTGAAGGCTATAGTTCAAGTAAAGAAAAGAATGCATGTTTATATGCCAGTCTTTCCTTTTCTCTAAAAGGAGAAAAATTTTGACAAAATTCCATCATGAGTGATATCTTCGATGTTTAATCGTATGTCGAAACTAATTTTCAGCATCCATTGCAAGCCCTAGAGAACTTCACAAAAATGCTCCAAATCATGAGGCACGTTTGTTAAGCTGGATGAAGCTATAGAATTGGCCTAGTAATCCAGCGTCCAATCTTATTCTGCATTGGTTATGCATATAAGGATTGAAATATCTTCTTTTTTTTTTTTGTTTTGGCGCTAACCGGGTGTCCAAATTAGTTTGCGTACATTTCGATTAATCTTAGAGTTTGTATAGTCATCTATCCCTCACAAATTAAGTAATTATCAGACCAAAGATATTGAGAAAAAATCTTGCACTTGACAAAAATCGAACCCTAACTTTTGTAGAAGATCATGAGTTTTGACCAACTGGACTAGCCCAATTAGTTTGAAATATATCATATTACACAATAAAATTATCTTCTTATCTTTTGGCAAAGAGATAAGCAATATGCTATTACTAAGGGCAGTGGCTGACTGTGCTGAACAATCGCAGTTGTACATATTTGTAAGCAATATGGGTACCCGGAATTAAAGGTAAAATTAAAAATTACCCTTTAAAAATTTGTAATCCTGAAATTATCTAATTCGAAAATTCATATTATCCACCCCCGCGAAACAGACGCACGTGAATCCAATCCTTCCATGCTCAAATGCACTTGAATATGGAATTTAGAGGGTGGTGGGCCACATTTCTACACTTCATGAATCAAGGCACGTTTGTTAAGCTGGACAAAGCGATAGAACTGGCGTAGCGACCACGTAATGCTTGGTTTCCTAGTTAAGATCTCGAATTTTTTTATTTAATATTTAGGTTCGAGTTATTGAAATATTTAGTGTGATACATTAATTTTGAGTTATTGTTAAAATAAAATTTACATGTCTTTTTTAGTGGATCCAAGGTGCTTTGTGTTCTTTTTCATGGGCAGATGAAGAATAAATATCTACTTGCTCAAATCCATTGAGGTTTAAATGAGATAATGACCTCCAAAGTAAGTATCATGAGTATGATTATTGGGTGGAACTAAAGGCTTGTTTCACATTGATTTTCTATATAAAAAAAAAGTAATGGGTATATAAAGTCTGGGTTTAGAGATGGGTTTGGACCCCAAGGGGCACCTCACTTTTGTGGAAGGGGGAGAACTTATGGAACCCATGGATTGACCCAATACTCCATACACGGGCGCCGTCGCTAGCTCAGTTCGGTTTGGGTGCGATTAAAATAATATTAAAAAAGGCTTAAGCCGGTTTAATATTTAATTTTTGGACGCGGTTTAAACCATAACTGTGTGGACCAGGTAGAATTGAACCGATTCAAATTTAAATCAAATTCCAACAGTTGTGACCCTTCCTAAGGGCGCATTTGGCTGGCATCGTTTTGAAGGGGTGCGATTCTTTCTATATATAGAAAGATTCCCCCTCCGAAACAACTATAGTTTTTTTTTTAAGATTTATATATTATATTTCGTTCGTCTCTCTCTCTCTCTCTCTCTCTCTCTCTCTCTCGGTCTCTGACGACGACATTCTATGCCCGGATTCTGGAGACGTCCGTTCGCATATCCGGCGAAGTGCTGCCCAGATTTCGGCGACGTCCATTCGTATCTCCGGTGAAGTGCTGCCCAGATTCTGGCGACTGTTCTAGGCAGATTTTGACTGCTCAATCAGTCATCTCTCATCTTCGTTTCTGACTTAGAAATTCTGTACGAATTTCTATCCAAGTTTCTATCCAGTTAATTTTTTATTTTACCGGTAGTGTTTTTAGACGATTATATTCATATACTTTGTGATGAATTTCTATGAAAATTTTATCACTTTTTTCTGTGTTTTTGTAGTGAATTTCAACGTTGAAATTCTACAGAATGACTACAGTTTTCTGTGTAGAAAATACTGTCTGTTCATTATCATACCATATTGATTTTATCAGAAACGGTGTATATTTCTGTATGAAATTCACTGTCATAATTTTGTGTTGAATTAGGCAGAAATTTTCTTATGGTTTCCTTCATATATGTTGCATTCATACTGTACATGGAGATAATAGAATTTGACGTTTGCATTCACTGAACCTGAATATTATAGTGCTACTTATTCAGTATCGTAATCATTTTATCCTGGAGATAGACACCTATTAATCCCATGAGTACCTATGTGGGGGGCGAATCTGTCTTAATGAGAGAGTGTGCAACACTCGACTTGATCTACTTTTTATTGCATATTTTATTACTTTATCGCCTATGAATTGTTTAGTATGTCATGTCACATTATTACACACACATTATTCATTATGTTTAATTTCACTTTATTATGACTACAGTTAAGTATATGGGAAACATTATATTAGATTTTTTCCAACAATATTGTTTGAAATAATATTGTATAATGTTTCCCACATAAACTGTAGCCATAATAAAGTGAAATTAAACATAATGAACAATGTGTGTGTAATAATGTGACATGGCACACTAAACATTTCATAGGCGATAAAGCAATAAAATATGCAATGAAAGGTAGATCAAGTCGAGTGTTGCACACTCTTTCATTAAGACAGATTCGCTCCCCACATAGGTACTCATGAGATTAATGGGTGTCTATCTCTACGATAAAATGATCATGACATTGAATAAGTAGCACTACAATATTCACGTCCAGCGAATGCAAATGTCATATTCTACTCTCTCCATGTACAATATGAATGTAATATGTATGAAGGAAACCATAAGAAAATTTCTATCTAATTCAACACAGAATTATAACAGTGAATTTCATACAGAAACCTACACCGTTTCTGATAAAATCAATATGGTATGATAATTAAAAAACAGTATTTTCTACACAAAAAATTACAGTCATTCTGTAAAATTTCAATGTTGAAATTCACTACAGAAACACAGAAAAAAGTGATAGAATTTTCACAAAAATTCGTCACACAGTATATGAATATAATCATCTGAAAACATGACCGGTAAAATAAAAAATTAACTGGATAGAAATTCGTATAGAATTTCTAAGTCAGAAACGAAGATGAGAAAGGATTGATTAAACAGTCAGAATCTACCTGGAATAGTCGCCAGAATCTGGACAGCATTTCACCGGAGATGCGAACAGACGTCATAGGAATCTAGGCGCAGAATGTCGTCGTCAGAGAGTGAGAGAGAGAAACGAACAAAATATAATATATAAATCTATATAAAAAAAAACCCTTCTTGTTTTGAAGGGAGAATTTTTTTTATATATAGAAAGAATTGTACCCCTTCGAAACGATGCTAGCCAAATGCGCCCTTAGGAAGGGTCGCAATCATTGAAAATTGATTTAAATTTGAACCAGTTCGGTTCTACCCTATCCACACAGTTATGGTTCAAACCTCGTCCAAAAAATTAAATATGGCTGTTAAAAAATAATGTACAAAGAAATGCAAATACACAAATGTAAAAGAGAGAGTAGAGTAGAAAATTCACCGCATTAGGAAAGGTGGCTTTTGGCTTTGAACCTTCCTTAGTGAAATACTATCGAGTTTATTGGCTGATCAGTGAACATGATGTCTTGAACTGTTATATTGTTTGTATAAACCGAGACAACAGTACTCTCACGGTTTCTTTCCCTTCCAAGTTTGATTCTTCAGTTGTGTTCTTTTTAGCCATGAACTTTCTTGATATTCATGAGTATGGTTATTGGGTGGAACTAAAAACTTGTCCCACATTGATTTTTTATGAAAAAAGTGATGGGTATATAAAGCTTAGGTTTAGAGATGGGTTTGGGCCCCAAAGGGCACCCCACTTTTGTGGAAGAGGGAGGACCTATGGAACTCATGGATTGACCCAATACTCCACACACACGCGCACCGCCGCCCGCCCATCCGTCCGGCTGATTCGATTTAGGTGCGGGTGCGATTAAAATAATATTAAAAAGACTTGGGTCGGTTTAATATTTAATTTTTGAACACGGTTTGAACCATAATTGTGTGAATTGGGTAAAACCGAACTGGTTCAAATTTAAATTAATTTCCAACGGTTGCGACCCTTTCTAAGGGCACGTTTGGCTGGCACCATTTCGAAGGGGTGCGATTCTTTCTATATATAGAAAGATTACCCCTCCGAAACAAGGATAATTTTTTTACAGATTTATATATTATATTTTGTTCGTCTTTCTCTCTCTCTCTCTCTCTCTCCGACAACGACATTCTATGCCCAGATTCCGGTGACGTCCATTCACATCTCTGGCGAAGTACTACCCAGATTTCAGCGACTGTTCTAGGCAGATTCTGACTGTTCAACAGTCCTTTCTCATCTTCGTTTTTGACTTAGATATTCATATAGAATTTCTATCCAGGTTTCTATCCGATTAATTTTTTATTTTACCGGTCGTGTTTTCAGATGATTATATTCATATACTGTGTGATGAATTTTCTATGAAAATTTCATCACTTTTTTCTGTGTTTCTGTAGTGCATTTCAGCATTGAAATTCTACAGAATGACTACATTTTTTTGTGTAGAAAATACTATCTGTTCATTATCATACCATATTGATTTTATCAGAAACGGTGTAGATTTCTGTATGAAATTCACTGTCATAATTTTGTGTTGAATTAGACAAATATTTTCTTATATTTTCCTTCATACATATTGTATTCATACTGTACATGGAAAGAGTAGAATCTGACGTTTGCATTCGTTGGACCTGAATATTATAGTGCTACTTATTCAGTGTCGTGATCATTTTGTCTTGGAGATAGACACCCATTAATCTCATGAGTACCTGTGTAGGAGGCGAATCTGTCTTAATGAGAGAGTGTGCAACCCTCGACTTGATTTACCTTTCATTACATATTTTATTGCATTATTGCCTATGAATTGTTTAGTATGTCATGTCATATTATTACACATACATTATTCATTATGTTTAATTTCACTTTATTATAGCTATAGTTTATATAGAAAATATTATACATTATTTTTTTCAACAATATTAAGACAGATACATATATGGTCACTAAAGTGTTCCAAGGTTAGCAACTAAATAAGTTATCATACTAACCAAATTAACTATACCAAAACATAAGAAGAAACTAGTAAGGACTAGATGATCCTCCAAACGAGGCACTCTCAATCACTACTAACACAGGATCAAGCGTCCTCTTTCGTGCACTTGAGGGTGTTTGGCCGATAAGGAGAGTCCACATCATAAGAACCCTCGGGTTGTGCTAGAAGCCTCAACCTCTGGAAATAAGCAGGACACGGAATGCTCTTGCGAGCGATGCATCGAATCTTCCCATAGCAGTTTCGATTGCGCCTCGATCCTGTCTCATTTGGTCCAATCACCTACCATAGTAGAATAGGTAGTGCCACTAGCCTAGGAAGAACGTCTTCTGGGCCTTGAAGATGATACATTGTGTGTAACACAGGAGGATTCACTGGTTGTGCAAGATTCTCTGACTCATCCTCACCAAACCAGTTCTGAGCCACCTCTTCCTAAATATCCATCATGTGAACTACAAACACATAGTAATATTCTAATGATTAGAGATCATAGAATATCAAAATTTTAATTTTTTACAAGAAATTAAATACTCTAGAAATTAAATTTGCTAATACACAAAGTATCATATGCCTATATTTTTAAGGTTAGAAACCATAGAATAACACAATTTTAATTTCTCAAATGAAATTAAAACTTTAGCAATAAAAATTGCTCAACCACAAAGTCATGCTTTTACAAAAACACATAAGCATGGCAAGACAAACAACATGTAGCATCTAAAATACATAAAGATGTATTGCTATAACTTATCATGCTAAACATGCAACGGAAATAGAACTTCAACAAATTATCAACTACTTTGCAAGTTAAGTTCATCACAACATTAGGATTCATGTCAATTGCTATGCAATATGAAACTCAAGCTTCTAGATTTGTAATAGGTTTATTTCAGAGATGAACAATCGCTTTCTAAGCGGCAAATAAAATAAATTTAGTGCCTTAGAAACGTGAAACCTTTATGTTAGCATCAAAATTGAATTCACACATGATTATGAACATCCTATAACCAACAATACACAATCACATGCAACTTCACAGTATTAAAGACAGATTTTATTTCTATTTTAACTGCATTAATTAGTGTCGTGTTACATATTATTTTTGAATTAGTGTTCAAATTTTGTGTAAAATTGTTTAATTCAGAAATGGCTGATAATACTCCTATTCGTACTCCTACTCTAACTCCTATTGTGATTGCGATACCTGTACCGACATTGACTTTGCTGGTGAATCAGGTGCTTACACCGACTATGGCGGTGAATCACGTACATACACCGACTGTACCTATGAATCATGGAGAAAAGCCAGAGAAGTTCAATGGAACTGATTTCAAAAGGTTGCAACAGAAAATGTTTTTCTACCTGACGACTTTGAACTTGACGAAATTTCTTTGTGAAGATGTTCCTACTCTGAAATAGAATGAGTTTGACCAACAAGTAGTTGCGGCAGTGGAAGCATGGAAACATGCTGATTTCCTATGTAGAAACTATATCCTCAATGGACTGGATAATACACTCTACAATGTGTATTGTGTCGTGTAAACGGCGAAAGAACTGTGAGAATCTTTAGACAAAAAATATAAGATGTAAGACGTCAGGTCAAAGAAATTTGTGGTCTGTAAGTTCCTAGATTACAAAATATTTGATTCTAAACAGTTATTAGCCAGGTCCAGGATCTCCAAGTTATACTTTATGACATCTACGCCGAAGGCATGGTACTACGTGAATGCAATATGTATTACAAATCTGTTAAGAAAGATACTTGTTTCTACTTGTATATGTTTTCCATATGTAGTAATGCTGTGAAGTTGCATATGATTGTGTGTTGTTGAGTATAGGATGTTCATAATCATGTGTGAATTCAGATTTGACGTTAACATAAAGGTTTCATGTTTCTAAGGTACTAAATTTATTTCATTTGCCGCTTAGAAAGCCATTGTTCATCTTTGAAATAAACCTGTTACAAATCTAGAAACTTGAGTTTCGTATTGCATTGCAATTGACATGAATCCTAATGTTGTGATTAACTTAACTTGCATAGTGGTTGTTAATTTGTTAAAGTTTTATTTCCGTTGCATGTTTAGCATTATAAGTTGTAGCAGTACGTCTTTATGTATTTTAGATGTTACATATTATTTGTCTTGCCATGCTTATGTGTTTTTGTGAAAGCATGACTTTGTGGTTGATCAATTTTTATTGCTAAAGTTTTAATTTCATTTGAGAAATTAAAATGGTGTTATTCTATGGTTTCTAACCTTAAGAATATGGGCATATGATACTTTGTGTATTAGCAAACTTAATTGCTAGAGTCTTTAATTTCTTGTAAGAAATTAAATTTGTGTTATTCTATGATTTTTAGTCATAAGAATATTACCATGTGTTTACAGTTCACATGATGGATATTTGGGAAGAGGTGGGTAAGAACTGGTTTGGTGAGAATGAGTTAGAGAATCCTACACAACCAGCGGATCCTCCTGTGTTACACATGATGTATCATCTTCATGGCCCAGAGGACGTTTGTAAGCACTCCATTTTTATTCACTCGGCAATCTCCGGCCCGACCGGGCTCAGTTTACAAACACCGCAACACGTGCAAGCTCGAGATGAGCCTTTCAATCCCCAGTTCAGTCAACCGGTCGCTTCTCAGGCCCACAAGGACCCGCTGGAGCCATAAGCACCATCATTCCAGGCAGCTTTCCGGACCGGGTGATCTCGGAAACCAACGCCATCCAGGTAGTTTCCCGAGATCGGGCGATCTCGGGAACCAACACCTTGTCAAATTCCAAACAGTTCACTTCTGGCGCCTGTTAGCCCGCCAATGTAGAATGTCCATCATTTGATAGTTCTCCAAGACTGGGTATTCACAGAAACCAACACCACCCTCACAGGTAGCTTTCTGAGACCGGGCGTTCTCAAGAACCAACACCACCCTACAGGTAGCTCTCTAAGACTAGGCATTCTTAGGGACCAATACCGCACAGGTAGTTTTTCGAAACCAGGTGGTCTCGGGAACTAACACCTAAGTCAACACCGGCGCCTGCTAGTTCGACTCGGTGAAAAATAACCAAACTTGCCTCTTGGGCCTCCAGGCATGTTTTGAGAAAGTTCAAAATCCTTCAAAATGATAAGTTCACCCTTCCAAAATGTTATTAAACTGTTAGGCGTATTTCGAACACCATCATGTTCCATTCCGGCTAACTCCGGTTAAAATGATCGTTTTGCCCCTGAACACCCCAGCACTGCACGAACTCCACCGAACGGGTAAAGACTCTCCTGGGATTATTTCAGAATGACCCGGCACGCTTAACTTGTCACTACGATCCATTCTGGATCATTTCCAACCAAACCCGACCAAAATGACCGTTTTACCCCTGACAACTCGAATACGCCCCAAAACGACACCTGTCCTTGGTTACTGAACGACGGATCTCGTCATGAGCCCCCGTTTGACCTAAGGAAGATCTCATAACACTAAACACCCACGACTCGATAAAAGTTTCCTAGAGCATCTCACGGACGCTCCGCCCAAATTCCCGTTCCTCCCGATTCCCTGGTTGTAATGCACCGTCAAATAACTTAAGAAATACGTAAACCAGGGAATTTCTGAAAGTTCGTTCACAGATCTTTCCATCGACACGGCTCGATCGAAGAGATCGCTCCTCGAAACCCTTCATCGTATGGCTGAAACACTACTACTTTCGACAACCCTTGGAGCGTCTCACAGACATTCCACCTGGATTAACTTTTCCACCGATTCCCTGATCATAATACATCGTCAAACGACTTGAGAAATGCATGAGTTAGGGAATTCTTGAAAGTACTTCCAGAGTACTTTTCATCGGTACGACCCGATTGAAGAGATCGCTTCCCAAAAGTCTCGATCACATGACTTGAAAATAACTACTTTCGAACTCCCACGGAGCATATCACAGACGCTCCGCAAAGATGCCATTTTAAGCACATTTTCCGAGACGATATCTTATACTTCCAAACACTATTCAAACTTCTCAAAAACATGAAAATTCACCGAAAACCCTAGGAGAACATCCCAAGTGCGGCTGATTTCCTCGAAACCTTCCCGGTTGGCTCAATTATCGAGACAAAGTTTAAACGAACATTCCCGGTAGCGGAGCGTATGCTACATGCGCCCAAATTTTGATCAGATCGACCAAATTTTGATCAACGATTGAGATTTACCTAGTACACAGGGTGCCATGTGTTATTCTGGCAATAGAACAGTACCTGCACATGTGATACATGCGCCAAGGCAAAATTTGGCCAGGCGTGCCAAGCCTGTTTCAGGTTGCCTATAAATACCAGACCCCCCCCTTTGCATATTCCAACTCTAAAATTGATGCGAAACTCTGCTGAAACTGCTCCAGAACTTCAAATCTCTATACACACTCTAACACTTAGGTTAGATTCCACCACCCTAAAGGCCATACACTTCACTTATTTAGCCTTATACACCATTAAATACTCCCTTCCAGCCCTTTAAGCCTTTTTGAAGTCATTCAAGCTCCAATCAAGACATCCATTAAAGACTACAAGTGTGTTAAAGGCAAAAGGTGGTATCCCTTTTACATTTTTGTCTTCCCCCCTCTTCTCTTCTCCCTCCTAGCCTACTTAGACTATTCTCTATTTTAATCCCCATCTTCAACCCCCCATTCTTGCATGCTTGAGCCAAGAGGGCTTTAGATTATGCTTAGAGGAAAGCAAGTGACAGCCACCGTGTAGGGGGATCTCTCACTAGCCTACTTTAAGATGGTATGGCCTAGGACCCCCTTGTTTATGTGGTGTAACCTAAAAGCCTTGTATATGATCATGACCCCTTACATATTACTATTTTGATCATGTTTTGTGTGCTTGGTTTCATTTTTACGCTCATTACCATGTTCTTCAATGCTTACATTACTTTTAGTTCCATACCATTTCCAAGCTCTATATTTATTTCAAAAATAGTTTCAAGAGTTGGCTCCTTGAAGTTTAGGATGGGACCTTAGAAATCATGCCGTAGAAGATCCCCTACTAACCCCTAACTCTCTTTTTAGCATCATAATATTTTGACTTGCATAAGAATTGTTTTCAAGCTCTCCAAACTCCAAGGTTTCCATTCTTTTAAGTTTAGTGGTTGAAATGGCCCCATGGAGCCCTCTCTTGAGTGGTCTCCCTTTTGTTTGGCCATAAGAACCCTCTCTTGATGGAATAGTCTCATTGAAAAATAGTTTTCAAAATCTTTTTCCAAAGATGGTTTTCAAAAATTCATTCTCTCCATCTTTGCATTAAAAATAGTGTTTCAAAAAGTTGTTATCATGTTGATTTTTGACCCCTTGCACTCTTGTCAAGATAATGGTTATAATGGCCATGAGGGAGCTTTTCTTGGAATGGTCTCCAAATACCACCCATACAAACCATACTCTTGGCTAGAATCAAAATTTTTATGAAAATAATCTTCAAAAAGATGCCCCACCAAAGTTCATTGCATAACACGTTTTGTTTTTCAAAACTCTTTCCGAAAGTGCATCAAACAACATTTCAATATCATCTTTCAATTTAACCCTAGGTTAACTTAACCCTAGTTACCTCACCTTAGGTTAACTTGACCCTAGTTGACCAACCCTAGGTTAACTTAACCCTAGTTATCCAACCCTAGGTTAACTTGACCCTAGTTCACTCACCTTAGGTTGACTTAACCATAGTTAGTTAACCCTAAGTCGTCCTAACCTTAGGTTAACCCTACTCTAGTTAGTCAATCCTAGTCCAACTTAACATTAGGTCACCCCTAACCATAGGCTAACACAACATAGGTTACTATGCTTTAAGGTTTCAACTCATGAACCCTTTTTAAATGATCTTTCAATTTTAAACTATACCCATTACCCATTTTTCCAAAACCTTCTATCCTCTTGAGATCTCAAAAACCAACTCCATAACCCCTTCAAATCCCCTATACTCCAACTTCAAGGCATTTTCAAAAATGTTTTCAAAAGGTCACAAACCTAAGGTGTCTCTAGCCTTCTTATGGTTAAGGACCCTAAAGGAAGGTGATATATCAAGAGCAACCTCCAAGGTTGTCCATATTAGGACTCCAAACCCTTAGCTATTTTCAAAAACCACTTTCAAAACCTAATTTATCAAAACATTCCAAAGTCATACCTCATAAGTTTCCCAACAAGATTTCAAGACATTTTCAAAACTCCCTTAAGTTATCTCAAACTATTTTCAAAACTCCCTTGAGTTGTTCTACATACACTTCAAAACCCCCGTTTAAAGGATCCAAAGTTCCGTTTCAAAACACTCCACTACCTGATTTCAAATCAAAACTCGCAAGTTCCCTTTTTCTAAAGACCCCAAAGTGTTTTCAATCTTTCCAAAGACCTCAAAATGTTTTTAAACCTTCCAAAGGCCCTAATGTGCTTATTTGCCATCGGGCGCCTGCCCAAACTATGATTGACCGGATTCTCGCCAAATGAGATACGTAGGCAACCTAAAATGGTGCGGTCATAACTTCTATTTCAACTCCAATCCCTTTTTCAAAAGTTCCTATCAATTCAAGGTTTCTATCTCAAACCCTTTAAAACTCCCATGCTTTCAAACTTCTTCCAAAACATCTATCATGCATCACTCATCCCAAAAGTGATGACTAAACCATATTTTCAAAACTTAAAAAGTGTATATTAAGTGGACAATGGTAACCGGTTATTCTAGTGAGTGAATCAAAAGGGTGATTAGACATGTAAGTACCGAAAGAGCGGGGTAGGGTAATGATCTTAGGATATCTTCCTTACACGTAACCAACCCTCGGACCATAAATTTTTGTTTTCAAATGACCAGAATGGAGTTATTTTCCAAAAGGGCTTAAATCTTTCCAAAGGTTGCCAAATAACCTATTTTCTTAAAAACCCTCTCTTGAAGGAGTTTTCAAAAATCTTTTAAAAAAACCCTAGGTTTAATCTTCGGATTAACATTTAGTTTTGGGTGTCCTAACTCACCTTAATTAAGTTAGGTAGCGACTCCTATTTTTCTATGAAGCCTTTAATCAAACCAATCTTCAATTCAAATCTAGGCGCACTTATCCTTCTAGGAGGACGAGTTCTAGTGACAGAGTTCTGTACTTTTTATCTCCAAGCCGAAAGGACCTTGTACACCTAAAAATCGGGGCGCGACAACGTTATTCTTCCTAGGCCAGTGGCACTGCCTATTTCGCTAGGGGCAGGTGATTGGACCGAATGAGGCAGGACCGAGGTGCTATCGAAACAACTAAGGAAGATTTGATGCACCGCTCGCAAGAGAACCGGTTCAATTCCAACAATCGCAACTCTTCCTAAGGGCACGTTTGGCTTGCACCATTTCGAAGGGGTGCGAATCTTTCTATAAATAGAAAGATTTCCCTTCCGAATTAAAGACAATTTTGTTTTATAGATTTATATATTATATTTCGTTTGTCTCTCTCTCTCTCTCTCTCTCTTGGTCTCCAACGACAACATTTTGCGCCCAGATTCAGGCGACGTTCGTTTGCATCTCCGGCGAAGTGCTGCCCAGATTCTGACGACTGTTCCAGACAAATTCAGACTGTTCAATCAGTCATTTCTCATATTTGTTTTTGACATAGAAATTCTATACGAATTTCTATCCAAGTTTCTATCCGGTTAATTTTTTATTTTACTGGTCGTGTTTTCAGATTATTATATTCATATACTGTGTGATGAATTTTTGTGAAAATTTCATCACTTTCTTCTGTGTTTCTGTAGTGAATTTCAGCTTTAAAATTCTACAGAATGACTGCAGTGTTCTGTGCAAAAAATACTGTCTATTCATTATCATACCATATTGATTTTATTAGAAACGGTGTAGGTTTCTATATGAAATTCACTGTCATAATTCTGTGTTGAATTAGGCAGAAATTTCCTTATAGTTTTCTTTATACATGTTGCATTCATACTGTACATGAAGAGAGTAGAATCTGACGTTTGCATTCGCTGGACTTGAATATTATAGTGCTACTTATTCAGTGTTGTGATCATTTTATCCTGGAGATAGACACCCATTAATCCCATCAGCACCTGTGTGGGGGCCGAATTTGTCTTAATGAGAGAGTGCGCAACACTCGACTTGATCTACCTTTCATTGCATATTTTGTTGCTTTATCGCCTATGAATTGTTTAGTATGCCATTTCATATTATTACACACACATTATTTATTATGTTTAATTTTACTTTATTATTGCTACAGTTTATGTGGCAAACATTATACAATATTTTTTCCAACGATATTAAGAGTTTCCATAGTCAATTTGACTATGAGACTAAATGTACTTTTTTACTCAAAGTACTTGGTAGGACCTAAGTTTCGGCCTCGATATAAGTGCAATGAGGTCTCTTATAGATGACTGTTGAATGGCAATACTCTCTAACGAATATGTGAAGTAGCTGTATATCTATTTTATGTACCAAAAAAAAAAAAGAAAGGGCCTAATAATCCAATATCCAATCTTATTCTGCGTTTGGTTATGCAAATGGGAATTGGAATATCTCAAATTACACAAAATAAAATAATTTTCTGGCAAGGGAGATAAGCAATATGGGAACCTGAAATTGAAGGCAAAATCACAAAAATTTCTTAGTAATCACATTATCCACTCCTGCGAAACGGACGTATGTGAATCCAATCTTTCGTACTTGAAGATGGAATTCAGATGGTAGTGGGCCACATTTCTGCACTTTATGAAGAAACAAAGAAATTTTCACACCCTTTCCACATAAGCTTGAAGATATTCTTGCCAGGGACTAGAGATATTTTCTTTTCTTTTCTTTTCTTTTTTGGCACAGCTTTTGCTTAAGTACTTGTCCCAACAAGAGAGTAGTACACACTCGATCATCATTATTTTGCCAGTGATTAGAGATAAGAGTTACAGATCTCTCGTCCATGGAATCCTCCACAATTCTCCATCTCTCTCAGCTCTCTTTTTTCCCACCAAAACCCTGTAGACAAACTTCTCCTTTTAGGCCATGGAAGCAAAGGACTTCTCAACCCACTCGTCTCAACTGTCAAAAGATGTATGTCCCCGGTGGGTAGTCGCCCCTCCTGTCGGTATACACATACATATATATACACATACAAACAGAACTGTATATATACATATATATAAACATATATATATATATATATATATTTGAGTACCCACATTAACAAGGTTTTTTGCAGGGTCTGGAGCATCACCAGAAGCCAAGGCAGCCAACAACCTCCACCATTTCTTCACTTACATTGCAGTTAGGATTGTCACTGCACAGCTCCAGGTTCTTCCTACTTGTTATTCCAGTCATGCATATGCAGAAAAAGTTTCTTATTTATTATAATAAGTTGGCATAGTAATGTCCTCATGGCTGTGAGTGATGGTTTTAATCGATCGTAAGTTCCGTTTGGTACAATTTTTTTTAAGTTTTTTCGGTCTAGCTTTTTTAGCTTGTAAGTAAAAAAAATTAATTTTTTTTTCTATTTATTCACTTTCTTTCCTTTTTTTGTGTTTTTACTTATCTTAGCTAATAAAAAAAAAAATAAAAAATATCTAGCTTGTAAACAAAAAAACCCCAACTAAAAAAGCTAAATTTAACCGATACCAAACGGATCTATAGTAATTTACAATACTAGTATTATGATAACAGAAGTTTTCTAGGATTGGTTCAGTAAATGCTTACTTGACAGAGCAGAGCTACAACCGTGAGGCATACGAGGAGTTGATGGAATTTTTGAGTAGGCACTCATTGAATGACGGGGACAAGTTTTGTGCAGATTTGATGAGGGCATCTTCGCGCCATCAAAGTTTAGGTATGCTCAACAGTTCTCACTGTTTTTCTTTTTCTTATGAAAAACTTCATTCTTGAGGGAAAAATTGTTTATAAAATTTTATCAAAATTATGCGAAGCAGATAGAGTATTTTTATAATTAAAAGTTATCATGATGCGTATTTTTTTTAAAGTAAAACGTTTTATTCAACTATATCATTCTATATAATTTTTCTGTTGATATAATATTACTTTTTTATTTTTATTTTTAGATATTTCCTATAGCAACTCTTTTCGAAGTGAAATTTTCTTATAACTACGAAATATTTATTTGGTGGGTTTTGTATCATAGATTTTTAATCTCAAAGTTCTAACTCCTGAGAATTTTGCATGTCTTGCATTGGATATGCGGGAATTACAAATGGCTACTTTGTGGCAGCTTTGCGCATATTAGAGGTCAGTTGTTTCTTGACAAACGAATATATACTTTGGATTATCAACTTGTTTTAAATTTATAACATCTTTGAACTGAATAATATGCCAAACAGGTTAGATCTGCATATTGCAAGAATGATTTTGAGTGGCACAACTTGAAGCGGTTGGCTTTTAAGGTCAAGAATTCACCATTGTTGTTTTCCTTAAGTGTCAACTCTTCTTTATATATGTATATATATTGCTGTATCTGTCGTCATTTCTAGTTACATGGGTTGACTGATTTTTGCAGATGGTTGGTGAATCTAACACAAGACTTATGAGGGATTATGTTTTGGAAACTGTTCAAGTGAAAAGTGAAAGTGAAAAATGATCCCTCTCTCTGTGTAATGTATTGCAATTTACCCATGTATAGAACTGATAATGGATTTTCTAATAATATACCGATTATCTATAGTTTATGTGGACTGGTTAAAGTGCTCCTGGTACATATATTCCGGTCTCTTTCCTTAAGAGCAGTGTAATGTGGAAATTAATCACTATATGCTATTTCTTAATTGCATTTCTTTTTTTCAATTTTGTTTGGTTGGATTAATTACATTTTGCACCCTCACACTTTATACCAAATTTTATTTTAAGACCTTTATTTTTAATTATAACAATTAAACCCTTATACTTTTAATTTATTACAAAGTTAACCTTTTTGCTAACATCCGTTTAGGAAACAAGTAAAAATTCACATGTGAGAAACACAAGTTCAAAATCGAGGAATAAAGATGTAAAATCTAACTCTTTTATCCAATAATCTACAATAAATCTCTCCTAAATCACTCTAAAATTATTAATCTAATTATAATTAGGCTACTTGTAAAAGTCCCTAATTGAACTCACATGCGATGGGCGTGAATCTTTAACTGGGAAAATGCTAAATTTTACATTTTTGTTTTTTAAAAGTGTAGAAATTTAATTGTTATAATTGAAAATGAAGATCTTAAATTAAAATTTTATGTAAAGTATAAAGGTGCAAAATATAATTTACCTTGTTGGTTTGATGGTTTTGGTAGTTGGGCCCATGGGCTCAATGGTTTGAGTCTCAAGCGCAGCTCAGTTTTTTGTTTGAAGTTTGGATTGGATGTTAAGAAACGACCAGCAATTGCATTTATTTTAAACGGGCCACTTCTGACCCAAAGATGAATCGGACATGACAATAATGGGTTGTTTGACCCATCTTTACACGCCTGAACCTAGCTGATCTACCATCCGCCTACGAACTCCAATAACAATTGGGTTTGTTTAGGATCTACTCTTTCTTTTTTGTATTTTTGGTTACTGGGAGTCCATACCTTCGACTATTCTTTTGAGATGGTGTAGGACCGTAGTTCATACAAATTGGGTAAACCCTATGCTTTATATGAATGGTGGCTTTACCCCTATGATCAGCTGATTCTCATGTTAAGCATGAGCTCTTCAATTTGAGTCCCGCTTTCTGTATCTTACACACAAAAAAAAAAAAAAAAAACAAGAGTTGAATTAGTTCATATTGAACTCCAACAATGGCAGCAGAGTCTGCAACTTTCCAGTTTTCCTGCAACTTCTTGAGGCATTTTGTTCTTAGTGTTTTCAACAATACCTATAGGCTACCATGGCATAGAGAGTAATTGGAGAGGAGATGCAGCAAACAAGGGCAGCATGTGCAAAAGTCGCCCCTTAAGGCTACCGAACTTCTGGAACCGAGGCATGGAGAGTCATTTGGAGAAGGGAATGCTTGCTGCAAATGAGGTCAGCATGTGCAAAAGGTTGAGCGCTAAGACTACCAAACTGCTACTAAAGAAGTGTTTTCCAATTCTTGATCTGATATGGTGTTGTCTACTCAAAAAAAGCAATGAAAATGAATGAAAATTTGTTATGTAATTTGCACATATTTACAAAAGTATGCTTTTATATCTAATTGACATTCTATTATTATAAAGCATATGTAAATATAGGGACAATTCAAGGAACATTTAAGTCATTAGACAATTATTACAAAAAGAGAAGATCAGTTTAGGTATAAACTCATTTTGTGAACACGTACAAGTTACAAGATAATTTTTTATCTATTTTTCTAATAGATTGTTAACAGAGAGTGTTGATTGATACAAGTGATAACTTTAGGGGTTAATGCGTTATGTTTTTTAGTCTAGGTGAATTTAGTGATTGTGGGGCAAAAGCATACGGCCCAACCCATGTGGTTAGGCCCAAACTACGTCAGTTAAAACTGGGTTGCTTGGCGGCCCAAATTCAACCTTAAAGAGACCTCGACCCAAGTTGTCGACCTCATGCCAACCTTGGCCCAAACCGTGAGCTATGAGCCCAAACCGCTAGTGGTCTCAGAGCATTAAATGCGGAGTTGACCCACATTAAATACGGAGTTAACCTGCATTAAATGCTCCAACGGCTCCCCACGCAACGTCGATCTGAACGTCCGATCAACCGGATTCTTCAACGACGGTAAGGCAGGCCCTGCATGCGGTCAGACGGCGCCGAATGATGATGATGCCTACCCAACAGGCCATGATGACCTGCTGGTAGGCCAAGGGCAAAACACTTCATCGATCACACTATAAATACCCAAGCCATCAAGAGTCAGGTATGATCAATCAACTTCAAGCATACACAACTTCTATTCATTCCACTCTTGATTAAGCTTGTTAACTTAATTTTCGGAGTGTGATCGGCCCAACAAGGGTCGACCCATTCTAACTTCTCTTTCTTGCAGTGAGTTTGGACTCATTGACGTAGGCTTGAGAGATTGGCCCGGCCTTCCCGAAAAATCCCACTTACAATTGGTGCCGTCTGTGGGAAGACTTAGAGAACCACGATGAAAGCGGTAGCAGAGTCTCTTCCAGCAAAGATCAGACTAATTCGGCGCATTGCCAATCTACACCAGTAGATCGGCACCGAGAAAGAACACTGAGGTTGGAAATACGAACCCTTGCTGAAAGCCACTAGGAAGCACCAGACGAACTGCGGAGGAATACAGACTATGTCAGGGATAGAAATTTCCATAGAAACCACCACCGGGACCTTGCCCATCGCCCTCTAATGGGCGAGTCCCAAGTAAAGACACGCTCCGTGCGGTAAAAAGAGAAATTCGGCGGCGCAGCAAAGAGATTGCCTATCTCACCTCCCAAGTCCGGGTCAAGAGAGAGGCAATATCCGGAAGAGATGGTACAACAAAAAATTGGCAGATAGGAAGCAACAAACTAAGGAACGCACAGCCTATGACCTGGTCAAGAAGGCCTTAGACCAAATCACATCCTCACCATTCACGGAAGAGATTGAGTTCCACCCAATTCCTCAAAAATTCACCCCACCGAAGTTCACTCTATACGACAGGAAGGCCGATCCAGTTAACCATATTCAACATTACAATAAGCTAATGGTGGTATGGTACGGTGACCAAATGTTGATATGTCGAATCTTCCCTTCCAGCCTGTGAGACATGGCCTTACGATGGTTCGACAAGTTGCCATCAAAATCTATGTCAAACTGGAGGCAACTCGCCGAGCTATTCACTGCTCGATTCATAGCAAACAGCCTTCAGCCAAAGGAGGTTGATTTCTTACTAACCTTGCAGAAAGAAGAAGGGGAAGGATTACGGGCATACGCCCGATGCTACTAGGAGGCTTACAACGAAATTAACGAGTGTAGCAAGCAACTAGCTATGACTCAATTCAAAATCGGCCTTTCCAGAGAGCATCGTTTGCTGCAGTCCTTAATGAAAAAGCCAGCCCTCACCATACAAGAGTTGATGCTAAGAATTGAGCGCTATGCACGATTGGATGAAGATATGCCGTAGCCAAGTTTAGCAAAGGTCGGCATTGTCACCGAAAAAACTAATAAGAAGGATGCCAAGAAACCCCGACAAGAAAACAGCAACCGGGGAAAAAAAGGTGAATGAGGGGGTCTAAACAGTTTTTAAGGACCCCATCTATAAAATCTTGCCCCAAATCCATGACAAACCATTTTTCAAATGGTCACCAAAGTTAGAAGGGGACCTAGCGACTCGAGATTAGAAGAGGTTCTGTTCCTACCACCGTAGGAAGGGGCATAGCGACTCGAGATTCAAAACGCATTTGGAAGAGGCCAAGGTTGGTCATCCTACCAGCAAGAAAGGGAGTAGGAAGGGGATAAGACGGTCGACCCACAATGTCGGCATCTCAAAACGCATTTGGAAGATTTGGCCAAGGCTGGTCATCTCGACCAATTCATTGATCGGGACAAGACGAAAAATGAAGCCAAGCAACCGTGAGTGGAAGACGCACCCCAGAAAGAGATTGAAGCAACGTGCCCTCCCCCTATGCCATCATGGGACGAACCTGGTTACACCTTATGAAAGCCATTTCCTCTTCCTACTATCACCTGATCAGATTTTCAACCCTTAGTGGAGTGGGGGAAATAAGGGCAGACCAAGTGGCTGCCAAACAATGTTTCCGGACAGCATGCACAACCAAGACAAAGGCTGAAAATGTTTAGATGATAGAACTTCACGAAGACACCCCCACTATCGAGGATGTGGGACAAACGCCTGAGAACAAGGCTATGGAAGACCTAAAGAAGATACACATTGATCGACAAGATGATAAGTACTTTGTCATCGGCACCTCTTTGTCCAAAATGGAGGAATGTTTCTTGATCGAGTTACTGACAAGTTATCTAAAAGTGTTTGCCTGAACCCCTTATGATATGCCAGGGATTAACGCCAATGTTGCCTGCCATAAGCTAAATGTTGACCCAAAATGCCGACCTGTGGTCCAGAAAGGGAGAAGGGCGCTAACCCAACATGTGGACGCCGTTATTGAAGAAACGGAGAAACTTTTGGAAGCTGGGGCTATTCAGGAAATCAACTACCTGAGTTGACTTTCGAACACAGTAGTGGTAAAAAAGAAGGACGGCAAGTGGAGGGTCTGTGTGGACTTCACTGATCTCAACAAAGCATACCTTAAGGACCCATTTTCCCTTCCCAAAATTGACCAGCTCGTGGATGCAACAACCGGTTTCGGGAGGATGAGTTTCTTGGATGCTTATCGGGGGTACCACCAGATTCCCCTTCATACTGACGATCAAGAGAAGACGGCCTTCATCACTCCAAGGGGTATATTTTGCTACAAGGTTATGCCCTTTGGTCTGAAGAACGCTAGGGCTACGTACCAGCGGTTGGTCACCAAGATGTTCAAAAAGTAGCTCGGCAGTACCGTGGAGGTCTACATCGACGATATGGTGGTGAAAAACAAACTTAACAACTCTCATCAAGAAGATCTAAAAGAGGTACTCCACATCCTAAAGGAGTACAAAATGAGGCTGAATGCTTCGAAGTGCATCTTCGGAGTTAGCTCGGGTAAATTTCTGGGGTTCTTGGTTACATATTGGGGCATCGAGGTGGATCCACGACAAATCAATGCAATCCAGAGTGTTCAGGCCCTAAAGAATGCCAAGGAGATACAAAAGCTAACTGGAATGGCAGCAGCACTTAACAAGTTCATCAGCCAATCATCCGACAGGTGCCGACCATTCTTCTAACTTCTCAAAAAACGAGAACAGTTGAAATGGACTCTAGAATGCGACTTAGCCCTCAGTGATCTGAAGAAATACTTGACCCAACCACCCTTGCTTTCCACCCCACTCCAGTACGAGGAATTCTTCCTTTACCTCGCGGTGTCCGAGCATGCAATCAGCGCTGTACTACTCAGGCAACAAGATCGGCAGTAGTTGTCCATTTATTATGTCAACAAGACACTTCTCGGGGCAGAGAGTATATACTTACCCCTCGAGAAATTAGTGCTCGCACTGGTAGTATCATCCCGCAAGTTGGTGCACTATTTCAGAGCTCACACCATCAACGTTCTCACAGACCACCAGCTCAAACCTCTTCTCAAGAAGGCCGACTTCTTTGGACGATTGGCAAAATGGGTTGTGGAGTTAGGAGAGTTTGATATCAAGTTCCAACCAAGATCGGCGGTGAAAGGGCAGGTCCTTGCGGATTTCATTGCCGAATTCTCCGTTGAACTAGCACCTGAAGCCGACTAAGCACCAGCGCCTGCCTAACCGCATGACGACCTCCCTCTGGATCTTTGGGAAAAAACTGATCATTGACAACTCTACGTCGACGAAGCCTCCAATGACCGGGGGGCAGGATCAGGCATAATGCTCATTACACCAGACGGTCTGACTATCGAACAAGCTATCAAGCTCAAGTTCGCCGCCTTCAACAACGAATCTGAATAAGAGGCCTTGCTCGTCGGACTATGTTGAGCCATCGAACTCAAAATTCCTGATATCGTCATTTATTTGGACTCCCTACTTGTTGTCAACCAGATTACGGGAGAATACGCAACAAAGAATGACAGAATGACGCAGTACCTAGCTAAAGCCAAAAAACTGCTCAGCAAATTCAACAGTTACAAGCTTTGCCAGATCAGCCGAGACAATAACTCTCATGCAGATGCTTTGGTAACGTTAGCAACAGCCCTGAAGTCGGGGTCAAAAAGGACAATCAACGTGGAAACTCTGGCCAGGCCAAACATCTTTCTGGAAGAAGAACAAGCCCTGGTTATAGAATAGTTGGGACCATTCTGGATGGACCCAATTATCTCCTACCTTGACAAAGACGAGCTGCCGGAGAACAAGAACGAAGTTAGGAGAATCAAACACACAGCCCTCAGGTATTGGCTGTTACCAAGCAAGGAGCTTTACAGACGTTCCTTCACGGGTCCATACTTGCACTGTGTCCACCCGGATAAAGTGTAAGACGTCCTATTTGAAATCCATGAAGGAATATATGGAAGCCATGTTTGTGGAAGATCGATAGTACACTGAGCTATCTCACAAGGATATTGGTGGCCCTACATGCAAAAAGATGCAGCCCAGTACGTCCTAAAGTGTGACAAATGTCAGAGGTACTCTCCCATCATCCATCATCCAGTCGAGGATCTCGCAACCATTACCATTCCGTGGCCTTTCACTCAGTGGGGACTGGACATAGTCGGGCCTTTGCCCTGAGCTCCGGGTAATAAAAGGTTCTTCATCGTGGCAACTAATTACTTCACTAAATGGGTGGAAGCGGAGCCTTTGTCAAGCATCAAAGAGGTCGACGCCAAAAGGTTCGCATGGAAAAGCATAGTGACAAGGTTCGGGGTCCTTCGTGTCATTGTCTCAGATAACGACACCCAATTCGATGGCAACATGTTCATATCATTCTGTGAAGAGCTTGGGATCAGAAACTATTATTCAACACCAGCCTATCCTCAATGCAATGGGCAGGCCGAGATTTCAAACAAAACTATGCCGAATGGAATTAAAAAATGACTGGAAAGGACCAAAGGGAAGTAGGTGGAGGAGCTACCCAGTGTTCTGTGGTCCTATAGAACAACCCCAAGGAGGTCTACTGGCTAAACCCAATTCTCTCTGGCATACGGGATGGAAGCAGTTATACCTTTGGAGGTAGGGCTACCAACTATCAGATCAACAGCCTTCAACACAGGGCTTAACAACCAAACTTTGGCAAAGGATCTGGATCTTGCTGAAGAAAAAAGTGAAGCTGTCCTGATCAGACTTACCAAATATCAGCGACAGTTAAGACGCTCCTACAACAAACGAGTTAGTCCGAGAAACTTCGCTCCAGGTGACCTAGTTTTACGAAAAGTGCTAGGTGATAACAAAGAACCCAGCAGATGGCAAGCTCGGCCCCAAATGGGAGGGGCCCTACAGGGTGACTTCCCAGGTCGGCGTTGGCGCATACCGGTTGAAAATTGTCGAAGAGGGAAAACAATTGCCTCAACCCTGGAATGTGAACAACCTAAAGAAATTCTACCGATAATGTAGGGTCCCATATGATGTAACAACTCAACAAATGTGTAAAACTTTTATGAGAATGGAAAATGAAGTTATTCAAACAAATCTACTCTGAGCATTATAGGACTCCACAAAAACTTTCTGTCCAAGTTGGACAGGTCGGCCAAAGAAGGTCAAAAAAACCAAGTGTAAAACTTGGTCCTATCCAACTTGGACAGGTCGGCCAAAGAAGGTCAAAAAAACCAAGTGTAAAACTTGGTCCTGTCCAACTTGGACAGGTCGGCCAAAGAAGGTCAAAAAAACCAAGTGTAAAACTTGGTCTTGTCCAACTTGGACAGGTCGGCCAAAGAAGGTCAAAAAAACCAAGTGTAAAACTTGGTCCTGTCCAACTTGGATAGGTCGGCCAAAGAAGGTCACAAAAACCAAGTGTAAAACTTGGTCCTGCCCAAGTTGGACAGGTCAGCCAAAGAAGGTTACAAAAATCAAGTGTCAAAACTTGGTCCTGTCGAAGTTGGACAAGTCGGCCAAAGAAGGTCACAAAAACCAAGTGTAATAATTTGGTCCTGTCCGAATTGGACAGGCTGGCGAGATGAAGAAAATCATACAGCATAAGAAGAAATGAATTTCAAACAATCAAACAAAGTCAGGACAGCCGATTAACATTTACCAGGAGCAAGTAATATCAAGATAAAAGACAAAATAAGCTTTTCATTAAAAATAGCAGGGTTGGTTACAAAAATATTTTCAAAAGAAGGAAAAGCTACAATCACTCTGCCGACTTCTCCCTCGGTTGCACAGATTTCTCCACCGAGCAATCTACGGTCTCTTCTACAATCTTGGACGGTTCGGCAGCAGCTTTCTCCTTCTCAGCCTTCTCCCTTTCGGCAGCAGCCTCTAAAGTGAGTTGTCTTTGATACTCGATGTTGGCCATCACCTTCTTTGGGTCTATGACGCCCTCTTCAGTAGTGTCAAAGTAATCCGCGCACAAGTGCTAAATATCAGAGGACTTGTCCACCCCAACAACATGAAGGGCGCCGTTCCAACCCTGTCAAAAGATGACACGGCTCAAATCCGTCATCTCAATGGCCAGACGATTGGCCCCTCTTTCTTCACCCCTCATCATTATGGCCTCTTCGTCTGCCTTCAACTTGGCCACTTCGGCGTGGAGAGCCTCAATCTCCGATTTTGCTTTGTACAAATACACAGACTGCACATCAAATTTCTTTTGGAGGTCAGTCACCTCTTTGTCTCTTTTCTCGTAGTCCGCCTGCACCATCTTGAGTTTGGCAGAAGCTTGTTCAGTCTGTTTCTTGAAGGTAATCTGCTCTTTGTTGGCATCAATCCACTCCATCTTTAAACATCCGTGTTCTTCTATGAGTTGGTGGTGCTCCTTGGCAAGTTTCTGGTAGCGGGTCATTACCTCTAGAGAATTTAGGCAACCCTACTCCAAAAAGCAAAAGTTTGTTTTAAAACGAGTATGGGCGAAATCTCCAAACAAATTTAAAAGCAATGCCGACTTACAAGAAAGGAGTCATGGAATGCCCTCATAAAGACGCCTGTGTCGCTTACCGCTCCCATCTTGGCAACATCCTTCCTTAGAAGAACACTCTTCATGACGCCGAAAGCAACCTTGGCCTGGTCGATCATTGAGTCAGCGTCGTCATAGGGCGCCCCAAAATATCTGGCGTGACTGTAACAACCTTGCCGACTTCCTCCACCACCCCTTTCCCCGTTGGTTTCTTGGGTGCTGGGGGCGGTGCCGCAACTTCAGGCGCCCTTTTCTTTTGCTGCCAAGTTTCTGGCCTATTCTGAACGGGAGTGGCTTCTACCACAGGGATAGTCTCCAGTTCGGTAGATAGAGGATCGGCAGAAGTTGTGGTAGCCGTTTTCAGTATCTTGCCAGCAGTAGCAAACATCCTCTCCCTTAAACTCATGGTGTCTTCCTCATCGGGGGATGGGCTGGATTCTTATGTTCTGACCGGAACTCTAACTCATTGGTCGGGGACTGTAAGTGGCGACAAACTCGATGCCAAACTATTCGACTTTGAGCGGGCCTCACATAGTTCTTCGGCAATGGGCTCTATGGGAGGAGCAACTGCAACCGTCACTCCAGTGGGGGCACGGACCCTTTCGATAGTAACACCAACCGGGATATCTTCAAAGTCCCCCTCGGCACCTTCCTTAGCCAAACTCGCAAGGACACTTTGTGGGATCCTCGTGTCGGTCGTAAAAGTCGAGTAATGGAGAGAGTAGTTGAGCAATATATAGGCGGTCCGAGCAACGTACCTCAGTCTACCTTCACCCTGAAAGTCCAAAACCTTCTTCAAATTGGCATGATTGACGAGCCAGTTTTATACTGTCAAACGCTTCTTCGTCTTTGCAAAATATCACAATAAACTTCAGAAACACATTGGAAATAAATCAGACACACAAAATAAAAGGTCGGCAGCAAACCTATTCTGAGGGGAACTCTAGAGCATCGAAAAGCCGGTCTTTCTCCCTCAGGAATATCGCCGAACTCCCAGGGCCCGGTTACCTAAACCCTAACATCATCAACGCCCTTCTTGGAGGAGGGTAGACACTTTATTAACTATTTTGACGCATCTATGACCCGCAGATACACTTTGGAGCTATTCTTGACCTTACAAAACATATAACAATAATCTAGTTCGACAAGCCCCAGGTCCACACCTAGGCGCCGATTGATTTTGAACATGCCGAAGATGATTCTATAAACATTCGACGACAACTGGGAGGGCGACACCTTCTTCTTTACTATAAACTTCTAGAGTAAGGGATGAAGGGGAAACCTAAGGCCCCCTTCTACAATGGCAATGAGCGGGAATAGTACCCCCTTTTTCGGTTTCCTCCATATGGTGATCTTTGGGATCGACTAGTTCTAAGCCGATCTCGTCTAGGATCTCAAACCTAGCTTTAAAAACGGCCATGGTCGTCAAACCCTCTAACATCCTCCTAAGACGGGATGCCATCAGGAGACAACCGTCGAAAACAAAAAGGAAAACGAAGAGAAAAGTGAAGAAAATGTGGGCTAAGGAAGACTTATAGTGTTGGGAGTCAAAACTGGAGACGCACACGCTAGATAGAAAGATGAAGAAAAACCAAGTGCCTTTCACCGTATGTGGCATCACCCTTTTATATACATCTAAGACGTCGGTTTGTGCGCGGGAAAACAACAACAATCATGTCTCTCTACCAAAACGTCACATCAGTCATCGATTCGATGGCACCCTATCAATGGAGCTTTTAAAATCCCTGCCATCCGTGTGGCCAGATAATCGTAGAAACGGTCGCACACTTGGAAAGATACCACGATTATCCATTACAGCCCTTGGCCATTTGGGAATTCAAAACGACGTAAAGGCTGGGGGGCAATTGTAAGGCAAAAGCATACAACCCAACCTATGTGGTTAGGCCCAAACTATGTGAGTTAAAACTGGGTTGGTTGGCGGCCTAAATTCAACCTTGAAGAGACCCCAGCCCAAGTCACCGACCTCATGCCAACCTTGGCCCAAACCGTGAGCTATGAGCCCAAACCGCTAGTGGTCTCAGAGCATTAAATGCGGAGTTGATCCGCATTAAATGCGCCAGCGGCTCCCCTCTTCGGAGTATGATCGGCCCAACAAGGGTCGACTCATTCTAACTTCACTTTCTTGCAGTGAGTTTCGACTCATTGACGTGGGCTTGAGAGATCGGCCCGGCATTCCCAAAAAATCCCACTTACAGTGATGATGAGCCATAATTTAGTGGCGTTGTTGTGATTAACCCTTCTTTTAACTTGCTTTTTGGTCTTTCTTTTTTCTAGATTTTTTCAACTAAAATTCAATTTCTTTTAAAATGGGCTCCTAAGGGATGCTTTTGACTTCTTTCTTTTTTGAAAATGCTCAAAAAAAGAAAATACAAAAGTCAAAAGCTACTTAAATAATAAATAAGCTGCTTATGACTTATTTTAGTTTTTAGATTCTATACTTGCTTTTTTTTTTTTTTTTAAAGTTTATGGTAAAAAAAAAAAAAAAACAAGTCAAAACCATCCCTTAAAAACCCTTATAAAAAAGAAGATTGAAATTTGGTTGAAACTCTAGAAAAGATGAAAAAAAACTAGTTAGTAGGTGTAAAACTTGAAATTGTATGATGATTCTTTGCCCTTTTGTGATATGCAAGTGCCCTTGTAAATAAGAAGGGAGTCATTGCAGAGTTGGATCAAGCACAAATGTGGGAATGAAGGGTAATTGTAATACTTGAGAAAACTATTACATGAATTAAGATCATAAATGCTTATTCAAACACATAATATGGGAATGCGGCTGTGGGGGAAAACAACATATTGCTTGTAAACTAAGCGTGCAGATTTCATTATTGTTTAATGCGTCCCTTGGGCAATAGTAGCGTATCACCTTCCTCAAAGGCCACTTTAAACTTAACGTAATTTAAGGGATGAACTTTATTTGTCTTTTGTTTTGAAAAATGCTATTAGCCTATTCCTCCAGAAAAATTATACAAAATATTTTATTAAAATGATGTGATAGTGGTAGTGGTATTTTTATAATTAAGAGGTATTATTATAAGTATTTTATTTTAAAGTGAACGACTGACATTCCACTGCATTATTTTAATAATAAATTATGTATGAATTTTATAGTTGTATAACAATTATCTTTTGTTTTAATGGAGGAGGAACAACCTTCAAGAGGCAACGTGTTTCGCAAGATGAAATAAGAGGGGATTAAAGGCTCGGGACTATTGTCCAGGGGTTATGCATAAGTCAATTCAGTCTTCTCCGATATTTGGTTGGCATGAGGTTAGAGATGAGATAAGTTAGGTCCTATAATACATCTGTTGTTGTTAGACTGAGCGTCAAAATAATCCCATCCCTTGGGATAAGTTATGTCACCTCCTTTGGGATAGTTATTTACCACATCTATAGAACACGTACTGCACCATCTAAATGTATAAATCCTGGACCTTCTTCGGCAACCTAAAAGTGAGATTTGTGAGCCCTATACTCACTCCTTGGGATGGAGCTGCCCTTAGACAGTAGGGAGCTATGACCCCTTACTTTGACCCAAAAAAATACCCTTTAATATGGTAGTCCCTCTCGTGTTGGGTGCAAGTAAATCTTTTAATATTTTGGACCCCTTGGAATCCTCTACTTTGTCAAAAATTCATTAATATTGTGAACCCCTCTCTAGTTGCTGTAATTTTTAATGTTTTGGCTCCTAAAATTATAATCATGGTTCCGTCCCTGTGAAGATTTAAGTTTGAGTTGCCAACTTTTAAAAGCCACCCACACAAACTGTTACGTGGTTCAGTTTGATGTGCATATTTTGTGGGCGGCGCACGCACCCAAGTTTACGAATCATCTTTTGTACATTTCGGTTTGTGTTATATACGTAGGTATAATGGGGAGTGCATTTTGTTTTGTTTTCAAAAATTATTTTCTACTATTGAAAACTTATATAGAAAACTTATTTGGTGAATTGTTTCTAAAACTCATTTTTGAGAAATTCTTTTGAAGCAATTTAGTTTTAGGAAACAATTTTAGATCATTTTCTGAATTTCCAAAAACCATTTTTGCATGAAAATGAAAACATTCCGCATTACTTTTCTTTTCAAAAACATGGAATTTGAAAACCAGGCCAAACAATATGATTGTAGGGAGGAGAAGTACTGAGAATTATCCCTTATTTTTATGTCATTGAGTGGTCCATATATATAACCATATGTCAGGCAGGATGTACTTATAATCCACCAGCAGCCAGCATCTACAGCCAGATCATATCTGATCAGAATAATGAAGCTCATGTTCTTCGATGTTAATTATATGTATATAGTGATATCTTACTTATAATTCAAGCAAAATGACAAACTTCATAGTGAACTTTTGCCAACAACTGGGATTCTTTGCCTCCTCTTTATTCATTCAATTATTTATTTTAGAACTTGAATCAAAGGTTCACTAGACGCAGGATTTCGGTTGAGGGGGCAAAAAAAATTTTTTTTTTTGGTTGAAGGGAAAATTAAGGAATTTTTTTAAATTTTTGGGAGATCAATACATTATATAGTATTCTAAAAATTTAAAAATCTACAAGGGTGAATGAAAATTTAAAAATTTTAAGAGGCCAATACACTATATTGTATCCAAAATATTCAAAATTTTATAGGGCATATAAAAGATTTTCAAAACTTTGGGAGAGAATCAGTTGTAAAATCCCTCATAATTTTCATTTTGTAGCAAATGATCAACTTGTATAAGGAAAAGGAACCATCATTTACCAACTTTTTTAGCTAAGTTTTTTTTCTTTTTACCGGCTTTAACTAGCTTTTTTAACTAGAATTTAATTTTCAACTATTCTTGTGGAAAAATTATCCTACTAGTCCATAATGCATGTTTCTATTTTTATGTTGATTAACCTAATTTTTAAGATAATAGAAATAACAACTTTCCTTATATGTTCAAGTTTATTACTCATGTAGTTGAGTAAGCAAAAACATATGTAATGCATTTACTTTTAATAGGTGGGACACGCTACATCATCATGCCGATGTAATGTTATAAATCTACTAGAAAAGTTCTCCTTTTTATACAGTTTTAAGTAATGTTTTTGACTTTTTTTATCAGACAAAATAAATTAAGTAAAAAAACCATAAACTATTTAAATAAGCTAGCTTCTAAGCTAATCCAAACCAGAAGCAAGATTTTTTTCCAGGGTATCTTTCAATGTCCCTCTCAAGGAATCGAGCTTGCAAGATCTCAAATGGAAAGATCCAAACAATCATCTGTCTCTCTTTATCAAAAAAGATAGAAAAACAATAAATGTGCTTTTAATTGTTCCATCGTCTCCCTTAATGTCACTCATCTTTAACCTAATATTCATGACCCTCCAAAACTTTCATTGATCATGATCATTTGACAAAAAAAAAAAAATCGTATTATTTTAATTTTGTTTGTTTTCATTTTTCATGTTTTCGAAAACGAAAACAATGGAAAGTTTGAAAAAATCATCGTTTTGATATTAATTTCATTCTCATACTAATTTTTAAAAAAATTAAGGAAATAATTTAGAACTATTTCTTAAAACTGGGGTGCTTTAAGAAAAAATTCCAAAAACTGTTTCTTTATTTCTGTGATTGAGAACAGAAAAACAATTTCGTAAAATGAAACCAAAGATGGTCATATGATTCCCTTTATGGCTTCAATTAAAAATTAATGATTAAAAATTCCATCAGAGAATCACACCTAATAAAAAAAGAAAAAAAATCAAAGTTCATGTACCATTGGGTCCTGAAGAAAAATTGGTTGACCTAATATGTGGTTGAACCATCATAAACTTTCTAACGACATGATTAAAAAGGTAATCATTTGTATTGATAACTAAACTAAAGTTGGAAAACAAATAATAGAAAAGCATGGGCAGGTAATCAATAATTTAGCATAAAGTGATAACAAAAAAAAAATGATGGGGACACAATACCTGCAACCATGAAAATAAGCCCCACTTGTCCTGAAAAATTGAATCTTCAATGACTTCTGGCCCTTACAATTCATAAGTTTGATCATAGTCCTTGCCTATGTTTTAAATTATTTGGCACATTTTTGTTGAAAATTAAAAATTCAAAAATGGTGAGATGAAAAAAATAAAAGTAAATGCTAGAAATTATCCGTCAACATATCCTTAACATCTTTTGTGAGCATGCATTTGACTAATGGGTTTTTCATGGCTACATTTTAAGCTGGTTACGGTCAAACGAAAAAATTTTGCTCCTTTAGGTTAGCTTATACGCTAGCTATTTAAGTAGCTTATTTCACAAGGTTTTTTTTTTTTTGGTTTTCAACGAAAAGTAGAGTAAAAAAGTATAAACTAAAAGCCTATAAAGAGGTAAAAATTGAATTTTAGTTAAAAAAAACTAGTTAAATAAATAGACAAATAAATTGATCCAAACGAATTTTTGCTTTTAGGCGAAGAAAACTGAAAGTTAGAAGTTGGGAAACCTAATTGTTTTTGGATATTTTTGCTTATTACGTCACATCAATTAATTAAAAGATTATTATCCTTCCTTTTACCAAACACTTACACAGTAACCAAAAAAAAAAAAGGTAACTCCTTTGCAAGGTAATTTCAACTTCTATCTTTAAGCTTTTTCATAGCTGTTTCAAAATGGCTAGATGAATTTATAGTACGCGACATAAACACAGATTAAGGATCACAAAGAAACTAAAAATGTGATTGACATAATAAGGTGTATGAAATGTCCAAAAGATAATTAGTATTGTTAATGGATTGATAAATGCATGGTTAGTAGGTGGGTATTTTAGTCATTTTACTTGACCAACAAATCTTAAGACAACTCACAAGCAGCACATTGCCTTCTCATGCTACAAGGAGGGGAATAATTTAGATGCTGCCTCTAATCTGAAGTCACCTAGTGTTCTTGGAAATTTAGCAGTACTTAGGAGTACAAATTGTTTGGCTTTCTTTATATGCTAAATACATATTTGGATATTTCATAAAATTGGACATGCCAATTGTGGGAGCATTAAAAGACAAAAAAAGTTCATGATTATGGTGATAATTGAATGAAACACACTTCTTAAGAAAACAATAAAAACTAATCTTATTTGTATTTTGCACTTTTTAGATGTTAATTATTTATTTGTTCAACATTTTTGTAGGGAAACACATTGATTATGATTTACTAACCAAATAGAAGCAGAAAAAATCCAGTAATAAGACAATACTCATGATTTTAAGTATTACTTTCATTACATTTTTTTTTATGTGTATTTCGTGGGTACCCTCATAGTAAAGCTTAAATCATAATGGTAATAGTTTGTCCGGCCTCCAAGAAGTTGAAGCCAATATCATGCCAACATAATTAATAAAGTCAAATTGCTTTAGAATAACACTTAACAAGTATCATTTTATAAGTTCAAAAAATTTGAAGTGATTTTGTTGTTTCCAATGCTTACTAATTTATTTGCAATGAAATTGTTACTCCATCGACACTAAATTTAAAATCATCATATTTGCTAAAATTAAACTCTATCTACTTTAAAAATGTTGCAAAACACAACCAAAATCGTAAATATACATTTGGGTCAGCTTACTTAATTAGTTTTGTTTAATCAAGATTTAAATTTTTATATTTTATAAACTTTTAGTTTTTAATTTTGATATTTTTTTGAAAAAAATTATACTTGTAATTGATCTGTTTAAAATTGGGATAAAAAGTTAAAAACTAATTAAATCAGTCAACTCTGAAGTCACATAAGGACACTTCAGTCATTTTACGAAGTTCCCCGAAAACTTCCAATCTGCCTGCCAAAAACAGCCGGCAGTGGCCCAGCCCTACGCTTTCCAGCCCATCAGTCGGCGGCCCTCAATTCTCAATGGCATTGTTGCAATAAAAACGTATTCCCAAGGGTAATTTCAAACACTCTCAATTCATTATTTAAATCCCGAGTAATTCCATTTCCTGGTTTTCTTTTCGTTTTAGAGAGAGAAAGAGACCTCAAAAGCGATCTCATACGTTGCTTGCTTACTTCAAACCAACTTTTCGCCTGTATACACACCTATACATTATATTCGATATATATTAAATAATTCGTTTCCCTTTCTCGCCGACACAAACACGGAAACACGCACATTTTCTCTCTCGTTATTACTCCAAGCTTCGAATCTCTCTCTACTCTCCGGTCCCTTTCTTTAATGTCAACAACAACAATGGCGAGACCAACCACCTCCTCTTCTTCTTCTTCTACTTGGCCTTCGCTTTCATTGCTGTCTCGCATGTTTGCTAGGTCAGCACAAGCTCTCTAAACACTAAGAAAAAGAGACTGAAATGGAGCAGAGTAGTAGAGCTAACACTGTAATGACGTCTCGGTTTTTTGCCGAGTTTGTTGTGTTAATCGCGACGGCGATGTTGGCTCTCAGTGTTGTTGAAGGGGCTACTGATCCGTCTGATGGTACTTTCTCATCTTCATTTTGATCGTTTTGATTGGTCTTGTCGTTTTGATTTGTTGATTGAGTGATTTGGTAATGTGTTGTGATTTGTGAGTTATGAAGTTTAATTATTTGTGACTTCGAATTTTTGATGAGATTTGGATTCAATGCTAATTAAAATTTGAGTATTGACTATTGACTCTATGTTCGAGTTTGAGTGGATCTTGATTTTGTGATGTATTTTCTCCCACTCCCTCTATATATACAGAGAGATATGAAGACATGTTGACATACATATATAAATTGCTTGTGTGTTTGATAAGTTGGTTTGAGTTTATGAATGGGGAGTTGTTTGAGTTGCAGTTCAAGGTCTTCAGGTTATATACACTTCATTGAACAGTCCTTCGCAGCTAACTAATTGGAAAGCGAGTGGTGGAGATCCTTGTGGAGAGTCATGGAAAGGGGTTACTTGCCAGGGTTCTGCTGTTGTTTCGATGTGAGTGGATATGATCTCAGACTACTCTTACATTTTTGTGTGTATATGTTCGTGTGGTTGTGCAAATGTATTCTCAGATAAACGTTAGATTGTGTTTTGTGTTTTCTTGAGTGCTTTGATTTGGTTAATGACACATGTCCTTCTTGTTGTCTTAACAGTCAGATTTCTGGGCTGGGACTCAGCGGGACAATGGGATACTTGCTGTCGGACCTTATGTCTTTAAAAACATTGTGAGAGAACACTTGGTTTCCTTGACTGAAATTGCTTTTAGCTAATTAGATTATTTAGTAATTTCTAAATTTGTTTGTTGCAGAGATATGAGTGACAACAATATTCACGACTCAATTCCGTATCAGTTACCTCCAAATCTTACAGCCCTGTAATGATGGATTTTTTTTTGTTGATTTATCTATTTCCTTATCTAAATGCCGGTTAAGTTAGATTCTTAATGTGCCAATGGTTATCTGTTATACAATGCAGAAATCTTGCAAACAACAACTTAAGTGGGACCTTACCTTATTCCATTTCTACCATGGTTTCTCTTAATTATTTGTAAGTAGCCTGTCTGGATTGCTATCAATACTGTTTGCATAGTTATATTTATTTACACAATTTTTATTTATATTTCGGGAGTCTTTCCTATTACTTAACCTGATTATTTTATTTTTATTTTAGGAACATTAGCCGGAATTCTATCTCTCAGTCAATGGTAGATATGTTTGCTAATCTTGCTGGACTTGCGACCTTGTAAGATATCCCACCTAAATACATTTTCATTGTCATTTGGTTGTCTTTCCGCCCCCTCTCCCCCAACCCCCAAACACCCCCCCCCCCCCCCCCCCCCCCCCCCCCCCCCCCCCCCACCCCCCCCCCCCAAACATCTTCTGACGGTTATGCTTGTGCCTAGTGAATGTAATGTCAGGGTCTGTTATATTGATATTCATTGAGTTTCTTATCCTCTGAACCTTCTAGAGTTCGTTAAACTTTGTTCATTTTTGGCAAATTCTGATTTATGTGAAATTCAAATTGTGTATGTGCTCTCCTTCCGGATTGGAGAGTACCAAAGCAAAAATTGAACAACTACATCACAGGGAACAATACAATGAAAAAATCACATTCTCCAGCAAGAATAGAACACGACATAAGCTTGTTGTTATGGGTATTACGCTTCTTAAATTTCCTTGCATTTTTTTTGTGCCCTGACCTGATGTTTAATGGGGTCTGCATCAATTATACGCTGCTGGGAAAAAGCACCTGTTATATTGACGCTCCATAGTATTCCCTTTTGTTATGGTCACTCAAACTTGGCAAGAAAACAACTCTTGGAAATCTTCTGCCAGACACTATTTATCATTTTCTGTTTGTATTATTCCAGTTTTACTAAGTTATTGCATATGTTTGTCAGTGTTGGTGTATTTTTCTATCTTAAGCATTGCTTACTCTCAAACCTTTAATTCTAACATCTTTCTTCCCATAGCCTAGCATTTCCCTTTAATTTGACCTTCTTTACTGAAACTAGTTTAGCAAACAACATAAATGATACTGCCCTGTAATTTGTTTTAGCAATTGCAGTAGAGCCTATTGCCATTGAGTACTTTGAAATACACTGCCATCATTCACATCCATGATTACATGGATGAAAATTCACATGGTATGTTTTTCCTTTCTTAGAACACACCACATAATCTCTCAAGGATACCTCATGTGCTTTCAGTAAGTTGGTAAAGAATGTATGGCTCCCCTCGCCAAATAATGACATAGCTCTGAAGCCTTTGTTTTTATTTTTTCTTTGATAAGTACTTAGCTCCAAAGCCAAATTATTATTATAAGATCATCTTTGTTATCACTCCATATTTCGGCCAACTAAGATTTTGTCTAGTTTAGTGGTAGTGGCTTGGTATGGGTCAATAATTTAGCACCATCATTATTGTTAAAATCCTAAGAAAATTATGGTTCTGATAAATTGTAAAATATCAATTTAAATCACTGTAAGTTACCATGTTCAATGATCAATTTAACCTGGGGGACCCCTGTGAGAGTTTTACGTATTGACTTGGTGTGAATCTAATTTGTAAATAAGCCAAAATAATGTGAAATTTATTTTAAAATCTTTATTCATGATTTTGTACTGTGGTGGGAATATATAATTGTCAAGCCATATCTTATGACTTCCTTCTCATTTGTTAGTACTCTATGAAGAACAGCTGCGGTTTCCAACATTTACCATCTATAAAATATATCCTTTGCTGTTTTCTTAATGTTCTACATATTGCATTGACATGCTTGCAATGTAGGGATCTCTCTTTCAATAACTTTACTGGAGATCTTCCCAGTTCGTTTAGTGCATTGTCCAATCTTTCTACTCTGTGAGTGTAACAGAGTGCTACTTCTTGTTAACTTCTTTTTTTCTTTCTTTCTTTTTGAATTTCCAATTCGTTTGGAACTACTGATGGTTTCTGGATTTTTGGCAGTCATTTGCAGAACAACCAATTAACTGGTTCTCTTAATGTTCTGACTGGTTTGCCTTTGACAGATTTGTAAGTTCATTCACTAAAGTTGGGGCTTGAGTTTACTATTTCCAACCAACCTCTTATTCTTGCACGTTAAATTTTCCGCAGAAATGTTGCAAACAACCACTTCAGTGGCTGGATACCAAGAGAGCTTAGTTCTATACCTAATTTTGTGTAAGTAATGCATGCCATATTTACATCATCCTGTATGTGTTATATTTTAGAACTTCTGCAATATCTCTAATCTAGAATTTTGAATGAACAGATATAACGGAAATTCATTTGATAATGGTCCTGCTCCTCCTCCGCCACCATATACCTCACCTCCCCCTGGTAGACCACATAATAATCCCAGCCATTCTCCTCCACCTCCGGGATCTGATGGCCAATCATCTAATCCAGATGGTGGAAATGAAAAGAAGGGATTGACAGCTGGACCTATTATAGGCATAGCTCTAGGTTCTTCGTTAGTGGTTCTTTTTGTGTTGCTTGTGTTTGTGTTTTGCCTACGAAAGGGCAAAAGGAAGGATCCTGCTGCCGCTAGAACTTCTGCAGGAAGTCTCCCTGTTATCACAGATAAAGGTATGCCCTTTTCCTTACAAAAAAAAAATAAAAAAAAAAAAAGAAAAGAAAAGGAGAAGAAGAAGTAAGAAAGGAAGAAATAAATTTTGTTCTCCCCACTTAGGTAATTGATTTTATATTACAGAAACTCCTCATTATTTAGGTGGAAAGCTGTCCTTAATTCTTAGTATGATTCTAAAAACTAATTAGGCTCTCATTATTTCTTTTCTTTTTCTCCTTTTCTGTGGTGGTTCTATTTATTAATCTGTTCATATAAAAAGTTCTCTCTAATTTAATCCAAATCACACACAAAGAAGCCAAGCTCAAAAGTTCTCCTTTTCTTTGGAATCGAGGAGCCTCTATTGAAGTTGAAGAATAAATTTTTTCCTACTTTGCGTTGTTGAGTATAGGGAGTGGTGTACCCCTTGATGGGTTAATTTTTGGATTTTATAGTCTTTTGTGTGAAGGATTTGTATGGGCTATTTTGGTATGCAGATAGTTCTCCTTTTGTATATGAGCGTCATCCCCTTCGACGCCTTTCTCATATACTAACAAACCAGAATTGTTGTTAATTTTTAAATATGAGTATTTGCATGAGGGTCACAGTGTAGAAATGTCTTCCAATTGAGTTGTTCAGTTGTTCGATGTTCTAGATCTTCGTATCAAGTTATTAATAGCCTAGAAGTGTGAAGAAATTTGGAATACTTAGTGAGCTATCTTGTAGTTATATAAACTATTCAGGAAGAAGGTCTGTCTGTGGTTCTATTCCCTGTCATTTTCTAAGCCATTTTTGTCATCTCTTGTTGCGCTCCCTGACATTTTTTTTTTTGCTGTGCACTAGTATAATTGCAGTGCCTTTAATCAAGCTACTCCTTTCTCGTGGTTCATTTATTTATTTTTGATTCACACAATCGCATCATCAGAGGCAACTTTACCTCATCATTGTGCCAAGTAGAGATAGAGTTACGGCATTAAGCATTTAAAACATCCTTAATGGACACTAACCCTAGGCTCTAGCCTTTGAGATATGCACTGCTTTCTTATTGTTGGCCTGATCTCAGCTTCCATGTACAAGAGTCTAAATTTGGGGTTCACACTCAACCCATACAGATTAGACCAATACTGTGATTTGTTAGCAACTCCAGCCCGGGAGAAAAAAAATCCTAATGATCTATAAATTTAAAAATGAAATCCAACACCCAGACAACAAAAACAAACGGTCAACAGAAATACAAAAACCATAATAGTAATTACAACAAATCAAAAAAGGAAAAAGGAAAATGGATTTGTGAAAAATAAATTCCAAAGATAGATTACTTAACAAAAAAATTTGAAAGATTATATAATTGTGTATATAAAACATATGAATAAGAAAACAAAAAAGATCATTTGAAGTCTTTGATTTAGCGATTTGCATTTAGAAGGGGCTTCTCTGATTATGATGAATGCCATTGATATCTGAAGTGGAAGATCTTATTCAGCTTATCGGCAGGAAGAGGAGAGCTTATAAAAAAAAGAAAAAGGAAACAAAAAGTACAAGGAACCAGAGGTTTAGTAAAACATAAATAGTTGTGTATGCTGCACATAGATGTATATAGGTCTTATATACATATATATATATATATATATTACAAAGAAAGGAATAAAGAAAATCTACATATTATTGTATGCCTATTGGTTTGTATAGAACAGACCAGGTAACTATTTTCAATACATATAGAGAGAGACTTATGGAGGAGCTGCGATATTTGATACATGGGTGATGCTTCACGGTGTCAGTCGCCAGATGGAGTAGTGGATGAGCAGTGAGGAGTGAAGGGCAAGTGACGGTAACAGATCAAAACACTTACCTGAGAAAAATGAAGAGGCAACCAAGTCCTATTGGAATAAAAACAAAGATATTTTTTATTAATTTTTATAGACCAAGCTCAGCCTGAATTCAGCTTCTGGCTTAAGGAAATGCCCATGCTTGGCTCAGCATTCCCGCTGAAGGCTCATCCCAAATTTAAGCTGGCAGAATGGGCGGGATTTGGGTTGGCCTGGTCCTGTTGATAGTCCTAGCTAAAACAAGGGAATGTGAAGTATCGATAAAATTATCTGGGAAACCTTAATTTAAGTGACTAAGCAAACTAGACTGGAGCCTAAATAAACCATAAAAAAAATCATTATTCAGGAAGTAGTCTGTTTGGCCCAAACAAAAATGATCTCCATGATGTATATTTGTTGAGATTGGACGGCCTCAGCTTTAATGTGATGTGAAACATGTGCGGCTATATGTTGAGTTGGCATTTCGGTCAATTTGATGTGAATTGCATGAATTTGTTTCTTTATGATGCAAAGTATTAGATCCCAAGTCATGTAAACTAATTTTTGCTACGTTGGTTTGCATATTGTCTTTCATGTTGTGCTGAAATGTGTTCATAATAGGATGGAGCTCAAAGCTCTTCTGATAACATGCTGACCTTTTCTGCCATATATTCTGCTTCACTTTGTAGTGAATACAGACATGCAGGAGCAGAGAATGAAATCCACGGCTACCGTAGCAGACTTGAGGCCCCCACCTACAGAAACATTAATGGTTGACCGGATACAAGGGAAAAATGGATCTGTAAAGAGAGTGAAGTCCCCTATAACTGCTACTTCTTATACAGTTGCTTCTCTCCAAACAGCAACAAACAGCTTCAGCCAAGAAAATCTCATTGGTGAAGGTTCCCTTGGTCGTGTTTATAGAGGAGAATTTCCTAATGGAAAGGTAATTTCTTTGTGCTTCAATATGTACCCATATCGTTACTGTTCCTAATGCCTTTAACTCATAATAGGCTTACCATCCATTTATAATGAGGTGAGCCTCTGCCAGATCCTAGCTAGCCTGGTGGGGATTGTATAGTTGCCATTATCCTAGCAAGCCAGGTGGCGGTTGTACCATAGCAATGATGTAGTAGGGTACTAGGATGTATTTTGTGATGTAAAAATTCATTAAACCGGCACCAATATGGCAATAAATAGGGTGGCCATTACTTCCTGGGTTGTGGCCTTGAGCAATAGTGATAAAGCAAAATCAAGGAGAGCACTGTGGTTTCCAAGTGACAATTTAAGAACCAAACAACTTTTGTTGTATAATCCTTTCTTCGAGGATTTGTTTGATTGCATTGCAGAAGTTGAGTCATCTTTCATCCAATCATAAGCGATCAGGAGGGATGCCTCTATACTTTCTGTTCTTCTTTCTTTTGTTGGACATTTCCCCATCTGTTCATTCCCAGATAATCTTGCATTGTAGATTAATAGTAGACACCATGTCAGCTAACTTTTATCTTCCCAGATGCCAACACCGCTGTCTTTCTCATTGTACCATGTTAAGTGGGTTGCTGCTAATCTTGGTAACTTTCCCGCATAGGAAGGACTTTCCTTGAATTTTGAATCAGCAATGCTTTAACTGTATCCATAAGGAAACCAAGTAAACATGGTTTCTGTTCTGATTTGTGAAGTGCAGACATACTTAATTCAAAAAATCATCAGTTCCCACTGTTTGGGGTGGCTATCCAATCATGTTTTGCCAATCTGCTTTATGCTAGCCCATAGTTCGATTGATTTTGGCTGATATATTGTTTTCAATACGTCAACCCTCGGGCATATTTGGTCTTCTTGTCCTTCAAGCAGTGTCTTCAATCTAAGCTATGCAAGGTTTTCTCAGAGGTGTACTTGTTGATTTTCTTCCTTAAACTTGGCAATGACACATGATCAACTTTTCATGTATGTATTAGCTAACCACAAATGTCAAGTCTATACATGGTCAGGGGAGTCATAGTTCAGTACTTCAGTCCACAAATGTCAACGTTTCATGGATGCTACGTTTATTCAGACGTTCTGAAACTTTGGCTGAAGTTATACATGTCATGCACTGAGCTTCTTCAACTTTTCAATTGAGGTGGGTTTTTCTTGTAGTGACAATGGCACATCAATGCAGATTTTCTAAGGATTGGGGTTTTGAATTGTGGGATGTGTTGTGGATTGTTTTATATACTTCCAACACTGATGCAATGGTTTCAGTTGCTTGTTTCCATGATGATCGAATTACCTTTTCCCTAACCACTCTTGGTTTTAGATATATGCTGTGGTCAATAAGTCACCTCAAGGCTGATAGAACTATCTTCTGAACTACTCTTAAGTGACGTCATGGATCCCTTTGTTGTGTTCACTACTTGAATCCATTGTTTTCTGGCTAGAAATAAAACAAATACACATACCTTTTCTCTTTGATTGAGATGTCATGCTCTTCACAATGCCATTATTCACCAAGCAAGTGTGGCTTTGATTTGTGGCAATTCCACAACAGCTGAATAAACAGAGTTCTTTCTTCTGCTTATACTTCATAGGTTTTGCTGTGATGACCTAATTAAGTTGATTTGTTGTTTGTTCTAGATAGTGGCCATTAAGAAGATCGACAATGCAGCACTCTCATTGCAGGAAGAAGATAATTTTGTTGAAGCTGTTTCAAATATGTCACGTCTGAGGCACCCCAACATTATTACGCTGGTGGGCTATTGTGCAGAGCATGGCCAACGTCTTCTGGCTTACGATTATATTGGAAATGGGAGCTTGCATGATTTGCTACATTTTGCCGATGAAAGGAACACGATGCTAACATGGAATGCACGTGTTAGAGTAGCTCTTGGCACTGCTCGAGCTTTAGAGTATGTTATATGTCTCTGAGTTTTGAAGTCCCTCTTTCTTTTTCTCTCTCTCTCTCTCTGGGTTTCCTTTATGAATGGTGGCTCTTTCCCTAGGTACTTGCATGAAGTGTGCCTGCCTTCTGTTGTACATAGAAACTTCAAGTCAGCAAACATTTTGCTTGATGAAGAGCTCAATCCTCACTTGTCAGACTGTGGTTTAGCTGCTTTAAACCCAAATACAGAGAGACAGGTAAATTGATGGTGCTTGCAATTGCTATCCATATTACTTGTGGCGGCTCTGTGCTTTTGTTCAAGAGGCCTTCTTGAACACATCTGCACTAATGAAGATCTTAGCAGAATATTTCTTTTAGCGTGGGGGATATAGAAGTCCTTTTCACTTGGATAAGATTTAAAACTTTTTTTCATCTTTTATTTTTAATGCCCGAGCAAAATCTAATAGCTTTACTGGTGAAAACAGAACGAAAAAAAACAACAGTTTAAAGAATTATGGAATGATCCTATTGATAAAGTGGTATACAAGCCCATCTGAGACATGAGCAATCATGGGTTTATGAGTGTGTTGAGCAAGCTTAATTTGCTTCTCACAGTGTGGCTGTGTTAGACTTCCTGTCTAAATACCGTGTATACTTTGGGGAATGGCAGGGGACACTCCTCAATCTATAATAGCTTTTGGGGTCTATCATCATTATTTCTAGTTGACATTTTGTTCCTATAATGCTCAACAGGTTTCATCAACGCAAATGGTTGGTTCATTTGGCTATAGTGCTCCGGAGTTTGCCTTATCTGGAGTATACACTGTAAAAAGCGACGTGTATAGCTTTGGGGTGGTGATGTTGGAGCTGTTGACAGGTCGGAAGCCACTGGATAGGTAAAAACTAACTTCTAATGGTCAAATATTCCCGTTACATTCTTGAAATGCTTTGATGGTTTCTTCAATCAATGATGTTGGCTTGTTCACGTGTTCTCCTTGTTCCATTTTGGTTCTTATGCCCTTTAGTTCAAGGGTGAGATCAGAACAGTCACTTGTAAGATGGGCGACTCCTCAACTCCATGATATAGATGCCTTAGCAAAAATGGTTGATCCTTCACTAAATGGCATGTATCCTGCAAAGTCTTTGTCACGTTTTGCCGACATCATTGCGCTCTGTGTTCAGGTAATTTTCTTTCTTAACTATTAAGCTGAAAAGCTGCTCTATTAAGATTTTTAGCTTTTGACACTTGTCAGGAAAAAAAAAACATTGGTTTTTGACGAACCATAAGTTTGGGGATGAACTAATGTTGTGTCCTTTAACTTCTGCAATGACCTGAGGGGATGTTTTTCCTAAATTTCAGAATTTGGAGACAGCTCTAGTTCTGATCAACTTTTAATACAAAGTTGCTAAACAACTTCTCATATTGGAGGCAACCTAGTGTAGTATTGGCTACTTGTAGAAGTTTATCTGCATCGCCACAATCTCCTACTTAAGATGTGCATAAATCTGATTTTGATTTTTGCGGACCTTGTGATGCCTATGATGAGATTGTGATTGGTGCGTTAAATAAAAATTGAAGTGTAGCAATTCTTCTACTTAAGTTCCATTGGCTAGTGATCACATATGTCAAGCAAATGATTCATTTGGGTGAAATGATACGATATACACTTCTTTTGGTTCAGAAAGAATTGGACTTACGTCTAGAAAAACCAAATCATATACTAAGGGTTCTTCACCTGTTACCCCACGAGCATATCTGTTATCTATGAAGATCACTGGAAAATGGAAAGGAAAAATGAGGATAACAGCTCTAATTCTTAGATGCACCCTATTCAGCTTACAGCATACTTTTCCTTCTCTTTATACATTAACTAAAAAAGTGCGGCCCCAGTCAATGTCCGCTGTGAGATCTAGGGAGGCTTAGATGTACGCAACCTAACCCCGTTGCGCAGAGAGGATGTTTTTGTGTTTCGAACCCATGACACCAAGGTCACAAGGATTTGATAGCTACATAAGATTTTTGGGTGTAAAATTCTGAACTTCATTTACAATTCCTACTGTATCATAATGCATTTTCCCTTCTATTGTACTTAACCAATCAAGTTGGGTCATCTTTACAATTTTCATTTACAGCCCCTTGTGATGCAGGCATGTGCGCACATGTGCATTTGCCTGCTTTTATTTAGTTTGTCACCTTCTTTCGCTGAATGCATCACTCCTCAATCTAATCGGATTTATTTATGACTTTCTTCTATGCAGCCGGAACCAGAATTTCGGCCTCCCATGTCTGAAGTTGTGCAAGCGCTGGTTCGGTTAATGCAAAGGGCGAGTGTTGTGAAAAGGCGCTCCAGTGATGAATCGGGTTTTATGTACAAGACTCCAGAGCACGAGGCAACTGACACGTCATATTAGACTTCCTGACTTGCTGAAGCTATTGGGGCCTTTGCAATTTTGTATACAATTATGCAAAGGTCTAAGGAGTGATTGAAGTGCACAAGGATTAGAAGAAAAACTGTGAAGAGGGTGATGGATATTGGATCAGAAGGATATGTAATTATCTCACTATGTACCAAAATGAGTGGAGGTGTATATTTTTCTGAAGTTGATACTTTATTCTATTTACAACCATTATTGAATATTTTGATATATGTCGAAAGGCATTTACAGTGTAATAAAAACCTTCGTTTGATCAACAATGAAGTTCTGTGAATTACCAATACCAACATTTCTTAGGGTTTCTGTGAAAGCAACTTCAAATGTGAACTATTGTTGGCCCCTGCAGTGAATACTTATGGCCTATTTCAGATTGAATAGTCATCTGAAAAGCATAAGGCTATGCAAGCTTCATACGTGCTCCATCTTCTTTTTGGTTTGGGTAAATTACACTGACCTCCCCTTAACATTTGTAAAAATACAGAGATCTCTCATAACATTTTAAAATTACACTGACCTCCCTTGTTAGAGGTTGTTGAGCAAACGGTGTTAACAAAATTATAAAAAGACAACAATGCCCCTTGATGTTTAAAAATTAAATAATTCAATTTCTCTCACTTCCTCTCTCTAAAAACTTAGTGCTCTCTCTCTCTCTCTCTCTAAACCCTCCCACTCCTCCCTTTTTCCCGTCACCCCACTGTCAATGCTCTTGCTCAAATTTTAGAAGCCAAACAAATTTGAGTGCAACTTTTACAGCTTGCAGCACCATTTTCTCTACCTCAAACCAAACTCACAATTTTCCTTTATTAAATCTGACAACTTTTTATTGGGTTTCAGTTTCAATTTCAGAATTTATCTTTTGGAATCTATACATATCTCCTCCATGTTCTTGGCTTGGCCTCTGCTTCGTACTAAAACTCCAAAAACAAATCCTCATTAACAAGCTAATCACGAAATTAAATGTCCCGTAAATAACACCGTCTTTATAGGGAAAGAACAAAAAGTTGAAATAGATTTCATTTTCCAAATACACACACATATACAAATGAAAATACATACATATAACAAAATCTTGAAACCAATTTTGTGGGCAAATGGCTACTGCGTGTAGCAAGAAGCCTACCTGGGTAATTTCACCGAATCGTCCATTTTGATTTTAATTTGTCTTTTAAACATTTTTTGAAGTCTATGATTCAAAAAAGATACCCCAAATGCTTCTTTTGTGAACAATTAGATTAGGAAATTATGGATATCCATACATCCATGTATATATATACTTATATATAAAAACCCAGAAACCCATGAAGAGATCTCTCTAAAAATTGCGTTTTGGATCTCAAATTTTAGGAAGAAAAATATATGAAGCAGTTTTATGATAAGTTGAATGTGGAAATAATATATATACGCTTACATATATTAAGCTGATCTAAGTCAGAAGGAGGGAGAGAAAGACATAGATGGAGAAAAGAGAAAGAAAAGACACCCACTTCCTCACTTTGTTGTTTGTTTGATGCTGATCGATAATAGAGTCGATCTCGTTATTATCGATTGAAACACCCAAAACCAATCTGCTGCCTATCACCACCGAACGAAGTTGATCGATTATAGAGTTTTGGGTGTTTGAGATCCTTGGTGCTAAGAATGCTAGTGGCTGCGATTCGGGTTGGCAGATGGTGACGGTGGTGGGTTTAGGGAGGAGACGATGGTTCACTAGTTCAACCCTCCCACTCTCTTCACCATTACTCCTATTCACTTGGTTGTGGGTTTGATTTAGAAAGTTGATGGAAACATTTGGGTATTCAAATGGTGTTGATGGTGGTGGTCAAAGAAAACACTAGTCGTCGTCGTGCCGGTGGTGGTCCTCTGTGAAAGCACACCATGGAAAAGATGAAGAAAGGTAAAATATCTAGGTAAGGGTAAAGTAGTCATTAAAACACATTATTAACCTTTAGCCAATTTTTACCGTTTGTTCAACTAACGGTTGACCAACGAAAGGAGAAATCTGTGAACAAAATTAATAGAATGAGGGAGGTCAGTATAATTTTGAAATGTTATGAAAGGTCCCTATACTTTTATAAATGTTAAGGGGAGATTAGTGTAATTTACCCTTTTTGTTTTTGATGACCATGAACCACCACAAGGCAGGGCCACATTGTTCCTACCCCTAGGAGTGAACCCTGGATACCTGCAAATAACTGGTATCATTTTAGCCTAAGTAAAACCCAAGACACTAGCGAGAGTTGAAAAGAAGAAAAAAGTGGATTACAGTCTGATAAACTTTCACAGAGCAGCAAAGGGTGGAAGGAGCTTGTGACCCACGTGTTTCCTTTCTGCATATGACATACACATTTATATATGCAAAAACAAGCAGGTCCAAAGGCCAAATTCTTTTTATTGTCAAATTTTTTTTTGTTTGACTTTTTGGCTTATAAGAGCATCTTTAACTCACCTTTAAATTTTTAAATTTAAAGGTAGGTTTCAAATTTGGTTCTCTAACCCACATTCATTTGCAACTTTCAAATTCGAAGGTTCTTCAAAAATTTTAAAAGTCCCTTCATTTTACTATTTATGTGGGGCCAAAACACTAATTATGTGGGATTCTTATACCAATTATTGTTTTGAGCCTAAATAATGCATTATTTAATATTGAAATATTATGTTAATAAATATTTAATTTAAATTTTCAATTTATTCATTAATGTTTTTTTTAATTTATTAATATTTATTTAATTTGAGATTTTTTTATATGTGAAATAAATAAATTATTTATAGTTTACTTGCTTTTATTTATCTTGAAATTATTATTTATATATGAAATTAATAAATTATTTTTTTTATATGTGCTTGTATTTTTTAATTTCCCAAGTCTCATTTAATGTTTTCATTAGTTCCTTATCGTGCTTTAATTTTTGTTGAATGTATTTCATTAGTTTGTAATGAAGTTTTTTTTTTTAAAATTTGTTTAATGTAATTTAATTTGCAATTTCATAGTAGATCATTTAGTTTAAAAAAATATTAAATAAATTGATTTTAATTAAATATGAGGTAAATAATTATAATTTAGATTAAAATATGGTAATAAATAATTACATTTTGAATAAAATGAAAGCACAATATATTATTTTTGACTTTTTATATATAAAAAAATAGTGATTTAAAGAATAAATAGTGAAAATAAAGGTTGGATGAGTTGGAATAACGATGTAAAAAAGTGAGACCTATAAACTTTAAATTTAAAAAAAAAGCCAAACTGAAGATGAATTTAAAAGTTTTGGGTTGGAGATGCTCTACGTCAAACTGAAAAAACTGGGTAAAAATCTTACCAAATGGACAATTGAAACAAACAACTCTCTCTCTCTCTCTCTCTCTCTCTCTCTCTTATGAAAATAGGATTCTAACAAAGAAAAGTCTATTTTTATAGAGTTTTATACAGAAATTTTATCAGAATGATGTGATAGTGATATTTTTTAAATTATGAGCCAACACAATAGTTGTTTTTATTTGAAATAAAATGACCACAAATAACTACATCACTCTGTACAAAAATTATGTTCGTATAGCATTTCTACGACTTACCGAATAGGAGGGGATCTAAACATTCATGGGGCTCCAAGCTGCCCAAATTTGGTGCCACGGAAGAGAATCTACTTACGTGAAACAACTCTTCCCTCAGCTATGGCTTGCTCGGCCAATATATCTTATCACAAATCCTTTCTCATCTCTACAAGTATGCTCTTCATAGTATTGTCATATATATATATATAGTCTCTGTGACAAAAACAACATGGATTCGTCTAATTCGGAGATTGGTTGAAATAACAATGTAAAAAAGTGAAACCTATAAGCTTCAAATTTAAAGAAAATGCCAAAGTAAAATTGAATTTAAACATTTTGGGTTAGAGATGTTCTAAGCCAATATCAGCCAAACTAAAAAAACTGGGTAAAAACCCTACCGAACGGACAGTTGAAACAAACAGGTCTCTCTCTGTGTAAGTTGAAATAAACAGGTTTCTCTCTCTCTCTCTCTCTCTCTCAGAGGATTCTAACAAAAAAAAGTCTATTCTTACAGAGTTTTTATACAGAAAACTCTACCAGAATAATATGATAGTGATATTTTTTAAATTATGAGCTAACACAGTTGGTGTTTTGATTTGAAATAAAATGACCACAAACAACTACGTCATTCTGTACAAAAATTTTATTTATATAACATTTCTACGACTTATCGAATGGGAAGGGATCTAAACATTCATGGGACTCCAAGCTGCCCAAATTTGGTGCCACGGAAGAGAATCTACTTACGTGAAGCAACTCTTCCCTCAGCTATGGCTTGCTCGGCCAATATATCTTGTCCGAAATCCTCTCTCATCTCTACAAGTATGCTCTTCATAGTACTGTCATATATATATATATATATAGTCTCTGTGACATAAACAACATGGATTCGTATAGGACTTACACAGGCACTTTCCATCTTATTGTGAAAATTACCAAATCAATTTCTTTAATTCAGTCTGAACATTGGCTCTCACATTTAGCACTGATAACTCAGAAAACCTTTCTTCATCATCTTAATGTTATGTTTGAATTTTGAAAGTGTAAAGAAAAATGAAATTACTTATGTGTTTTCATTTTCTCATGGATAATCAAATAAAAAGTGATTTTTTTTTTCAAATATCTATTCACTTCTCATTTCCCAATCCAAACAAACAAAAGAAAGGTGTTTAGCTACTTTTAATTCAAATTTCTTTTGTTTTCTTATCTTTCCTCTTTCGTTGTCCGTTCACTTCACCAATCCAACATGCAAACATAGTATTAAGTGAAAAACGATAATTATCAAATGTAGAAATTAGTACGTTTCTGAAAATTAAAAAAGAAAAAACCAGCAAATATCTCCATTCTTCCACTGAATTCAATTGATAAACTTGCAATGTTCATTCAATAGTATTGGATGCTATGTCCTTGTACTTGTGTCCAAAACATAATATGTATATATACACATATATTACATCTCTGGAAGTCTGCAATGTACTTCAGATCACATTATTTTCGGTGGACCTCAATAAAGGTCCACCACATCTGCAACACACCGGAGAAAAGCTCCATTGTCCGTTGGATGGCCCATGTTTGCCGACCTTCAAGCTTCAAAGCATCATATGAAATTCAAATTTTCAGCCAAAATGATGCCCTGAAAATGGTAAGGACCACCTTGTCCAAGCAACGAAAAAGTTTACAGTAAACAATGAGATGTTATAATTCTCACACAAAACCGGACATACAAAATCAACAGGTTTCTGTATTCTGAATCATAGATTTAATTACTGAATCAACTTTCTGCACAGAACATGTACCACAAAGTCATAATCCTATATCTAGCGCACACAAATTGATATCAAGACACAAACTACTACAATTACTAGTCTGAGCAGAGACCCAGTAAGGTTCTCTGCACTGTACAACACCCACAAGAACAAAGCAAAAGCTAACAAAGCAAGAGAAGTAGCAGCTCTTCATGCGTCAAGGTCCCTCCACTAAAAGCGCACTCACTTCTGGCGCTTGGGCTCCAGCTGTGATCTTAAGATTGAAAGACAAAATCAACCACAGAAAATGTAATTCTAGCTACATGTTCATTCTCGGAATTAATTCCACACCAACAATCGTCAAAATTTAGGCAAACCAATACATATATGTGTGCATAGACATATATATAGAGAGAGGGAGGGGGTATGGTGTGTTGAGAGTATAAACTTAACAAAATGAAAGAACCAACCATTCTAAAAGCCAATCATCTAGAAATATCAGTCATTGTTGAAGATAAGAAGCTAAAGGCCAAACCATTGTTCAAGTTGTCATTGTTGAAGAAAAGCAACAACTTTCATATTCTTTATTCAAACTATATATTCACGTTTTAAATTTTATTTATAAATAGAGAGAGCCGTGTGTTATTGTATCAATTTAGAAATGAGAAAAAGTGGGTTAGAGAGAAAAACGGGAAAGAGAATTTGAATAAAAGAGTTATTTTTTATTATGTTTTACAACTTGAGTATGTGTAATTCAATCACCATTAATGATTAAAGCTTCTCCTCCACCCAGCACAGTGAAACTGGGGACGGAGCATATAAAGGGGTTAGGGTTGTGGCAGAAGTCATCGTACGGCAAGCCTGAACTGTCCTCGCGAGCCGCGTCATTGCTGCCATGATCTCTTTCTCTCTCTCTGCGATTACAAGCTCACTCTCACTATATGGATATACTTGCTTGGCTCGCGAGCGTCACCGAAGGGGTTCGAAGTAACATTCAGATGTTGACGAAAGCACAGAATGCATGAGCGAGAGTTGGAAATTTTGCATGAATTCTGAGGAGTCCGTTGACTCAGTTTTGTTCAGACTTATTTCGACTAAAAATGGAAATGGAATGGGTTTTGTACTGATTTGGCTAAATCTTACCCTGTTGTTGATAAAAAAAATTTCATCTCACATCTAATCCTAAATACATGACGGGTTGAATCTTTTCACTCTGACTCCGTTTCACTTGAATTAATTAAAGTTCGGGTTAAAACAGGTTTAAATCGTATAAAATTTCAAACAAAAATAAATATCTAAAAAAATAAAAAATAATACAAATTATACTATTTTTAATACAATATTATATTGAGAAAGAAAGAGTCTAAAATCTAAAACCAAAAGTTAAAATTAAAATCCTAATATTTACTTATCTGCTAAGGATATTTTGTGTAGTTTATAATATAATTATTGAGATATTTCATAATATAATCGGAGCGGAATTGGGTGAAGTCACTTAAACTGCAGAGTTGAGCTGGAGTCACATAAATCCTACCCGAATTTTGCTTTTTTTTTCATACCTCACCCCTAACCCCTTTATTTATACCCCAAACCCTTTATATTAAGCAAAGTTTGGACTTTTCAATTTTAATTGTCATCCCCAGTGAACGAATGTTGGACAAAGAGAATGAAAGTTGTCAAACAATCAGCACTGACTTTTTATTGGGCTTTGCGCTACTAGGCCCAGGGATTATAAGCCCAGTCCAAAAGAATTTCTTATCAGAAGAATTTTTTACAACACAAAACCCTAGTTTGCATGAGCCTCGGAAAATTCACTAACTATCCATGCAAGTATTTTTCTTAAATGTTACTAATCAACCAACCCACATGCAGAGGGACAAAAACTGTTTGGATCTAGCCTTCTTCCTTCTTCGAGAGGCGTCGAGGGTGTCACCTTCCATGATATGCAGTATATATATATCTCGCTCTTCTGCAATGCAAGCAATTATCATCATAAAGAAGAGAACAGCTTTTTATCGATCGCGATGAAACCGATATCGTTTCCTCTTCTGTCGTGTTTAGCCAAGAACAAAAAGGAAACTGGTTCTGGGGTCCGCTGGACATACGAATTCTGCCCTCCGGCTATTACACATGACCTGAGGAAGGAAGAAAGGAAACTCAGTCCTTAAGTATTAGGCTGAGCGGCTGATAGGATTGACTCGTGAACTGGATGAGACCATTCACTCACGGAAGACTTGCTAGATATCGCTCCTTCCAAGTGAGCCTCTTTCATAGGAATTCCCCCCATCAGATCAGGGGGTTCAGTTTGTTAAAAATGATGGTGAAGAGCTTTTATAATAAACCGTGCAAAAAAGAATTCGTGAACCACATTGTTAACGTGAATAACTCTTGTTTGAGAGTGCTTTCAAAGAGAAAGATCAGTCCACCTTGAAGTAACTGTTAGCTTCCTTTTTTTATTTTTTATTTGCTCATATTGATCAAACCTTTGGTGGAAATGAAAGAGTGTATAAAACGTGTTTGTCCGTACGTGTTGTCTTCGCCATCTGTGTCTAGAAACCTTGAAGGTTATATTCATGGCTGCTACAAACTGCCCTATCCATTGGATGATCATCCTTAAAGGCAGCCCGAGGTTTCCCGCCAACATAGAGTCAGTCAGACAGCCTTACTCCGCATGTATAGAGTTTTTCTGTGTTTCAAATAAGACGGTAAAACAAACTAAGGTACTCAAGTTTAACTCGTGTTCAGCTCATTAAAATTTTGTTCGAAATCGGTTAATTATATAAACAAATTAAGTTTAAACATATTTTAAAACTCGTTAATTTTTTGAATTTAGCTTGAACTCGGCTAGATAAACAGAAATACATTAAAAAATTTAAGTTACTTGAGTTTGCCTCCTGATTAACTTGAAAGTTAAACAAGTCAAACTTGAACATAATTTCAAACTCGTTAAAGTTTTCAAACTAAATTTGAACAACCCACTACTGGACTCGTTTCGTTTATAGCCCTAGTTTCAAATCCTGGACTTTCAAGTCATAACAGACCAATCTCTGTGTCAAAAAACAAATCCCTTAACTTCGTTAGTATCTCAATGCTACGTTTGAATATTAAATTTGTTGATAAATGCTTCTTCACTAGTACCTTAATACTATATTTCGATCTTGAATTTGTTGATAAATACTTATTTATTTCCTAACCCAAAAAAAATTAATTTCTTTAATTTCATTTTCTTTTCCTCTACAAAACCAAGATTTGAACATTGCATAAGAACAAAAGAAAAAACACAAACAAACAAAAAAATCAAATTTAGGAATTTTGGGATGCTTTTACAAACCTCATAAATATATACTTCAATAATAAGCACGTTTCTGAAATTCTTTTTTGTTTGTTTCAAAAAAACTCCAAGTATCTCCATTCTTCCACTTAAATCGATTGCAAATCCTTACTGCTCATTCAATAATGTCGGATGTTATATTCTTGTGTCGAAAACATAACCTGTATATATATACATATTACATCTCTTGAAGTCTGCAATGTACTTCAGATCATATTATCTTCGGTGGACCTCAGTGAAGGTCCACACATCTGCATGACAGTGGAGAGAAGCTGCGCTGTCTGTCGGATGGCACATGTTTGCCGAAAGGTTCAGAGCATCATATGAAATTCAGGTTTTCAGCCAAAATGCTGCCCTAAAAATGGTAAGGACCACCTTGTCCAAGCATCGTGATGCAAGCGACATAGCCTTAGACTGTATAAAGCACTTCGACCTATCTAAGGACAAATTAAGTATTCAAGGAAAGTATCTCGGGTTCATGGCAAAGCTTAAAATTTTATTGAGCGGTTGCAGTTGCAGCAAATCCACAAGTCTACTCGGCAAAACGTGTTGGAATCCAACGCCAGGTATAAGCAACAAGCAGACAAGAAAAGACAACGTGTAGAATTCTAAAGTTGGTGACTATGTTTGGGCTGTTATTACTGATGATCACTTTTCTGCTGTAGAATATAACAAGCTTGCTGCTAGGAAGTTTGGCCCGTTGGAAGTTATTGAGAATTAATCCTTATGCTTTCTGTTTGAAGCTTTCAAGCCATGTCTGAATTTCTGACGTATTCAATGCTAAGCATCTCATTCCTCTGACTGAAAATAGTTATGATGAAGACTCAAATTCGAGAACGAATTCTTTTCAAGTTGGGGAGAATATGCAGACGGCATAGCCTTAAACTACATGAAGCACTTGAATCTATTCAAGAATAAATTATGCATCCAACGGGGTATCTCAGAATCGTTCAAAACTTGACAGGTTGATGGGAAACGCAATTCTAAAATAACTCATCATGACCTCATGCAATATGAACACCGGAATTTCAATAAATTTCATTGTTTAAGACCTCTAATAAGGGATTCTGCCGTCTTTAAAAAAATTTGATCGCCCACTATCTTAACTGATTTAAATCAGTTTTGATCTGAGTTTTTTATGAAATGTTTCTTTAAGAGTCTAATTGTCAAATTTGAGCTTGAAATGTTTCTTTAAGAGTCTAATTGTCAAATTTGAGCTTGACTCAACTTTACTGTTTTTGGTGTTTTTTTCATTTTTTTTTTAATTTCTGTTATTTTTGAATTACATTAGAGTTGAAATTTATTTTCCCTCTAAATATTATGCAAGAGCTTTGCTCTAAACAGTTTTTGATAAATAAAAAATGGTTATTTCAAAGAATTTATTTTTTTTCTTGCGTTTTGTTTAGATTGATAATTCACTTGTTCACGCTTATTTCTCAAAATCAACAGGTTTTTGAATTCTGAATCATATATTTAATTACTGAATCAACTTTCTGCACAGAACACGCACTACAAAGTACAAAGTCATAATCCTAAATCTAGCGCACGCATATATTGATGTCAAGACACAAATTACTACTAGTAATACTAGATTGACAATTCATTCTGCATTGTACAACACCCACAAGACCAAAGAAAATGCTAAACAAGCAAGAGTAGTCACAGCTTTTCATGCGTCAAGGTCCCTCCGCTTAAGTACTCACTTCTTCCGGCGCTTGGGCTCTAGCTGTGAAAGATCAGTGGCATATTTATCAATAATATTACACAAGAGAAGCAGATTCAAATGGTGGAGGGCACAACATAACCATCTTTCATGCAAAGAACTCTAACATTGCAAATAAAAATTTGCACAGTAAGACAATTTGATCTGAGCAACACAATCGTTATGCCATGAATTACCATAAAAAGAAAGGCCAATCTATTAAATGGCCAAGAACATGATGCGAGACACGAGAAAAGTCGTGACATAAGAGAGAACAGAAGCTGAGCCTATATTAAGCCACATGAACAAGCGAATTCTATAACATACAAAAAAATGAATGGTTGAATGGGACCCGGAAAAACAAACTACAGCTTATACAACATAAACTCCAAGTTCATGGCAGCTTCGAATCGAAAACATAAACACAAGGAAATTATGGAAATTTAGCAGGACAGAAAGGTAAAGAGACTTTTGATGACTGAGATCTTGGGACAATTAACTAAAAAGAGCCACAATTGGTCTTCACACCACTATAGGAAATTCAGACAAAAGAATTTGTGCCACTAGGTTCATTTAAACAAAGTTATATCAAGAAAATATCTGATGTTAACTTTGAGAGACAAGGAGCCACTTAGGCATGCCCAAATATTTTCGTTATTCTGGCCTACTAAAACAACTAAGTAGGGCAGCCCAGTGAACGAGACCCCTACCACTTTAAAAATGACTACATATAACAAGAGCGTGAAAGAGAGATGATATGCCAGAAAATCATTTATCAAAAAAGATCGATATCAGAAGAATATCTCAGAAGCTCTGCTAAAATTTGCAAGATTGGGGAACAAGAAAGTTACTTATTGTCTGCATCTGCCTATACCCAGACATTGCATTATGGCAATAACTATTATAATCTACAACAATAAAAATGATAACATCTTGCAGATTAAATCCCTTGGTGTCAAATCTACATAGGATACACTTCATATAAAGATAACAAGAAAAAGATATAGTTGCATGCTTCAGAGTGCATGCATGAGCTATAATACTGGACAATTCATTCGTAGGTGATCTAGAAGTAGTGATATTAATCCATTTCGAAATATTGATCTCCAGAGAAACCTTGGCACTTTAACATAATAAGTAATCGTTACAAGAATTCTAAACTTACGTTCTCCCAAATCTATTATACTTACATGACAGTGTGCTCAAGTGCATCCACATAAAACAGGTAATAAAACTAGAAGCATTGAAGTAACATGAAATAACGATTCTACATTAGAGAACTTTATTTTATTTTGCTAGTAGGCCTCTGCTTAAAATAATTCAAAATATGTCAATTAAGCAAAAATTGCACACCAAATGAAGCTGCCCATTCAGGCAACAGAAAATCATTACCATCCAATCCTTGTCTTATCCTACATGTTTCATTACTGAAAAAATATTTATAAAATAAAATAAAATTCTATACAAGGCTGACACTATCCCTAAGTCACCTAGTTCAGCCAAACTAGGTGACGAATAGCTAACTCATCTGCGGATTGGTGGATTTAGTGCGAAATCCGCTCAAATCCATGGATTTTGTTGGTCAAACTCGTGCACTCAACATGCTGGGTCACGGATTTATTGCTGAGACCATTCAAAGCATGACATGTGTCAACTTTATTTAAGAGCCACACACCATATTATTTCCTGTACGGCTGGAATGATTCAAAAGGGTAAAATACACTATGCACCCTTCAGTTTACACCGAATCCCACTTCAGTACCCGCCATTTCAATTGTAACAATTAAGTGTCTCTCTACTTTTAATTTGTTGCAATGTCACCCTTCTCTAAGCTTTCGTTAGTGCAATTGACAATAAAAAATATATGCGTCTCACGTGGCCCTTTTTCAAAGGTAAAAATGTATTCTCATACCTTTTGGGAACCTAAAAGCCCTCAACCCTCTCACTTGAGGTAATTTGGGGTATTTTGCAACACTAATTTTATTTTATACATAGAGTGGCTGTAAAAAGTTTAGGAGGAATTGATAAGAAATTACTGTAAAAAAGTTTGGAGACTAAATGATTGGAGTAAAATACAATCAATTAGTGTGATAATATATATTTTTTCTTAAAAAAGGGCCACATGAGACACATAGGGCTTTCAAAAGTTTATAGAAGGGTGACATTGCAACAAATTAGAAATATAGAGGCTTAATTGTTACAATTAAAAATACAGGTCCTAAAGTGAGATTCAGTGTAAAGTGCAAGGGTGCAAAGTGTATTTTACCAAGACCAGCCGGAATGATTCAAAAATGTCAACTGCGTTTGGCATGGTATAAAACCAAGACCACAAATAGAAATCAAAGAGCTTCAGCCACCAGGCCAACTTGCTTCCTTGTGTAATAACGGTCTACTAAAACCTATGTGTTAACTACTTGGTATAGAAATCATATAATACAAAAACTAATAACATAAAATCTTCTATAAATATTTAATAATACTTATATTAAAACAAAATAATATTGAATAACACAAAATTTTAATAATAATAAAATATAAAAATAATATAATATAAACACTCTCGAGGTGCTCTTGACTTTATGAATTTTAAAAAATGACGCTCTCACGCACTCGCTCCCGCATCGCGAACTTGTGACTTAGCATTGTACCAATTTTACCCTTCCTACAACAAAGAATTCATCTTCCAATCAAGTTCTATAATGGCAAAAGTTTCCTACAGAAAAACCAATTACGATGGAAGTTAAACTTTTCATCTTCTAAGCAAATGTATCAGTTCATCATCCCATAAATAATTTCCCCAGAAAATGAGCAATTCTTTCCTGCACTAATGCTAACTAATGCTAACTTAACATATATATGCTAACATAAAATATGTTATGTAAAATACAATCAATTAGGCAAGCTAATGCTAACTTAACATATTTTATAGTTACAAACTATAACAAACGAAGGTTTGAATACTCTAGGCAACTTCATCTCCACTACCAGCAACAAAATACAGGAGCTATGGGTAAAGGTTAAATAACATGCACCAAAGCTGGATATATTGACTGAACATGAATTATAGGTTGTATGTATCTGTTGAGTACTTACGAGTTGCATCTTACCTGTACTACACTATCATCTCATAAATAATTGTACAGTGCACTACAAAGGGTAATAGGGATTAGCTGTCCCAAGAAGAATACAGCAATTCTCCAGACAAGTATAGCATCCGCGGGGAACAGGGTGGGGTTGGGGAGGTGAACTTACCTTGGAAGTTCTATTGCCAAATCATAAAACACAAACAAGTAGCAGCTAGATCTAGAGATAGTCATAGCAAACCAACTTCTTCAAGGCAACAAAAAAAAAAAACAGTATATCAGCTCTATAGGTCAGGTTTACCAACAAAAAAAAAAGGGCAACAAACTGGAAAATACAAACCGGGATGCCAATCTTATGATAGCCAACAGTTGAGTACAACATTGTCGAAGATAAATATCCACTACGATTGATTGTCTGTTGATCAAATTTTTGAATATGGATGCAAAGAGACACAAGCGCATATACTCCAATATCATGAAGAACTAACACTTCTAACCTATATTTCTAAAATCCTGGTGGAATGGTCATTAAATCACACAAAAAACAAAGGTCCATAGCGTCAATATAAAACATTTCAAAAGCAAGAGAAGGCAAACACACAACACACCCCCCCCCCCCCCCCCCCCCCCCCCCCCCCCCCCCCTCCCCACCACCCCCCCCCCCCCCAACCCCCCAAACACACACACACACACAAAGTTCATGGAAAATAAACAAATAATTTAAATTTGTAGTCCCAAGGGTGAAAAGTTTACCAAGCAGTCCAATCAGCAGTATAACCAGAAAATTCCATCTTAAAACAGCTCACATTTTTAGATTGATTCACATGTCTTGTTTTTTGGCACTAAACATGTAAGGACCTAGATTTATTTTTCTATATTTTTACATCCAATTCGTACATCATGAGTTTTTTTTTGAGTAATTGTCTACATTATTTATTTGCATTTAATAGTATTTATTTAATTAGATTGTATATTTGCTTTAGAATTTTAGAACCATTTGATTGAATGAGAAGCAATCTTGAACTTTGAACGCTAGGCAGTTAAGTGGGGTGATTGAGACTGGATTGTATGTTGTGGGTCTATGTTAACATTGGGAAATTATATGCATTAGTGTGGCTTGTGTGTTTGGGTCTTTAATGATTGGATGTGCCATTGGAAAATTAATGGGCTTGGTTGTAGGAAATCACATCTATTGAACTTAATTGTAGGAATTGGTTACACAAGAGAGAGAGAGAGAGAGAGAGAGAGAGAGAGAGAGAGAGAGAGAGAGAGTTATATTTTATAGCAGCCATAAGAGAAGATTATAGAGTTAGGGTTTGACGAAGAGGAGGTGGCCTCGGGCGATTCAATTCTATGGTGCTTGGGTTTAGAAAAAGATAAAAATAAAAAAAATATAATAACTTGGAAGGCTTCATGAAATCTCATGGTATTGGAGTTGGAACAATTGCTTTGCATTCTTGAAGGTAAGAGCCTAAAGCTTGTGTTGTTTTATCGTGTAAAAATTTATTTGGATGATTAGCAATCTTGATTTCCGACGTTATTGGGTTTGGTTTAGGATCATGGTGACTGTTTGGGTTGTTTCTTAAAGTGTAGAGCCGTGTGAGAGAGGGTGTGATGGTGGCCATTACTAGCTGTGTGCGCACCTGTGTGTTTGTGCTAGGTTTTGATGGCTGCAATGGGTTGCCATGCTTCACTGGTGGCAGCACTATTTGCAATCGGGTAACCTTAAAGAAAGGAACAAAGAAAGGAAAAACACGTATATATGAAGAGTTGCATAATGTGAACGTGGAAGATGGATTTGGGTAATTATCATGTGTACGTAAGTGCCCTAGGTGATGCACATTGGACCAATTAGGGTGATCTTGGAGCATTTTCTTTGCACCGTTTTGGGATTGTTTAGGCACAATTATTCAGATTTGCTCTATTTTGTGGTTTCAATTATCTGAACATTAAGTAATATTTTATATTATTATCTTTGGTTGCTGCACATTATTCCTTGTACTAGTAATTTATTTTCTTGACAAGAATTAGAGGTGAGTGGTTTTGCTTTGTTGATTATCTTTCTAAATCATGTCCTACCTAAACAATATTATTTTATTAATTGTTTATCTATTAGCCTATTTGTTCAAAAGCATATTTTACAAGAAAAGTGAAGTTACAATGTTTTATTAATGATAAATTATTTATATTCCACATTGGTGTTTGTTGGTGAGAATTGGTATTGGATTTTGTTTGATTATTGACTTTGGAAAGTCCAGGGAAAAAGTCTGCCTTGTGGGTGCCTCTGGCAGCTAGAGAACAAGCCTAAAAAAGGTGACTCTAATTTCTCAACGGTAAGGAACAGACCCGGTACATTTGGATAACCTTCACTGGATCGGCTTAGGAAAAAGTCTCGATTTGCCACACTGTGGTGACCCTATGTTTGATGTTGAAACAACTAGCTTATAGAATACATTGAGGTTTTATTTGTGGCCATTATTATTTGGTTGACTGGTTTATTTTTGGATACTCTCACCATGTGGATAGTTTTTTATTATTATTTCTAGTTAATTAGTATTACTTGGGGAAATTGGAATTTGGTTATCTAATCTATTATTTGGAATTGGTTATTTTTGGTATTGGAACATAAACCTTCTTAGACAAATTGCATTTTTGGAAACCTGGACTTATGTATTTAGAACTGTTATATAGCTTAATTTATTCATATGTACAAAGCTTATGTTGAGCCTTGATTTCAAAACTTTATTTATTACGCATTACATTATCATTTGCTGGACTGTGAGCTAACACTCCCTTATTAAACATTTTCAGGTGAGCATGTGCAAAAGTAGTTGTAGACTCAGAGTTTGGACACTTGCTTGACCTCTATAGGATTGTCTCGAATCGCATGTCTAAGTACTCTGATTAGAGATTCTAGTATTTTATTGTTACTCTTAGATTATTGAATGAGTTCTAGAGTTGGTTTGATTTACTCTTTATATTGATTTTATTTTCCTTGGAGAGTTGCTTAGAACTAATTTTAGTTTTAATTAGTTTATGGAGTTGAATATTTGACATGTTGATTATTACTACTATTCGGTTTTGGATTATTATTTGATTGTCATGTTTAGAACGTTTCCGCTATTGTTAATTCGTTTTACAAATTATTAGGCTTTCATGACCCATGGGTTACAGCTCCGTGGCTCACGGCCGGTCATGCTCCCAAATGGGGTGTGACAAAACAGTTACTCGTTGTGTTTAAAAATTACTAAATGTTACTATCCTTCGATTTGCATTTTTTTTTTAAGGTCACGGCCATACAACAGCCCAGAAAACAAGCATGCAGCATATAATGGGCAAGATTAAGTCATGTAACGATGACCTGAGGTAGGCAAACAAAATGGCATACATTTAACTTCAATTAGTCAAATTGCGAAAATAGTTGGCTCACCTTCCCATTAGTCAGCGGAGTGGCGGAATATGTATTCTGAGATTTTTTGATATCATTATCAGATGAACAATCAGAACACCGGAAATGATCTAACAATTTTGCTTGTTCAATGGTCATGTTCACACAAGCAGGATGATACCTACATGAAATCACATAATATGACATATCCTGAAGCACATACATACATATAATCAAAAATAGAAGTTTGCCATCATTAAATTGTATAATCTGATTCTGAGGAACAATTGGAGACTTAAAAGCTAAATCAACATCGACAATAACTATACAAAGAGGTATTCTATAGCACTGAAATACTACAGCTTGCATCAGTGAATGTCCAAACAATTAACATAAAATGACAAGGCCCCAGGATTCAAATAGATACATATATACATTAAGGTGAAAATTAATACACACTCAAATGGATCAGCATATAACAAAATGCTATAAGAAGTCACAAGGAAGACTGATGCAAATCTCTCTAGCAGCAGAATTATTGACATTCATAGCATGTCTTAATATTCTTGTGGATTTTTAGATCTGTTTTTTCTTGTCCCTATGATGCATAAAAATGCATCATATCAAGGAATCATATCGGCAATCCTAAGCACTGAAACTCCTTATCTTTTACATAACCTAGTTTAGATGTCAAGATCAGAGTGATTAAAGATATTTAAATTTCAATTGATCTTCATTTAGCTCCTTTTAATTGCTGAGAAAGGCAGAAAAAAATAAAAGACATCAGAAGAATCCAAATTTTTTTAATCATTTGAAATCAAGAAAAAGTAAAAAAAAAAAAAAAATGCAGCTTGTAGGACCCTTCCTGGCACAATCACACGCACATTCAAAGAAAGGAAGAAGCTAAAATGGCAAGCAAGTACTAACGAATCCCCCCACCCACCCATCCCCCCAAAAATAAGACAAGCAAACTCACTAATTTTTTTACCATGGCTTTGTTGATTAGATTTTTTTCATCTTCCACTGGACAAAACAGCTAAAAGAGGCCTCAGCATATTCTTTTCTTTTCTTTTCCTCGATTTTCCCAGTGACCAACAAAAGGGTTTTAGGGAAATTAATCATATAACAAAAATGAAAGATCAATTCATCATCACCAATAATCAACAATTGAATACACAACAGAGATGAACACAGTGCACATACCAGTCCTTGCATGCCTCACACTGTACCATCAAATCATCCGGGTTATATGGCATTTCGCATTTGCAATACCTTCGTAACAAAACCCCAAAATAGTACCTTAAGCCATAAATATCATCAGTTAAATTTCAATGAACAACCAAACAGAAACAGAAGAACACTCACACTGCAACCCGGTCCGGTATGAACGCACCAGTGGCGGCTTTGTACTCGAATCGACAATAGTAATCTTCAGCCCCAACAGTTTCAAGCTTAGTGTAGTTCTTGAAAGAATGAACAGAACACTTTCCTTCAATCGTGTGAGCACTCTGAAAATCATAGTGGTCCGACAAGAACAACTCTTTCGCTCCGTGGAACTGTCTCCTGCCTCCGGTGGATTCCTCCGGCCGGTAGTACCACCGGACCCAAACCCTCGCGTTGTTCTGATTATCGGCCTCAATCTTCTCCACTAATGCCACGTATGGGGCCGTGTTGTTGTCCGATGGTCGCATCAACACACAATCCCCAGCTTCACATACATAAAACATGTATATACAGACGCGTACATACATATACACTCTCTGGCAGCAAACATATATATATATATATATATATATATATATATATATATGTATATATATATGTATATGTAGATATACATAAATGTAGAAAATGGGTATTTGAATATATGTATATATATATGTATATGTAGATATACATAAATGTAGAAAATGGGTATTTGAATATATATATATATATGTATGTATTACCTCTGACGACTTTGTTGGTGCCTCTGATGGTGTAAGAGTCCAAGTCTCGTTTGCCTGGTCTGGTTTTGGCCATTGTTGAGAGTGGTCGGGTGCAAAGACTCAGCTTCTTTTTCGAAGGGCTATCTGTAATTATAGGGAGCTATATGTATAGATTTTGAAGTGGCAGAACCGAAACCCTAGGTGCATTGTGCGGGATGGTTCGGTGATTCTCGAGGTAGGTCCATTTATAATGGTGAAAATGGTGGTTTATAAAGCCCTAGATTTTGGGGGAGAGAACAGAATAGAAAACCTGTGCCTGCAGATATCTGTAATGATAATGGAAAACACCCGATGGCCTTACAGATTACAAATATCTGTAATTATAGCATATTAATGGGTCTTAACTATTTAAAGTTAATCAGAAAACAATGGTATTCAGGAAATTTTGCTTTAAAAAAATAGTGAAAGTACTTCTGTTTTTTTGTATGGTGGCTGATTACTGTAATCTTTTTCAGTATGCCATTCAATGACACTTGCAGCTGTGGATGTCATTAAATGGTACTGTAATCTGTTTAGACTACACTCAAACACTGTTGTTTCGTATCCACTTTCCGCCTAATTTTTTTTAAATTTATAAGTAAAAAAATTAAATTTTTTAACTACTTTACATTTTTTTTTTCACTTATTTTTTGTTAAAGTAAAATTAAAAAAGCAAAAAAAGTTATAAAAAATTAAGTATTTTTGCTTGTAAATTTAAAAAAATTTAGTCAAAAAATTACATCAAACGGGTCCTAAATTAATTATAGCTGTGGTCATTAACTAGAAACAATTTGTCATGCTTCTCCTCCAAAATTACGAAATAACCCTCCCAAATCGTTTGTGAGTAGGCTAGCCGCACTTATCGGGTTACGGTTTTAGTTTCAATTCTTTGTTTTCGTTTTTGTTTTTCGACATAATTGTATTTTATAAATTGATTTCAAAAATTATTTTTATCGAAATCGTGTTTGGTAAATTAGTTCTAGAACTTGTTTTATAAAAAATTTTCAAAAAAATACTCTAATTTTAAGAACCACTTAAAAGATATTTTTTGAGATTTTAGAACCGTTTTTATTCAAAAATAAAAACGATACGAAGAATATGATATTTTTTAGAGACCTTTTTTGTTCTGAGAACAAAAAAAGAGATGTTTTCAAATAAACCAAAATCGAAACTGAAACCATACAATGATGGTACCCAGACGATTCTGGAACCTTTTTCTATTTCTATTTAGTCATATCGGTGTTTGGTTGGGAACGGATAAGAGATTGGATTAAGCAATCTAATATATTTCTTCTTGTTAAATTTTGTATCGGCCTTATATCACCATCTATCTTATCCAAGTATTAATATTGTTCTCCCCCATGACTTTATTTTATCCCTTTTATATGGGACAAATTATTCAAATCCAATTGTTAAATCGACTCCTACTCTAACCCTAAGTCACATAGGGCGCAGTCATGAGCGGGTGTGAGTGCGGGTGCGTGAAAGCTTTTTTTTGTCAAAAGGATTGAGAATGAGAGTGTTCCTAGAGCGTGTATATATTTAAAAAAATATTATATATAATCATTAATATAGTATGTTTAAGTAATTTTGATTTTTTCTGCTTCAATTTCATATATGTGTAATTGTATTTATTTAAAACAAGAAAAATACTATAAAAGAAAAAAAACAAAAAGAGAGTAATATTCAACGTAGACAGCTGTGGTTCGGTGGTTAAAATTTCTCCACCACTTGATGTGGTCACAGGTTCACAACCCAGCTTATGGATTATGCGGAAGCGTGATCATGGGTGGGCTTGTGTTCTGGTGTGATTCTTCTCACCATAAGCTCGCCATGTGGCCACTTATTAGTGGCCTAGAAGACAATTCGTTTGTGATCTAAATTTGTTCTCAATTCTCTAATCCGCGCGTCGATGCGCAGTGCGCCTACTTACACAAGCGAACTATGTGACCTAGCTCTAACTCTTTATTGTGAAAAAAAAATTACGAGGCCATGCTTCGCTCTCTTTCTCAATTTTCTTTTCCTTTTCTCTGATGCTTTTTCTTATTTTATAATTTTCAAAATCATACCTTTTATAGTCAAATTAAAAAATTTCACCAAAGCCATGGATGCTCTTAGTTTGGAGCATAATGTCCTCATCCATATTTTGGACTAAGTCCATGATAAGTAATGACAATGCAAGATTTGACAACTAAGATGCTAATTTAAATTTATAAGGTTGGCTAGAAGTCAGTATCACATTGATACAGCTGTGATTCACACACCATTAACTCATTCTTGATACAAGTGATTCCCATCAACTTTGACAGAGGCCTGAATTTTTTGGTGAGAGAACAAAACTTGGTCACTTGTTATAAAATAACAAAATTTTTATTTGTTTTCATTAAATCGACCGAAACGTCTTCGCTTTTTAAGAGACTAAAATAAAATATTAATAGAATAACAAAACATTATTATTACGATCAATACACATCAAAACATAAAAAAATATATCAAAACACAACGATATAAACCGAAATAATAATTGTATTAATTTGAATTTAAAATTTTTACAAATATTATAAAATTTTTATACAAAAGATTGTATTTTACTATTTTAATATTTATCACTTTTAAAATATTTTTAAAACGTTTTCATTTTTAAACCAACTAAAACGCCCTCTCGAAATAAAATTTTAACTATTCCTTGTCATACGTGGAAGCCCGAAACTAAAAAAAATTAGACGCTATTCTTATAATATTGTATCGGCCAAGCTCACAAATTGCATATTAGCAGACTCCACGTTGCAGAATAGACCACGGCCTCTCAGGTCTCTGACCGATTCTATCTTCTAATTAATGCTTGACGGTAATTTTATAAGAAGTAGACGAAAATTCAATCCAGGATTGTAACCCCTTTGTTTTCATCAAATTATTCGGTTGAAATTCAGTTTTTCTGTCGTTGTACCGGGAAAAGTAATGCATAGCTACGGAAAGTTTATGTGCCGAAAAGCAATGAAGACAAACCCAAAAAAAACAAAAAATAGTCTAATTATTAGATAGTATTGAGTATTTAATAGTAATTTTTGTCAATTAATAATGTGTAGCGCGTGAATATATTAACAATCTCAATTTGTGATATAGTGGAGAGAAACTTTTAAAGAAACACCTTATTATTGGTGTGGGCCTAATAAGAGCCAAGCCCAAAACAGATAGAAGACCAGTCTAGATCGGTCAAATGATACTGACTTAGCAAGCTGGTCTCATACCAACTTGAGGCTAGAACCTAAAGGGGCTGACCTAAGTATTCTAATCCAAAAGATATAAGGCCTAAATAAATCCAAAATACAAATTTTATTCTTAAGTGAATTAGGATAAATAAAGGATAAGTCTAATACACTAAACCGACTTGAATAAAGAAGATTCCTAGGGAAAAAATAACTCTAATTCCTAAAGAGAACATGTAATGTACGTTCACTTGAATTTTAACTCTCAGCATTTTATTTGATTTATTATGATTAAGTTTGCAAACTTAATTAGAGTATCTTCGACTTAAAGAGAGTCAAATTATTCTCATTCTTTTGTAGATTGTTCGCACTCATTGAATTGATTTAACAGTTTAACCAAACCTTTTTAAAAATCTCTCTTACAATTGGCAAATTGCGAAAGAAGACGAGGCACATACATAGATTGTTAGGCCCAAAAAAAGCTGTATGCCATATTGGATAATTGTGAAAGAAAACTAAGCCCATAAATGGATAGTTGGGCCTCATTAGTTTCTACGCAATGGCTTGGGTTGCAATTCCTTGGTTTAATCAGTGCCAGCATTTGAGCTTGAGAAATAAAAGTCGATCAAGCCCACCAAGCCAGATCCATAGCCCAAAAGAGATTAATTAAAAAACCTTTGCCTTCCATGGCCTAGAGGAGGGCTACCATTTCTACATTGGTCATACTGGATTTTTTTTTTTTTTTTTTTGTTCACGTAAGTTCACAGGTATTGAATGTGGTATAACTAAGCACCATCAAATTTTACCAGAAGTATAACAAAAAAATCGTAGGGCACCTTTGCTTCTGTTTTCAAAAACTGTTTTCCATTCTTGAAAACAGAAAAAAAATTAATACGAAAAACTCATTCAACAAACTGTTCCAATAATTGTTTTGGGGATGTTTCTCTAAACACACCACAATTTTAGAAAATAGTTCTAAATTATTTTCAAAATTTGTTTCAATTTGAAAATGAAACTTGAAAACAATTTCAAACTTGCCATTGTCTGAAAAATGAAAACAAAAATTTTGAGGTCGGATCAAGATATTTGCTTCCAAAGGATATAGATTCAGTTCAAGATTGGGTGATGATAAAGCTAACTAACCCCAACTTACATGCTAGCCAGAGGACAGAAACCATAATTCTAGGAGCCGTAGCCCCGGCCAAACCCTTAGCAGGATGCAATTTATCTAGGGGGTTAATAATGTTTAACCTCCCCTAGTCCTGTAAGGATTCAATTTGCCAAGAAAAGTGCAACCAAACAGCATTCATGAACAATGCAGCAAGTAGCTAATGACCGACTAAGTTACTTGAGTTTGACTCGTATTCGGTTAATTAAAAGGTCTATTTTTTTTTTAAATTCAAGAGAGCAATTTTAAAAGGCCAATTAGCTCATTATAACCAAACTTTAACACATTATAAAACTAATTATTCTTTGAGCTTAGTAGCTTGAACTCAATTTGATAAGTTATGCACGTTAAAAAATTCAAGTTAGTCGAACTCGGCTCTTGATTGACTGAATTAAAACTCATTTGAGGTCGACTTAAAAATTAAACAAGTCATACTTGAATACATTTTCAAGCTCGTTAATATTCAAACCAAGCTGAGTTTGAACTACCTTCTACTTGACTTGTTTACAACTCTAAATATGTAATAACCATGAGAACCCTCCTAAAAGAGCTAGCCAAGGTACCAATTGGGTTCATTACTCCTATTTATATATCAAAGATCACAATGTAAACTTTCGATGTGGGACTCAACATATGCTAACGCGAGTCGCCACAACCTTCTCGCTTAAAGACCTTGTGTTCTCTTAAGGGGTCTAAAATGAGTCCAACATCAATAAATTAATCACAAATCTCGCATTGCAGTGCCTTCGAGTTCACACGATTATGTGCATGAGTCGACTCTAATATCATACGTAACAATCACAGGAACTCTTCAAAAGAGTTAGCCAAGAAAGTTCTATTTGAGTTCATTATTCTTACTTATATATCCAAACTCTGATGTAAATTTTCGATATGAGACTCAATACACATCAACGCGAATCGTCACAACCTCTCTTCCTTGAAGACCTCACGTTCTTGCCAGGGGTTTACAATCAATTACAAACCCCACACCACAGTGCCCCCAAGCCCACATGATCATGTGCATGGGTCAACTCTAATACCATATGTAACAATCGCAAATATTTTTCCCAAAGATCTAGCAAAAAATATACCAATTAAGCTCATTACTCTACTTATATATCCAAGATCCCCCATGTAAACTTTCCCGAGTCCACGTGATCATTTAAATAGATCGACTCTAATATATACCATCTATAATAACCACGAAAACTCAACCCAAAAAGGCCAACCAAGAAAGTACTTTTTGAATTCATTATCCCTACTTATATACTCAAAACCCCCTATATAAACTTTCGATGTGAGACTCAACACACGTCACCACACGCCAACACCGATCGTCACAAAATACCATGCAACAAAACTAACATATAGGTAGCCTACTTGGTTAGGATCATTTAGCAAACACCAACCACAAAGTATAAGTGCAAAAATCGACAGTCTTCTCTCTCAGGCTTGAAGAAATTCTATAACAAGGCATCCCGGCCGAGTCATATCTGGCATGAATGCCAACAATTAAGCGCATATCCAAGGCTTTCTAGAGTAAAATTTGAGAAAATGGAAAGCTAATAGTAAATGATTTTTCAAAATGAAAGTACTTCTGAATTCAGACTCCCTGACTATTTAAAAAATGGACTGAAGAAAGTCCAAAACCATATTTACCTCAAAGACAAAACACCTGAAAACCCATATAATGGTCATGGGATAAATATTAGATGTCATCTAAATGGATACAACTAGTACAGTTGAAAACATGACTCCATTCGATATATCAAATGACAAAGTTTCGGGAATATTTCAGTTGAATTCAACAAGCACCGATCAGCATGTTCTTCAGAGGAGCATAGGTGAGATATCCATGGGAAAGGGATTACTCAGAACATTATCCATGTAATAGTGGGGATGTGTAGCATCCATTACGACAAACTGCATGTCTTCTGAAGGCTTCCAGTGCCGTTTCCTTTGGTTGATGAACCAGTTGTTGATTTGCTTTTGTTCCAGACCAGTAGATTCAGCAAGCGCCAGCTTCTGCGACTCCTGTAGACACACGAATTTGCACAGTTGCGCCATTAGTTTCAAGTGATTAGGGCCATATATTATATTTGAAATTAGCAAAGAGATGAAAAGCTAGTTCACAAATGGCATTACAAGCACACTACTGCTTGCAGGGGGGAAAAAGAAAGAAAAAAGAAGAGAAACAGCGTTGAGAAAGAAAAAGACTTTTAAATCATGGGTTTGAGTGCAAGAACCAAAAAAGGCCATGAAGTGAAGCTGGATGAAGACAAACAAAGCTCGAGATCTAAATCATTGTAGAGGCAGGAGAGCACATTTAGGCGCAATGACACCACTTCCACTTATATTTAATTCATCAGTAACAGGCATTGGTCCACCCCTGTCTGGGAAAAACCAGAAGTGAAGGAGAAATAGGTGACGGAATTGCTGGGAATGATTTAGAGAGGCTCAACTATCCACAAAATATAAATGGGTGGTTCTAACTAATGATTTTAGGGACAAAGAGTCGATGAATCAAATGGAATCTCAACTGTTCAAATAAGCAACTAACGTGATCAGACAGCGAATTAAGAGAAAGATGGTTGATGAAACTGGTGAAATTGAGAGGCTCCATTATCAACTAAGTATTAATGAGTAAACAACTCTAGTATATCACAAAAAAATTAGAAACTACCATTATAGGCATTGATCAAAATTAAGAGGGATGGAGGGATACCGATGGGTATGGCCATTTGTAATGCCTACTCCACCAGTCTAGCAACTGTTGCCTGGCTTCTTTAGGCAACTTCCCTTTCTTTTTCTTCTTCATGAACTCCTGCTTCAGACTCCCTAAATATCCGCTGTACTTGCGCAAAAGCTGGCCTTTCAGTTCCCTGTCTTCTGCTTGAGGATCTATGAAATTGTTATTCACATCAGCCTCTTCCTCAGAAGATCCATTTTTATCCAAACCATCTCCGCAGGCTGAAGACAAAATGAGTTGGTCAGCGCATCAACACGTAAACTAGTGTACATAACGTAAGAAGTTCCTATAAGGAGACAAATGCTTCTGTTTTAATACTAATATTGGCCATTGCATATCAGATTATGATATTATTCAAGCAGTCTCTCAAACAAAGCATATGTTTTTACAGTAATAGCAAAGAAAGCTCCACAAAACGCCAAACCAAGCCTTACCGTCATTTACATTAGCGCGACACAACTCAGATATTAACATCTTATTTTACTTTATAGCTTCAAGCCTGACTAGAAGTGTCCAGCAGAAACTTTGGTGAAGAGGGATGTTTATACAAGAAGCACGTGTGCAATTACTAATGTACCATTCCTCCAATTTCTACGGTTTTGCATGAACAAGGTTTAACCCCTCTGACCTGTTTCCCTTTCTTTAATTATTTAGCAAAGAAGGTGAATATCAACTTTAATTTCAACAAATTGCACTCTCAACATCAACAGCACCAGCTTTATTATTTTCCTTAATAGAGGCAGCATGGCTCTACAATCTTCCATGGTATCACTTCAAGACATACCAAAAAGGTTTTAACTTGCAGTAAATTTGAGCACCCCGTAAATGCTCTTATGGAAATAAACTCGCATAAATGCCTCATCAAAGATTTATCCCCGGTAACTGAACATAAATGTAAACTCGTATATATCGAAATAGATTCACATACATTTTACATACACCAGAGTGATAATATTGCCTCAAACAAGAAAGGCCCTTAAAATGTTTGGAGCATAATGGACACAGATGTACAGACTGACGAGCCTCAAGAAAAGGCTGCTTCACCACCAAATCCTCCAAAATTCAAAGAACAAAAAGAAAGCCTTTTGATTACCAACATAATCCGAGGATCACTTCTCACTGGTACACAACCCCAATCTCAGAGCAATTAAGGAATGCTCGTCAACATGCAGTCAACAGCAACAGTAGCAATACAGCCTTGCAACCCAGTTCAAGGAGTCGTTATCTAAGATTATAATCGCTCAGCAATACTCTTCACAGGATTCATTATTTCTTTGATTCAATTCCCTCCAATGCAATTTTTAACCTTCATTTCTCATGGTGTACCTCACCAGTTGATTTGCTATGGGTAAGTTTAAGTTTCAAGAGAAAAATCACAACATCTCATTCTTTCTATTGAACTTGAAAAGCAATTAACGTACCTTACGAATCCTCGCCGGATGTTTTGCAAAGAAAAATGAAGAAGACATTACTAGCTAACACCAACATGCCGGGATGTTTTGCAACATGTCAATAATAATGGAAAATCCGTGGGAAGAAGAGACATATATACCGCATGTTTTGAGGCCAGTACACACAACATGTTTTGATCATCATAGATGAATGCACATGAACTGATTCAAGTGAATTTATTTCCACACAGAAAACGAGTACAAGTAGGCTGCATATCTTTATTTACATCATATGATGAAAGAAGGCATTAGATTGGAAAAATAATAAGAATGATTGGCATACAGTAATAAGTAGAATTCTTATCATCAGAACAACATTTAACTGATGTCTTTTTATTCATTCTTCACCTGACTAAGGTATCTTTGAGTTTTTGAAAGCTAACATTTAATTCTTGCGACTCTTAGAGGCTCTTTCTAGATCAATAGATGCCCTTTCGCCAAGCCTGACAAATTAGGGAAATTGTAATGTTCCTACATGCAGAGCTAGTTTATCTGATTACAGTTCTATTTTAGTTTGGATGTGAGGTACGTATGTCATTAATCCCATATTTAATCCACATGCAATCACAAAACAAGCAAACATCAGAAAACTGATTAAGGCTTAAAGTAGTAATTCATAACTTAAATAATGGAAAAGATCAAAATATCACGGTGCAAGACATCAAGGAATGCAGGAAAAAATAGTAGGAAATAAAAAACAACACGCAGAAATCCAGCATATCAGTTAGCATCAAAAGGCTCTCGACTGTTTAGTTTCCAGTGACAGGTGGACACGAGTATTTAACTGTGCAGATACATAAAACAGAGAAAACAGCTCAAAATAGAAACATGGTAAACCTTACATAGAAGCAAAGAATAATGATTGCATTGAGAATTCACAGGAAGTGAAAGGTAGTACAGTTCTTTCTTCATCTTCCTTTTTTTGCTAAAGCTTTGCAAAATTGAAAATCTAACAAATAACCTCATTTTTTCTTCAATTGAGAATCATGTTGATGTCTCCTTATATATTTTTTTTCCACCTGTTTCAATATTTGAATGCTATCAAAAACAAACAATTTTTTTTAATGTGATCCAATTTCTTAACAACTGATATGCATGTTTGAACTTCAAACGATAGCGCCCTGATATATGTACATTTCCTAAATCTTTCTCTCTCCCCTTTGTTCGCATTCCAACTGTCTGAGATATGCTTGATAGTATGCATTGCGTAAACCCTAGATGAGAAGATCATCAAAACCTAGGGTCATTAAATTAGTTGCTTGATTTTTTTCTTCAATATATGGGCACTTATTCCCAAGTACACCTGAATGCCTTTACACTTAACATAATGACCTGGCAGAAAGATGAAAAATTACCGGCAAACAAAAAGAAGAAAAAGCTTTTAGATAAAAAGAGAAGGGCAGTTCAACACTCTTAAGCATGAAATGAATGTCTTATGTATTGCCTACAACTCAAATTTTCATTTTCTTTTATTTCCTAAGCAATTAAATTTTGCTATTTTTTTTTTCAAATTTACCTAGAATTTCTTCTTTCAAAAGTGTAGAATGTTTCTCAAACTCATCTAAAGCTTAAGCTTTAGAGCAAGGGTTATACTATTCATATCCTCAACAAAACCTTAGAAATTTCATCCCTGCACTTTTTCAGATCTTCGAGCATTCAAAGAAACACGATCATGTAGCTTCGTTATCCAAGTCAACAACAAACACGAACAAATGAGAACCCATTTTCTTCTAATACCAAAAGCTCCTGAAAGAAGAACAAGAAGAATGTCTGCTAAACAAATTAAGCTCAGCTCCAGACCCAAACATCGAGTACAAAATCAAAGCAAGGAACATACTCTACAAACGCTATATGTAGATACAACAAATTGCTACGATGTATTCTCTAGACTATAGTCATTCAAAACAGTTTCATATATACCTATAATAATATTAGAGAAGAAAAACATAAAAAAGATAGAGATTGGGAATACAAATTAAGCAGACCCTTTGCGAACAAGGCCTTTTATAATTGTTAATTATATCTCAAGTGTTCTTGGAAATCTACGCAATTACGCAAGCGTATCTTATTATCGTAAACAAACAAACTCAAGCAAAAAAGGTTCCACAAAGAGTTAAAGATCAAAGAAAGAGGTGACAACCAGAGTCGAAGGAAGCTACTGTGAGGGCTTTGAACTGGCACTCAATTCTTGAGAGGAAAAGCATGGCTTCCTTGAAGGGTTTCGAGAGTTCCTGCTCATACTTAGTCAGCATCTCACAGTAGGCCTCCATGAATTGATCGAGCGCCGGATCTTCGCCAATACAGCCGGTCCCCGTGCAGCCAACTGCCGCAGCAGACCCGCAGGCTTCCTCTAGTCTTGCCACCACTTCAGGAGGTGCTCCTATCTGTTTATATATATATATATATATATATATATATATGTATCTCATCAGTAGAGATAATGATTTACACGAGAAAGCAAAAACTGCCAGTCCCTATCATTCGGGTTAAAAAAGGTTCAAGTGACAGACGAGTTCCCTTGAAGAATGTTCTATAGAATTGGAGAACTAGAGATAAAAGAACCTCTTTCACACACGAACACACACCAAGATTTCCATTCAAGTACCCAATTTTTTCAGTAGATAGAGAACATTGTATCTATCTTTTTCAGGCTCCTGGTGTCTGAATTTGTGAATCTTCCACTTGGAAGAGGAAGGGACGTTGTGGGTCTTTGAGAGCCTGCAAGAATTACGATATGTATATATATACACACATCTAGCTAGAGAGGGAGTCTGTGTGTACATATATATACATATCGTAATATCTATCTTTTTTTCATTAGAGAGAGAACAATATCTGTATTTTTCAGGCTCTTGGTGTCTGAATTTGTGAATCTTCCGCTACGAAGAAGAAGGGATGTGGTCTTTAAGAGACTGCAAGAATTATGGATACATATATATATTTATATATATGTACACAAATATTTAGAGAGAGAGAGTGGATGTGTGATGGTTTTGGGCATGTGGGTATATGGTATTTTAGAGAAATTTTTTGGTTCTTCACCTTTTGACAATTGACATAGGCGGCCAATAGACGGTTGTAGTGAGGATGAGCCGTAATCTTAGCCTTAACAGAAGAAGAACAACCTACATCGTTGTTATTGTTGCTATGATTCTCCATGAAGTAACAGTTGCTGTGATTGTTGTTGTTGTGATCTTCGAGCATCAGAGAAGAACTGCTACTCCCATGGCGGTTTTGGTGAAGATTGTTGTTGGGAGGTAGAGGAAGAAATAGGGTATTGTAGTCTACGTTAGGGTGTGAAGTCGCTGGAGGCATCATCATCATTGGACATAGCCCATTACTGTTGTCTCCAAAAGCCATCAAACGTGAAGTGCTACTAGAACCACCACCCTCCATTCTCTCTCTCTCTCTTTCTCTCTCCCCTTTGAGCTCCTTAGCTTTGCTATATAACCTAAACCAGAACCGTCTCTTTCAATCTCTTTCTCTCTTCACATTAACCCTCTTTCTCTTTTTGTATGTTGTGCAGGAAGTGCTCTCCCGAGATTTATGCTACTCCTTTCAGCCTTGTTACAGACAAATCCTAAATAGTTGTGGTAGCAGTCAGTTTTATCAAGTTGTTCAGATTTCCTGTGGAAATTGGTGTTTATATATCCTTAACTTAATAACATTAACTCTTTCTCTTTCTTTCTCTCTCTCTCCATGATCATTTAGAGAGAGAAAGAGAGATTTGCAGAGTGCACGCGGTGGTTGCAGGTGGGGAGTGTAATCAGATATAGAGAGAGAGAGAGCTTAGAGGGGACTGACTACCCATGTTATCTTTGGCCTTGTGGTGCAAACAAAGCTTTACCTTCCCGATGAAAACTCTCTCCCCCTTTTCTTGCACTGCCAGTGATGCACTGCCATTACTGGCAACTAGAGAGAGAAAATGTGGAGAGAGAGAGAGGGGAACGATCAAATCGAGGTCTGGTGCGGTGATGTATGATGGAGAGAAAGGTTTGGTTTGTGGGGCACGGAATCACAACTCAGCTGTGAAGTGTTGTACTGGCACTGGTAATAGAGCTATTTGTCCACTAATATTACGTTCCCCCCCCCCCCCCCCCCCCCCCCCCCCCCCCCCCCCCCCCCCCCCCCTCCCCACTTTCTCTCTCTCTCTCTCTCTCTCTCTCTCTCTCTCTCTCTCATTTTTTTTCTTTTATTATTTGTTTTGAGGACTGGTATATATAACTTCTTTTTTTTTTAATAGGATATTTTTTTTTGCACATCCCGAATTAGAGTATTTACAAATGATCAATTATTTGCAGTCATTTTTTACACTTAGTGTAATAGTTGAACTCTTAATCTATGAAAAAGAGATTAAAAATTCTTATCAAATGAACTAACCCAATTAATTATGTTATAGAACTTTACTTTCATATAAAATAATGGAATTGTTTTTTTTTTAAAAAGAAAATATCATTATTTTGTCTATAATTTTAAAAATATTGTTGCTCGACTATTTTCATATGATTTTTTCTTTAAATTTAGTAAGAATAAAAATTTTTATGGCCCATGTTACATGTACAAAACGTTTTTCCTAACATACATAAAAATCTAGATGTTTGGAGTGCACAATTTTGCCAATAGCATTCATTCGTGTATATAATTATTTTTTTTAAATGCAAAAGGTTTCTCAACAGAAATATTTTACTCTATATTAACCTAGAAATAATGAAACTGTTATATGGCTAACTACAACTTTTTTATGTAAGTGTTATGGTTATAAGTTTAAAGTTAAGTTGCCGTAACTTAATCCAACATTGAAGAAATTATATCTAGAATTTATGAATTCAATTATCGACAAAAGGTATGGAAACTTATTTTTAAGTCAAGATTGGATTGGAAATGAGAAATTTCCAACCCCAATTGCTTGAGATTCGGTTAGACTTGTGTCAAAACATTATCATATTTTACCAAACAAGTTCTTAAGATATTTCATAGCCTTTTTTTAAAAAAAAAAAGTGAAAAAATAATATTAAAAAATGATAAAGAAGTTGTGATATTTAGTTGCTTCACAAGTCTTATTAACAGACTCGTATCAATAATAAACAAAGACCTTTTAAATAGTTTCTCTAAATCTAGTCTTTTTGGGGGGAAATTAATCATTTACAATGTTCATTAATGCCCTGCAAAATTACATGATTTTATGTTGTTAATTTTATCATATTTCTTCTACTCAAAATGTCACATAATCTTTTCTTTAATTTGTGACACTTCACTTTTTTAGCAAATTAATCATTTGTTAATATAATGACCAAAACTTTAAGTGGGAAGCTTTAAAAGTGACTATATAGTTGACACTCGGATCGAGTTGACACAAATTGCTTCTCCAACTCCAACTGATCCCCCAAGATTTTTTTTTTCTTTTAAACTGGAAGAAAATTATAGGTTAATCAAAGGGATACGATGCCATTTTTTGTCTAGAGAAAAGGTAACAAAATATCATCGTCTTTGAGTTGTCTCCGATTCAATTTGCACTTGGAGAAACTCTTTTTCCCAAATAAAAAAAATTCTCTCTCCTCTCTATCTGTATCTTATTATTAGTCTCATCCATCCCATCTAATCCGTAATTATTTACCACCTAAAAGAAAGATGGGTAAAAGCTAGCTAGTGGGACAGTCCGAATGTGTCTTCTCTCCTTTTTTTCTCTCTATCTCTCTCTGCCTATACTCACTCTCTTCAAATAAGACATATATATACACAATCCTGTTGTTTATACTAGCCTTGATACAGTGACATAGCTACAACATGTTATTGGAGTGTATTACAACTTTAGCTGAATGGCGCGTAAGACAAGGAGATACCCAAAATCTGGAGGGCCTAGACTTGTGAAAATCGAGTGCAAATGTCATACAAGCACTGGAAGAGAGAGAGAGAGAGAGATGTATTTGCACCCATGTTCTGAGGGTCTAGGAATCTCACACTATCTAACTGTTACAGTGCTTCGAAGCAAGTATCGCATTTGTCTACAAGTTTACAACTTTCCCTATACGTATTGTTATATATTCATCAGTGTGCCCGTATATATACAAGCCAGTCTTGACATACAATTTTACTTGCATGGAAACAATGCATAATTGTTGGTTTTTGTTTCTATTTTTAGTTACTTTAATTTTGTGGATTTAAAGTGCTAATTTTGAGTACAGATTTCCTCCCCTTTTCTTTATCAAGTAAGAACTAATAACGAGAATTCAACTCCAAGTACCCAATGACATGCAACAATAACAAAAGACCAATGGCAATGTCATTTTTTATTTACGAAATTGAGATTTGAATTCTCTCGATTTTATGATTATAGAATGAAAATTTTCATTCTATAATTAATGAATTAGATATAATTTTATCACTTGTCTTACTAAAATTACGTCGTTTTGTATTAAAATTTATTTCTTTATATATAACTATAAAATTTTAAGTCAACTCATCTGAACTCTTTATTTTTATATTAGTTAACATGTCAATAACTCAATTAATAAAATAAAGATCTCTATTCCATTATTTGAAATGGTGAGAATTCAAATCCACGAAATTAATACTTTTCATGGAAATAATCTTTGTGATTCAGATCATGAAAACTTTCATTAGATTCACTTGACTTCATTTCACCAAATAAATTATGTGAATTGAAAGGCCATCGCTTAGATTAGGGTTTGCCAATAAGTTTTATTCAATTATGAATTGTGTGATCCCGTGGGGTATGCATTTTGATTTTTAAATGTTTAATTAAAAGGTAATACTATATATAAACTAATTTCTTGGTCCAGTTTTTCACAGCAAAGCATACAAGAGACTTGCATTAATAAAAACATATGAGGCCCGTTCAGTGCATTCTCTTCTTGCGCTTAAAAATGTAAAAAAGTAATTTAGAAAGGCATAATAAAATTTCTTAATATGGATCAGCTTAAAAAAGATATCCCAAGAATTTTTTTTTTTTTATTGTATCACATAGGCCACTCATAAGAATAAGAGGTTCATTAGTCTTGTGTTTATTGAAAGCTTGTGCATTTTTTAGTACCTATTCTTTTTATCTGGACACAACTTTATTTAAATTCTAAATGTATGTATGTTTGCTACTTTCATAACTTCCAGCTTACATTTTGACATTTCCTCCAATTTATAACAGTAATATTTATGTACCATCACCCGATCAATTACTAATATATACTTATATATATATATATATATATATATAATCATGATTTATCTTCCTGTCTCATTCAAATTCCTCACTATCCTTAACTAGCGGTATAAACGTGAGGGAAGTGACTATGACCGAAAGCTTGCAAAATAATTGTTTCACTTTAATTAAAGTTGGACTGAAAATTATTAGTATGAAAATACGACTTCATCTTCGAAAATTAACTATGCTTTACTTTTGATTCACAGAAATAAGATTATGGCGACAATGTCTCAGAATCATGTGGATATATCATGCATGGTTCTGATGATCTTCCCAATAAGTGGGTCGTCGTGCATTTATCCAAAAAGGGGATTAGAAGATGAGGTGGCAATCTAGGGTTGGATGATCAGTTAAAAGCCGTGGGCTAGGGTTTCAAAAGAGGGACATTAAGAACTTAAGCCAGAGTCAGACTCAAGTTTAGAGTTAGGTTAGGGTTAGGCTTGTGTAAGAACAAGGGGGTATAGTACTACGCGAATCCGTCACAACAGCGTTAGAATAAAAGCACAGATAAACAGTTGAGTGACGTCACTGCATGAATGAAGGTGAAGATAGATATATATATAGAGACCTATCTAGGGCATATATATAGATGAAGCTTTTGTGCTAGCTTTACGTCATGTCCATGACCAGAAGTTTTTATGATGGAACGGAAAAAAAATATATTTTGAAAGGAGCAACCAACAGCTTGACCATTGAAGGTTGAAAAAATATTTTTTAAGTGCAATCCCAACTTAATAAATTATAATTGTACTCCTTTGAAGTTTAATTGTGTTAGTTTAATTTACAAGTTCATTAGGCTATAAAAAGCAAGTACCCTCTTTGGTATGTGTTCTAATTGTGTAGGGTGTAAGTGTAACTTTTCTCCTTGGTAATATTAAGCCTTCCAATCCTAAGCGCTGAGTTTGTATTTAAGAAGCCTCATTCCTTCCATTCCCTTTCGACTTTTGGTTTTCCAATTCAAATAATTTGTTTGGTGATAATTACTAATTAAATCCCATGTCCTAATCACTATAGGCATCTAAATGATTCTCTCTCTCTCTGTCTCTCTCTCTCTCCACTTTTGGTATTTCAATAACCAAGACAATTAGATCGCCTGTCCTAATCACTATAGACATCTAAATGATTCTCCCTTTCTGTCTTTAAGATTGGGTTCTCTCTCTAAACACACTTGTTAATCCTGTATCGCCACCCCTCTTTCCACTTTTGGTTGTTAATCCTGTATTAACACCCCTCTTTCCACTTTTGGTCTACCAACAACAGAAAATTAGATCATATATGTAGGGCTAAACTATCTATGGACAATAGGCCATATCCTCTATTTTGATAAAATTTTAAATAACTCCTGTTAATATTGAATATTATTACAATAAGAGAATATATTGCCTCCTCTCCCAAATTTTAAAATTGTCTTTTAGCATTTTAAAATTTAAAAAATTGTTCCTTAACCCAACAAAATTAAGTTTTTTTTACCTTATGCTTTCAAAAATTCAAAAATCTTTGCTTTACCCTTTCAACAATATTCGAAAAATTTTACTTTAAGTTTTTAAAATTTAAAAATTTTTACTTTAATCCTTTGAAAAATTTAAAAATTTTATCTTAATTTTTTACTTATACATAACAAAATTTTTAATTCCGTCCCTCCTTAATCATTAAATGCATTACAGTAACATACCCTCTCTCTCCAATGAGATCATATGTCTTAATCACTTTATGCATTACAAAAACACAGTCGCTCTTTCTCTCTCTGCACGCGTGCCGGGACCCATTGAACTCCATTTTCTTTTGAGGGACTTGTAACACTTCGTTAAGACGATACGAAAGGATGAAACCCTAAGTTGCATGCTCGACAAGTATTGAGATAAGAACTCTTTATCTTAATCCAATATCTGCACCCAATTCATAGAACATTAGAGCAGGCAACCACAGCTATATTTTTCTCTCTTGACTTTTAAATTGTTTGTAGGTCTAGTTGGAAAGCATATTTCTTACACTGTTTGATCATATTTCTTACCTGTTTGATCATTATGGATTGCCCACAACATATTTAGGGCCCATCTAATAAATTTATTGAGTTTAAAACATGAAAAAGGAAAATGCCAAGGACGCAACTGTCCGTAGCACTCTTCAACATGAAAATGATAATCAATAGGATGGTCAAAACCAAATCATAAAGTCCACTTCTAAACTCTGCTATTGGACAGGTAAGGGATCGATATCTGTATTAACCCCAAATTAACTTTGAATTGGTGGATCTTGCCCAGTAGCTGAGCTACAGTATACTCAAAATTTTGTCCGTAATTTTAGATACGTTTCTCAGTTCGCTCCTTAAAAATTTTATAAAATTTTCCCCTTAAATTTTTAAAATTGTACTTTTGCTTATAGTTTTAGATATGTTTCTCAATTTGTCCCCTCTAAAAATCTATAAATGTCCTTTTAAGTAGTTATTTTGTTCTAAAAACCCATTTTATGTTTGATATATATAAACATGTATACATTATACATTATAGTCAAGTGTCCTATTTTTAATTATGAAAAAAAAATTTAGATTGTAATCAATTTTTGCCCCTCTGAATAATTTTTTGGCTCCACCAGGGCCACACCTTTGGAAGTGTCTTTGCACTGCATATGAGAATAACCTACATTTGTTCATCCTCTATCAAGTGCAAGTAAACCCTTGTTACTTATTTTAATGGATGATTCATTTGTTCCCACTGGTCGGCTAATTCTCATGCTACACCCTCTTGTAGTCAACTATCATTCATGCAATGCAGAAGTTTATATAGTCCGAGAAACAATGGCCCTACAAGAACTCGATGGAATAGTAAGTCGAAAGCTTAGACACCCAATAAAAAATAATAAAAAAAATTGGTCACTTAACTTGGGTTGGGTATTAAATCATTTATGTTTCTCAAATGGTCTTTCAGAAGCTTGCAATAAAAAGAAAGATTTGTTTTTCCATAAGCATGCACATAGCTTACAGTCAATGCCAAAAGAGTGGCTGTTGTATTCTGTTTCATGATGAAATGACACTTTGATATTCCCATTGAGATTGATATTGTTCCATAGGGTATAAAGTTGGCCACATATACACATATGCATATGTATATGTATATATATAAGATATATAAGTTGGCCACATATATACATATGCATATGTGTATATATATATATGAGCTGTGACTGATTTATGGTAAGACTTATATGCTTTGTGGGTGGCGTATGACATGAGGTATGAGGGATCCTTCGTGGACCCAAACCTAGAGCAGAAAATTTTTTGGATGGTTACCCTAATTTTGTTCTTTTGGCCGACAACATCTTGCTTTCTTTCTTGTCTATTAACCTACTATGCCAATATGGATGGATATAAACTGTGGAACGGAGTGAAGATGCCCTGTCATTAATCCTCTTCCCCAGCCAAACCCCTCCAAGTAACGAGGGCACAGAATCAGCAGGAAAATGGGACATAAACAACTTTTTTTTTTTACTATATAGAAATCACATCTACAACATTGCGAATATTAATTTTTAGAAATTATTAATCACAACGAGAAGTTGCATCATTCTATATAAAAATTTTATTTGTTATAGCATTAGTCGAGCGAGAATTATCAAGGCAAGGTAATTTGAGTAGCGATGCATATGTGTATGCACATCAATAACTTGTGTCTACAAATCATGACCAGCATTAGGTTTTATGAGATAATATACATATATATATATATATATATAGATATAAACATAGATATGGAAATAAACAAGGGTAAAATTGATTGTATTTTAATTTGGTTGATGGCATAGATCAAAGTCTGTATGATACGAGCTTGATTGAGTACAGCAATTTAACCAGATTCTTGTTAGAAACATGTAGGTTCAGTTTCATGCTTAATATGACCTAACAAGGCCAGATTATGATAGCTAGCCAATGGACTGTGGTAGGAGAAATGTTCTAGAGCTTTGTTTGGTTAGAAAGATAACGATGTTGGAAAGAGACAATATATACTATAAAGTAACGTGAAAGAAACGTGCATTTGGTTAAATAAAAAAAATTTGTTCAAAATATTACAAGAAAATGAGATCTTAAAGAACGTTTTTGTATATATTAATTAACGTTATCTATAAAACATCCGTGGAGTAGATCAAGTCAGAATCTAAATTAGTAGAGACCGACTTTCATGGGAAATATATAAGTTCTTTCTTATGTGTTTGTTTCAAGAAAGAAGAAGTCATGTTTTCTGGAAAATTAATAAGCAATTACAAGGTTCCTATTTTTTCCAAAATTTTTCGCTTTCTTGCTTATTAAACTCAAAGAATTATACTTATTTTCCCTTTCCTTCACTTTTGACTCTCTACCCAACCAAATGTAAACTTTTTTTCTTCTTTTTTTTCTTTATTCTTTTTCTAGAAAAGAAAATAATGTTTGGAAGAGAAGAATATGTCTCTAACATTAATTCATCAGAAATAGTTTGTTGACCAATCTTATTCTTTAGACCCTCCTTCTTTGAAAAATAGTCTTTTCCATTATAATCTTTTAGTGTCACATTTGTTTCACAAGATAAACAAGGGGAATGAGAAATTCCGAGACAATTAATTTCAGGATTACATAATTTTATGATATGTACTGCAATCCAGAATCTCTGGATTGCTTATCCCACTTTGGGATAATTTAATCAAATATATATACAGGATAAAAAGTATTTTTCGAGTTTTTTATCCCAATTTTTTTACGCAACTAAATGCGGGATAAGACTAGACATGAGATTAGTAGTTTAATTTTATCCGCAAAATAAATGCCTCTCCTGAATATTATGTCATTAATTAGATTGACTCAATAGAATGACTATTTAATACATGTGCATCATCTACATTTTTTTCACTTTAATTACATTAGGGTTTGCTTCTCATGGGTCAGAATTTATCAACTGGGCATTCTATTTTTGCTTTCTGTTTTTGTGCATCACTCATAGACTCATAGGAATGGTCTTGTTCCCCAACGCAAATCAGCGTGAATCTCTCACCAATAAATCAAGTTCACATGACCCACGGGGAAAAGGCCTGTGAATTTGCATAGCATGGATAGGCCAACTCTCAACAATTCTGTCCATATGCCAACCAAAATGATAAAAAAAAAAAAGGTACCTGAGAATTAGGGCATAAAATGAGCATGGAGACAAACAATGGGTAATCGCTTGTTTGGTTCAGCTTAGAAGCTGATTTATTTAACTAGTTTCTGACTTTCTTAATATATTTTTTAAGTTTATGTAAAAAAAAAAAAAACGGGTGTTAAAAACATAACCTAAAAGCCCAATGAGCTGAAAGAATAATATTATGGCAACTTACCCAAAGGGTACAAATAGGTCATATGACGATATGAAATTAGAGCATTTCAGTATTTTCATGTAAAGAAACATGCCAAGACCATGTGCCCGACTCTGGCTGCGTCCCTCATTTTGGCAGTCCAGAGTTGCAATTCTTGGGAAAAAGAAGGCAGCACCCAGCCGCAGAAGGGGTAAATTAACAACAAAATGAAAGAGAGGATCAAATCATTTGAGAAAAATGCAGGACATACTGGTAGAAATTACCTATGGTGTTTCTTATAGACAAGTTCGGCATTTTGGTGTCAATAAAACACGGGCCGGTCAAAGTATCACACAGAATTTGACCTGGAAGCTCTTAGAAGTGCATAGGTGGTGCTTCTGACCCCATACTATTGAGTCTTGAAGGGATAGAACAGATTTAACTCAGTAACTAGATGAAAAAGGACTCAAAGAGTGACCGACTTTTGTGCAGCTGGCTTAAACCTTTTGGATAACTACGGAATTAGCAACAGCAGCCTGCTCCATCGCCTGGGTCGGATCAGTGAGTCGTTTGGGAGGGAATCCGACTGTCTGCAGCTGATAATTCCTGTTACCTCCAGGCCTAGATGCATCAATGAAGGCACGGATATCGCCCAATGTATGGTGGTAGTTGAAGCCTGTAATCATCCGGGTCCCATCAGCCAACCTGAGTTGAATCGATGTTGATGGCATATTTTCATCCACAACCAGACCCATTGAAGGGGTTGGAGCAAAATTGAGAGAAGTGTCAACAGTTAGCTCAGGAGCAGCTGGAGTTGTGCTGCCACTCAGAGTTCTTCCCACACCCTGAAATGGGAAATCATGCTTGTCGAGTTCCAGCAGGAAAATTGGAAACAAAAAAAAAAAAAAAAAAGCACATTATTCATAGAGTTTCTACCCTCAAGATGATCAAAGGAATATGCCAAGGGGTGTAGAAGGCCATGTAGGAAGGTGCTAGTATCCATTTACAACCCCTTTCCACAGCAAACAACTATCGGCAAGAAAACCCAGCCCAAGTAGTTTCTTGGCATCCATTGGTTACTTTGCAATCCCACTAATTGGAAAGCATATTATATAACAGTCGTGGCATATGATCTTTTGGAGTGAGAAGCAACGGAACAAGTTTGAAAGTCATATGATGTAGCCCAAATAATTAGATTTGATATGAGGACTCACTGGACAGTTCTCATCCATCCTTACAAGATTAACATGAACGGAATACCTCCTATCTACAGGCTCAAGCTCTTTTGGACATACTGACATTCTAATACTTTGCATTTAATGTACCAAAATCATTAACCAAAAAACACCATCAATAATAACATCCAAATAGTCAATCAACCATGAGGAAATTAACACATAAAATGATCATAGAGATAGTCTGATAGACAATCCATCCACAAGTGTGTCAGATTCAAACCAAAGCTACAATTACAGGACTAGGTAAATTCAGTGGTTCAACATGCTTATTAAGACTGTCCACACCATGTATATCACATTAAGAAGTAGGGATAAAAGAATTAAGAAAGAAATATGATAGATAGAAAAAAGCATAGTGCAACATTTCATCTGAAAGTGTAATTTGCTCTTTCCTCCAGGAAGGTGCATTTTCAGGATCATTCAACCTCCTCAAAGGGCCATCATTTACAGTAAAACTGTTTCTCCAAAAAACAATATTGTGAACAACAGCCTCAGGCTGCTGAGGAGCAGATGGCACTGTTTCCCCTGAATGTAATCTTCCTGGTCCTGTAAAGCTTCTTGAGCTGGAAGATGGACAAAGCTACTCAAGGGGCCCTTATACAGCGCCAACTGCCTAGCCTGATTGAAAATTGCATCCACGTCATTACCCTTTGACGGATCTTGGACAAGCATACCACTGCAAATATTGTGGAAACTATATCAGCCAACCATAATGTTTACAGTAGATAACGTGAATTTCCCCGAAATGTTATGTTCTTCACAGATACTATATAAAACTATCAAAATATATTGTGAAAATGATTAAGGATGAATAGAACATATGAATTTAAACCATAAACTATATATAATCTCATAAGCCTGATGCATACTCAAGTCGAGGCTCTATGGAAATAAGCAAACAAACAGGTCACAATCCAGAAAAGAATGACTAGAAATGTTATTTCGGAAAGCTTACAACACACTTCTAAATCAATTATTTGAATTTTTAAAGCTGTAAACAAGCAGGCCGAAAACGAAGGACATAATATGATGACAAACTACATGAATTTAGCTAACTTCAGGCGACAGCACAATTTCAGGCAAATAAATGTGTCCTTAAGATAGTGGAAAAGAATCTGATCTTTAAAATTTGCTACCTTCTGGTTGTATTTTTGTTTATGGTCATGATTTCAAACTTTTAGGGTCATTAATCTGCAGGACAAAAGGAACTCATTCGGGAGACAGACCCTCCCCGTTGTGTAGAACTACACCTGTTATCAAGTGACCAAAGGAAACAGAAATCTAACACAATAGCTGCAGCAGGAAGAGAGTACCATGCCAATAGTTGACAATTACTCAGTTCACTCGTATAAGACTTCAAGAGAGGTCCCTTTCCGGGAGATCCAAGTATATCATACCACTGAATGCACTATCGTACTCTTTTAGTTGAACTATGCATAATTCAACACTAGACCTTATTTCTGCATCTATTGGTCACCTCACTCAACGTGCTGGCAGTGAATTCCCGCAGAAGCTATACCACTATGGACAAACAAGTCCACATTTAATTTTTACTTGCAATTACAGTGCAGACGGAGTTGTAAACTCATCAATTATGCTGCTGTTCTTGGAACCCAAGGTCAAATGATACCTCTTCCAACTCCTTTCAGCAGGCCTAGCATATCAGTTAGCCAAATCGAGAACAATAAAGTAGATTAAAGAAGGAAATGGTCCTCCAAGAAGCAAATACATTACCTAATAGATGCGTAACAAGGACCTGAAGACAGTCTTATCTACAAGACAGGCCATAGAACCCAAAACAATTATTGCAAGCATTCATTTTATGTTCCTCAATTCCTACAAAAGAATACCTAAATACGGGGAATTCTGTTACATGCGTTTTGCCTTTATGAGCTTGCACGCGTCCATGGCCTTTTTCTGGCTATTTTGGCTAATTAGAATAGAGGGCCCAATTCGAGGAGAGCCTGACCTCCATGAACGTATTGAAAATTGTAGGGAAAAACACAAACAACTTCCTCATTTAGAATAACTTATACATAGGCAACCATCCATCTAGAGCACTTCCTAAACCACTGCTACCCACATTCTATTAGAGTTTGCTGAAAAAAAGAGAAGAGAAACTGACTTCTACCTAGCTCCAAACAATCCAACAACTGACACACTTAACAGTTAACACACCCAATTAGCTACAAAATCTTTATATATCCAACACCGCAAGCTTAAATTGATTGCAGCAGTTTCCATAACAGATCGAATGTGAAGCTTCAACACTGCCGCAAATTTCGATTTACCATTGCACACAGAGAAACAAAGTACTGCCCAAAGATCACACTTTCTCAATACAAGAAAAAGAATTACTCATTTGCATCTATTGAAATCATCTGGCCACAAAAACAAATTCAATTGTCAACCCCAACCGCAACCTGTTACACAACAATCCACATATTCATTTTTTTTTCTTGGGATTTCTCAGCAACCAAGCAAGCGACAATTAATCAAAAGATAAATACCAATTATACTGTAAAATTTTCTACTCCAGTTCTCGATGACAACGAAGCAATATGTTCAGGAAAGGTCATGAACTAGGGCCCTGGGAGAAGGACCTCTTCTCGCCACCAGTGTAGTACTCGTGAGGGCCATGGGAGTCATTGTCGGAGTTGGGACCGGAGGCGCGGTTCAAATCGGAGAGGGTTCGGATACCGCCGGTCCGACTGGAGTAGGGTTTTGCAGGTTTCTTGTCACAGAGGCCATCTTCGCCTGTAATTGATTAGAGAGAAAAAGTACTGAGTCAGTTGGTCTAAATGAATATGTAAAATTCGAGAACCTGAATATTTTGTTTATTAGATATTTTTATTTCTATTTTATATTATGGCCGTTTGGTAGGAACCTTTAAATTTGTTATAAAAGTAAAGAATATAAGTCAGAGAAAATAAAATCAATACAAAGTAGATATCATAAATAATTCTTCAGGAACTATCAAATATTTATCATATTTATTCTTCTGGAATATTTAGGGTTGATCTTCTGGACCACCTAAAACTTTATTACCAATACAAAATAATAATACAACATGATATTTATAACTTACCTAAACAGCTCTTTCTTCTCTTTCCTCTCTCTGATTTCTCTCTTTCTTTTCTTTTTCTCTGAATTGTGCCTAGAATTATCTCTAGGCACATCTATTTATACTAGATAAATGGAGAGAGAGAGAGAGAGAGAGAGAGAGAGACAAAGGGGGGGTTGCGGAGTTAAGTCGGCTAAGAGGGTGAGGTCAGCCAATACATTACACTCCCCCTTGGATGACCTTTTGGGTATGTTAAAACTGCCTCATTAAAACCTTGTTAGGAAAAACCCAGTAGGAAAAAAAAAACGTAGTAAAGGAAAAATAGTACAATACTTAACTCCTCCTGAAGAATAAGAACATTATTTGTTTCATGAAAAATTTCTGAGACGGCGCATACCAATACCATGCACAAGCTTTTCAAATGTTGCAGTTGGTAGTACCTTAGTAAATAAGCCAGCCAAATTATTACTAGACCGTATTTGCTGAACATCAAGATCACTACTTTTCTGGAGCTCATGTGTATGGAAGAATTTTAGAGAAATATGCTTCGTTCTGTCACCTTTAATGTAGCCTCCCTTAATCTGTGCAATACAAGCTGCATTATTCTCGTATAATATCATCGATGTATCTTTGATTGTAGATAATCCGCAACTTTCTTGAATATGTTGAATCATGGATCTTAGCCAGATGTACTCTCAGCTTGCTTCATGAATTGCAATTATCTCAGAATGATTTAAAGAAGTTGCAGTTAATGTCTGCTTCACTGATCGCCAGGATATAGCAGTGTTACCATAAGTAAACACATACCCAATTTGAGACCTAGCTTTATGAGGATCAGAAAGGTAGCCAGCGTCTGCATAGCCAATCAATTCAGGTTATGACTCCTTGGAATAAAATAATCCCATATCAGTTGTCCCTCGTAAGTAACGCAGTATATGTTTCACTCCTTTCCAATGTCTTTGTGTTGATGCAGAACTGTATCATGCCAATAAATTGACAGAGAATGCTATATTAGGTCTTGTATAATTGGCAAAATACATAAAGGCACCGATTGCACTAAGATATGGTACTTTAGGACCAAGAAATTCTTCACCGTCATCTTGAGGACGGAAAATATCTTTATGTACATCTAGTGAACGGACAACCATTGGAGAACTTAATGGATGAGCTTTGTCCATGTAAAACTGCTTTAAAACCTTTTCAGCATATACTGATTGATGGACAAGAATTCCACTGGATAAGTGCTCAATCTGTAATCCAAGGCAATACTTGGTTTTTCCAAGATCTTTCATTTCAAACTCCTTCTTTAAATAATGAGCAGATGTTGTTAGTTCTTCAGAAGTTCCAATAAGATTCAGATCATCAACATAGACTGCAATAATAGCAAATCCAGATTCTGATTTCTTAATAAAAATGCATGGACAAATTGTATTATTCACATATCCATTTTTCAATAGATATTCACTAAGACGATTGTACCACATGCGTCCAGATTGTTTTAACCCATACAGCGATCGTTGAAGCTTGATAGAATATAAGCTTCTAGATGAAATATGTGCATCAGGCATTTTAAATCCTTCAGGAATTTTCATATATATATATATCATTATCTAATTCACCATACAAGTAGGCTGTCACGACGTCCATCAGACGCATATCCAGTCCTTCTGAGACTGATAAACTAATTAAGAATCTGAACGTAATGGCATTCATTACAGGAGAGTATGTCTCATCATAATCAATACCAAGTCTCTGCGAGAAACCTTGTGCTACAAGTCGGGTTTTATATCGTACTACTTCATTTTTCTCATTTCGTTTTCGTACGAATACCCATTTATATCCAACAGGTTTCACATCTTCAGGTGTGTGGACTACAGGTCCAAATACTTTATGTTGTGCTAATGAGTGTAATTCTACCTCAATAGCTTCTTTCTATTTTGGCCAATCAATTCTACGTCAACATTCGTCGACTGTCTGTGGTTCAGTCTCTTCATTACTTCTGGTAATACCAAGAGCTACTTTAAATGAAAATATGTTGTCGACAACTATCTTATTTCTCTTCCAGCTTTCTCCTGTGTTCATATAACTTATTGAGATCTCATTATTTTCAGGTACCATATCTCTTCAGGAGATTTCTCTTCTGGGAATTCTTCTTCAGGATTCTCTTCTTCAGGAAGTTTAGATATTGTGTTCTCTTCAGGAGCACCAACTCGCTTATGCATTTTTTCTTGTGTCTTTCTTTTTCTAGGAACCGTGTCTTTTGCACCGACAGGCCTTCCAAGCTTCAAGCGTGTTTTAGATTCATTTGCTGTTGTACTAATAGATTGTTCTACAGGGACATCAATACATGCTGGAGTATTAGCAGCTGGTATATGTGATTTTGTCACATTCTTTGTGTCGGTGAAGGCATCAAGCATTTGATTTGCAATTGTCTGTAAATGAATAATTTTGTGAATTTCTGATTCACATTGACTCGTTTGAGGATCAAGATGAGACATTGTTGCAATATTCCAACTGATCTTTCGTTGCTTTTCTAATTGTGTCCTTTCTCCCCCTAATGGTGGGAAAACTGACTCATCAAAATAACAATCCGCGAAACGTGTCTTGAAGACATCACCTGTTAAGGGTTCCAAATATCTAATAATAGATGGAGAATCAAAACCAACATAAATTTTAATTCTACGTTGGGGACCCATTTTAGTACACTGTGGGGGTGAGATAGGTACATATACAGCACAACCAAAAACTCGTAAGTGAGAAATATTTGGTCGCTGACCAATAACAAGTTGTAATGGTGAGTACTGGTGATAAGCAGTTGGTCGGACTCTAACCAAAGATACAGCATGCAATATGGCATGTCCCCAAGCAGAAACAGGTAATTTTATTTTCATAAGTAAAGGTTGAGCAATCAACTGAAGGCGTTTTATAAAAGTTTCAGCAAGACCATTTTGTGTATGTGTGTGGGCAATTAGGTGTTCAACATCAATCCCTATTGACATACAATAATCATCAAAGGCTTGAGATGTAAATTCTCCAGCATTATCTAGTCGTATCGACTTGATTGGGTAATCTGAAAACTGTGCCCGTAAGCGAATAATTTGAGTAAGCAGTCTAGCAAAAGCAATATTACGGGTAAAAAGTAAACAAACATGTGACCACCGTGTAGATGCATCTATTAAAACCATAAAATAACGAAATCGTCCACATGGAGGATGTATTGGCCCACAGATATCCCTGTGAATTCTTTGTAAAAATGATGGGGACTCAAGAATTACCTCAGAAGGAGATGGTCTGACAATTAATTTCCCTTGTGAACAGGCAGCACATGTATAATCATGTGATAACAGAATCTTCAGTTTCTTTAACAGATGTCCATGTGAATTGTCAATAATTCGACGCATCATTGTTGACCCTGGATGACCCAAACGATCATGCCATAGTATAAAATTCTTTGGGTCAAGGCACTTCTGGTGCATCACTACAGGTGATTCTTCTGTTTTTATAGAAGTATAATATAATCCAGAAGACAATGCAACAAGTTTTTTTGATATATATTTCTTTCCTGAAATATAAGCAATAATGTAGAGCTGTTCTACATTATCTACATTCGTTGTCTCAATATGATACCCATTACGACGTATATCTTTAAAACTAATCAGATTTCTTGTAGATTTCGTAGAATATAATGCATCATTAATGCATAGTTTTGTCCCTCTTGGCAATATTATATTGGCCCTTTTGGAGCTTTCAATTAATTTTGTTGTGCCAGAGATTGTCTTGACATTAGTTTCAAGTAATGTCAAGTGTGAGAAATATTTTTTCTCGCAAAGAATTGTATGTGTTGTTCCACTATCTACCAGACGTATGGCTTCACCATTCATTTTAGATATACTCAACGTGTTGGTATGATCCATGTATCTATATAACATATTAAAAGTGCTTAATTAAAACATAATCATTTATTGTAAAGACAAACGGATGAAGGAAACATTACACAAGCTGATAAAAAATAACATAGACTAGAACAAATAGACAATAAAATTAAGTAGTGTGGACATCTCCATCATCAATTAAGTGGTTTATTCTTCCACTTGCATCTTCAAAAAAATCTAAAACATCAAGATGAGAAATATCAACTTGGCCATCAAAATTTGTAAAATGCATTTCTGCATTTTGTTCTTTATCTTTAATTGAGGCTTGGTAAAGCTCTCTCAAATGTTTGGGCGTATGACAGGTACGTGACCAATGACCTCTCATCCCACACTTATAACAAATATCTTTAGATTTCTTAAGAGGAGGTTGATTCTATAACCCTTTCCCCTTTTCAAATTTATTCCACTGCTGGTGGTATGGTGTGGTATTTTTAAATCTCATATGATAACCTCCACGATAATGTCCACGATTGTGATCATTATGCCTGCCATTATCTTGACCACGTCCACGACCACGTCTGCTAAATGAGTTTGCATTCACTTCAGGGAATGAAGTTGAACCAGTAAGTCGGGACTGATGATTTTTCAGTAACAACTCATTATTTTGCTTAGCCACAAGAAGACAGGATATTAATTCAGAATATTTTTTAAATCTACGCTCTCGATATTGCTGCTGCAAGAGCACATTCGAGGCATGGAATGTAGAGAATGTTTTTTCTAATATGTCTTTATCAGTAATATTGTTTCCACATAATTTTAATCGTGAGTTGATTTTAAATAATGCAGAGTTGTACTCACTGACAGTTTTATAATCTTTCAACCTCAGGTGCATCCACTAAGATCTGGCTCTTGGGAGGATTACGGTCTTCTGGTGCTCATATCTCTCCTTTAAATTTTACCATAAGAGCAATGGATCTTTTATCGTGAGGTATTCCGATTTCAGTTCCTCATGAAGATAATGGCGAAGGAAAATCATAACTTTTGCGCGATCCTGCTGGGATGCGTCATTTTCCTCCACTATTGTTTGTTCAAGTACTTTTGCAGCAAGATGGATATCGGCATCAAGGATCCACGATAAATAATTATTGCCAGAAATATCAAGGGCGTCAAATTCTAATTTGGCAAGATTTGACATTTTACAATGCTATACCATACAAAACAATAAACTTAAATCAGGTATGGTGATAATATGATGTATAAATAATTAAACGAAAATCAATGCATTATTTATTGCATTTTATATTATATTTTACTATTTAAATACTATTCATCACTATTTATAAATAGTAACATGCATCAATTATATATATATATATATAATATTACCATTTCTGTCTTTATTCTAACTTTCAATCCATACATCAAAATATAATCAAGTCACATGTCTATGAAAAGGTATTGAAATATGGATTCCAGATCTCTAACTATCATAGGCAAATAATGCAAGATCTAAAAGAAATAAAGAAACAAAGTTTTAAAATAAATACTATTCATCACAATAGTGAATTACTGTTCATACTATTCACGCGAATTGAGTGCACAGTAAATAATTCAAAATGAAGATAAATTACACAAAAAATTAGTATCATGATGTAAAGAAAACCACAAAATACTTAGAGTCTCGTGCTGATAACGTGTTACAAAAGTAAAGAATATAAGTCAGAGAAAATAAAATCAACACAAAGTAGATATCGTGAATAATTCTTCAGGAACTATCAAATATTTATCATATTTATTATTCTGGAATATTTAGGGTTGATCTTCTGGACCACCCAAAATTTTATTGCTAATATAAAATAATAATACAATATGATATTTACAACTTACCTAGACTGCTCTTTCTTCTCTTTCCTCTCTCTGTTCTTCCTCTCTCTAATTTCTCTCTTTCTTTTCTTTCTCTCTAAATTGTGCCTAGAATTATCTCTAGAAACATCTATTTATACTGGATAAATGGAGAGAGAGAGAGAGAGAGAAAGAGAGAGAGAGAGAGAGACAAAGGGGGGCTGCGGAGTTAAGTCGGCTAAGAGAGTGAGGTCAGCCAATACATCACAAGATTCACTTCTTCTTTTTTTATAATAAATAAAAAAGTCATTTTTTTCTTACTTTTTATCTTTAGCTTACGAAAGCAAACAAAAATTTAGTTTTTTAAACTTATAAGCCAGGTGAAAAAAAAAAATCTTGAAATTAACTCTACCAGATGAAAAATAGTCCAGTGACTAGGTAGTACTGAGTATTTAATAGTAATTCCTATCAAATGTTAATACGTGGTGTGTCAATACATCAGCAACTTGAGTTTGTGTAGTAGTGAAGAGATCTTAAGAAAACATCCTATTAAGGGTGTACATGGTTGGATTGGGTTGGATCTGGACTAGATACAGAATTGACTCGATCTTGATCGATTTTAAAATTTTGATCTTAGAACTTAACCGATCTTTTTAGGGAATCGAACCGAACCAACCTAAGTCAATTCGAGTTGGTTAGGTTCGGTTCCATATCTCAAGTTAGTTCAAGTTGAGTCCAGTTTTAATGTTCAAAACATGCCTCTTTTTATTAAAAAATTTAAAAATGAGATTAATCTTGTATCCTAATTTTTTTTAAAAAATAATAAAACGAAATATAAACATTAATTAATAATAATTAAGTTTAAATAACCATAATTTAAAGACATATATAGAATATATGTAAATTTTTTTTAATAAATATAATATCAGGTCTCAGTTAGGCTTTGATTTTGTTCTCGAGTCAGTTTTGGTCCAGAAAGTGTCAACCCAAGAGCCGAACCAACATGATTGGATTGGTATTTTGTAAACTTAGAACTGAATCAAACATTTGATAGACCCGAACCAAACTGACTCAGATGGGCTAGGTTGGTTCGATTCTTTTGTGCACCCCTACATCCTATCATATTTTTCCACGTGATATATTTCCTTAAAAATCTCGACATTACTCTACAAACTCAGGTTGCTGATTTATTCACACACCACGTGTCACCATTTAATAGGAATAATTACCGAGTGCTCAGTATTACCTAATCACTACATTTTTTTTTCCCAACCAAATGGACCCATATCCAAAGTTATACATATATCTGATGTATTTTAATATTTTGTTGAACAAGTAATTTTAAAATTTTTGAGTTTCGTAATTTTACGAATTATTATCAATATTTTTGAAGAAATTAAGAGGACCCTCTTGCATGTTAGAGGAGTAACTTCAACGGATGCACCAGGATCATTCAATAATTTTTCATATTTTTTATATTTGAATTAGTAAATTTTACCTTAAGTTTTGAAATACCGTTTACTCTTGCTGTTACCAATCTATCCTGATATTCTCAAAACTTTGAACTATGTCTAATATCATGTAATTGGTATGAGTGGCTACTAAGTAATTCATCATTGTTGAATTTTCATATTATTCTCTCTCTGCCACCATCATCATAGTAAATTATTGAAATTTTATACTAGATGAAAAAAATTGAATCACATTTGATTCTTAGAAAAAGCGATGAAGACAGTAAGCTAGGTAAGTGATGGTTTAAAAAATTGAGGCATGACTTAAATTAGAAAGTGATGCTACACTCTTAATAATTGTATGGTTAATGAGAGAGGAATTTTAAAAAGAAAAAAAATCACTAAATACAAGCCGGTATAACTTTTCAAGTTTTATTTGACTATAAAAAAGAGTTTACTTTTTATGAAAGTGACTTAGTAATTAAAATCCATTACATCGCAATTTTTATTCGTAGATTGATTGCCTTAGAAAACACGAAAGATTATTGATTTTTTTCACTGACTTTTTAAATTAATATGTTATTTTTATTAGGCTTTTAACATAAAACTGAAATTTTTTTACCTATTCCTGGACAGATTTTATAACTTTATTTTTTTTTTAAAACACAACTAAAAATAAATAAAAATAATAGGGCAAACAATAATTTTTTTGTCAATGAGAGAAAAATATCATATCAGATAAAAAATACTATAAGTGTTAAATTTGTTTCTTTTGTTAATAGAGACAATATGAACTTAAATTTTAACAATTTAGGTGTAAATATGTAACGACTTTTTAATTTAACAGGTAAAGTAAAATTAAATCATAATTAAGTGAGTCAAAGTACAATTAATTTTTAATTTTTTTAAGTTATTTTAAAATGTTAGACCACTTTGCTATTTTTTTTTTATAAATAAAAGTGTTTAAATAGAATAAATTAAAATTAAAAAATAATATTAAAATTTTAAGCAAAAAGTTAAATTTACAAAATAATAGTTTTTTCAAAATAATAATAATAAATCGTTCAGAGGGCAAAGTTGAAAATGATAAAGTAGCTTTGTCCATTAACAAAGAAGTGCTCTTTCTTTACCCCTTCAGATAAAGAAGAGCACCCAACGACAATTCCACCACATGGCAGACCCGATCGGTCGAATCCAACCGAACCATTGCCCGCGGATCGACGAGAAGCGTCTAAAACACGCCTTCAACGCCGGCTTTGTATCCGGCGCACACCCTACCGATACTCCCGACACCGTCGACGCCGACGACGGAGACTCCGCGACTCGGCGGAGTTCTGACTCCGAGAATTCCGACTCTGACGGTGAGTCGGAAGGATTGGCCGATCTTGCGACGAGTTTCCGAGTCTTCTCCGAGTCTATGCTGAGAATGGAGCTGGCTGAGCTGGAGATGGTCAAGGCGAGGGAAGCGTCGCGGTTGGCAGCGGAGAAGCGCCGGGCAGAGTTGGAAGCCGATTTGACTCAGATGTTGTTGCAGACTCAGTTGCAGATCGCGTCATATATTTCGCGAGCAAGTCAGAGTCGAAAGAGAAAGCGCTCCAACGAAGATGATGATTCCTCAACCTCCGAGAGGTAAACTTGGGTGAATCTCTCTCTCTATACGCAAATACGTACGTGTACGTGTACGTGTGTACGCACGTGTGTGTTAATAAATCTGGCTACCACCAACTTCCGAGGATTACTGTAGTTTAACTAACGAGTGGGTCAAGTTCTAACCATAGTTAGAAGGGTAATGTTATACCAATAAAAAAAACAAATTCATACAAAATTTTTATATAAAATAATGTGCCTTAACAAGAGTTTTCACTGTCACATTATTTTATATAAAAAATTTTTTTTATAAGAATAACAGTTTCTAGTTAAGAACTCCCTCAGTTCTAGAATATAGGCAAAAGTCTTAATAAAATTTTAAGAAAAACTTTTAAGCTATGTTTGAATTAAAAATTTGGTGATGAAATAAAAAAGAAAAAAAATGTTAGAGAAAAGTGAATAAATATCCCTTTTCATTTTGTTCACTTTTTTTAATCTTTTTTTTTTTTCTTTTTTTTTTTTAATAAATTCGAATTCCTAACAAATTATTAAAAAACAATTTCAAGACATTTTTGAACTCTAATACAATTTAAAAAAACTTGCTAAAAATATTTTATAAAATATTGTATAAACTAACTAGAAACTCGTTTTTCATAATTTTTTAATATTTTTACTCTCAAATTCTATTATTTAACAATAATATATAATATTTTAATAAAAATCTATTAGATATTGTGTAATATTAAAATTTTATTTATCATAATAGTATTCTAAATACTTGTCTTTTTTTAGTTTTTAATATATTTTTTTATAAATATTTTATTTTATATTATCTAGTAATTTTCGTTGCTAGTCAATTTTTTAAACTACTTTTCACGCTTCTGTTTCTTATAATGTTTCCGATTCTATTTCTTGTTTAGACAACTATGGTTTTAACTCAGCGAATTCACCACTTTTCTCAATGCAGAGCTATGTTGCTGAGTTTGCTCCAGTGCAATCTGATCTGATGGGCACTACTCTCAAGAGGTTTGAGATGATTTCTAGAGTTTTTTTCCTCCCTCTTAAGAGTGTAAATCTACTCAATAATATGTAGCTATGAAAATTCCAGGTAATCTGAGAATAAATTCGATGACCTGGCCACCGGTTAGTTTCAGACGTCGTGCTTTTAGGAATTAATTTGATACATGCACACAGGAGGAAGATCAATATATATTAGCACTAAATATGACATGTTTACTAAATGAGAAATGTTTTTGTTGGATCAACATATGCAAAATAGTCTTTTGGCGAAGCTAAATTAAGTTTATTGATTCAATGAAGTTTTGTTTACTTTAATGAAGAACTAAATAGAGGGAAAATGTTGAATTTCCAATTTTTCTTGGTAGACAAACAATGGGACTTGTTTACCTGTGCATATTTTTCACTTCATTCTGTCAGAAAGGTAGTTTTAAAACTTAATGAACCCATGAAAAACGTTATTACTAATAGCGTTTTAAATAATAACATTTTAAATAAAGCACTATTAATAGCAGCACTTTCTCTATAAAAAAAATTACAGAAAATTTTGAAATAAATTGAAAATTACTCTTGTGGCAGCATTAACTTTAAGACAGGTAAACAACCCCACAACCAATGGACTAATATAGAAATAAATGGTTCTATCTTTGTCCTTTATAGCATTTTGGAGCACATATGCATTCTCCACGGGGAATCAATACAGGAATATGATGGAAAAACTGGGTCATTTCACCTTGTTAAACATCACAGGATTCAGGAAGAGTAGATACCATGTCCCAATTTTGGTTCTCAGAACTGTGAGCCATCCCAAAAAGACATACCATTTCAGCTTGATAAGGGCATTCAAAATGTCATGGCACAACACTCCTGATCATCTTTGTGTAAATGCCGATGTTAAAACCCGAGCAACCACCAAAACGAATATGATACAGTGCACGCTACATTGAAACCCGATTGACAGTTTCATTAGTCAAAATAATATGAACATAAGCTTATCTAGCAGTGCCAGATTTGTCCTATAAGATCATATCCAGCGAGGTCATTTACTCGTTAGCACGTAAACATGTCTACACATCTTCTGGATACCTGTTCCATAACATCTCCATTGGTATCCATTCTACTTGAAGTGAATTGATCTAATTGATGCATTGATCACCATCTCTTTGACCTTTCTAGAAATTCCAAAAGTGTCTGTTAGGATATGAGTCTGGCAAGGAAAAAAAAAAAAATAAGGCAAGGCGAACAGAAGTCGGGCAGAAAAAGACGCCGAGTGTTTCTATTTTGGACTATGTTTTGATCATATGGGAAACAATTGAAGAACACCTTATACCAAATCTAACTGGGGTTTCTTCACCAAAGGGTTTCGGTCTCTTTGCTCTGCAAGGCCAAGGAGAGCTCTCCGCCGGTCCATAGCACTATCAACGTATTCTTGGAGAGGTGGAAGTGACCCATTTTCTGCATCTTTATGTGCTTGCCCTCGAATGACCTATCAGTCATTGTGATTCGTTAGTTAACACCACCATAAGTTGCCAGTATACCAAGATGTCGGTTACTGTTACCTTGGATGCCCAGCGTCGCTCTGCTTGCTGACTCACATCCCTGATATCCCGTCCAGACATCCTGAATTCAGCATGTGCGAATATTAAAGACAGAAACCACAATAACAAATCCAAACCTTACCTTTCTGACACCATTTAACAAGGATAGAAATGGATTTAAATGGAATGAAAACAAATAATTTTTCCATAATAAATATAGTAGCGTGTGGTCGATGGTATTAGCATTCAACCAAACCAAAAACACTATCATTGTGCTCATTGGTGCATAAACCCCAAGAACCCACCCTCCCCCCCCAAAAAGCAGGAGACAGAGATCAACGTGCACAAGACGGGAAAAAAAGGTGAGGGGGATTAATGACCCAACCCATGGCAAAACTGAGGAAGATTAGTGGAAGATGTCAAACTTACCCTTCAGTAACTTTCGCAAATGCAGCTAATTCAGGTTTTTCCAAGTGCTTTGCATACTGAGCTGCTATTTCCTCCCGGGTTGGCTGATCAGGTAGGCCAAAAGTAATCATAGAATCAAACCGACTGAAAGAAAATGTATGATACAAAGGTTAGAAAACCTCGAATCAGTTTTGCTTATTGTATATGGAAATGAGCACCTGTATACCTAATCAAAGCAGGATCAAGGTCTTGCTTTCTATTGGTTGCAGCAATGACCACTGCTTTTTTATCCTGCTCAAAACCATCAATCTGCACCAGAAGAGTAATTATTACCAAGGCCACAGCTAAAATTGCCAAACAAAGTTACAGCCGATTCAGGCTACTGCATGCCAACAGAGTGTGACAAATCTATCTTTTTTCCTTTTATTTTTTATTTATCTAAAGTATCCAGAGAACTTGGAAAACAAATGAAATTGAGCACATCCCATGCATGAAGCAAATAATAGGCATAAGTGATAAGCCACTATGAATTAAAGGTTCTCTGCATAGTGTGAAGTGGGAGAATAATATTTAAACATAATAGTGCAAACTTTAATGAGAAGAATGCGATCCCTCATGCACTAGCAAAAAAACAGCCATTCTGAAACACTGCAGTAATAGGAACATAGTGCGCTAATTTCCTTTCTAGGAGTTCCAACTCAATGATTTGTTGTTATTCAGCAGATATGCGAACATTTTCCATTAAGTGAAAAGCCATGAGGCTGTTATACCTGTCGCAACAACACAGATAAAATTCTACGAGTAGCTTCATGCATTTCACTATCACGAGCAACAGCAAGAGAATCAACCTGTAAATCAGAATAGGGAAAAAATTGGACCAATGTACATTTGCAAGATACTTAAACCAGTATAGAATGGCATAAGAAGCAGAAAAATGAACAAGGCAATTATATTTTCACATATCCAGAAATGGCACAAATGTGCAGGAGTTGTTTGCATTCATTACCTCATCTAGAAAAATAATAGCACCATTAGGGATCTCATTGGCTAGGGTAAAAACTTTCCCTAACAAGCGTTCACTTTCACCATAATACTTGGACATGACAACCTCCAAGGGCACATATAGCAACGGAACACCCTGGCGTGGCAGATCAGATGCATGTTAATATAACAAAGATGCAATCAATGATTTAAGTACACCTTCATGCTAGTGCAAGGCATATAATTTTGTAGGGAACCATAATTATACATGCCATTCAGTTCATTCATGTCCAGGCAAAAATTTCATGACAAGCAAAAGCTTCAGGGTATGTGAATCTTTTTTATCTATGTCAAAAGGAAAAGCAAAAATTATCTAGAAAGCAGTGTTAGCCGCATTAGATAACCAACATAAAAAAGACTTAAGCTGTTAGGAATGGGTCAAGATATGTATATCAAGTTCTCTGACAGTACCTTCTAGAACAAAAGCTTTTAGACCTACAATGGCCCCGAAAGCTCAAGCTGTGAAGACATCGGCCATACATTGTACATCAAGCTTAGATTCTTGGAGTTCTTGGTTTCAAGTCTCTCCTTGTTCACTTATTCCCCTTTTATATTCATTCACGTGCGCTCTATTATGTTTGCGTTTGCATCGCACTCTGTCTCCACTAGAAGAGATCATGCATGTGGAAAGGTGTGAGAGCCGACATGCATTCTTTGGCTCAATCTCTAACACTTAAGAGTCTAAGCTTTTAGCGGTAGCGATTGTCTAATAAGCCATTTAGTGAAGTGTGAGGCCCGTGAAGACAAAAAATCACAAAGTTGCTCCCTCTATAGAGTTCTGTATAAGTCTGGGCACATATCATTGCAATGCCTCAAATGGATAGAAATTTTGAATGAAGTGATCAAAAAAGATAATGATCAACCAACCAGATCTAAACTCGGTCCAAGAAAAAACATTGCTTGGGTACTTGTCCCAAAAAGAAAAGAGTAAATATTGCCAATAAGCGACTAGCTCTGGAATTCCTTATACTCCTTTCTACCAGCAGGTTTAACGAAGTAAATCATTAGTTATTTCCAGATAAATGCTTAACCCTATACATGATGTTTAAACAATTAACAAGGCAAACATGCCATGAGAGCATTCATGGTCTCTATTGGCCACAAGGATCACAGGCAACAATTCACCTGTTGGGTGAAAGGGCCTCTTTGGCTAATGTTGCAATGCAAATAAACAAACATGCAATGAGGGACTGAGAGGAGAAAGCGAGTGTGATATGTTCCCTAACATATGACCATTCCATGTATTAAAGTTTTTCTTTCCATCTTATATGACTTCTACGATATCTTAAACCATTTTTGATGCTTCAATCTAGTTGTTAAAACTTCTTAAGTATGAAACTAAGATCCCCTAAACATAAATTTACAGTTCAAAATGTGGACCAACCGAAATTTAGAAAATGGATATTGGGAAACCTATAAAATAAAAGGATCAGCCAATATTATGTAGAAAATGATATTATTCACATAGAGCACATGGTCCACTCCACAGTTCATACCCATAGCAGAATATGTAATGGAGGCACTATATAGGTGGCAACACATCTAAGGAATGGCTACAAAAATCAGCATATCATAAAAACTTCCATAACAAGGGAAATAAAAAACTAAGGGAATTGTAATTAATGTGCCAACTGGAATACCGCTTGATTAGCTATTACACGAGCACAAGATGTCTTTCCGGTTCCTGAAATAGAAATGCATTATGAGAAAGCAAATCAGCCTATTGGCAAACTTAAATCTATGAGCTGAAATACTAGCTGCACTGGTTCAATTCACATCATTACTGAAGAAAATCAAGACAATGCCAAGTGATGTACATCTTAGTTATTGATTAGGTGTCTCCCAGCCATTTTCTTTAGTAGTTTGAAGATAAAACAACAAAACAACCCACTCTGAGCACAATTATAGAGTAAAAACTTGGAACGGGACCCAATGACTCAAATGTAACAAAAACCTAACTGTTATTGCAACACCACATTAAGTTCTTCAAACAGAAGACAGTGAAATATTATCTCTAACTTTCACACAAATAAATAAAAGATCATGATAAGTTGACAATCAGATGCAACACAGTGTACAGCCACACAAAAGAAAGGAACCTATGAATCATGGACAAGAATCTAGGATATGACACAACAGGATACAGACAACTGATATGACAAATTCTATACATCAAAGACATGGCAGCATACATGTTGAACAGTTTATGCCTATTACATATACAATCTCCAAAGCAATTGTGTTAGAATACTTATGTGAGAAACCATAATTCATTACAAATCTTCCAAACAACCTAAACTTCAAACTTATAACATTTAAAGTTCACATAAGAAAAAATTAGGGTAAAGTTCTATGGATTTAGACCAAAGTTGATGCAATTTGATCTCATTAAATATGAGAGAGAGCAGTGGTCGACCCAAGAATTTTGTCCAGTGGAGGCGGAAAATACTCTTGAACAATTGTTTATAAGTACGATGATAAATTTCAAGAAATGAAAATAATACGATAACATTCAAAATTGTACATATCAATAACAAATGTTTTTTACACAAAACAACGTTCAAACTAATGTGAAAAACTACAATAATCCCCTTCGTTGTTTCATACTCTAAAGCCTTTGCAAAATAACCTCCTTGTCTATGGTGTTAAATGTCTCTTTCAATGTATGTTACTAAGTAATCATTCATTCACCCAACTCTCATCCGAAATCTTGATAATATTCGTAGCAAAAAAAGCTCTCATGTTTATCAGAAACAAATAAACTTCATTCATTAAACTTCTTTTTCCTTTGAATTTGCAGCAAAACTAATGTTTTAAATCAACACTAAGTCAATCCCCAAAAGCTATTTTTATATATACACCCATCTACAATAATTTCATTTGCTCAAAAGACTATAGGGAAACCACTCAACCGAAACAATATAAAAATTATTTATATATAAATTAATAAATGGGACAAAGTGAGAAACAAACTACTCAATCAAAACAATAAAAAAATCATTTATATATAAATGGGACAAAGTGAGACACGCAGAAGAAGAGTAAAAAAAAAAAAAAATCTGGTTGAGTCATGGAGCCATGGAGGTCTCAGGTTTGCCATTTTTGCTCTTGACAGTCGTTTTTTCATCACAGCTGCTGGGAAAAAAAGTGTAGATGAATCCCTAATTTAATGGGCAAATTGGTTGGGGTTGGGTAAAAAAAAATTTTGAAATGGGTATTGGGTATTTGGTTTGGTTGGGCAAAATTCATTTTTAATTGGGTCGGGTTATAAAAAAAAAAAAAATTTCAAATTCCAGTGGAGGTGGCCAATGCCACTCGGCTATGCGTCGGTCCGCCCCTGAGAGAGAGAGAGAGATTAGCCTTGGAATGATGCCTGAATTACTTCTAGTATCCAACAGCTTTTAATCACAATTCTCCCAACAATTTGGGGCCCAGGACAGATGCCTTGTTCCAATCCGTCACACTATGCAATTACTAACCCAGTATATTTTCTTCAATTATCCACTACACCCAAATTAAACCCAAAGAATGGACAGACTAATCAGATTCGACGATGTTGGGGCTATAAACATTTCAATTGCCCTTCAACAGCACAACAAATAAAAAATGAAATCCATCAATTATTTTTGTTAAGTAAGCCATATATAACATATGTTTAAAAATATGTTTGAATGTCTTGTTCTGGACTGGATTGCAAACCTGGTGGACCTTCAAAAAGCACTGCTCGGGGTCTATTTGTCTCAAACTTACGTCGTGTCCCACGAGCAATGTCGTCATAAACTTCAGGACTATGAAGAGCCAACAGTATTGTGTCTTCTATGTCCCTACACAACAAATGATAGAGAAAAAAAAAGCTTATGTGAGCACTTCCACAAAACTACAAGCATCCGTGCATACACTCTGGACATGCACTTTTAAATGCATGATAAACAGATTTTAGATATTTTATATTGAAGACATGCCACACAAACACAACTAAGTACCAAATAAGTCTAATTGACACAGAGACCCACAAGGTATCATAGCAACAATATAATCACTACCAAGAGCTTGACTAATTTATTTACATATAAGGTACCAATACGCCTTGTCAAATCAAATTAAGGAAAGGCAGTTTGAGAAGAACGGTAAGTACCATAGGGTATTCTATGTATACTGAATTCATTTTTTGATCAAACCTTCAATGTGCAGTTCAGTAAGTGGTCATCCACAAGAATGGCTTAGCAAGAATGATGATGTAAAAATAATAGAAATGTGCCGGAAACATTTTAGTGAGCAAGATTTGCATTTTGTTAACCTGAAATCTCATCATGTAAATGACACATAGCAGAACAACTTATAAACTCACATGAAAAATTATCACAAACCAAGCAAAAACTCAGGTTAAATAAAACTAGTCCCTTATCATGAGGTGGTAAAATCAAAGTTATGCTAAAAGTGGTTAATGAGCGAGGGAATGATGAAGAATCGGATATGTGATGTTTTGGTAAATAAAAGGCCACCAAGAAAGAGGAACAACTGAAATTTTGAAAAAATAAAGGGCATGAATGTAAGACAGGTAAAAGAAGGAACTTACCAAGACAAGAATATGAATGGATGTTTCAAGTCTTCCATGAACCAGAACATTTAGATTGCCTCAAGTTTACAGCGTGAAATTTTTTATCTATTTATTTTTCTATTTACGATGCAAAGCATGATAAACAGAAGACGCAATCTAGGAATTTCACGCAGAGCATATTTGGGTTATATTACTCTTCAAGTCTAGTTTTAGATTTCTGGAGGATAGCTTTCCAAAGATTTTGTTTCATGTATGTTCTCAAATTTTTTTTTTTTTTGGGAGTCTAGGTTGTTTCAGTAATTACTATTTGGGTTCAGATTGGCAGGTCTAGGGGGTCAAACTAATAGGTCATATTTTAGTCTTACTTGCTCTTCTTTAGCGTGATCTATTTTCCCTTCTTTTGGAGAAGTGGATGAATACTTGTTTGAAGCTTATTAGTTGTCACTTGTCATGTGTGATGCATCATTTCTTAGGTATGAGTGCCTAAGAGCCTATATGTTGCCAAGGCTTCTCTCCTATTCTTTTTTCGCTTCCTTCTTAATCACTATTTCTCCCACTTAATGTACTACCTATCTTCTCTCCTCTCTCCTTTCCCACATATACTCACTATCTATCTTATTCCTTCCAGGGTATAGCCCATGTGCTAAAGAGTTTTAATACTGTCCTGCAGTGATCTACCAGATTTTACCGTCAGGTCAGCTTGCAACAAGGCTTGCTTAAAGTGAAGTTCCCCAATCAAGTCACCATGCGCTAGTCACATGACAAATTGAGAAGGATATGGAGAACCCCAACACATAAGGCTTACAACTCAGAAAAATGCTCAAACCTAGAAACAACTGAAGACGGGTACAACTACTTTATTAACCTAGATCCAAGTTTTCAGAATTATAGAAGGCTGGATTACTCATCATATAATCACCTTGTCTTCCATGCAAATTACACAGTGTGAACGTTAAAAACTTGTATAATAAATCCACACCTATCAACAGAAAAGTATAATAAATTCACTTCCCTTGTAAAGGTCCAATATATCTCTAAATTCAAATCTAAAAGCACTTACAAAAGCACTGAAAGGCTTCTAAATATGCTTTACAGCAAATGTACCAGAGATGCGTACACACATCCATATATGAAGTTGGACCTTCCGAACACAAATGCTTAATTTGAGATTTCCTCATCGTTACATTAAATAAGGAAAAGAACCTTATTGTTTGTCAAGAATCTAAAAGTTCATCAAGATTCATTAAAATTTTAAACATGAGAGTGCATTGTAGTAAATAATGTAGTTCATGACTAGAAGAAAAATGCTGAAGCTCACACTTGTCATCATATGAGACTAATTAACATAAAATCTATCAAACAATACACAATTACGTAGAAACATGTAAACAACTACTAACAGTTATATAAAGGTAAGATATGAGCATGACTTAGATGTCCCTTGTGCCCTGGACACAAATATGCTTAAAATGCTATCTATTGTATATTTACGCAATGTAAATGGTTAAAGTCGAAAATGTCCTTTTTGTTCCAATTAAGACAAAATATTTTTTCCTTTGACAAGTTAAAAGAAAAAATTGATTGTGTCCAAGATAGAAAATGTTAAGTTAAAAGGATTCCTTGGTATTTTTTACCAGAACAACTCATTTTGATATACAATGTGAACACTGACTAAAAGCAAAATCATGAAGCTCATCAATCATCATACCTCTACCCTAACACCCCCATGTGCATACATATAATCTAAGAAACACAAACACAGACACGCCAGTTTTCAAAAAATATTGAGGACAACACAGCGGGGACATGGCAAAACCATATATTTTCTGTAATTTTTATATGTCATATATAGAAAAAATTTACTCAAAGATAATTGAAAAAATGTAGAACAACACTAATTAAAATTTAAAATAATGTATTCTATAGTTTAAGCATCAAATTAAGTATAAAATCACATTACTTTTATTTTACAATTGGATTCTAAGTTTTTTTTTTTTCAAACTTGCTACGTATTTCATGTGTTAAGTGATGGACACAGATGTCCAAGTGATAGAAACGTGGCCCCTAAGTGTCCGAAACATGGCCGATTTTAAAAATAAATAAAATAATAGGACATATTTGGACTTGTGTCCGACACATGTCGAGGGAGTGTCTGATGAGTGTCGTGTCCAACACAAACACGGCATCTTCTTAAAAGGGTGCGTGCTTCTTAGCATATAATGTTCACATAAGATGTATAAACAGAAAGTCATAAGACATCTTCTCATATTGAATCGATAGATATGCCTTTTGCATAATTTGGTTTGCCTATCCAAACATTGTCAATATGAAGATATTCACATCCCATCCTGAACTTCTCTCTCAACGAAAAGCAGCAGCAACCCAAACTTGGCATCTGTGTTGCTGCCTTGCAGCCCCGAAATTTTGGCATCAGAGTTCATTTTAGGATAATTGCTTCAGGCGTGCATTGTGAATATGAACTATAAAAATGAATCATATACTGAAGTTAATTGACAAAATAGAAGATGCTATAAATCCTCTACCATAGCATACCGTTTTTGCTGATTATATCCAGCAATATTGTCCCAAGATATCTCAGTTTTTGAATAATCAAGATTGGGCTCATTAAGTCCATAAATTTTCACTCCCATGGCCTCTAAACTAGAAACTGATTTTTCTGCAGACGGCTTCTGTATAGTATCTCCCTTTGGTTTCCTTTCCAAGGTTTTATTTTGCCCTGCTAACTGTAGCACAGACACCAAAGCATCAAGTTCCTCAGAACTGAAGCTCCCCTGCTTTAAGAACTCAATTTCCTGCACGCATTAACACAAACTGATATAAAAAACTACTAACAGATGTGTTTATTTCTTCCAATTTAAAGTAACCCCAAAAAAGTGAAACGAGAAGTCTATAGGAAAGTGATGTCATAAACTGCAAGAAATGAAGCACAACCGGTTTATCAGAGCTAATGAGTGAACGAAACATGAGAATGCATAAGTCTTCCTCAGGTGCATTTGAATCATCTGGATGCCCCTGAACCTCACCAGTTTCCTTTCCTTTTTTGGGACGACCAAGTGTAAGTTGCCAAGCAACTGCACTGGAAAAGAGGATAACCAAATCACAACAATTATTCATTATAATTAGTTATAAACATATAATGACTCAGGTATAGACGTGAAGCACTTCAGCAGTTACAACCATTAAGGCAAAAAAAAAAAAAAATTACTAAAATCATGTCTATGAACATAAGACAACTGATGGCCACTACAATCAAGCCTTTGAACTGACCTATCCCAAGCCCGCAATACCATATCTGATCCAGCACCACGGTCTTCGACCTTCACTCCAAGACTTGAAACAAGGTTCGCAATTAGGTGTGGAATTTCACAGGTTGAAGGAATTTGGAACTTGATTGTGATCTGTAACATGGCAAACTGTTGGAATGCAATAATATTGATAAAGGAGGAAAATAAATTGCATTCAACATTAAACACTTGAACTGAACATGCATAAAAACAACAATGGGAAATAATTTTCCTAGTGAAGATAATGTAATGATCAGATAAACACACAACAAAATATTTCAATACAGATATACTCAGACAAAAAAAAATATTATTTCCATTTTCACAATTGCTTCTTTATTGGGAATGGCAAGAATCCTCTGTCAGACTTCAATGTCTTCAAAGAAACATAAGAATAATAATAAAACAAAGGCCTCTTGCAGTAGAGTCAGCCATGTGGCAGTTTTGCCTGCAGAGGCCTCTGCTTATGATATCCCCTACACTGTTGTATAGGATGTATTTTTAAAGCAAGTCTAGCAGAACTCCCAGAGGACATAAATCTGATAGATTTCTTCCTAATCCTTCCATCTCACATTCAATTGGAAGAAAAAAAGAAGAAGAAAGAGAACGGACTACCTAATAATTTTAAGTACTCTTGTTTTAAGAGCAACCCAAATAGCACCGACATTTGTAGCCCCAAATGAACTTTAACTACCATCTGAATGTAACCCAAATTGATTTGTGAAATGAAGTGGCAAAGGTAAACCACCAAGGAAACTATATTTTAGGTAACATCATTTTAGAGAGAGTAAATACAATAACCTTTTGGCCCTTAACAGCAACAGTAAACCGAGGATAAGAACCATATTGCATTCCTTTAATTTTGAGCAACTCTTCTAATCGTTGTCGCTCTTTCTTTGCAGTTTCCTCCAAGTCCACATGACTAGAAGGAGATTCGGATGGCAGAGGAGTTTTAGGAGGAGCCTGCACAAAGGAAAGTCACAACCAAATCAATACACAAAATGCTGCTTCAACATAACACTATTCACAAATATCGACAATGAGTACATGGTTCCTAATCTATCAGGGTGATGCCTAACAAAATGGTTAAAAATTTTGGTAGCTACACAAAACTGAGAACCAGAAGGGAAGCGACTGTCTGAAGCAAGAAAAGGATGACAATGGAAGAAAGTTCACACTTGACATTAGTGTGACAACAACGACATCCTACCAGAAACCATGACTACCTACACCGTCAAAAACCAAAAAAGACACACAAACCTCATCAGCATCTGCACGGGCAATTTCTAGTAGTCCAACTCCAAACAATCCAACCAAGATAGCTGGAACACAAGATAATCCAGGAACTTCGGATACTGATCTCAGTTGCTGACCTTCAGGTGCATTGGCATGGATGTGGTTCTCAAAGGATCCTGCATGCATCAATTTTGAGTTTTCATATACATAAGCGATGAGATAATCATCATGTCACGCACTGGACCCATATCTAGGTCCCTGTTCTAACCACAGGTGAATGCTTCTTTCCCTGTACTTCCCTTCTTAACTGAAAACCTTTGTTGAAGATAAAAATTAATTGAAAAACTTGGAAGTAGGTTCCCAGGAGAAAAAGACTCCTATGTCATATGTGGATCATCTTACGGCCAGACTAATCAGTGAGCAAGAATATTGCATATCCAAACAGCACAACATTGGTGGGACTATGCAAAGACAATATGTGGGGAAGTTGTTCTCAATAGAGCTGAATGGCACAGAGGGAATTAAATTGCTGACGCCAAATAGTTGGAATTTAGCACAAATTACCGGAATTCTCTCTCTCTCTCTCTCTCTCTCTCTCTCTCTCTCTCTCTCTCTCTCTCTCTCTCTCTCTCTCTCTCTCTCTCTCTCAACCCCTTCTTTTCTTTCTCCTTAATAGAAATCCCTTTCAGAAAGACTTTTGTGGTAAGAAGGGTAAGAACAAGAAAGAAAGAAAATTTTTGGTTATAGAGATGTAATTATTTTTCTGAAGTGAATTGAATAAACATGATAAATTTAGCTCAAGCATCACCAGTCTGATCTCAATAATGAAAGACAAAATTCAACCACAAAAAATGTAATCCAGCTACACGTACATCCTCAAAAGTGTATTCCACACCAACAATCATCAGTTCTTAGACTACAAGTGCTCTAAGAATAAAAGTTCTAACCAGAGTGTCATCCAATCGTTGTGACCAAACACAACAAACGACTAGGAGATGGCCTTAGCCGCCTTAAAAAAATCAAATCAACAGTAATTCTGATCACATCAAAGCTAACTCCGAAATTTAGTCAAACACATACATAGATATATGTACATATATGTAATAATATGTGTGCATATAGAGAGAGATAGAAACGTACGGTGAAACTGGCGAGATGGAGAATATGAAGGGGTTAGGGTTTTGGGAGAGGCCATCATACGGCACGCCTGAACTGTCCTCGCGAGTCGCTTCATTGCTGCCATGATCTCTCTGCGATTACAAGCTCACTGAATATACTTGCTTGGCGCGCGAGACTCACCGAAAGGGTTCGAACATTCAGATTTTGACGAAAGCACAGAATGCATGAGCGAGAGTGAAATTTTGCATGAATTGAATAGTCGGTTGACTCGGTTGTGTTGAGACTTGAAGAGTAATTTCGATGGCCTGAACGAATGTTGGAGGCAGAGAGTGAAATTATTAGCAGAGACTTTGTATTGGGCTTCATATAAGCCCAGTCCAAGAGAATTTGTATCATAAATTTGAGATGGGGCAGGCCGATTTACACTTTAACCAGCTAGATTTCAGCCCAGGCTCTGTTACAACGATCTAATTGTTTTAATTTGCTTAAGTTACTTTTTAGCTTGGAACAGCCTAACAATAAGCAATGGAAATGGCTATAGACTCTCCAAGCCAAATGTCAAATACCTAACTGATAAGCAATTAGTTTCTTTTAGTAGTAGCTTACCAGACATTTCTAAATAAAACAACTTCTAAAAACCACCCCTTAGGGTAGGTCTAGAGTTCTAAACAATCCTAATTGAACTGATTTTGCTTGAAAATTTATTGAGTTTCAAAATATGTTTAAGCTTAACTTATTTTATCTTTGATGTGATCTCCTACAAGTTTTAATCAAGCTAAAAAAAAAAAGTATTTCTGAATGTTCCAGAAAAAATGAAACAATAGGGTAGAGGTAGGACAATTATTGTATGAGGTCGCTGAGCTCGAATAGTATAATTTTTTTAGTACATATAAACTTATTGAGCTGAGTTACAAAATAGCTCGAAAAATTATTGAGCTTCATAATGTATTCATGTTTGATTTGTTTATATAACAAGTCAATCTGAAACAGGTTTTAAACAAGTCGAACATGAGTTGAGCTCAAATAATTTTGTTTATTTTATAGTCTTAGGTAGGTTGATGCATGATATTTCTACCACTGTGGGGTTCAGAGAATGTTAGAAGTATTTGACCTTATCCTTACTTACAGAGAGCATATGCTCATGTTTCGAAACTTAGTGACGTCCATGCTACAAAGAAATTATTTTTACAATCCAGAAATAAATAAATCAGTAAAATTACAACTTTGCTTGCAAATAAATTGGTTTTTCTATTTATGTAGCATAACCAAGTTGTCCTCCTTGTTAGAAAAGAAGTTTTGCCCTCCATATATTTTCATTTTGCTAAATAACAATCCAAATTTGCAATGCAATAATAGATGGACTCCTTCAATAAAGAGGATAAACCTGAAGTTAAGTTTGACAGTAACTCAAATATTGTTCATATCAATCTTGTCGTGACAAAACTATCTTTGTTAATAGCTACAAATTTTATTGACTCACACTTTGTTGGAAAATCACATGTCATCTGGCCATAAACCATTAGGTGTTAGTTAGCATATACAAGATAAGTACAGATATTCTAATCTTATGTGAAAACATGCACAATCCTCCAATTTATGAGAAAGAAAATGGTACATGATGGGATATGATTAAGACTGCTATGTCCTTCAAAACCAACCAAGAATGGCCGCTTGAGAATCACAACCACAAACCAATGCCAAATATTAAAGCCTCGCTATTATTCAAAAGATAATAATAAATAAATAAATAATCTTCACAACCCAACAACTGCAATAATTTCAAAAGTGCTTGTGCATTGAGTGTTGTTCGGTTATGGTCTCAATTTCTTTTTTGCAAATGGCAATTGTCTTTTAAAACAATTTTTAAAATTTTTTTTAGAATACTATTGTTTTAGGAAACACAAAAAAGGAATATTCTGAATTTTTGAAATTGTTATCACAAGAAATGAAAAGCGATAATATTTTTTAAGTTCACCAAACATATTCATGCTGTGAAAAACCAAAAAAGTATGAAAGGACAAAAGCACCCTCAATATCTATCACACCATTGAATCTTTTTATGCCTTCACCTGTTTTTTTCCCTTGATCTCATGACAATAGAGGTATCCTTGATTTTTGTTTTCTCCTAAAAAGACAGTATTGCTCAAAAAATAATTGATACATCCATAGCTAACCATTCACTTCAAAATGTAAATAAAACAGAGCCAACAAATTACAAAAGGTAAACAAACATCCCAAAAGTTAAAAGCTACTTTTTTTTATTAAAGTACTATACAGTGTTACAAATGAAGTGAACAAACTAGACTTCTGTTTACAGTTTACACAAGTGGATCGAACATGTTTAATAAGAGATTAACAATAGAAAGAAGTTAATACAGTTTCTTGGTGAAGAGGCTGCGCAGATTAAACAAATTACCGCCACGTCCACCGTCACCGGAGCCACCTCCGTCACTCTGACCACCACTACTTCCACTGCCCGCGGCGGCTACGCTGACGGCACTGCTCTCGTTGCTTCTACAATTCAAATGCTGCTTGTACCCAATACACATTGGAACATTCAAATTCAAGACCCTCGCTTTCATTCCAACTCCACCACCACCGCCGGCGGTGGGTTTTTTCCGGCGAGTTTCGTTTCCTTCTTTTTGAACACCCTTTTCGGCATTCGGAACCACCACAGGCTCGGAGCTCCTCCCACAGGAGCCTCCACGACGGACCTGCCAAACAGGGCTGCTCCGGCCCAAGTGGACCCCAGCTCGACTCGGACTACTCGGCCACTTCCTGGACTTGGACTCGCCCGCTGAGTTACTCCGCGAGCACGGCGCACTACTCACCTTCCGAGTCGCCACCGCTCCGGCCACCATCCTCGGCCTATTTCCGCTGTTCCCGGCGGATCTACTCCGTGAAAAAGGCCATAGGTTTATATTCAGCTCGGCCGAGCTCGCTCCACCACCAGCACCCCCTTTTCTCTCTTTTTTTTTGTCCTTCTCTTTATCTTCGTTGTTTTTGCTGTTGCCGTGTGAGTTCTTTCTATCGCTCTTCTTGAATATGTCTTTCCATCGCTTAGAGGTTGTCAATGCGGTGGCAGATGCTTCCGGCCGGGCAGTCGATAACCCGGGTCCAATATCGGGTTCTGTCTCGGCTTCGGGTTTCGGAGGTGGGTCTGGGTTGGGGGTTGTTTCTGGGTTAGGTGGTTGGGGAAGTGGGTCGTCAGAATGGTGGTCGAGATGAAGGAGGTGGAGGGGGAGGAGGATGCCGTCGACAAACAACTCATCGGCGGAGAGGAGGTTGGGTTGAGGGAACGATGGGTTTCGAACCATCCAGAACTCGAACTCGGGCGAGTTAGAGACGCTGCTTCTTCTTCCACTGCTGCACGGTGAGAGTATACTTGGGCTAGCCATTGTAGAGAGAGAGAGAGATGGGTGGTTTGGGAGAGGTGAAGGAGGTGGGTGCGGGGGAAATTTTTTGGGGTTGCTGAGGAACGAGAGGAGAGCTGAGAGTTCAGTGCAGGTCCTACAGTGCAATAAAGAAATGAGAATGTGTGTGACAAAAAGTAGAGAGAGAGAGAGACTATCTTATCTAGTGAGCTTGGAGCATAATGGAATGGTCCATAAGAGGAGGAGAAGCATAGATAAACACAAGCAATATTTTTATCATTTTACCACGGAAAACGATCAATGTCTAATGCTTCAGTTAATCTGGATAGACATTCCTCTTTATAACTTTATACGAAGTACATACAAATATACATACGCTTAGACAGATATATATATATATATATATGTAGGTGGCGGTCGTTATATATATATATAGGTGGCGGTCGTTAGGAATGATAATAGATCAGAGAGGGTGTAAGTTAGGATTTTTACCCTCGTCTCAATTTAAAATATTTATTTTTATTTTCACATAAAAATTAATTTAAATTTTTATTTTTGTCTCCATGGATATAAGATTGTTTTCATTTTTGCTTCCACCCTTTTCGCTCACATTCACCTTCGCCTTCATCTCTAGTCTAAGTCCAAGTCTAAGTTTTTTTTTCTTTTTAATATAAAAAAAAAACAACACAAAGTTAAAAAAAAAAAAATTTAAGGTATCAAGAATATTAATAGTCTTATGAATATTACTCAATAGTAAGAAGGAATTAATCTCAAAATATTTTAAGTTGTATATGTATTAAAATAGTATTATTCTACTGTTAAAAGAAACTAAAAGTTAAAATGCAAAAAATGATCTATATAAAAATATAAAAAATGTTAAAAGCGAAAGAAACAGGTCAAGAGGGACGAGGTGAGAGAAAAACTTAGTTTATTCTTATCTCTATCTTCACATAAATTTTTATTTCGACTTTTATTCTCTCCTACTTTCTTATTTTGTACCTTCTATCCCCTTCAAACAAAATATATTTGATCCGACCTCCAATTTTTTTTTATCCATTGTCATCCAGAGCGGTGGTGCACATGCAGGCATTCCTGTTTATCCAACGCACGCATGATAAAGTAATATAATTTTACGATTAGACTAAAAATAAATTTGAAGTGTGACTAGTACATTTGGAGAGTACGATAGCATCTTATTTTTATTTTTGGACAAAAATATAAGCCTAGCTAAGTCCTATTTTCTAAGTCTTGTCACTACCCAAACATTAATTCTCCTCCATTGTTAGGGTTCGGAAAACGGAACTGTGAGTTAGGTCATGTCATGGGACTGTCATGTTGTGCAGGTGAGGATCCTTGCTTGAGTTACCTAGGTGGTTTTGTTGGTATAAAGTATTTAGAGATGTGAGCTATCTAGGTGGTTTTGCTGCTATAAAGTATTTAGATTTTTTACTGAAAACTGTCTCCAGAAATGATCAAACTTGAGTCTAGTTGACCATTGGTCACTCCTTCTAATTATTGTGGTATTTATTTATTTTTGGTTCAATGGTTATATAAGAATGTTTGAATTAATTTACGTACACCTCGATTAATTTTGTTTTTAATTCAATCATAAACAAGCTTTGCATGTTGAAGAAAATAATTCAGTGGTTAAATAGTACCCAATGGTTAGTGTTCATCCCAATCCAATTAGAAGATGATTTGTTTTATCACATCAATAATATGAATTTGTAATCAATGAAAAAACTTTTTATTACAATAAATAATACATGATAAAATCTTATATGTATAAATATTAAAAAATCTCATACTACTTGACTACTCGATTTTTTTTCACATCAAAACTAAAATATTTACAAAAAATAAATTTCTTATGATTAATTTTTATACTTAAAAAAAGTCGAACTCTTAACCTCTTAAAAAAAAATAAAAAGTCTTAACCAATTGAGCTAATCTCATTTAATTAGAGCCCAATGCATCTTATCGGTGGAGCAAGGTCACTATAGTACTCTTGGATGATTTCTCGGAGATCATAGGATGCTCACAATCATGGCGGCTCTCCATTAGATGCATTATTACCTGAGCGTTGACATATGCAACTATCAACGCCGGTTGTCCGTACAAAAATAATTTTTTTAATTTGTTACATTTTTTTCTAATGTTTTTCTCCATTGACAATCATTTAAAAGTTTGACAAATATATATATATATATATATATATATATCAGCTCATTAAGTTAATATATACTATGAAATTGTACAAAAAATTAAACTACTCAAAGTTTGACTCGATTAAGTTTTCAAGTCAAGTTTGAATAACTTATAATTCGGCTCAATTTGACTAATTTATAAAGCTTATTAATAGGTCGCACTCATGTTTTTGAAGTATTATTATTGTTATGATCTTCATTTATATATTTAATGGGTCTAACATAGTAATACATAAATTATACACAATTGATTGATTTTACCTCACCTTCTTGATAAAGAAACAATGAATTGATATAAACAGTAGAAGGTGACTCAAGGGTCAATTGATAGTCATGCTCAACATAAAATTTTAAATTTAATCTTGTCTTACATCTTTTGTGGTCAGGCATTGCTAATATAATATATAGAGTTTATCTTATTAGTGCGAAAGATAGAGTTGCACGAATTTGAAAAAATTGTCGGCCAAAAAGATCTATCACTATATAACATAAAACAAGAATGGCTGTTATGGCTTGATAGCAAACTAGCTTAGTACTTAATTTCCAGAGGCTCATTTAGACATCATGAATATTGGATTGTTTTGAATTTCCCCCATCACAAAAACCAGTCTATCACGAGGTGGCCGGTGAATTTGGTCCCTCGGTCAGTGTTGTGGGGCAAATTCCACCTACTGTAAACAGTCACAGACACGGGCCTCACGTGGGCCAATAGAAACCATCCGATCATGGACAGCATCACTTACCATACACCACTATTAGACGGCTAGAACCATGTGATGACAAATAGGAATGTCCAAGTTGACAAAGTTTAGATGGGCCGTAGTATATAATGGGATGATTATGGATATGAAGGGACAAAAAATATGGCGTGATTTTTACGTGTAACTGTTGCTCTGATGTGAAAGAAGTAATTTATTGCTTATGCTGATCTTGGAGCATAGCAGCCAGCAGGCATCGAACTGTATGGGTTGTACTGCAATTTGTGTGATAAAAATAGTAGGGTAATTATACTTTATTTTTTGTAATTGGAGCCAAAAATGTATAATTTTTTTGTGATTTAAAAATAAATATATGACTTTTTATATATTTAAATTTATTTATAAATAAATAAAAATTATTAAATTTAACAAAAATTTTGTTATAGGAGTATTTTTGTTATTTTATCTCTTTAAATTAAAATATTAAAAAGTTAATTTGGTGAAATAATAAAAAAAACATTGATAGACAAGTCTTTATTTTGATATAAAAAGGTCAAATTGTCTTTTTGATATTTTAATTTGGAGAGATAAAATGACAAAAATACAGTTATGATAAAATTTTTATTAAATCTAATAATTTTCAGCCATTAACAGATAAATTCAAATTACAAGAGACCATGTTCATTTTTAAACCATATAAGGGTGATGCGTTTTTTTTTATCTAAACTAAGAGTATAAAGTATAATTATCTCAAAAAGTATTAATCCCAGAGAGAGAGAGAGAGAGAGAGAGAGAGAGAGAGAGGGGTCTGGTTAAAGGCGTTTGTTTGGAGGCAAAATGATGAGCCATGTTGCTGGCAAAAATAGCGTTAAAACCATTAATGCATTTGCGGCCCTACATCAAATAGCCCCTTCTGTGATAGCAACTCTCACGTGCCATAAATTAGCCGTTATTTATGCTGTGTGCATTAGCTTGCTGTTCACAAATTAACAAAATAACAAAATAATCAATCACCTAGCAATACGCAAATTTAATATAAGGATTACCATCAATCTATGATGATTAGCATTGTTCCTTAATCTCCAATTCCAACAAACAGCCAACTACTTAACAGTATACAAATTTATGTGGTCCAGCAAAATTGTTTATTTTCGAGGAGAGAGATAAATTTCACAATCAAAAAATAAGAATTATGCCCGATTCTATTACAATCACAAATAAATAATAGAGTAAAAGATAATATACAAATTTACATGGTCCAGCAAAATGGCTCGTGTTTGTGGAAGGAGAGAGATTGAATTTCACCATCAACGAATAGGGAATATGAGAGATTCTCGAGCTCATACATATTCAAATTTATGAACATAAAACGTCTCACAGCAAATGTTACTCCCTTTTAAAAATTTTATTTTAATTGAAAAGAAAGGGCATTTAGATTAGTTTATTTAATTAAAAATTTTCATCAATAATATATTTTTCAATAAAAATTTGTTTTTTATGAACTTTTAAATTATACTTCTAATTTTTTTTACTGAAAAGGAAAAAATTAGTAAAAAAGTCATTAAAAAAAACATGAAATGGGAACAATTAAAGTTCGCAGAACACTAAATCCAAAGCATAAGACAATGAAACTTTGTCAAAATTTGAAAGAAGGATACAACAGTGGGTCCAGCTTTTTTCCATCCATTCAGCAGAGAACTTTCCAATGGCTACTACTCTCTTGGCATTTCCAAATTTCATTATGAAGCAAATATTCTCTAGTATTCAACCATGTACAGACTATACAAAGAAGAAACACTGCTGTGAGACCTTATATATATATATGTGTGTGTGTGTGTAATAATTTTTTATTAGGTCTGGTCTAGCTCTGGCCTTGCCACCTAGAATAAGCTCCAATATAAATTTAGTCATTGTGGCAGTTGGGGACTTGGGTTGTAAACTCATATATGTAAACTATAAGGGTTGTATGGCACTCTTCGGATCATCAAGTTTTAAATTCAGTCTCTTTTCATGCGCTTTTATAGTCAACATTCATTCATGTAATGTATAAAGTTTATATAATTTAATTGTGTGGACTGCTCTTATATGAGCTTAATGGTAATTGGTCTAAACCTTGGAAACTCAATACTCAAAGAGAAAAAAAAAAAAGAAGGGTAAACTAGTAAATCACCAATCTTGAAATCTCATAAAAAATAAAAAAAATAAAAAACATTGGACTGGGTTAGTCTAAAGACTCTGAACTAGAATTTGGGTAGGGAGGTAGACTCTGCATGAATTCCCATTAGCAGAGCATGCTTCGTGCATATAGCTTTAAAGATGAAAAAGGATATGGAAATACTTTCAAATGGTGCAACTTGCTTGATACTTGAACTGGAATATGGTTATGTTTAGTTGGTTGACAAGATTATTTATCCACAGAAGAGAGAAGCAAATAGAGATATTGCTTGGTGCAATCGTAAGAATTTGGTTTGCCAAGCGTGAGAACGCGGGTTCAAGAGTGTTTTAGGTTCAAGTAAATAAGAAAGTACTGTTGGACCCCTTAACATAGTGTTTGAGTTTTAAAGACGAAGGGTGCCCGATCGTGATATCAAGACAAGGCATGGGAGGTTTTATTACATGTGCTCTTTATCTAGGTTTAAGTTTCTAGGACAATGATGCCTTGTAAGCTATTTGGAACTTGGAGAAAAGGAGGAAAAGAGATTTTCCCTACCTCTTTCTATTCTCTTGTTTGATTCTATTTAAAGGAAAGAAAAAGAAAGCAAAAATTGTAAATCACTCTTATTTCTTTTTACTTTTTTTTTCTTTTATTTTCTTTACAAAATCAAATAGAGAAGAGAAAATATTTTTATTTTATTTTCTTTTTTCTTGCCTTTCTATTTTCTTCTCTACTCTTTACTCCCCTTCATCCCTCGAAGTTCCAACAACTAAAGACCGCATGAGTGTCATTTTGATATATACACACACATATATATATGTATATGTATATATATATATATTTTGTTACAGGACATTCAGTTTTTTAGTCAATTACTCATGCAGAATCGCCGTTCACGTGATTTGCTTTTAGAGTTGATTTAGTAGAGTTTTTTGGTTTAACTTTTTTTTAGTTTATAAGTTAAAAAGTTAATTTTTTTGACTTTTTTATTTTTTCTTTATATTTGACTTATAAAAACAAAAAATTAAAAAAATTATAACTTTTTCTTACTTATAAACTAATAAAAAAAATTAAAAAAGTTGTACCAAAACTAATTTTGGCCCTTGCGTGTCCACATGGTTTGCTCTTAATGTAGCTATAAGATTTTTGTCTCGAAATGTAACTGGAGTGGTCACCCTTACAGACTTGGCTCACAATGAATGGTACAGGCATGGACCAACCTACAAAATTAACTCTCACTCACAGTAGTTGCTGTTGTTGGCTGACCCTTTATATGTACATACATATAAGCAATACCTCGTGAAACCCACCACCTAGCTAGTAGTACAAACAAAAGCTTTGATGGTAACACAGCGCCAACTGTTAAGGACCAGTTGGCTCGAAGCACTAGGTTGGGCTAACCTCTATCCCTCGATCCTCATACCATTTTGACTTTGATTCTCTCTCGTCCTGTGACTTTGTATCCCATTATGTGTGTGTGTATATATATATATATCTATATCGGTAAATCTGCACAGAAGAATTCTTCTAAAAGTTCTTCTTCCTGAGTTGTTGTTGTTGTGTTTTTTTTTTTTTAGCTCGAATTACTGAGTTGTTGTTATATTATATGGAGTGCAAATATTTAGGGTTTTTAAAAAACTTATTCTATTGATATTTTCTATAATTTATAAGCTAAAACTCTAATCGAAGAAATTAAATATAAAATTTTTGTATAGTAAACTATAAAGTATATCTATTTTTTTAATGTGCATCATAACTCAATAAAATTAATATTATGTGGCAATATTATGTGTGCTTTTAATCAATAGTATGTGAGTTTTTAACGTGCACCGTCCAACAAGTTTATCAAATACACATAAAAGGCTACTTGAAAAAAAAGGTCAATTTTTATTTTAATAGATGATTGATGTACTAATAAATATTTAATCTATTCTTTTTTTGTCATTTGAACAACTTGTATATGCCTATAGTTAAATAGACATTAAGTTTGTTAAGGTTCAGATTTTTGTATAAATTAGTTGTATAGGGCTCGACCCCTTTTAAAGTATATATTTTTTTTTCACACTTTGAGTACTTATAAAAAAAAAAAGTTATATTTTTAGTCATGTTTTGTTAAGATGAAATGAAAGCAGACTTTATTTTTTTTATGTATATCTCATACTTGAAATTAAAAACATGTGCACAAAAAATTTAAAATATAGCATTTATATCAATAGGCAAAATTTTTTATTTTAAGTTGACACCCCAAAATAAAATCCTATTCTATCCCTCATTGTTTATATAATAAAATTCATTCATTACAAGTAGTCTTGATTTGGTGGTTAGGAACTTCAGATATGATGGTTACCTACTTTTTTAATGTATGCTTTTTTGGCAGATGGTGCGTAGTGCGTTCACAATTGTTTCTCACTCTTCTGTGTGATCATATGCAGCAGGACAACCGCACCATGCGAATATGCTTAATATTTTTTCAAACTTGATTCACACAAGATTCATAATATTTTTGTGTTTTTAAACACCCCTTTTTTTTTCATTAAATAGACTAATGGAGATTGCAACTTTGTATAATATTTTTTTTCCTTTTTTCTTAAGGTTTCGATTTTCGACTGACTGATCTATTTAGCTCATGCAGTATATCATCGTCTACACGAATCATTACATGAGTAATGACTTGCATAAGAGGTGTAACTAGGAATCAAACTTTAAATTTTATGCTTAGCGTAAGTGCCAACGAATCTTTGTATAATCTAACTAGAATTTATCAATATCCACTAATATGTACCGTACTGCTAGAAAAAAAAATGTACACTTATCAAATACACTTTCGACTAATGTATATTTTAATAATGCATTGGTGTTTTTTTTAATGTTATATATATCTTAAATACCAAAAATTTTATGAATACATTTACTATTTTCATAAATATAAAATACTTAAAATGATGAACTCGAAACAATATACTTAAATGAACCCGTACAAATATATTTATAAAGTGTTATACTAATAACGGTAAATTAGTAAGAATGAATTGATAAATTATAAATCTAACTTAACTTTTTTTTTAATAGAACAAATGATGGATTTAGCTTGAAGCTTTAATGACTACAAAAAGTGATATATAAGGTAATCCGAACACTTCTGACATTAAAAACTAAAAAATAAAAGCCATGTGATTACAGGAAATTTGGATTTGATGTTACTTTCACAAAAAGCTTTCCATGAGGGGTGGGTGACGAAAAAAGTGGGATACCTATTTCTTGGTTGGATCCACAGTTTTGTTGTGCCAAACAACAAAAATCAAAACACAAAATAATACTCATAATCTTTGTGGAAGTACAACTCATTATAGCTTTTAGCACATTGGAAACCAATGAGCAGGTGTAACTACTTTTGTGAGTAACAAAACATCTCATGTGGTTTGAAGTAATTTTCAAGGACAAAATCTAATGATTCCAAAAGCAAATGTACAAAAATTTCCAAATCTCATTGTTGGTGGTTGCATTCTCTTTTTCACTGTTGTCATTCTATGATTCTTATCCATTTTAGACCTCACGAATTTTTTTTTTAAGAATAATTAATTTGCCATGAATCTACTTTTTATTTTATTTTTTTTGGGCTGAATGCCACGATTCTACTTATTCGGTAATACGATAGTACCAACTATTATCACTTAAATTTAAGACACCATTAAACAGACAAAATGAAAAAAAATCGTACTTTGAAGGATGTTTTTTCCGACATAAAAAATTTTCGAGCTAAATGTACATAAAATGCAATTATAATTTATACGTTAGCTGTCATCTTACCAGAACCCTCTTCCTAAAACTGACTAAAAAATAAAAGTATTAGTCACAGTACAAGAGGAGTTCATTATATCACTAGTTTCTAAGGAATACCGATATGCAAATATAATATATATATAGAATTTTATAATGAACACAATTTTTATATAGAATAATGTTTATGGTTCTTGTATTTTAAACTAAAACAACTACTATTTTGGCTCAAAATTTCTAAAATACAATTATCATATTATTCTGATGAAATTTTTTGTATAAAAATAATATAAGAAAGATATAATTTTCCATTTGTTAAGGATTTTTCAAAATTTTCCATTAGGCTGTCTTTGGGTTGTGAATATGTAGAGGAAAAGAAAATGGAAAAAGAAAGGATTGAAAAATAAATGAAGTAAAAGAAGCTAAATTTCTTTCTCTTATTTGATTTGGTAGAAAATGAAAAGAAATTGAATAAGTAATTGTAAAAGAAAATGATTTTTTTATTTGGTACCCATTAAAAAATGAAATTAAGTAAAAGTAAATTTATTTCCCTTTCATTTTCTTTTCCATCAACCAAATCATGATCTAAACATAGCACCAGAGTTAAAAAGGAGACCAGAAAATACATCACCTTGATTTCTTTTATTTCATGCAGCAAATCCCAGTTGAAACAAAGCATCACCCAAGTCCGTCATAAATAAGAACTCTAATTCTCACTATCCACCTAATGTTGCAGGAGAGTACGTTCCATGGATCATAGTCCAACAGAAGTGTCAAGAAAACCTCAACATACTAACTAGACCCATCTAAAATAGCAAAAACAAAAAATAAAATAAAAAATGAGCATTGTTATTATTCGAAGATGTCCAAGTAAGCAGAATTCGGTTACGTTGCATTTCCCCGGGAAATATGAAATTGCATCAAGCTTCTAAGCTTGAACTCCAAGTTCCAACAGTAGGGTGTGATTAACTTTATCACCTACTGGGCCAATAAATTGAATGGGACCTGTAATAAACATAACATATAAAATGTAAGTAGCTGAACGGTGCATAGAAGACCAAGTCACCAAGCATATGCTAGGAATCGAGGACGATATCAAACTTCAAAATTTCAGTGCTGAATTTGTCCTAGGTACAATAAAATCAGAAGTGCAAGTCGATAGAAATGAAAGGATATTCCAAACGTAAAAATCAAATGCATACCTGGACTGATGTATCGGTTTTTAAGAGCCCACTCTTCTCTCATGGTCGCAAATTTCTTGAATGGCGCGCCTGAATCATTCAACATTTTCAAAATGAGATTATTGGTTGGTTCAAGATTCAAAGAGTTAAGAGATAAAAGATTATAGTAATCAATTATTATGCTAGAAATGTCACTGCACTTTTCAGCACAGTAATCTAACAATCTAATAAATTCCACTTGGAATTAATTAAGGAGAAAATGCTAATAAAACAATTACACTGGTGTTTCAGTCCTTCAGAAGAGAAAAGACAACACAACAACGGATTCATACCTTCAAGCTCAACCATTGCCTTCTTTATCACAGGCTTAAATTTACCTGCCAACAAAATAGATTTTTGAAAAGAGATTAAATAGTTAAGATTCTTAACTATTCAAAATGGAAGATTCAAAGCAACAAACAAACTCCACTTATTGTGAAATCAAAAAGTAGAAAATCCAAATTTACAATAGTATAAAGCATGACTCTAAACATATCGCATTGAGGATCAGAGGTGACCATACCATGCCTCCTCTCCACATCCATTAATGAAGTCAATGCTGTTCCACCTACAGTCCATTCTTCAACTGGAGCAGCCAAATTCCCTACCTGGAGCCACAGTTGACTCAATCTTCAGTGTCAAAGAGAATGAAAAAGAGAGCTTGAACTCTAAAAGCACAATAGGTTATTGACATATAGCTAGAACGACTGACCTAAAGGATATAGAAACATATTTGTATGGAATAAATTTATACAAAATGAATAAGGAAGTAGAGGATAGAAGCACCAACCGACGATATCAACCCAGTTTTCCCAGAATGAAGGAGAACTCCAGCACCATAACCCAATGCATAGCAGTATGTGGAATCGAAGTTAGAAGGCAAACCACACCTCCCTTCATAACTACATTTATGAAAATAACATGGCAAACAACACAATCAGAATTGTTTTCCCCAACATGATTTCTCAGCATACACAAATTCATGTATAGATTGAGTTCAACAATAAAACTCGAGCCAAATATCATGTCATCACCAATACCCAACATGTTATGTATAAAGGCATTAATGGATATAGGCAGAGATGATGAGTACCCAAAAAAGTGGGACTGCCCTTTGAATTGGCCTTTATATGCACCCCTTTGCTTCATTTTCTCCAATTCAGTTTCAACCATTTGAATAAGCATTTTCTCTGTTTCTATTTTGGCAACCTGGAGTTGTAACACATAAAATAATCACCATATCATCCCAAAAACAAAGCAAAGAAATCAGATTCTGAAAGAGTGAGATATATAAGCACCTGCACATTGCCATGTGGATCTCTCTCAAGCATTAACTGTTCCTGAATTGCTGGAGGTAAAAACTCGAAAAGTTGCAGAGACTGCTCATTGAGTTTCTTTTTCCAAAGACCACCTTCATCTACAATGTCATGAGCCAAAATTTCATTGAGTTCTGAAATGAGCTGCTGCACCTGGAATCATACAGTAAAATCACAAAAACAATACGTCAGTCAACAAGTACATAGAATCATGTATAAACCCATAGCAGCACATAAGCAGACAAGAAACAAACTGATAAATCACAAAATCCAGAAATTTACCTCAGGAATGAAATCAATGAGGCCCTCAGGTATAAGTATCACACCATAGTTATAACCAAGTTCTGCACGTTTGCAGATCACATCGGCAATGTAGTCTGTAACATTTTTCAATGTCTGCTTCTTTGCAGCAACCTGCAGCAAGATATAACCTTGTCAAACAAAAATTAATACAGGAAGGTTGTATGCTTTTTTTTTTCCCGGGTAAGTACCAAACTTCAATTACCAACTAAATATTTCTGCCAAATCAGTGCATGTGATTATATGCAGTTAAAATCGGGGTGAAAAAGTCAGACTCTTCACCCACAAAGTTTAGACATTTGCAATGCAATGTGTGACCTTATCTTATCCCTCATCTGCTCAAAATTCACAATACAGACCGCTATCTCAAAGAGATTGCCAGTATTGTGAATCCTGATGATGCTAAATCTAAGCATCTCTTAAATTCAATGACCTCATACCCACTTTCAACGTCAGACCGTGATTATAAGAACTCTACTGACACTTATTCCAGAATATTAGAGACAAGGGGAGAGAGAGGGAGAAGGGGACAGCGAGGGAGAGAGAGCACGTTAAATAATTCAACTTGTATTTATCTTCGAAGTCTGATTTATTTTCCCCTTAGAAGCCATTGTATAGGTCTTATAAAACTCTAAATCACAAGTAATTACCCTCTAAAACTATCCAATCCAAAATGGAAATAAATTAAGCCTCCCCTAAAACCCTAAAAACCTCTAACAATAAGAAAATATAGTAATACAATTAAGGGTTAATTACACGGACACCCCCCTCAGTATCATTTTACCCCCTTGAACTACAAAAGTGGATATTTTGAACCCCTCATCTATAAATATGTATCACTGCCCCTTCTATTATGTTGCCGTGTGAGAAATTAACCAAAAACAGTCACGTGATTGAAAATAAACCAAAATGCCATTACACTAAGATAAATGACTATTTGGACAAAATTGTATTGATAAATAAACTTTTTTGGGTAAAAAATATCTATACATGTGCATATGTAAACGTAAATAAGTCATATATAAATAGACACATTTATGTATGCATATTTATAGAAATTTATCTTCATCTAAGGGTATTTTTGTTTGTTTTTCTATCACGTGACTGTTTTTCGTTACTTTCTCAAACAGCAAACTAACGGTAGGGGCAAAGTGATAACAATTTCATAGTTGAAGAGGTCAAAATGTCCATTTTTTAGACGAAGGAGGTAAAGTGATATTGAGTCATAGTTGAGGGGGCATCCATGTAATCAATCCTACAATTAAAAGAGACACTTAATAGAATTCTAATGATCAATTAACAATCTTTACTGGAATCTTGACAATTAAGCTGCAACAGAAATGGAGCAATAGACTGATGGAGGTACCTCTTCTCCAATAAGACTTATATTTGGATGAGTTTGTAAAGCACACTCCAATGTAATGTGTGATGCAGCACGCCCCATAAGACGCACAACTGCGAATAAGAACAGAATTTAGATACTATGTCTGCTAAGGAGTATATTCACAAGATCTGAAACATGAACAATAAGAAGAAAAAGTAAAACGGTTGAAATAAAAAATAATTCTTGTTAAAACAAGGAAAATCCAGTATTCTCTGACAATTATACCAAGTTACATATACAGCTTGGCATGTAATTGCAAAAAGTTAAAGGCAATTTCATGAAGGCTAATTTGAGAAAATAGTAATTAAAAACCTCCATGATCATGAGTGAGCTGTGCTAAGATAGGACGTTGATATATATGACTGGCCAAGTAGCCAGATAAAAAATCACAAAAAACTAAAAAACTTATGCATAAGTGAGAGACATGGGTAGTAGCAATGAGAAATCGCGTAGCAGGAAAAAATTGGATGAGATGGGTTCACCGTATGCAACAAAGATCAATGACTACAACAGTGAAGGAATAATGTTGACTTTGAAACTGATGCAAATATAAGAGAAAGGATGACTTTTCAGTGTTCATTCCTAAGATTAAATTCCAAAGACTAATGGCCACATACGATTTGCGTTAAGCCTGTTTGGTCCTAAGATCAGATTATACATTCGGTGTTCATTTCTTGGAAAATGAACAGCCAAAATTTTTCTCTATGGATAGAAGACATCACGCAGAAGGGTAGGGTTAATTTAAAATACATGCCCTGTATACTTACAATGATAGTATTTTCCAGTTGAGCGAGCATCTGTCATTACATTGCCTATCATTTCTGCATATATCTGCAAAATCAGAATGACAACATAACGATGATTTACACAGTAACCGCATGAAGACTTAGTCCTTGACGATGACAACGCTGCTCAATATGGGGCTACTCAAAATTGTTCAACGAAAAATTGAAGTCTCCATCATAACTAAAATAAAGATCCAAAAAGCAAAAGAGAAGAAATTCTATACAACTCTAATTACGTTTACTTAAAGAACTTATACAAGCTAACGAAGAAAAATATTACCCCTTCCCTTTCTAAAATAGATCATCTCATTCATGTAAACTTTCAGTCCAATATAAGAACCACAAAGCAACATTAAGCAAGATATACAAAACATATTATGAATAGGCACAAACATAAAAAAAATGATATTCTAGTTAGAAAGCTGATGCTAGGATAAGTTTAAATCCATTCCATTTGGATATTTGTTGATCACTGTTTGACCTGGTTTATGTCATTGAATTGATCATAAAACTTGAACACAGATGCTTTGTTTGGTTCATGAATTTGTCGTGGCAGAAGGAAAGAAAATATAAAGGAAATCATTATTCACTGTTTGTTAACCACGAAAACGATGAGGAGAAGAAAATACGGTGAAAATATTTGAGAAATTTTTAGTTCTAGATTTCATTTCTCTTTCTATTTTTCTAGATTTTGCATTATTTCATAGAAAATTCTTAATGCAACATTTTATAAAGTAAGCGGGAGAACACAAAGGAAAACTGTTTTATTCCCACTTTTGTGTCCTCTTCCTTTTCCTTTACCAAGTCCAAGTTCCAAACAAAGTATTGGGAAATTAAAGAATGGAATCGTGTTACAAGTTTCATTATTTGAATCAAATTAAGGCATCTATTGCAGTACACTTTCAGTAACATCTATAATTATTATCCTAGAATGAGAAAAATATGAGAAGTTAATGCATATGCACATTAGAAGTGTAATTCCTGAACATTGTTAGATCACCTTGCATGCAGTATCAAATCCGAAACTCGTTGGAACCTCTTTGCATTTTAGGTCACCATCGATTGTCTTTGGACACCCAATCACCCGAGTTTTCAGATTTTTACCCCTGAGTAGCATAAGCAACAACGAAAGTCAGACAAATAGGACCACATACACAACTATACGATCACCACAGGAAATCTGAGTTCATAAAATTTAAAAAAAAAATACACATAAGAAGTTTAGTTTAATAGTAAAACAAAACAAAAAAAGCCAACCACATCTCATTCGTTTAAAATGAATAGCTCACCTAAAGTTTTCAGCAAGTAGGCAAGCATTTGTGTTTGAGTCATCTCCACCAATTACAACAAGCCCATCCAAATCAAGCTTCAATGCTGTTTCTTCAGCTTGCTTAAACTGTAATCATGTCCATGCAAACTCAATCAATCTAAACTTCAAAAAATTATATAAAAGAATCAGATCTAATATTGTATTTCCATTTCGGTCAAGATTTTGAAAAGCGCAATTTCTTGAGAAGCCAGTAAAGAGACCTGTTCAGGAGTTTCAATCTTGTCTCTGCCACTACAAATCATATCAAATCCACCCTGAAACAAAGAAATTACAACCAAATCAGATGTCATCCCTATCTTATTGGTTGGGAGGAGCCCATGTCCTTTCTGATCATACTCATCAATCATGATCATACATTGTGCTTTAGTTTCTTTAATCACATAGAAAGTGATCTCATTTCAGAAACTACTTTATTTTATTTTATTTTATATTTTCCTTTTCTCCTAACAAAAACAGATTACACTAATAGAAGCACAATATAGCAGGATTGCCAAGCCATAACATTTCTATTGTTACCAAATCAGCAATCCTACAGTTGCCTTTCAACTTTTTCACGATTGTTTTGATTGCACATCTCATACTTAGAGATTAATGCTGTACTAGGCAGTATGGAATTCATGCCTTGGATTTGGAATTAGAGGCCTGCTTATTTCAAACATTGAACTAATGTCATCGCTAATTCCAATTCCAAGGTATGAATTCCGCAATAACAAACACACACTAAATGATTGCATCCCAAAAGGTGCAATCATAAAACTGGTTTGTAGGATTGTTAGAAAATGATGTTGCAGCAATATCAGTCCTATTAGCTTTACACCAGATACATAAATTTAAAACCAAAGGTATGCAGTCTAAATGATTTAGATACTAGATAGAACCTGCCCATGCAAGTTGCAACCTACATATAAGCCCACGGTCATTAGGTTCAAAATAAATACTAGAGAACACAAAGCAGGACCCATCATACTAAGCTAACAACTAATTCATGGTATTGCATATAAACGTAGAACGGACTTTAAATTTATTAGAAAAATTTCAATTTTAAGTCAAATAATTCTGACCTGATTTCTGTATGGGTAAATGTACTCTGAGGTCAACACCACATATTTACACTTCATGATCCCAGCTGGTCCACCCTTGAATCCGTACAGTGTGCTTCCTTTGCAACGATCCTGCAAGTAATCTACCACACCCATACACCAACACATTCCAAAATTTTTTTGAGTCAATAATGAATCAAATCAAATCAAATCAAATAAGATCCAAATATGTACAGCAAATCCACTTATGAAGCACTAACCGAAGATTCCAGAAATCACATTGTGTCCTCCAGGGGCTTGGCCTCCCGACAAAACCACTCCGATCTTCAAGCTTTGCCCCGGTGGGAACTCACCAGAATCGCCCGGCACCAGCATTGCCGACGGTTGCCCGAACACGCAAGGAAAGAGCTTCGCGATCTTATCTGAAACACCACCCCCACAATGAAATCCATAAACCTCCATTCCGATTTAATCTTAAAGCTCAACAAAACTAAACGAAATAGTTCCATAAGGCTCAGTTAATTAAGATTCACATTTTGGAGTTCGATTTAATTTAAAACCAAAACTTTAAGCGTTCGATTTACAATTGAGCTGGCCAGCAAACGAGATCAGAATCCATCTACTACTACATGATACACAAATAGATGTACATTTGATTCATATACATACATATATATATGTACATAGAGTTGGTGATGACCTGGATTCCCGGCGGCGGAGCTACGGGGACCGTCAGCGACCTTGAAGGGCTTTTTGAGAATAGAAGGGAGGGGAAGAGCGTGGTCGAGCCTGCTGTTCTGTACTTCACTGTAGACAGCAGCTAATCGTCCGGTCACTAGAGACCTTCCGGTGGAGTTGTCGCCGTTAACTACCAATGCAGAGGCCATTGATCTAACAGAGACCAAAACTCAGATCTGTCGGAGATAATTTTTTCAAGCCTTCGTTTTCGCTGTTTTGTCTGCCTGTCACTCACACAGACACAGTGACCCTTACTTCGAAGTTGAGGGTAAGGGCAAAATCGTCCTCGGACTCTCCGCCCCCATTACCCATGAGGTAGTTGGGCCTGTACTACAAGGGTATTTTAGGAATTTAATAAACAATATATGGACACGTTTATCTATAAAGAAATAACTACTATGCATTTGACCTGTTTAGGTATTCATGGGCCCTCTCATCTTTAGGCTTACCTTGATTTGTATTCAAGCCACCCATCCTATCTTGGATTATGCGCAATATGATTATTCCAAAATCAAAACAAATAGAATAATTGAAGAACAAATTTTTTTGTTTTTGAATTATGCATTTAGGGGTGATGAGACAGTTTACACGTACTAAATTTCTTTCTGGTAAGTAAATGTAAACTATTTGTGTTAGGATTAAAGAATTTACAAAAAAAAAAAAAAAATCTATGACAACTTGAATTCAAAAGGTTTTCACGCTTTTAATTTAATAGTTTAAATTTATATCTTGTTCTTATTTTTATTGGTTCAATTTTTTCTCTTTTGATCAAATTAGTTATTATCTGATTTGGGCATGTGTAGATTTGTTCTTTGTATTTTTAAAAATTTTTATTGGTAAAATAATTTTACTTGGAGAAAAATGATGACGTGATAGGTATATAATTTTATTTTATCTACATAAATTCATTAATAGATGAGCTCATAAGAAGTATCATGAGGTCGCTGTCATGATAGACTTAATTCTATGTAAAAGACACTAATGATTGGGGTGGTGCTTAGCACACTAGAAGCATCAAATCATTTTTTACAATCAAACTATTTGCTTTCCACTTACCTAATTTGTCACCCGTCTCTGGTTGGTGGGTGTGTGGATGTATGAGTGGAAAGTGAGACAGTACACTCTATCTGAGGAGTTCTAACATTAACACTGCCTGCTGTACAAGTTCCGACTAATGTGTACTACTTTACTTGTAGCCTACCAAGAGCTTAGTGAGCCCGGACTAACTTGACAAGTATCAGTTGATGCTCGTTCCACAAGCATTATTAATGCTAATATTTTCTTATTCTATATTGACTCTCTTATTTGATCAGTTGGTAGATGAAAATTACTAGAGTTAAGAGTCTCCGGAACACTTGCGGGTTGAACGTGTCACATTAGGTGGGCCTCACCTGAAAATGTTGAAACCCAGCTAATGTGTCCTGTTAGGCACCTGAGGGAACATTTGCGCCCTTGACACACCATATCGGATGGGGATATAGCGCGTCAAGCACGAGTATCTGCCAAGCATGCCTGATACTAGCGCACCCTAGGTAGATTGGGTTTGATAATACTTTATTAAGTGAGTGGACCCTAGGCTGATCACTACCCATACCTATACTTTTGGACTCAAGGCCCAATTCATGAATGTAACATGCATCTTTGTAGTGCGTCCATCTCTAATAGGATATCCTCAATGTCCCTTTCTTCAATATTTTGCAAGTAGAAGCCATCCCATGCAGACAATAGTTTAAAGAAAGCTCCATTCAAACCAGATGCAAAAAACTCCGAAGAAAACAAACCTATGCAACGCAGACGCTTGGAACTGATGATACTACATTGCAGTCATGTAGTACTTTTACACTCTGTTTGGATAAAAGCAGCGGGGGAGTAGAAATTTTTTTAGAGGGGCAACATTTATTCATAACCCAAAATGTTTTTTTTGAAAGTAATGTTATATATTTTTGTACAAAATTTTCGTAGAATGATGTGATTATTTGTAGTAATTTCATTTCAGACTAAAACACCAACTATTTGGGTTAATAATTTTGAAATTGCCGCTGTCACATAATTTTGGTGGAGTTTTCTATAAAAAAAAAAATTTGTAAAAATAAAGTTTTTATAATAACAATATAACACTTGACTTCCATATGACTAAATAATGTATGCATAGGTCTTTGAAGGAAATTAAGTATTTAAGGGAGATATTCATCAATTTTTAGAGGGGACAAATTGAAGGACATTTTCAAAATTGTAGCTCAAAGTAAAGTTTTTAAAAACAAAGGGGCATTTATAATTTTTCAGAGGGGACAAATTGAAAATAATTTAAAAATTTTTAGGCAAAAGTAGAATTTTTGAAAAATTGAAGGGGGGCTGGCCCCTCTATGATTTCACCCCTAATCAAGAGTTTGGTGAGAAAAAAAGAAAAGAAAAGGATATGAAAATATATCGTTTGTTTGATTATTAGAAAAAATAAAAGGTAAAAGAATATAAAAAGAAATAAATAAGAATTTAGAATCTCCTATCTTCTTCTCTTTTCTCTCCCCTTGATAAATTTGGATTCTAAACATAGCATTAAGAAAAATTCTATTCTTACAAGGTTTTTATAAACAGAACGATGTGACATTGCTACTTCCCAAATTATGAGAAAAAAATGATGAGTGTTTTGGTTTGAGTGAAATAACTGCAAATAACCACATCATTCTATACAAAATTTTTGTTGGTGTAGCATTTAGTCTTCATTTTAAACGGTTGTTCTAAAGTAGGCACGACCACTTTGAAACTCAATCAACAGTGAGTCATGTTAGAACGGTATTTAAGGTGGGGATTGATGCACAATTGATTGAGATTAGCCTGTCCTATGCTGTCAATGGTATTGTTGTCTTCAGCAACAGCCTCCCCCTGCAGTGGTTGAAGCTGTGCCCTGCACAGGAAGTATAAAATTAGCTTCACCTTTGAACATGTCTATGGTCATTATTGAATCAACCTATTTAGAAGTGTTGTGCAGCAGACTCATTTCTCATGGATTGATGTATTGTGCAATAACAAACAAACTCCCCCAAATTTTTGGGGTTTCTGATGTGTTGGCTAGTGTTCAAGCTTGGACAAGGTTAATAATGTACCTTTTTTTCGGTTTTTTTTTTCTTTTTTTTTTTGGGGGGGGGGGGGGGGGGGGGGGGGGTTGGTGGTGGTTAAATGGGTTTGAAAGTTTCCAACTTTATTGTGTTGCAATTGCAAAGGTCATGATTTCTCAAAAGCTTAAACTACTAGAAAATGAGCTCAATAATGTATATTAAGCTTTCATGCACTTTTTCAAGTGTAACCCCAACTTAAAAACATATAGAGAAGCAAATGGAGAGCCAGATAGAACCAAACTGAGCTAGAGCTGGGTGGAATTGAAAAAAAAAATAGAATTAACACAGACGAACAAAAAGAAGAAACAAATGTGGATAGAGAGAGTTGAATTCATAGCTTTCCAGAATTAGAGTTTTGATACCATGTTAAGTTGCTGATTCTCTCAAAAGTTTAAACTTTTGGAGTAGTTGGTGATAAAACAGCAATGACAAGGCAACCCTCTCGGAATTAATGATTATTACTTGCCCTTTTAGTCCCAGCTTCCTTCTGGCAATCTAGCACAATTTTTCTCGACCACCGAAAAACTTTAGCAAAATAGCTCTTTCTTTTACTTGTTCTAAGCTTTTCAAAAGATCCAAACATAGCTTTGTGCTTTTGGTAGCCAATACAACATCTCTTTATCAACTAACAGTTTAGGCTAATCTTTATAGGTAATCATTATAGCCACATGCACCATCTCTTTTGCTTGACAACTTGGTACCAGAAATATAATACGTTAATGCATTAAAAGAATGAGGATCATGTTTTGTTACTCACCGAGTAAAGTAAGATAAGTTATCCTTTGTACATACTAATCAAGATCACCACATGCCAAACACCTATTTCGTCAGTCTTGTGTTTATCTGTTTTTTTTTTTTGGCTTTCTGTGTATCTAATTACAAAGAGAGAATTCATAAAGTAAGAGATTCTCACCAGCTGTGAAATCCTTTGCTGGATCTTCTCCATAATTGGATTAGGCATCAGTGAAGCTTTAAAATATTATAATGCTAAAGACAGGCTAACCAACTCCAAAGAACATAAACTACCAATGCAAAAGACTTCTCTTCAACTTGTCTAGACATTTATCTTATGTTTGGATCTTGAATTTTTAAAAATAAAGAAAAAAGAAATGAAAACAATAGGAAATGAAAATGAAGTAGTTGGTCGAAAAGTTCCAAACACAGTATCAAGAAAAGAGTTAGGGAAGCACGAGCAGCAAAACAGTGGACCTACCCTATCCCTAAGCAACAGACACGCCTCATTTTTCTGGGTTGAGGTAGCATTTTAATTATAGTTTTGCCATCATTGTTGGTGCCCAACCATGGATCAAAGTGTTAATATGAATTATTTTGCACCTAGATATAGCTGTATCTCTATAGCACCTTTGCCACAGCCTTTGCTTGCTAGTATGAAATGAACTGCACTGGAAACCATCCAGATCAAGGATTGTAATTGTAAGTTACTTTTTTTTTTTTTTTGTGTCTAATGCAACAGTCCATTAGGCTATAGCCAATTACAAATGCCAAAGTGAGTTTTTTTTCAACAAACCCATGCCGCATGACAACTTGATTACCAAATTCGAGCCATTTTGAATTTATTTACCAATCTCAGTCAGAAGTCAAGGAGTCTATTGATGCCATGTTTGCAAAACACGACTTCATGATGACTTTGATGCCTGAAGTCTGTTTGGATCTCATTGGCTTCAGGGTCAACCTGGGTCTTATAAATAAGTTGTTTATGGCATGAGTTTTTTGATTGAAAAAAAAAAAAATAACTCGCCAATTGTAGAGGCACTCCAGTAAAACTGCAGTGTATACATAGATAGTTATATACAAGATTTGGCAACTGAATTCACCATTCTAATCCAGCGGCAAACCTTGTAAAGGCCAGCAAGTACATTGGAGCAGACACCCACGACATGTGAAACCAACCAAAGCTTTATTCTTTCCTTCTTTTCCATCAGTAAACTACAAATCAAAGGTTTCATGGACCCCATTCTTTCCATATTAACCATACTCATAAGCTTATGCCACCTAATCTGACCTATAAAGGGAATTAAAGGTGGTGTGCTCATCATCTTAATCACTATAGCTTAATAAACAAAGGCAGATGTTCCCCATTTGTCTGCTAATCTTCCTCCTCCAACCACACTTGAAAGTTTAGAATTTCCGACACAATTATGATTATCGCGACCTACTTTCCAATTTGTGCATAAATGATTTTTGGCACACATTTCTCTTCAAAACTCTCTGCTAATGCCCAAGAATGCAAGGCTCTAGAGAACTCAAGAAGCAAAAGCTTCTACTCAAAGGATGCAGGGCCTTGTGTTGCAGTTGCAGGCTTAGTGTCTCTTCCTCTGAGGAAGCCGAAAGCTCCAATTCTGATAGATTCGCAACAATCTCAAGCTTAGCACATGCCATGGTTCAAGAGAGGCTGGACCAAATGATAAGAGAAAGGCAGGAGGCGAGGCACGAAGAGAGGAGGAGGGCAAGAGGGGAAGGGACCAAGTTCATTGTTATGGTGGCCATGGAGAAGTCCTCCTATGATCCAAGAGAGGATTTTAGAGAGTCCATGGTAGATATGATAACGGCAAACCGGATTTGTGAGCCAAGAGATCTTCGGCGCCTCTTGAATTATTACGTTTCGATGAATTCTGAGGAATATCGGGGTATTATACTCGAGGTATTCCATGATGTTTGCACTAACATATTCTTGTGTTGTAAATGCCATTGATGAGCAATGTCAACATTTTTTTAGATGAAAAGATTTATGTGATTTAGGCCATTGTAATCATAAAATCAGATGGCATATTCTTGGAAGGTTGGTATTTTAAAGCCCCTAACCTCAGGAACATGGAGCACCATTGCAAGAGTTTGCATGTTATCTTCTTTGTAAATTGAATGATTAAAAGTCAAGCCAATCACTGAAATTCTATTTTGTTCCATCTTCTAACACATGGATTGAAACTGAACTTAATTTCTCCAGTCATCCTTTAGTCTTTTAGAAATGAAAGTGAGAATGACCATTTCATTCCCTATAAAATATAAAACAAAACTTGGTAATATTTTTATTATCAAATTTCTTGAAAAAAAGTAAAACATGTTTAGTATATGATGATACAGTAATCTTGTGGTATCTTGCTCCCAGGTTTTCGACGAGCTCTCTCTCCCCTGTTGGCGTGTGGTCTCCTATTCTAAGCACACCGGTGTGACGCCTGCCAAAGGCCCTCCAATGATCAAGTTAGATTCAGGAGAATGTTGTTACTCAAGGGTGTATGTTAGGATTTTTCTTTGATGCGTACTTGGAGAGGAAGACCCTTATTTTTCCTTTGTATGCATGCGTGGAGAGTGGTTGGTGGCCTTTCCACATGGCGATATTCTATTAGAGGGTCAAATCTGTGATAGGACACTTGAGAGAATCGTTCCCTCACTTCATCGTGGCGTGTGTTAGAACTGCGTCAGGGATAAGGTAGTTATCCCTCGTACACTCTACACCCAGGCTTCGAGTGCACGCTATAGTATCCGATGTCAATTATGACCCCCACCGATGTGATGAGAAGGACGGACAGAGCGGAAAGCATGCCCAGGGGTCTGGTCTGTTTGAGAGCTGAGGGGAGCCAAAGTGAGGCTCTGATCGGGGCCCGATCAAACGTTCGGAAGGGTCTCTGGTCTAGTCAGGAAAACGTCACCACCAGTATATATTTTTTATTTTAATAATTCAAAAACAATTTTAAAAAGTTAAAAATTTTGAATTTTTTTTTTAAAAAACAAATTTTCCTCCCTTCTCGACTCACTACTACTATCCACCGTTGTTGTCACCATCACCACCATCTGCCGCCACTCCCAACCACCCATTACCATAATCGCCACCACCACCCTCTGACATCTACTGTTACCACCATTGCCACCACCACCAAAGGATTACTAGACACCCAATAATATTTAGTCAATAATATATAATACTTCTAATATTTTATATATAATATAATATCTAAATTTCATATTATATACTAAAATTTCATTCTATTCTAGTATTATTAATTTGTTTTATCAAACAAGAAAATGAGAATGAACATTCCATTCTCACTAATTAAACAAATAAAGAAATGAGATTAATCATTCTATTATATTTCCATTCATTTTGATTCCATTTCCTTGTAGCAAACGTATAGACTATATAACTCCATAGACTAGGGAAGGGGAGTGTATAGTCAATGAGAAATTATTTAGTACTCTTAGAATATTGTCAGATGGTACTTTATCTCTTACATGATGGTGGAACACACTTGTTTGAGCAGGCGGTGAGAACTACCCTTATGTGAAAAGTGGAGCACCACTTGGCAATAGTATTCAATAATTTATTCTAGTCAAGTAATCAAGAGGTTTATTATATTAAAACAGATTACTTCACATAAAAAAAATACATCAAAAAAGAATTTAGAACAACACAAGGCATCACAGATCATTGCAAAATAATCAAATTTAGTCTCTCATGATACTAAATCTAGAGAGAGCAAACCACAGTAATCACTCAAAACATCGATCTCACCTTGGACAAACAAACTATTATTGTAAAGTTGGAAGAAGTGTTCTGACAATAGTCCCAGAAGAAATTTCATTCGTGATTCAAACAAGCGAACGACTGCTTTGAAGTGTTGGAGGAGAAGTTGAGATAAGGGAGCTGGTGGGCTGAGATTGGACGGGGTTGGATTGAATTGTGGTTGGGGATTTAGGAAATTTGAGGGACTTGGTGATCCAATATTGAAGAAAAAAATTATAATTAAACCGAGGAAAAGCCTCCCCGATATTCTTGAGTGAGTGCTTGAAAGTTCTCAAGATCAACATATAAAGAGGCCAGTAGGAAAGTGCAAGGATGGAGACTGGGAAGAATGCCATGGAGGACAAGACAATCTTGGTCCATTGTTCCTTACTGTGAATCATTAAGATGATCGTTGCTGCGAAAGCCAACATCATCAAGGCTACAGTGACGATCAATAGGCCAACACCCAACATTAGTTTTTGAGGAAGAGATTGCTTGAAGTCTTTTAACTGAAATGGCGATGTGAGGATAGAGAGAAACACAAAGACAGATGTCAAAGCGAGCGTGAGGGAGAGCACATCAGCCATGGTGAAGACGACAAAGAAAGGTTGGTTTAGCAGAATTGGATACCCACTATTCTGATCTGGACCTCCTGGTATTGTGTAGGCCGCCGCGAAGGCAACAGTGGCAATCAGTACAGCAACGATGGAGCAATTTTCAGCAGTGCGCTTAAGCCATTCTTGCGCATCTTTACGAAGCATATCAGTGTTGTCTTCCAAGAGCTGTGCTGCTGTCTGCCCCCTATCGTTCAAGTGCTTTACGAAATGGGTTGTGGAGATTAATTTCTTGACGCGCTGCATATATATGCACCCAACATACAATTATATACAGTTTTTTTGTTTTAGCTGCAAAATATAGGTTCAAATCCTAGAAGCTGGTACATGTTAGTGTCTTTATTAATTAGTACATTAACACACATTCCTTAAGGTCCTTCAAGCTGTTGGACCATGGTCTTAACATCATAGTTATATATCACATTGCAAGCAGGCTAGGATGGACCTACGCTTCGTCTGTGGGGGTCATGGCCCCCTTACTTTGACCTAAATTTTATTTAGGTCTTATTAATTTTGAGTATTTATGGTAAGAAATGTTATATTAGCCCCTCTAAAATTTCATGACTTTTATTTGAATTTTCAAAATTCAATAATTTTTACCTCAACCCTCAAAAAAGTTTAAAAATTTATATTAACCTTCCAAAATTTAAGACAATTTTATATTAACACCGCAACAAAATCTAAAAAATTTCACATTCGTCTTTCATGGCCACCTATCAATACAATTTCTGGTTTCACCTATCAATACAATTTCTGGTTTCATCCTTGATTGCCAGCCTATAAAGATTCTCCCGCACGTATATGGGTGGTAGGTGGATAAGAAGCTACCACACCAAGTTTTATTTATTTATTTTTTAAATGCGAACATAGGACTAGAGACTTAGTGTTGGGCAGACGCACGTAAGTGTGTCTGAGTGAGATTCACGGTGCTAGACACTAATGGTATAGTGAAGTATGATGTGAGTGATGGAATGAGTACTGATGTAGTGCATTGTATTGTATTATTGATATACAAATTTAAAATATTATTTATGCTTACGCTGCTGCGTACTCAACACACATCAGGCTGCAATGGCATTATGGAAGCATACCTCAAACAAGACCAAATCCTGTTGTAGTTGGAGAGCAGGGCTTTGCATAAATCCACCTACTTGATCCTTCGCCGTTTCGCCAACCATGTGAAGTATGGAGTTCCCATTGTTGTCTGTGTTTCTTACAAGCCTCATCATTGGAATTTCCATCTTCTTCTGTACCAAATCGAATATATGTATCTGCCGGTACATGATGGCTAAATGTAGAACATTATGTCCTTGGTCATCAATGTGCTCAACCGCCTGAGGATACATCTTGAGTATTTCTTCAACAATCTCTATGATCCCAGACTTCGTCGCCAGAAACAATGGAGTTTCGGCAGTCTTCACAGTATGATCATGTCCTGCCCCGACGCCTTGCGTTTGGGAAGAAGCGGAGGCTCCTCCATATTTGTGGGTCTTAGGCTTACCCCGTTGTTTTGAAGATTCAGCAGCTTGTATTCCAGCTCCAGTAGCCTCCCATGAGGTATCTCTTTCTATTAAGAACTTTGCAAGTCTTAAAGCTGATTCATGTTTCTGTTTTTTCTCCCGAATTGCTTCCCACAAAGGCACTTGAAAGCATGATTCAGCTTTTCAACAAAACAAATTCATTAATATATAGTTGTGTTGTGTATGTGCATATATATAAATAAACATTAGTAGAGGTTACATATGGCTATGCTATGCTGAACCGTATCCCAATCTTCCTATCTATAAAAAAAGAAAATGTTATTCTTTTACAATTTTTTTAATATAAAATCTCATCAGGTTGGTGTAGTGAAGATATTTTTATAATTAAAAACTACTATAATAAATGTTTTGTTTTAAGATGAAAGACTCTCATCCAACCATATCGAATTTGTATGACTTTTCTAGTTTTACAAGATTATCAAAAAAGGAGTAATTAGTCATATACATTCAGAAAATTGTTCAAAAAAATGTACAACATAATATGGCTGAGTTGTAAGCCAATTGATTACTTTAAAATAATGGATCCACCAAGATGTAATTTAATTACAAAATAGCGTTACCGTTTCATATTATTCTGGTACAAGATTCTACACCAAAATTCTCAAAGAATAAATTTTTTCGTGAAAATGAACACTTCCAAGATAATATCATACAAAAATCTATATGTTGAAAAAAAAGAAGAACACTTTTAAAAAACACTTCTAATTTGATGACAAAATGTTGATGATAAATATGTGAGGATAAAGGGATGACAACTAGTGGCTGAGCCCTCTCGAATTTTCAGAAAATCCATTTTTTTTAATGTAATTTTAGAAATGTTTTCCCATTTTAAAATTTTCAAATGACACCCTTAAATAGTTACTTTAGTTTGAAGACCATATTATATATGTTTTAGTCTACCTTTAATTTGAGATTTTTTAAGATCATAATTGCCCTTAAGATAAATTTTCTGACTTCAACATTGATGATAACTTATGCAAATGGCTTCAATATTGTAAAGTAACATGGCGGTTATGGCATGCAAGTAGCAATATGTTATAGCAGTTTGCATGAATTTTACTTGTAAAATTTTAGCATGTTTCAAAATTAGTAAGTACCACTGAATTGGTGGGGAAAAGGATTTTCTTACTATCGAGCAGCGGGTATTTCTTTTGACCTGTAAAGAGTCATTGAAAATAAAAGAAATAAAATGAAAAAGTTACATTCCTGTAGATTTTTGCACAGGAACCCCAGTAACATGATGTGACAATGATATATTTGAAATTATAAGCTAAAGTATTGAATGTTTTGGCTTGAAATGAAAAGACCACAAATAGACTGAAATTTTTTACAAAACTCAATTTGTATAGCATTCTCATAAAAATAAAAACATACTTTTTGCAGTTAATGTTGATAGATAGAGTGGTTGAATAACTAAAATTACATGCGAGTTTTAATAGTTTTAACATTTGATCAGTTGATATGCTGTCATCAATCTGGGGCAAGTTATAAGCGTTCCTGCTACTCATAGAGCAAGAAATCTCTGTTGTTGTTTTTGGGAAGACTGAATTCTGTTAAAAACATTTTATTGCACTAGCTTTTGGATTCTCAAGATGTTGCAAATTTCATACCATGCAACGTGAGAAATTTCGCTTAGTTCATGCTATGTGATCCAAGTACCAAAATCAAATTTAAGTTAAACAAATTATTTAGATTCATGTGGCACTTTACCTTTGCCTTCTACAGTCGCTGTAGTATCTTGAGTTGAGACACCTGAAAGCAACTAAAAAGTATCAATCTTAGATCAATTAAGACTAAAAATCAACAAAATATGTGCCTGAGGAGAAGAAACAACCCAAAAAAGAAAGAAAAAGAAAATGAAATGAAAGAAGGAAGAAAAAAAAAAAAAAAGAGGAGTAAAGGTCACAAATTTGGTTTGCCTTCATCAATTTGTCTCAGCAAAGCCACCCGATGAAGCTAATAAGAAAAGGGAATCAAACTGGAACCATTAATGGATCGAGCATAATAAAGCCGAGTATCATACTGGAGTACAACAGCCTCCTCAGGTTTCTTTGCCTACTCCCGCTTTTGAATGCTGATGGATTGCATGCAAGAAGTTGCAGAGCAGTCATTCCATCTCCATCTCTTTCACCGATTAAAAATTCGTACTTCTTTGCGATCAAAAGGGCCAATTCTGTATCATGTTTTTATAGCAAAAATCAAAGAAAAACAAAAACAGCAAGAGTGGATTAACAGCTCACAAGTCACAAGTTTCTGCAATAGTGCAATGTGCAACCAAAAACCCAAAAACAGAGAATTCTCTTGTCGCATAAGATTATAAATAGGAAAAATTCTACTGTTACAGAATTTTTACATAGAAAAACTCTACATAATGATATGGGTGTTTTGGTTCAAAATGAAAAGATCATAAACACCCACGTCGGGGTCTGTATGTAAATTCTGTGAAAACACTGAACAATTTCTGGATTCCTACATTCAGCTCATGAAACTTACCAAAGTACTCACTGAGGATAGACATGTGAAGTATGGTGGTTTTGTCTTCCCTTTTGAAGAAGGCGTCTCGGGCTTCTTCTCTTCCTTGATTTTTCAAGACTTGGTTGAGTTCACCATCAAGAAACTTGAACATTTCCTTTTGGCCATACCGGGCGGCACGAAAGAGAGCAGTCTCTCCAAGCCTGTTGTTGCGCATAAACAACAACTTTGGTGCCTTGCGCAACATTTCCCTTGCAGCAGGGACAAGGCTGTCGGAGGTGGCTGCCTCGTGGAGTATGGTGTTTCCGATGTCATTTTGACGGGTCATTTTCTCTCTAATTGTTTCTTTCAGCTCTTCGAGTAAACTCTGTACTAAATCTTTCTGTTTTGAGTAAGTAGCCATGTGAAGGATTGTGTCATTGTGTATGGTTAGTATGTGCATTGGTCCGTCTGGAATTTCTCGACAAAGTTTAATCACCTCGTCCCCGTCTACGCTCATCAGAGCCTTGTACAAATCTCTATTGAGCCTATGTTTTTCATCTTGGGCCATAATAAATATGGAGTCAGAGATAGAAAGGGATCGAGAGAACTCAGAGCGAAGTTTTCGCGAGGAACTAGTTTATGTCATGAGTGTGTTTATACATATAGGCGCCAACAAACACTTGCAAAAGGAGAAAGGCATAGGTTTATGATTCCAAATGTGAAAACTGTTGGTTTCCTATTGAAATGGGGCCATACATTTGAAGGTATAACTTGCATTCCTTGTCTATTCAGGTAACAAGCCACTTATTCCTTGTTTCCACAGACGAAAAAGTATTGTTTAGTTGTGCCTTGCACTTCAACAGCGAATTGTTGTGATTTCTTAACTAGGTTATCGAGGTACTTATGCTTTGAGGATAGCAGAGGAAGAAACAAATATTTAGTTTTAAGCTTTGCGGTGATACCATGTCAGCAATATAACTTATATGACATTCCTAATTTGGTTTGTGATATCACGTAGCAAAATGTTGTATCTGAATAATTTATTTGACAAGAATATGCACCTATTTTAAGAGGCTTATCTATTTGTAAAAAGTTGTCTATTTCAAGATAATTATTCAGCCCTCTCAGAGCATGATGTGTCTTTTCTTCTTCTCTCACATAAGAGTAGGTCTCTCACTTGTTAGGTGAAATTATTTGACTCTTCTAACAAGAAAATCCTTCCACTATGTGAGAAGTGAAGTAAGAATAATATGGTGCTCTATGAGCACTTGATAATTTCCTATTTTAAATAAAATGTTAGAAGAGATGCGTTCAAGTTCATATATAAATAGGACTCTCATTTGGCCCATTTCATTTGCAACACATCAATAGAAGCATTTTGAACTTTTTCCAATCACAAAAGACATAATTCTTATTTACTTCCCCAGAGAGAGCCATCACCTCAATTTTGAGTAATTCACCTCCATGGCATACTGAATCGAAATCAGTATGGCGAGTATTATTTACCTCTTTCATGTAACTTATTCCGTTGTTTTTGTTTGGATAATGTTATACAATAAAAAAATTTATATAAAATTTCTATACATAATAATAAAACAAAATACTTATTACGATAGCTCTCAATTATGAAAAATGTCTATCTCCATATTATTCTGAACAAACTTCTATAAAGAATAATATTTTCCTTTTTTTTTTTTGAATGGCTGAAACAAAGTTAGTATTTGTTGTCCCATCTCGCTGAATTTTACATTCTCTGCACCATTTTTCACATTGAAAAAACATTTACAATGGTAAAGTTACGTTCTCTTTACTCAACTGATTGTATTGAATCAGAAAACTTAACGGTGAAAGCACACATTCATACATACCATGAAAATTCCCACCATACAAGGTAGCATTTACAATGGTAAAGTCAACATGTTTAGTTTGTCATAGCACCCCCAAAAATCTAGAAAATATCAAGAACAGTTTGAACAGAACTTAAGCCCTCAACAACCTCTGAAAAGAAAACCAAACTGAGGCAGCAGCATTCAGCCTTTCAAACCAGACAACGACTGGTTTGAGGTGCAAGTGGCCCTGTGGAACAGGGGAAAAATAGTAGTTTGGGGTCGACCGAAAATCAGTAACGTAACTCCAAGCATGAGTTTCTGAGGAAGAGATTGCTTGAAGTCCTTCAACCGAAAAGGAGAGGTGAGGATCGAGAGAAACACAACAACTGATGTCAAAGCAAATGTGAGGGAAAGCACATCTGTCATGGTAAAAAGCACAAAGAAAGGGTGGCGTTGGAGAATTGGATAGCCAGTTTCTTGATTTGGACCCCCCGGTACAGTGTAGGCCGAGGCAAAGGCAACGGTGGTAATCAGCACGGCAATAACGGAGCAATTTTCAGCAGTGCGCTTGATCTCCATTCTTTGGCATCCTTATGAAGTTGAGTATTGTTAAGAGCAAAGAACTTCTCAGCTATCTGCCCACTATTGTTGAAGTGGTTGATGTAATGGATTTTGACGATGTTCTTTAAACGCTGCATGCACACAAAATCATGGAAAAAAAAAAAAAACTCCTTCAGTTACAACAAATATTAAAATCCTAAAACTCCTCTCAACTAGTCCCTTAAGACAAATGTTATATTAAAATAAAGCATAAAAAGAAGAAGAGGGACAGAAGAAGTAGAACCCTTAGAGTGGGGCAAGTGGGCCCACGGCTCCCTAAGTTTAAAAAAATTACCTTGGCCTTATATATTTGTGATTATTTATGATAAAATTGGGGTATTTGCCTTTGCTAAAGTCTTGCAAAATTTCCTCGGATCCTATACTCTTTTGAATATTTATAATTAAATAGTTATATTGCCCCTCCAAAAGTTTAAGTAATTTTGCCTTTCTTCTCTCAAATCCAAATAGTTTTGCTTACCCCTCTAGTTTAGAAAAAAATATTTAGTGAGGAAATGACTCTTATTTTTAAGTACTATGTTCGATATGATTTTAACCTTCTTTATATTTGTAAACACTCCATTTTTGCCCGCTTGGCAATCTCCAGCAGGTCTGGATCCAGTTTCCAAACATCACAGCACATACGAGCCCGAGACAGCTCTTTCAAACTCTAATCCAATCAGCTGGTCGCTTTTTGGGCCCATAAGGTCCAATTGAAGCCGAAAAGACTATATTGCCCCTAGGCATTCCAGGTAGATTTTCAAGACTGGGCGGTCTCGAGAACCAACGCCATCAAGGCAGCTTTCCGAGATCGGGCGGTCTCGGGAACCAACGCCATCTAAGTAGCTTCCCAAGATCGAGCGATTTCGGGGAACAACACTTTATCAAATTTCAAACGGTTCACTTTTGGTGCTTACTAGCCCGCTAATGTAGAATGTCCGTTATTCGGTAGTTCTTCGAGACCAGGCGTTCTCGGGGACCAATACCACCCTCACAGGTAGCTTTTTGAGACCAAGCGTTCTCAAAAACCAACACCACCCTACAGGTAGCTTTCTGAGACCGGGCGGTCTCAGGGACCAACACCGCACAGGTAGCTTTCCGAGACCAAGCAGTCTCGGGAACCAACATCTAGCTCAACACCGGCGCCTGCTAGCCCGACTCGATGAAAAATGACCAAACCTGCCCCTTGGGCCTCCAAGCACGTCTTGAGAAAGTTTAAAATCTCTCAAGATGGTAAGTCCACCTTTCCAAAATGATCCTTAACAGTTAGGCATACTCAGCACACCATCCTGTCCAATTCCGGTCCCATTCCGATCAAAATGACCGTTTTGCTCCTAGATGCCCCAACACAGTACAAATCCTACTAATCAGTGAAGACATCTTCAGAACAGTCCTTGAAAAATCTAGCACGCTTAACACGCCATTCCAATCCATCTAGATTCTTTTAGACCATGTCGGGTCAAAATGACTATTTTACCCCTAGCGATCCGAACGCGCCCCAAAACTACACTGGCCCTGGGTATTGAATGGCAGGTCTCATCATACACCCTTGTTTAACCCAAGGTGAACCTCACGACACCAAACACTCTTGACTCAATGAAAGTACCTCTGGAGCGTCTTACAAATGCATCACCAAGGTTGTCTTTTCTCTCGATTCCCTAGTTACAATGCACTGTCAATCGACTTAAGAAATACGTAAACCAGGGAATTCCCAAAAGCTCATCCATAGGTCTTTCCATCGATATGACTCGATTGAATAGATCGCTTCTCGAAGTCCCTGATTGCATGGCTCAAAAATTGCCACTTTCAGTAACCCCTAGAGCATTGTAAGCACCCCATTTTTGCCCGCTCGGCAGTCTCCAGTCTGTCAAGACTTGTATTCAAGTCGATATGGACATATTCTGAGTCAACTCAATTTTTCAAGTCTAATCCCGTCAATCAATCGCTTTGCGGGCCTTTTGGGCCTAAATAGAGGCAAAATGACTAAAATGCCCTTGGGGGCATTGTTCGGTCCAATTCCAGTGGGCACGTTTTCTCGAAGACAGTAAGTCCCCTTTTCCAGTCCAATTCTAGTCTAATTCCAATTCTAATTAAATCCGGCACGCTCGAGAAAGTTGATTCCTCGAGGCGGTAAGTCCATCCTGTCCGGCATGTTTCCAAAAAAACTCTTCAGAACGGTAAGTCCCTTCAAACCCGTCGACCAGGACGAGACCCCAAGTCCCCGAGATGGTAGAATGGTCCACCTTTAGAGCCTGCTAGCCCGCCAATGCAGAAATGTCTATTTCAGCATGCCTTTCGAGAAAGCTGATTCCTCAGGCTCTAAATCTACCTAGCAGCTTCTAGAGATTAGGTAGTCTCTAAAATGATCGCGACCCGTTAGAATAACGGAAATACTTGTAAACATTGCAACCGTTAGAGTGACGAAAGCACTCGTAAACAGGTCGATATAGGAAATTGCTAGCAAACCCTTGTATCATGGGACCACCGTCAGAGTGACTTAAACACTCCAAACCTAGGTCAACACCGGTGCTTGCTAGCCCACTTTGGTTAAAAATGACCAAACTGCCCCTAGGGCCATTTCTAGCACGTTTCTCGAGATAGTACCTAAGTTCTCAGAACGATAAGTCTATCCTTCCAGGATTGTGTTAAAGACAATCCAACATGTTTAGGTGCCTTCCAGTCAGTTTCGGGTCAATTTCGAGACATTCCGGTCAAGATGACCATTTTGCCCCTAGGCATCCGAATGCCCTGGGAACCACACCAGCTCTGGGTATCACATCTGTAACCTCTCAAGAATGCTTCTTATAGTATTCCCGACGTTCCATTACCTTTTTGAATCATTCTGAGTTAGTTCCGGCGAATCCGGTGCAAAGTGACCGTTTTGCCCATAGTGGCCGGTTGCCCTCTCTAACCACACCAGCTCTGGGTAACAAATTAGTAACCTCTTGGGACATTCTAAGTAATATTTCCAAACCTCGAGTATCCTTCCGGGACATTTCGAGTTCATCTCGGTAGTTTTCTGGTCCAGTTGACCGTTTTGCCCTTAATGGCCCGGTCAACCTTTTCAACACATCCTGTCATCATTTTTTAAATCTATTACCTCCAGGACACTGTTTTAAGGGTTCTTGTCCCTTTCCGGCCTTCTAGGCCATTCACGACTCTTTCAAATCATTCCCGGATCTTTCGGAGTCACTCCTAGTGAAGCTAAGCTAAAAGTTACATAGTAGTCACTAGTACGGGCGCCCAAATCTTTTGAAGATACATTGCTTGCCGACCTTAAACATTTCTTAATTGGTTGGCCAAGCCAAAAAATGGCCTGGCGCCACTCCTAGTGGCACTAATGTAATTTTTGGCCTGGTGCCACTGCAACAGGTGCCAGGTCATTCCTCTCTCTATAAATACAGAGCCTTCTTCAGCGTAAAAAAAGGTCCGCAAACTCAGTTTAAAAAACCTCCTCTTCAATATACAGAGCTCGTAGCCTCCCTAAACCCTAGTCTTCTTTAGGTTTTCCAAACCCTAGCCTCCATACACAAATCCTAGCTCATATACACTCACATACACCAATATACACTTATATACTAGCTTCCGAAGCCTCTATTGAAGACTTGAAGTACTGCAACTCTAAAGTTTCCAAAGGTCCAAGCAAGCTCTTGAAGATCAAGGTGAAGACCAAAGTAAAGCAAGAAGAAGAAAGTGAATAAAACCAAGTAAATAAAAGAAGACACAAGGTAGGTTCTCTCTTTACGTTTACGCACTTTCCCCCTCTCTCTTCTCTCTCTTAACCCACTTGGATTTTCTTCTATTTTAATCCCCCATCTTTTTCCCCCATTTCTTGCATGCTTGAAACAAGGGACTTCCCGGTCCATGTGTAGGATTAGGCTATTGAGAGTTACCGTGTCGGGGGCTTTCTCTTAGTCTAACTGGAGACCATGTGGGTTCGGCACCCTTGATTATGTGGTGAAGTCTTAACCTTGTATGTTCACGATCCCAACTTGTATTGTGCATATCATGATCTTGCATTCCTCTAAAATTTATTTTCCAACTTGATTTCAAAACTTGCATTAAATCCTTTTCTTCAAAACTTGTTTTCAAAATAACAATCTTAAGGTGATTTTAGCCTTTCCATGGCTAGGGTTGCTTTAGGAAAGTGTTACATTAAAGTGACCAATATGGTCCAAATTTTCAAATCCTTGTTGTTTTCAAAACCACTATTTTAGAATGGTTCTAACCTTCTTATGGTTAGAATCGCTTTAGGAAAGTGTGGTATTTTACATACTTTCTAAAAACTCTCTTTTCAAATCTCTCCTTTTAAAAATCTCATTTCCAACATACTTTCTAAAAACTCTCTTCAAAATATTTCTTTTCCAAAACTTCCTTTCAAAACTCTTTTCCAAAAAGTTCTCTTCAAAATTCACTTTCTAGAAACATTCCTTAAGTTTTCCTTCCTAAAAACTCTTTCCAAAAATCTCTTTCCTAAACATTCTTTCCCAAAATCTCTTTTCTAAAAGCTCTTTCCAAAAATCATTTTTCAAAAACTCTCATTCCAAAAGTTCACTTTTCAAAAACTTTTTTTTTTAGATCTCCTTCTAAAAATCTTCCTTTCCAAATCTTTCCAAATTTCCAAATCTTTCCAAACTCAAGACTTCCTTAAGTCAAAACTTTCAAAAAACGAAACCTTCCTTGAGTTAAAACTTTCCAAATCCAAAACTCTCTTAAGTCTAAACTTTCTAAAATTCTAAACTTTCTAACTTTTGAATATTTCAGACTTTCAAAACTTTTCTATTTCAAAATATTTTCAAATCGAAACTTTCCTAATTTGAAAATTTTCTTAAACCAAAACTTTCCTAATTTGAAAACTTTCCTAAACGGAACTTTCCTAAAATGACACTTTTCTATGGTTGAACCTTTCCTAATTCGAATATTTTCCTAAATTCAATTTTTCCTTAATCTTCCAAATCCAAGTTGAGTCAAATCTTTCTTGAGTCTTAAGTCCTTCCTTGATCCTATCTCTTTTAAATCTAGGTTTCCTAAATTTCTATCTTTCCAAATCAAAGTCTAATCTTTTCAATTCCAAATTCTAAATTCCAATATTCTATTCTAAGTTTCAATCAAACCCTTTTTCAATTCAAATCTTTTTCAAATCAAACTTTCTATTTTCTATCGGATTCTTGTCTGAACTACGACTGACTTGATTCCTCAAAAAGGATACGTAGGTAACCCTCATGGGTGTGGTCACAACCTTTTTCAAACATCCAATTCCATGATTTATTTCAAATTTTCAATTCCAAATTTCTATTTTCAAATCTCTATTTCCAATCTCCAAAACTTTATTTCAAAATCAAATTTATATTTTCAAATCTCTTTTCTAAAATCAAATAAAGTGTTTTCAAATCTATTTTCAAACTCTCTTTTCTTGCACTCACATATCATGCATCATTCTTTTAAACATTCTTTTCTAAAGTGGATAGTTTTGGACATGTATTAATCAAAGACTCTATTGGGTAAATCAGAGTGAATAGACATGTAGGTACCATAAGGGTGGGGTAGGGTGATGGCTTAGTGTATCTTCCCTACACGTAACCAACCTTCGAACCTAGATCACTGTTTTCGAGAGACCAAAATGGAGTTACTTTCAAACAAGAGCTTAAATATTTTCTAAAGGTTGCCAAACAACCTGTTTTCTTAAAAACCCTATATTGAGGAGGTATTTTCAAAATCGTTTTCAAAAACCCTAAGTGTAGTCTTTGGATTGTGCTTAGTTTTTAGGTAACCTAACTCACCTTAATCAAGTTAGGTGGCGACTCCCAAATTATTTTCTAAAAGCCCTTTATTCAAGTCAATTTTCAATTGAAATCTAATTGCACTCATTCTTCTAGGGGGATGAGTTCTAATGAGAGAGTACAGTATTTTTCCTGCTTGTGTGTGTATTCCTCGAGTGCAAAAAATCTGGGCGCGACAAGCGTCTGGCAGACGCTCCGCCAAGGTTGACTTTTTTTTCAATTCGCTGATTATAACGCACCATCAAACAATTTGAGAAATGCATAAATTAAGAAATTTTCAAAAATATTTCTAGAGCACTCTTCATCGATACTGTCTGATTGGAGAGATCGCTTCTTGAAAGTCCCGATCGCATGGCCCACAAACGACTACTTTTGAATGCTCGTGGAGCGCATCACAGATGCTCTGCAAAAGCATATTTTCGTGCACACTTCCTGAGACAACATCTCACTTTTCTGAACACCTTGAACACCTTTCAAGCTCTCTAAAAATTCAAAGTTATTAAGAAACACTAGAAAAACACCTTGAACGCAACTGATTTTCCTGAATCTTTTTCGGTTTGTGCAATTATTGAGGCAAAGTTTAAACAAACATTTCTGGTGGCAGAGCATATGCTACATGTGCCTATATTTTGATCAGATTGATCAAACTTCACTTAGCCCTTAAGATTTAGCTAGTATAATGTGTGCCACATAGCATTCTGCTAGTGGAATAGTATTGGCACATGTAATTTTGCCCAGGTGCATGTACTACGTGCACCAGTCCTCTCCAACTTTGCCTATAAATACATGCCTCTCCCCTTGTCTATTCTAGAATCGAAATTGATAGCAATGCTTTACTAAAACTGCTCCAGAACCTCGAATTCCTATATACATCCCACACTTCAAGCACTTAGGCTAGATTCCATCTCCCCCCAACCCATACACTACACCTATATAGCCTTCAATGCCATAAAAGACCTCATTCAAGCCCCTTCAAGGCTATTCAAGCTCAAGTCAAGGCATCCATGGAGTTTTGAAAGTGTTTGAAGGCAAAATGTAGCATTCTCTTTATATTTTTGCAATCCCCACTCCACTCTTTTCTCTCCTAGCCTACTTAGGTTATTCTCTATTTTAAACCCTATCTTTTACCTCCCTTTCTTGTATGCTTGAAACAAGAAAGCTCTTAATTCATGCATAGAGGAAAGTTTGTGAGAGTCACTGTGTAGGGAACTTTTTACAAACCTACTTTAAGATGGTATGTCCTTAGAACACATTGCTATGTGGTGAAGCCTCTAGCTTTGTATGATTTCATGACCCTTTTGCATATAATTATCTTGTTCATGTTTTGCATGTTTGGTTTTGTTTTCATGTTTCCAAAACCCTCACTATCTCTTTTCTATATCTCCATATTCAAAAGATTCCCTAAAAATGGTGCTAGAGTTGGTTCTTTGATGTCGGGCCCAGATTTTTCGCACTCGAGGAATACACACACAAGTGGGAAAAACACTGTACTCTGTCGTTAAAACTTACCCTCCTAGAAGAATGAGTGCGATTAGGTTTGAATTGAAAATAGATTTGAATAAAGGGCTTTTAGAAAAGATTTGGAGTTGCCACCTAACTTGATTAAGGTGAGTTAGGTCACTTAAAAACTAAGAATAATCCGAAAACTATACTTAGGGTTTTTGGAAAAGGTTTTTGAAAACACCACATCAAGAGAGGGTTTTTAAGAAAACAGGTTATTTGGCAACCTTTGAAAAACATTTAGCCCTTTTTTTGAAAAATAACTCCGTTTTTAGTCTTTCGAAATCAGTGATCCTAGGTTCGGAGGTTGGTTACATGTAAGGAAGACGCACTAAGCCATCACCCTACCCCGCCTTTGCGGTACCTAAATGTCCATTTACCCTAGATTCACCTATGAGGGTCTTCAACTAACAAACTGTCCAATTCTATTCACTTTGAAAAAGAATGTTAAAAAGAAATTTAACATGATGCATGATATGCAAGTGCAAGAAAAGAGAATTGAAAAATAGATTTGGAAAGAAATTGATTTGATTTGAAAAGGAAGAAATAGAAGTTTGAATTTAGAAAGAAGGTTTGGGAAATTGAAAATAGAGATTAGGAAATAGAAATTTGGAATTGAAAGTTTGAAAATAGATTAGAGATTTGAAAAGATTTTGTGAAAATAGAAACTTGAAAAATGTTGTGACCGCATTCATAAGGGTTGCCTACGTATCCTTTTGGAGGAATCAGGTCAGTCGTAGTTCGGACAAGAGTCTGATTGAAAATAGAAGAGTTAATTTGGAAAAGAGTTGAAGTTGGAATTGGAAAAGTAGGAAATTTGGACTTTGATTAGAAGATTTGAAAAGATTGGTTTTGGGAAGCTTGGTTTTAGAAAACCTAGACTTAGGAACTTAGAAAAGAAAGATTGAATTTAACTTAGAAAGATTTTAGAAAAGAATTGACTTGAATGTTGGACTTGGAAGATTTGAAAAGATTGGATTTAGGAAGGGTTCAAATTTTGAAAAGTTCACTTTAGGAAAGTTTCGTTTTAGGAAAGTTCCGTTTTAGGAAAGTTTCATTTTAGGAAAGTTTCAACTTAAGAAAGTTTTGAATTAAGAAAGTTTCATTTTAAGAAAGGTTTTGAAATAGGGAAGTGTTAAATTTAGAAATGTTTTGAATTAGAAAAAGTTTAGTTTAAGAAAGGTTTAGAATTTAGAAAGTTTCAACTTAAGAAAGTTTTGAATTTAGAAAGCTTAGAATTTTAGAAAGATTTTAAATGAGGAAAGATTTGAATTAAGAAAACTTTAGGATTTTTGAAAGATTCAAAATTTGAGTTCTAGAAAAATTTGAAAATCTAGATTTGAGAGTTGAAGTTTGGAAAGGATGTGGAATTAAGAAAGATTGGAATTAGGAAAGGTTTTAAATTTGAAAGATTTGAAGTTTAGGAAAGTTTAGAACTTAGAAAGTTTTAGAGTTTGAAAGCTTTGAATTTAGAAAGTTTAGGATTTAGAAAGTTTTAAAATTTTAGTTTTAGAAAAGGTTTGAGTTTAGGAAAGATTTGAAAACTTAGATTTGGAAAGTTAAGATTTAGAAAAGGAATAGAATTAGGAAAGGGTTGAATTAGGAAAGATTTGAAAGTGGAGTCTTAAAATTTAGGAAAGATTTTTATGTTTAAGTTTTGGAAACTTAAGATTTAGGAAAGGAGAAGATTAGGAAGGAGTTGAATTGGGAAAGATTTAGACTAGGAAGGGTCAAGATTCCTATTTCCTAAAACAAGGGATTGAATTTCGTTTCTAAAAGGGAAGGTTTGATTTGACAAGGATTTGGAATAGGAAATTTTAGAATCCCTAGATTTGTAAGACTATAGTTTTGACATAGAAAATAGGTTTTGGAAATATGTATAGTTTTGATGTAGAAAACAAGAGGTCTTGGAAACCTAGGTTTTATGGCAAGTTTGAAAATCATGTTTTTGGAAAGAAAATTAGGGTTTCCTAATTGTTAGCTCTGAGGGTTGACATGGGCTCTAAGGAAAGAGTTTTTGAAAAGTGTGTTTTTGGAAACGAGTTTTTGGAAGGAAATCCTAGAGAGGAGCTTCTAGAAGGAAGATTTTGGAAAGAGAGTTTTTAGAAAGATTTTTAGGAAGGAAATTGTTGGAGGGAGTTTTTTTTTTAGGAAAGAGATTTAGGGAGCATTTTTAGAAAGTGAATTTTGAGGAGAGTATTTTGGAAAGGAGTTTAAAAAAAAGAGTTTTGAAAAATAGATTTTTGGAGGGAGTGTTTGGAAAACAATTTTGGAAAGGGGAATTTTTGAAAAGCATGTTGAAAAAGAGGGTTTTAGAAAGAGAGACTTTTGGAAAGAGAGTTGTTTTGGAAGATATAAAATATCTCACTTTTCTAAAGCGATTCTAACAATAACAAGGCTAGAACCACTTTAAGAAAGCGGTTTTGAAAATAACAAGGAGTTGAAAATATGGACCATATCGGTCCCTTTAAATATAACACTTTTCTAAAGCAATCCTAGCCATGAAAATGCTAAAATCACCCTAGGATTGTGATTTTGAAAAATGAGATTTTGATGCAATTTTGAAAACAAGTTTAATGTAAGCTTTGAAAATGAGTTTGAAAATAAGTTTTGGAAGAATGCAAGATAATGATATGCACAATGTAAATTGGGGTCGTGAACATACAAGGTTAAGGTTTCACCATATAATCAAGGGGGCTGAACCCACGTGGTCTCTGGTTAGACTAAAAAAAAGCTCCCGACACGGTGACCCTCCAATAGCCTAATTCTAAACATGGACCGGAAATCCCCTTGTTTCAAGTATGCAAAGAAAGGGAGGAAGAAGATGGGGGATTAAAATAGAAAAAACCCAAGTGGGTTAGGAGGGAGAAGAGAGAGGGGGAAGTGCAGAAATTTAAAGAGAAAACCTACCGTATGTCTTGTTTAGTTGGCTTGGCTTCGCGCGCCTTGCTTTTCTTCGGTCTTCGCTTCACTTCAGTCTTCAAGGGCTTGTCTCTGATCTTCAAAGCTTGTAGTTGCAGCAATTCAAGTCTTCAATGGAGGATCGGAGGCTAGTGTATAAGTGTATAGGGGAATGTATGAGTGTATAGGAGGCTAGGGTTTGTGTATAGTGGCTAGGGTTTGGAAAACCTAGAGGAGCTAGGGTTTTGGGAGGCTACGAGCTCTGTGTATCGAATATTAGGGTTTTCAGACTGAGTTTGTGAACCTCTTTCATGCTGGAAGAGGCTCTGTATTTATAGAGATGGAATAGACTTGGAGCCTGTTATAGTGGCGCCAGGCCAAATTCCCTTTTGGCGCCACTAGGAGTGGCGCCAGGCTAATTCTTGACTTGGTGCCACTGCTAGTGGCCAGCCAATTAGGAAAGTTTTTAAGTCGGCAAACAATGTATCTTGAGAAGATTTGGGCGCATGTACTAGTGACTACCATGCAATTTTTAGCTTGACTTCACTAGGAGTGATTTCAGAAAGTCCGGGAATGATTCGAAGAGGTCGGGAATGACCCAGAGAGCCGGAAAAGGGCAGAAACACTTACAATAGCATCCCGAAGGTATTTGGCTTGAAAAATGAGGATATGATGTGTCGGAAGGATTAACCGGGCCATTAGGGGCAAAACGGTCAACCGGGCTGGAAAGCTGCCGGGATGGACTCAGAACATCCCTGAAAAAGAATTGAGATTTGGGGACATTATTTAGAATGTTCCCAAAGGTTTCCGGTTTGATACCCAGAGCCGGTGTGGTTGGAAAAGGCGACCGGCCCACCAAGGGCAAAACGGTCATTTCGTACTGGGTTTGCCAGAACTGACTTGGAATGACCCGAAAAGATAAAGAAAGGTTGAGAATACTATAAAAAGCAATCTCAGGAAGTTACCGGTGTGATAACTAAGGTCGGTGTGGTTCCCGGGACTTTCGAATGCCTAGGGGCAAAATGGTCATCTTGATCGAAAAGTCTCGGAATTGACTCGAAACTAACTGGAGGGCACCTAATCGTGCCGGATCGTCTCTGGGATGATCTAGGAAGGGTGGACTTACCATTCTAAGGGCTTAGGTATGCTCTCAAGAAATGTGTCGAAAAATGGCCCTAGGGGTAGTTTGGTCATTTTTCACCGAAGTGGGCTAGCAGACACTGGTGTTGACCTGGGTTTTGAGCGTTTCCGCCACTTTGATGGCGGTCGCGTGATACAGTGGTTTGTTGGTAATTCCTTATATCGACCTATTTGCGAGTATTTTCGCTACTCTAACAGTTGCGATGTTTGCGAGTATTTTCGCTACTCTGACGGTTCGTGATCATTCCTAAGACTGCCTGATCTCGGGAAGCTGCTAAAGAGACTTAGTGTTGAGAATCAACTTTCTCGAAAGGCGTTCCTAAACAGATATTTCTGCATTGGCAGGCTAGCAGGTGCCAAAGGTGGACCATTCTACCGTCTAAGGGACTTGGGGTTTCGTCTCGATCCACAAGTTTAAAGGGACTTACCGTTCCGAAGAGGCTTTCTTTAAGGAATCAACTGTCTTGAGAGAGGGATTGGAATTGGACTTGGAAAGGGGACTTACCGTCTTCGGAAAGACGTGCCTGATTTGAAATTGGAAAGGGAACTTACCGTCTTCGGAAGAACGTGCCTGTTGGAATTGGAAAGGGCACTTACCGTATTCAGAAAGACGTGCCTAAATTGGAATTAGAATGGGGACTTACCGTCTTCGAAAAGACGTGCCTGATTTGGGATTGGAAAAGGGACTTACTGTCTTCGGAAAGACGTGCTTGATTTGGAATTGGAAAGGGACTTACCGTCTTTGGAAAGACGCGCTTGATGGGAATTGGACCAAATGATGCCCCCAGGGGGCATTTTGGTCATTTTACCTCTATTTGGGCCTGGCGGGGCCCGCGACGCGATGAATTTACAGGATTAGACTTAGAAAGTTAATTTGACTCGAAATATGCCCACAATAACTTGAACACAAGTCTGGACGAACCGGAGACCGCCGAGCGGTCAAAAATGGGGTGCTTACACTTGAAGTCTAGGTTAAACCCTTAATTTCTACACTTTAGAAAACCTTCTTCAAGTCCCTTGACTTTATTTTGCAACCTTACATTTCATTGCTTTCAAAGTTGTACTAAAATGGCTTTCAAATCCTCTTCTTCTATGTTGATTTTTAAGGATTTTACTTTTTTGAACTTTGTGGTTGAAATGGTTCCTTAGAACCCTCTCTTGAGTGGTCTCCCTGTTATCTTGATCATATGAACTCTAATTCATTAGAGTTAGCTCTATTCTCTTTGGAATGGCTTTCAAACAATTCCCTTCAAAAATGGTTCTCAAAATTGCACTCTCTTTAACTTGCATAAAAATGATTTCCCTAAATCATCATTTTCACCTTGAATTTTAGAAGTTTTGCTCTATTGAATATTGTGGTTGGAATGGTTCCATCGAGTCCTCTTTAGAGTGATTTCCTTCAAATCAACAATATGAAGCTTTATTCTTTAGAGTGGTCTTTAATTTGTTAAAAGTGGTTTTCCAAAACCTCCTTTCCAAAACTAATTTCAAAGAATCATTCTCTTCAATTTTCAAGTCTTCAAAACTATTTATTCAATGTTGATTTTTATAAGTTTTGCTCTCTTGACTTAATGGGTGAAATAGTTCCAAGGCAACCCTCTCTTGAGTGGTTTTCAAATACCAACCATAAGACCCCAAAAGCTCACTTGACTAGATTTCATAAAATGATTTTTCAAAACACATTTTCAAGTTTCATGCATGAAACCACTTTTTAAAATCACCTTCCAACCCTAGGTTAACTCGACCCTAGTTGCCCAGTCTTAGGTTAACCAAATCCTAAGTTAACCTAACTGTAGTTAGTTAACCCTTGGTCGCCTCAACCTTAGATTAACCTAACCTCAGTTAGTTAATCCTAGATTATCTTAACTCTAGGTTAACCTAACCATAGTTAGTTAACCTTCCTTAACCTAACCTTAGTTAGTTAACTCTAGGTCACCTTAACCCTATGTTAACTTAACCTTAGTTAGTTAATCTTAGGTCACCTTAATTCTAGGTTAGCCTAACCCGAGTTAGTTATCGATAGGTCAAACCAACCTAGGTTAGTAAGCTTCAAGGTTTCAATTCAAGGATCCCTCTTCAAATAATCTTTCAACTCAAAAACCATTTTCATAAAATACTTTCAAAGCACCCTACTCTCTTGAGATTTCAAGAATCAACTCCAAAACCTTTTCAAATATCCCAACACTCTATCCTTAAAAAAAAAAAAAAAATGCTTTCAAGAAGTTCCCTTAGACTTGTCTCAACTAAAGCGGCTAGACACTTCACACTTTTAAAAAACTATTTTAAAAAACTCACAACTGTAACGTGTCCCTAACCTTTTACGATTAGAGATTCCAAGGGAAGGTGATACATTAAATACAACCCTTAAGGTTATCCATATTAGGATTCCAAAACTCTAAGTATTTTCAAAAGCTCTTTTCAAAAATGATATTCAAATATGATGTTCTTAAAGCAACTCTAATTCTTCTATGGTTAGGATTGTTCAAGTGTGAGTGAAACATTCAAGAAGGGTTCAATAACCCTAAAGTTTTAGAGAACTAAAGGGAAGTCTCAGCCCCTTTTTCAAACATGTCTTCAAAACTCATTACCCTAAAGGAGTTTAGTTCTTTAATGACTAATCTCTCAAAGGTAAATGAAACATTAAAAATGCCTTTCATAAGGTGTTTAAGGACTACTTTCAAAATCATTTCAAGACAAGTTTATAGGAGCTCTTGTGACTCCAAATCCAATTTTCAAGCCCATAATAAAATTTTTAGAACTTTCCAAACTCTCTTTAATTATGTTAAAAAACATTTCAAAATGCTTCAAAATCCCATTTCAAGAGCACTTTAAAAAACCTTCAAGTTCTATTCCAAAAACACCCAACATCTAATTTTAAATCAAAATTCTCAAGTCCTCTTTTCTCAAAGACCACAAAGTGTCTTCCAACCTTTCCAAAGACCTCAGTGTCTTCAAAACTTTCCAATGGCCTCAATGTGCTTCTCTTTTATTGGGCCCTTGCCTGAACTACGAATGACCTGATTCTCGCCAAATGAGATACGTAGGCAACCTTAAATGGTGCGGTCATAATTTTTATTTCAACCCAAGTTCTCTTTTCAAAGTTTCTATCCATTCAAGATTTCTATGACAAATTCCTTCAAAACTCCCATATTTTCAAGTGTCTTGTAATAATATGCATCATGCATCATTCATCCAAAAAGTGATGACTAAACCCCGTTTTCAAAATTCTAAAGTGAATACTAAGTGGATGATAGTAACCAATTATTCAAGTGAGTTAACAAATGGTGATTAGACATATAAATACCGAAAGGGCGGGGTAGGGTGATGATCTTGGGATATCTTTTCAACATGTAACCAACCCCCGGACCATAGATTTCTATTTTCGAAAGACCAAAATGAAGTTATTTTCAAAAAGGCTTAAAACTTTCCAAAGATTGCCAAACAACCTATTTTCTTAAAAATCTTCTCTTGAGGGAGTTTTCCAAAACCTTTTTCTAAAACCCTAAGTTAATCTTCGGATTATACTTAGTTTTAGGTGACTTAACTCATCTTAATCAAATTAGGTGGTGACTCCAAACTTTTTCTAAGAAGCCCTTAATCAAATCAATTTCAAGTTTAAATTTAGTCGCACTCATCATTCTAGGAGGATGAGTTCTAATGACAGGGTACTGTGCTTTTTTTGAGTCGAAAGGACTTAGTTAAAAACCAAGGCGCGACAATATTTTATGAGCCTCCTACTATAGAACTAAAATTTAAGTAACACTAGGTGGTAGTTAGTATAATGGTACTACTAGAAACTGCTCTTTCTTACTTGCGAAATTTCTGAGTCCGCCATTAAAGAAATTGCTTCAAGCTGTTAGCTAGATCATTGCATTTGAGATGCAAATGCTTGAATCGCCCTCAAAGTGCTCTATTTTTTGCAAGTACACGGTTGACGGTTGTCGTTTATTTGGAAAGTCTGGAATTGTATCTCCTCAAGGACCAAGCCAAATATAGGCGTGACATAGGCGAATACCAAATAGTTTGATTAGAATTGAAAGTGTAACTGAGCAAATTGAATCTAACTACAAAGAAGGCCGAAAATATGTTGATGGTGAGAGTATTTTGACTATCAAATTAAACTAAGTATTAAGAGCAATTCTAACTAAATTTGAGAATGATTAACAAAAGGCTTGAATGCAATTGTTTCAATCCACCAATTCTCTACAAGGTCTTCAATGAGATTTGAAAACTCAAGTCAAGGATCACTCTATAGATCCTTGACTCGGAAGATTTTGTCCATAGAAATTAGAATTCGTGCTCAATTGAGTGAAGATTGATATTTAATTATAGGAATCATAGAAACAAACCATCGATTGTGCAATTCCTATACCAATTAGGGAATTGTGCTTAAAGATTACCAATATAGATTATGAGTCTAAGTGTTTTATAGATCTACAACCCAATTGAGATGAAATTAAAGGAAACTTAAGGTAGATCATTGAAATTCATATACCTCCATTAAAGCCTTTGAAGATCCTTAGTAGATCTTCACAATTGCATCTAAGGATGTGTTTAGCTACTTGAATCCATAAGATGATGCATTGAGAAATATAAATCTACCATCAATTTTAAGAAATAAAGGAAAACAAAGGAAAGCAAAGGAAAATAAATTTCTCTCTCTAAAAGTTTGTACAAACTGAAAAATGAAGAAAAAAAATCCCAAAAGTCCCGTACATTCTCGTATATATAGTAGTGAAAACAAAACATGGATTTCGGAGACTGTATGTATGGTCTGTATACTGTACGTACGGTGGGCTTGATTGTGCGGTCGCCTTGACGCTAAATCATGCTCTCTGAAGTTTGGGAATGAGTTGTAGGCATATGTACGGTGGCATTACCGTACGTATGGTTGGATCACCATACGTAGGGTGACTCATACCATACGTACGATCAAGATGGATTTGTACTTTTTAGCTCTTATTCTCCTCCTTTTAACCCATAACCTGCAAAATAAACGTGAACACATATTAGAACTAAAATGATACTAAGATAATGGATATATACAATCTATACGGACTAACAACAGCTATTTAGGGCCTTGGAATTACACTTTTAGAGTGTAATCAATGCTTGGCAATGTTGACGCTAATATGAAAGCAAAGAGTAGTGTGTTTCTGTGTGACTGCACGTCAAGAATGGAAAATCAAAATTTGCACCTCAAACATGAACAAGTCTTCTTGAAAGAGTAGAGTAGGGCTTCGCATATCTTCATTCATCCAATTATTAGCCTTTATCCCAACCATGTGCAGGATAGAATTCCCATTGTTATTGATCTTTCTCATAAGCTGCATCATTGGAATTCCCAACTTCTCCCCAAGATAAAAAATATGCATTTGCCGATACTTCACAGCTATATGTAGTATATTACGCCCTTCGTCATCAATATGCTCAACTGCCTGAGGATATGTTTTTGGTATCTCTTCAACAATCTTTATAATGCCTGACTTAGCTGCCAAAACCAGTGGGGTTTCGACAATCCTTATAATGCCAGTTTGAGCTGTTGGGGCCTTTTGTCCTTCACCTACCTCCTGGCCTTGGGAAACATTGGAGGTTGTTCTATATTTATGGGTCTTAGTCTTACTCTAGCCTACTGCAGATTCAGTATCCTCCCATGAGGTATCTCTTTCTATTAAAAACCTGCCAAGCCTCAAGGCTAATTCATATTTCTTCTTTTTACTCTGAATTGCTTCCCACAAAGGCACTCCCCAATATGATTTAACTTTCAAAGATATTAAACTCAGTCTTAGTTCTACACAGAAATTAAAATGGTAGAACTATCAAGAAAATTATTTTTTTTATTAAGCATGTGCACGTGCACTCTACAAAAAAATTTGATTTTGTGACAAATTAGTTCATCATAAAAAGCCTTTAAAATTGTCGCAAAAAGTTTTTGCTACCCAAAATAAATCGTCACTAGGTCATTGCTACAAGTTCATCACAAACGAAACTCCAACGACTTCCCAAACTCATCGCTGAAGACTATATGTTTTACCACAATACAAAAACTAGTCTTAAAAGGTCTCCAAATAGTGACGACATAGATCATCACTATAAGCTTAAAAATTCGTCTTTAATGTTGAATAATCATAGTAAATAGTTGTAGATTTGATATGTCCTATGACGATTATTAATTGTATATTTGATTTGTGATTCTCAATGCCACAGTTGCAAATATTTAAGCAGTATATTTGATTTATTGCTTGTGCCAAGCATAGTTATCTTACTGTTGGGTAACCAACAGAAAATGTTACAAAGAAGGGCAAGGTCATTTCCGGGTAGTGTGCCAGCTTGTACTGGACTGTATGAAAATTTATGTATTTTGTGCTAAAATAATTTATTTTTATTATGATTTTATGATAAATGTCAATTAAAACTTGTGTGGAACATGCACCGGCTAATGTGCGACACATGAACTGGGGCCCAGAGGAGCAACATTCTGCCAGACGGAGTATCAGTTCAAGAAGGATGAGTTTCAAGACATCAACCTTGAACCTCCCTAGAGGAGCAGCATTCCACCAGATGGAGTGTCAGTTCAAGAAGAATAAATTTTCAAACATCAACCTTGAACCTCCCTAGAGGAGCAACATTTGGCCAGACGGAGTATCAGTTCAAGAAGGATCAGTTTCAGGACATCAACCTTGAACTTCCCTAGAGCAGCAGCATTTTGCAAAATGGAGCGTTAGTTCAATAAGGATCAGTTTCAAGACATCAACCTTGAACCTCCTTAGATGAGCAGCATTCCACCAGATGGAGCGTCAGTTCAAGAAGAATTAGTTTCCAGACATCAATCTTGAACCTCCCTAGAGGAACAACATTTCACCAGACGGAGCGTCTGTTCAAGAAGGATCAGTTTCAGGACATTAACCTTCAACCTCTCTAGATGAGCAACATTCTACCATCCGGAGCGTCAGTTCAAGAAGAATCAGTTTCCAAACATCAACCTTGAACCTCCCTAGGGGAGCAATATTTTACTAGACGGAGCGTCAGTTCAAGAAGAATTAGTTTTGAAACATCAACCTTGAACCTTCCCAGAAGAGCAACATTTCGCTAGATGGAGCGTCAGTTCAAGAAGGAACCAGTTTCAAGACATCAACCTTGAACCTCCCCAAAGTAGCAGCATTTTGCCAGACAGAACGTCAGTTCAAAAAAGAACCAGTTTCAAGACATCAACTTGGAACCTCCCAAGAGGAGTAGCATTTTTCCAGACAGAGTTTCAGCTTAAGAAGAACCATTTTTAAGATATCAACCTTGAACCTCCCCAGAGGAGCATCATTCTGCCAGATAGAGCGTCAGTTCAAGAAGAACAAGTTTTCAGACATTAACTTGAACCTCTCCAGAGGATGCACCTTTCTGCCAGACGGAGTGTCAGTTCAATAGAGAATCAGTGTCCAAATATTAGCCCTAAATCTTCCCAGAGGAGTACCATTCCACCAGACGGAATGTCGGTTCAAGATAACTTACTCTCCAAAATTCTCCAACTTCAATCCCTCCAATTGCTTTGTAGTCAACATGGGATCCTTCATTTTTCGTTTTCCGTATTTGACAAGTAAAGATAGAGAAAGAGGGGCATCTGTAAGCACCCTATTTTTGTCTGCTCGGCAATCTCCAGCCTAACTAAACTCTATTTCAAAACTCCATAGGTACATTCAAGCCCAAATCAACTTTCAGACCCCTATTCAATTAGTCAACCGTTTTTTAGGCCTACTTGGCCCAACAGAGGCCTAATAATCAAGCTTGCCCTTTAGGGCTCGAGGCGTGTCTTGAGAAGGTTCAAAATCCTTCAAGACGATAAGTCCACCCTTCCAAAGTGTTCCTAGACAGTTAGGCATACTCAATATGCCTTCCTGTCCAATTTCGGTCCCATCCTGGTTAATTTTGGTTAAAATGATCGTTTTGCCCCTAGGCACCCCAGCACAGTACAAATCCCACCAAACAGCAAAAATATCTTCCAAGACTATCCCCGAATAGTTCGATATGCTTAACACGCCGTCCCAATCCATCTTGACCCTTTTTGACTAAGCCCGGTCAAAATGACCATTTTACCTTTAGCATCCCAAGTACGCCTCGAAATTACACCGGCTCTAGGTACCAAGCTGAAAAATCCTCATATGCCCATGTTTAATCTAAGGTGAACCCCACAACTCTAAAAACTTTGAACTCAACGAAAGTCCCCTGGAGCATTTCACAGATGCTTCGTTAGGGTTGTCTTTTTTTTCTGATTTTGGGATTATAACGCATTGTCAAACGACTTGAGAAATGCGTAAATTAGAGAATTCCTAAAAGCTTGACCATGGGTCTTTCCAACGATACGACTCTATTAAATAGATCGCTTCCCAAAGCCCCTAATCGCATGACTTGAAACCGCCACTTTCAGTAACCCTTGGAGCATCTCACAGATGCTCCACCAGGGTTGTCTTTTCTTCCAATTCCCTGATTATAATGCACCATCGAACAACTTGAGAAATGCGTAAATTAGGAAATTCCTGAAAGTATTTCTAGAGCACTTTCCATCGGTACGGTTCGATCGAAGAGATTGCTTCCCAAAGGCCCTGATCACGTGGCCTAAAATGGCTACTTTTGAACATCCATGGAGCGTATCACAGACGCTCTGCAAAAGTGTGTTTTCGTGTACACTTCCTGAGACGATATCTCTTTCTTTCAAACACCTTTTAAGCTCCTCAAAAATTTTAGGTTCTTGAAAAATACTAGGAGAACATCGTGGACGTAACCAATTTTCCCAAATCCATCCCGTATTGCACAATTATCAAGGTGAAGTTTAAATGAACATTTTTGACAGTGGAGCGTATGCTACATGTGCCCAGATTTTGATCAGATTAATCAAAACTTTACTTGCTCCCTAAGATTGAGCCAGTATAAAGAGTGCCCAGATTTTGATCAGATTGATCAAAACTTTACTTGCTCCCTAAGATTGAGCTAATACAAGGAGTGCCATGTGGCATTCAGCCAGTGGAACAGTACTAGCACATGTAGCACATGCGTAAGGACAAAATTTGTCCAGACGCATGTGCTACATGCACCAGGTCTCCCCAGCTTGCTTTTAAATACAAGCCTCCCCCTTTGTGTATTCCAAAATCGAAAATAGTAGCGAAGCTCTGCAGAAATAGCCTCTAAACCTTGAATTTTCATATACATCACACTCTCCAAATATTTAGGTTAGATTCCACCTCGCTTTAGCCTACATACCACACCTACAAAGCCCTCAATGCCATAGACAATCCCATTCCAGCCCCTTCAAGCCTTTCTAAGGCTATTTAAGTTCAAGCTAAAGCATCCATGGAGGTTTGAAGGTGTTTGAAGGCAAAATGTAGTATTCTGTTTTACATTTTTGTCACCCCCACTCTCCTCTTCTTTCTCCTAGCTTACTTAGGCTATTTTTTTTATTTTATACCTCCATCTTCTACCCCCTTTTCTTGCATGTTTGAAAGAAGAGAGCTCCTAGTTTATGCCTAAACGAAAGTTAGTGAGAGCCACCGTGTAGGGGGATCTCGTACTAGCCTACTTTAAGATGATATGGTTTTGGAGCACCTTGCAATTTGATGTGGTCTATTAGTCTTGTATGAATTCATGACCCCTTTGAATATGGTTACCATGATCATGTATTGCATGCTTGGCCTCATTTTAATGTCCATCATCATTATGTAAAAATTTTCACTATCTTCATATCTATGTCTTCTTCAAATTCTGTATCTAGTGTTTTTCTAAAAATAGTTTTAAGAGTTGGTTCGTTGAAGCTTAAGTCAATTTTCATATTTTAGAAAACCCCCCTTTAAGTCCCTTAACTTCATTTTGCATCTTTGTATTTCTTTGCATTTCATGTGACATAAAATTAGTTTTCAAACTCTTCTCTTCCATATTAATTTTTGATGAATCCATTCTCTTGAACCTTATGGTTGAAATGGTTCCTTGGAACCCTCTCTTGAATGGTTTTTCCATTATCTTGACCATATGAACCCTAGTTCATTAGACTTGGCTTTTACACCCCAAAAAATGGTTTTCAAATCAACCCCCTTAAAAAGGATTCTCAAAATTTCACTCTCTTTAATTTGTAGAAAAATGATTTCCCTAAACCATTATTTTCTCCTTGATTTTTAGAAGATTTGCTTTTTTGAATATTGTGGTTGGAATGGTCCCATGGAGTCCTCTTTAGAGTGATTTCCTTCAAATCAACCATATGAACCCTTATTCTTTAGAGTGGTCTTCAACCCCTTAAAAGTGATTTTCTAAAACCTCTTTTCTAACACTAATTTTTAAAGGTCCATTCTCTTTAACTTTCCAAGCAAAGAAGTCTTTAAAACTATCAATTCAATATTAATTTTCAAAAGTTTTACTCTCTTGAATTAGTGGTTGAAATGGTTCCAAGGCAACCCTATCTTGAGAGGTTTCCAAATACCAACCATATGAACCCAACACTCACTTGAGTGGTTTTCATAAAATGGTTTTCAAAACACACTTTAAAGTTTCATGCATGAAACCACCTTTCCAAAACCACTAGGTCCAAATCCTAGTTTAAAACTACCTTTCAAAACTATCCTTCGACCCTAGGTTAACTTGACCCTAGGTCAACCAAATCCTATGTTAACCTAACCTTAGTTAGTTAACCCTACGTCACCTTAACCCTAGGTTAACCTAACCCAAGTTAGTTAACCCAGGTCAACACAACCCTAGGTTAACCTAAACTTAGTTAGTTAATCCTAGGTCACCTTAACCCTAGGTTAGCCTAACCCAAGTTAGTTAACCCTAGGTCACGTTAATCCTAAGTTAACCTAACCTTAGTTAGTTAATCCTAGATCAGCCCAACTTGGGTTAGTAAGCTTCAAAGTTCCAATTCAAAGACCCCTTTTCAAATAATCTTTCAACTCAAAAATTATTTTCATAATATACTTCCCAAAACATCCTGCTCTCTTCAGATTTTCAAAAATCAATCCCAAAATCCTTTCAAGTACTCCCGTACTCTATCTTTAAAAATGCTTCCAAGAAGTTCTCTTAAACTTGTCTCAACTAAAATGGCTAGACACTTCACATTTTTCTAAAATTATTTTCAAAATATTTTAAAAAACTCACAGCCTTAAAGTGTCTCTAACCTTTTATGATTAAGGATTCCAAGGGAAGGTGATACATTAAATACAATGTTCAAGGTTGTACATATTAGGGTTTCAAAACCCTAAGTGCTTTCAAAAGCCCTTTTCAAAAATGAATTTCAAACATCATATTCTTGAAACAACCCTAATCCTTCCATGGTTAGGATTGTTCAAGTGTAAATGAGACATTGAATAAGGGTTCTACAACCCTGAAGCTTTAAAAAATCAAAGGACAGTTTCTAGCCCATTTTCTAAACATGTTTTTAAAACTCAGCCCTAAAAGAGTTCAGTTCTTCAATGGCTAACTTCTTAAAGGTAATGAAACACTAAATATACCTTTCATAAAGCATTCAAAAACTACTTTTAGAAGCATTTCGAAGACAAGTTCACAAGAGCATTTATAATCCAAACTCTACCTTCAAAATTTTTAAAACAAGACTTCAAAACATTTTCAAAACTCTCTTGAGTTATTCCAAAACCTTCCAAAACTCTGTTAAGTTGTTTGAAAAAAAAAAAAAAAATTCAAAGCTCCCTTGAGTTATTCAAAAACCTTTCCAAAACTCCTTGAGTTGTTTTGAAGCACTTTCAAAACTCCCTCGAGTTATTTCAAAAACATTTCAAAACTTCTTTAAGGCAATTCTAAAAACATTTAAAATCATCTTTAATCTTTAATTTCCGGCATTTTTTTAAACTCTTAATTTCAAAGAACATTCCAAACTTTAAAGTGTCTTCAAAACTGTCCCCGAACTATTAACTCAACGGCATTTTTTTAAATACTCTTAAATTCTTTTTTATATCACAAAGACCCAGGACCGTGTTGGGGTACAAAGTGTCTTAAAATTTTTCCAAATGGTGACTCCCCGTATAGGGATTGATGATACCCCCTTGACTTTAAAGTGTCTTCAAAACTGTATACGTGCTTTTGCTCTAATCCCTAAGTATGGTGAATATTATTAATTGATGGAATCAATGCAGGTGGATTATGAATCCGACATATCAAATAAGTTAAGTGGAAGGTCTCAAGGAATTAAATAAGGCCCCAATACGCCTCTTTTCTATCAGGTTCTTGCCCGAACTATGAATAACTTGATTCTAGCCAAATGAGATATGTAAGCAACCTAAAATGGTGCGGTCATAACCCTTATTTCAACCCAAGTTCCCTTTTTAAAATTTTCTATAAATTCAAGATTTTTAGTTCGAATCCCTTCAAAACTTCCATGTTTTCAAACAGTTTTTCCAAAACACGCATCATGCATCATTTATCCAAAAAGTGGTGACCAAACCCCATTTTTAAAATTCTAAGGTGGATATTATGTGAATAATAGTAACCGGTTATTCAAGTGAGTGAATTAAGGGTTATTAGACATGTAGGTACCAAAAGGGCGGGGTAGGGTGATGATCTTAGGATATCTTCCCTACATGTAACCAACCCTCGGACCATAGATTTTCGTTTTCAAAAGATCAAAATGGAGTTATTTTCAAAAAGGGCTTAAAACTTTTTAAAGGTTGCCAAACAACCTATTTTCTTAAAAACCCTCTCTTAAGAAAGTTTTCAAAAACCCTAAGTTTGATTTTCGAATTATACTTAGTTTTAGGTGGCCTAACTTACCTTAATCAAGTTAGGTGGCGACTTGCAAAATTTTACCAAAAAGCCCTTAAATCAAATCAGGTTTTCAAGTTTAAACCTAAGAGGATTTGGTTAAAAATCAGGGCGTGACAGACGAGTGGTGTCTTGTGAGGGTTTTCAATGATGATACTCACAAACACCCCATTGTGAATTGCAAAATGAGATAAGAATAAAGAGATCATGCATTAACCATTTCAAGTTAACATTAGACTCTACTCCTAACTCTTAAAACATGCAAAATTATGCAATAATACATACAATATAGAGGTTCATGTGTGTGGGTGACGAATCATGCTAGGATAACACAACTGACACTCACTCATGCAAATCCAAACTTTTAAGCTTTGATTCAATCCTCTCATCGAGTATACACTCACAAAGAAAGACCCACATGGTTCTCACAATGGTATGTTTAGCAGTGGAGTAAATATAAAAAGATAAATCAAGTGAGCATACCAATTATAAAAACCATAAAAGATATAAGTGTATCAATTTTAGCATGGCTTCATGAAAGAATATTCATACATGAGCATTGATTCAAAGATGTTGACATGTGATGACTTATACTCTAATAACATTATCAATCAAACACACTTTGAGTCAACTAAGCCCTTGAAAGGTAACTATGGTGGTGTGTAAGAATAAGGACAAGAATGGTGGAGGATAGGCAAATGTCATATCATATGTGATCAAGACATGAAATGATGAATGAAATATAACGCCAACTCTACCTTTTTGAATTCAATACACACTTCTCAACATTTTGCTCTTTTCCTTCACTTTCTCAATTGAATAGCTTTCTTTCTCTTTTTCTTTCTTTTTTTTTTTTTTTTTGTTTCTCTTTTATGTCCTCTTTTGATTTCTCCCTCTTTTGCTTGTTACAACATCATCTCCATAATAAGCTCTTTTTTCTTCCATTGACTTTCCCAATCAATCTCTATCTTTGGTTCACTTTCTTTCTTTTTTTCATATTTCAATACAACACACTTCTTTTCCTATGTATGTGTCCCTTTTTCAAGAAATAAGAGAGGACGTACCCTTTGCATTATAATAAGAAGGAAAAGAAATGTGTCAAATGGGGTCAAAGGGAACATATGGCTCAAACAAGGGAAAAAATAATGGCTATAAAAAAGAATGAGGGCCTAGAATCATCTCCCACAATGCATAACCAAAACATGTCATAGAGAATAAATGGCAACATCAAGATCAAAGTTCATCTCGTGAATCAAACGCAAGCATAATGAAGCTGTTGAGATTAATGAAGGTGAGAAATCATTCCTTGAGTAAATATAATCACTCCAAAAGGCAATAAATTCTCTAATGCTCATAAGGTAATAATCTCCACTAATATAGGGATGAAAATGCAAGAGATAGTAACAAATGATGTTAAAAAGCATAATTGTGCACATTAGTGTAATCCCCTCTACTAATGTAAGAATAAAGCAACTTCACTAATGTAAGAATAAAGCAACTTCACATAGGATTAAAAGTAAAGAATAAGTCTACATCAACTCAAGTAAAGCTACATACAATGATTTCTATCTTCAAATCTCAAGTAGCACTTTCACAAATGGTGATATGGATCATAAAAAATAAAGAGTCAACACATCCACTATGAATAATTAGGAAGCATACATGAAAAGATACATGGGTAAATGTGCTAAAACTGTGAAACCCTAATTTCATAATTCCACAATTAGTTTAATTGCATATTAAAATTAGTTGAATTAGTTTACTTAATTTAATTAGCATCTATTGCATGGTTAATTATAAATTGTGTGTGCAACATATGTCATTTCATTATTGGTGAGTTGGTTGGTGAGTAGGTGAATGAGTCATTGGTAAGTTAGATAATGAGTTGGATGGTGATTTAGTAATGAGTGTGTGTATAGGATACTCAAGGGATCCAAATGGAGAATGAAAACAAGATGGAATAAGAAGACAAAGAAAGAAAGAAAAGAAAGAAAAAAGAAAGAAAAGAAAGATTTGTGGGGGGTGAATGGTCTAGCATCCTAGGAGAGAGGGGATGCTAATGGGTTGGTCTCATTCGTATGAAGAGAGAGAGATAGAGAGAGAAGAAGAAGAATAGAGGAGAAAGGAGGAAAAAAAGAGTAAAAAGAAGAGAGGAGAAAAGAAATAAAGAAGAGGAGGAAGAAGAGATTGAAGGGAAAGACTTGTGTCTTCATTCCTAAGGTGAGGTATCTCATATTTATATTTATGTATGGTATATTCATGATTTCTTCTATATTTATATGTATTATATGCCATGTAAATGGGAGTAGGAGGTGAGATCTTCCATGGTAAAACTTAGAATCATTCATAGCTGCCATAACAGAGTCGTCTTTGTGAAAAGGCTACTGTTTGAAAACGTTTTGACCTAGCTAAAAATCTTATTTGTGGTTGAATTATTGCACACTTTAAATTAGAATTGTTGGTAATTTTGGCCTTGGTTTCACTAGAAAATATTATATTTTCGAATTATGACGAATTTTTGAAGTGAGACTGTCTCTGCTGAATTCTGATACTCATATTTGCGACCCCTAAGTTGACTGAACATTCAACCAAGTTAGAGTGGTCCAAAAATTATAAAATATTTATTGTATCTATTATAAATGTGGATGAGAATACATACCAAATTTCAGGTCATTTTAATGTCGTTTACCTATGTTAAGAAGAACCTTTCAAATATAGACTATCTGTAGTTAGATTCTTATTTCTACAGTACTATCCTTTATAATAAAATATCAAATAAATACGTAGACTTGTTCAATAAATGTGAAATTTGGTAGGAATACTATCTGATATGTCTATTTATTATTCCTCAAGTTTTTGGACTTAGTAAATTTTGGTACTTTTAAGCTATTGCATTGTATTGGGAACTTAATTGAAGTTATCATATGGCATTTCTAATGCATGATTTTAGTTCTATGGTTTGTTTGGGGTGTCTAAATTATGTTCAATTATTTTTGCAGAATTATACATTGAGTTTCCTAAATTAACACAGTTGTGGTGATAGGAGCTAACGGAGAGCAAGATCCTTCAAAGGCAACTAAGAAGTGATATTTGGCGTAGTGTGTGTACGGTGACAGGTGGGATTTTAGGATAATCTTATTTATATTGAATGAATTGTTTACTTTTCTATATGTGTGGTGATGATGAATTCATATGATATGTTAAAAGTATTCATATATAAGGTAAAATTGGTATTTATATATATGAGAAGTTATGTGGGAACATTGATGATTATATATATATATATATGTATGGTGGCATTGTATACCATCCATATTGTATGCCTTGCAATGCACTGGAGAGAGTTAACCAATGTTTAGTTACGGTGGACTAACCTAGGGGTGCCACAGTGAGCATTCCTTGATAATGCTCTATCGATATATTGGGCTAACATTATCTAAAATTGCCCACGCATGTGGGAAATACATTTATTGCATTGAGACATCCATGATATATATATATATATATGTACATTGATCATTTATACCTGGGTATGCATTGTGGGTGTTTATTATCATTCTTTATGAATTTGTTTATCTATCGTGAGCACGTTGACTTTTAGGTCACGACCATACAAACCTTTTTGATAGGTGTGCAAAGAATGGAGTTCGGTTCACTGTAGTCTTAGTCCTTGTCATGTTGGCATTCATACCGGTGTTAGGATGTTAAGTCTCAGGGTTTTGGAGAGCTCCATTGTTTTACTTTCAATTTCTTGGTTGTGTTTTATATGGGACGTTGGGTCTTGGTGTTATGTTTTCTATTAAAATGGTATGATGGTAGAGAATTTTGGAAGGTTGTTGATTATTTTTCAATTGATAATGTATCTATAATTTATGGTTTCCTTTGATGTATCTTGGAGAGTTTATTATATTTGTCTTATTGTATTGTTTATTTATTATATTCTGCTACGTTCTTTTTCAAATATGTGTTAAGGTGTCGTTCGTAGGTACGGTGACCTGTACCATCACGCCTTGCCTAATGTGACATAATTAATATTTAATTAAGTTGGGGGTGTGACAAAAACAATAAAGAGTGTTACCGATACTATACAATACCCAAATCTCCCTCAAAGAATACAATTGATAAGAATACAATATTGTCATAGCACACCTATAGCTGTACAATCCATACATAAGAGATAAAGGCGATAAAAGAGAAAGAGATACAATAAAAGCTCCAATTGTTGATCCACTATAACAAATAGAGTTTTAAATACAATATGATATGAAATTACATGCAAGTACAACATGTATCTAAACCCTATACTACTGTGCATCGTCATCATTAGGTGGAGGTGGCTGTATCCCTCAAATAACCACAACCATCTACTCTAAAGTAGTCACCTACCCACGGATGAGTCCCTTTAACATCGAGACATGATCAGTGTGGGCCTCCTGAGTAGTGGCTTGTTTGCTAATGCTCTCTCCATTCTTTCTAGCACAACCTACTGTTGCTCCAAGACCGTAGCTTGAGTAGCTAACATCTGATCTTGCTAATAAAGTCTCTAGAGGATCATCTGGAGTGTCAGGACTGGTAACTGCTGCTGTGCCGGTAAGTCCGGCTATGTTCCCTGTGCCTGCTACTGATCCTGAGGCTGTTGCTCCTTTGGCTGCTCCTCCTCCGGATGGACCAAGTTTACATCGGCACGCCAAATAGTAGATTGGTCGACCGGCTTCTTTGGCTGATGAAGACGTATCAACCCCAGAATCTCCACGTCTAAGACACCCTCTATCAAAGTGGTAAGGATACACTTAAAAAGAATAGAGTCCAAAGCTGTCAGGTGCTCGTACTCCTCACACAAAACCCAAAACATATAAAGGGGAAGATCTATAAACCTACCCGTACCAATGTCTCACAAAAACTCACCTTGTCTCGATTGACATTAGTTTGTAGCTTAATAGGGTAGATGGAATGGCAACAAAAGACAAAAAGTGGACTATACCTAGAGTCAACACTATCTCAAAGTCATCGGGTGCTTACAGAAGAAAAACTAAACTGGGCATTCGGTACTCTGGGAATGCCAACAATATAAGCAAAAGAATAGGGGGTGACAACTATATAATTACCCCTAACCCAAGACTTTATCCTTTGATGCCCTAGGGTCATAAGTGCCAGCCGAATGTTCACCATGAACTTGGTGATCAGAATAAAAACACTCATCCCTCGGAAGGTGGTCAAAGGACGCCACCCCCTCTGGTAAAAAATCTTAGCCCATTTGAACTCACCCCCCTGAAGTGCTCTAGTGTCATATGACACTCAATGCGGTTACCCCTCCGTAACCAAGTGTCCAAGTATGCATTAGACGTATTCTCTAAGACAAATCTCTTCACATCATAAGCAAGAGGTGGTGGTATGGCCCCTCTGCCAGGTCAGCCACCTCGGGCCTGTTGGCTACTCCAGCCAGCTCTACCTGTCATAAGACAATAAACTATAGAAGTAAAGCAGATAAACCTCTAAACAAGAATAGGAAATAACACTAGAAGAACATTATATGAATACCTACGAAAGTTGGAAAGGCCAGTGAAGAAGGGTGGACCCGTGCTTAAGCTTCGGCAGGGCTTCGCTATCTCAAAAGCTTTCAAAACCTCACAAAAACTCTCTCAGACGCATTTGAAACTTATTTTGAACTCATTTTCAAATGGATATATATAGACTTGAGTAGTGCGTTAGATGGCCGTTTGAACGGTCTTTAAATGCTATGCGTTTGAACGGTCGTTTAACGGTCATCTAACGCCATCAAAAACTTAATGACCACTTGATGGTCATTGTTCCTAGAGGCTATGGCTTCTACCCACTTGCTCACATAATCGATGGCTACCAAAATGAAAAGATAGCCAAAGGAACTCGGGGATAGGCCCCATGAAGTCTATCCCCCAACAATCAAAGATTTCTAAAATGGTAATGGGGTGGAGAGGTATCATGTGCTTCTTAGACAGGGTTTTGAGCTTTTGGCATCTATCATGTGTAAGGAAAAAGGTATAAACATCCCTAAATAGTATTGACCAATACAAACTGCTTTGAAGGATCTTGGACATGGTCTTTTTTGAGGAAAAAGCCCCCCACAAGCATGTGAGTGACAAAATTCCATGACATTAGTAAATTCCTCATCAGGCATGCATCTCCGAATGATTTGGTTAGGAAAATATTTGAAAAGATACGGCTCATCCCAAAAGAAATGTCTAGTCAGCCGAAAGAATTTCCTCTTATCCAAAGAGGACCAATTTGTAGGAATTGGCCCAGTGGCCAAGTAATTGGCTACATCGGCATACCATGGAGTGAGAGTGTGTTACAGCTTGACAAAGCATTAATTGTTCATCGAGGAAAGTGTTTTTAATGGGAGAGTCATCAATGGTAGGAGCCTTAAAGGGGAGTCTAGAAAGGTGGTCCGCAACCACATTCTCTACCCTCTTTTTGTCTTTAATCTTAAGGTTGAATTCTTGAAGAAGGAGAATCCACTTGATCAAACTAGGCTTAGCATCTTGTTTGGACAATAAGTATTTGAGGGCGGCATGATTGGTGTAAACAATCACTAATGAGCCCACCAAGTAAGAACAAAACTTGTCCAAAGCAAAAACTATAACCAACAATTCTTTTTTGGTGGTGGTATAGTTCACTTCACTTAGGCTTCATTCAATGTCTTGCTAGCGTAGGGAAGCACATGAAGCTTCTTGTCCCTCATTTGCCCCAAAACGGCCCCTATGGCGTAGTCACTAGCATCACACATAAGCTTAAAGGGTAGGTTCCAATCCAGAAGTTGGATTATAGGAGCTGTGGTCAAATGATTCTTTAATTTGTCGAATGCTAGTTGGCAAGATGGAGTCCACTCAAATGGTACACCTTGCACCAATAGGGTACATAAAGGCCTAGAGATGATACTAAAGGATTGAATGAAACGCCAGCAAAAATCAACATGCCCAAGAAAGGATCTCACATCTTTAACGGTCCTAAGGGTAGGTAGTTTTTGAATCAACTCAACCTTGGCGGGATCTACCTCAATACCCCTCCCAGAAATGATATGGCCTAAGACTATACCTTGTGTCACCATAAAGTGACACTTCTCCCAGTTTAAGACTAAGTGACTTTCCTCACATCGCTTAAGCTTGAACTCTAGATTGGTGAGACATTATTCATACGTGTCCCCATAAACCAAGAAATCATTCATGAAGACCTCTAAAATCCGTTCTACCATACTACTAAAGATTCTTATCATGCATCTTTGAAAAGTGGCAGGAGTGTTACACAACCTAAAGGGCATCCGCTTATAAGTGAATGTGCCAAAAGGGCATATGAATGTTGTTTTGTCTTGGTCTTCCATGGCTATTTCTAGTTGGTTGTATTTGGAGTAGCCATAAAAAAAACAATAAAATGACCTCCTGGCTACACGTTCAAGCACTTGATCAAGGAAGGAGATAGAAAAATGATCATTGCTAGTGACGGTGTAAAGACGGCGATAATCTATACACATACACCACCCGGTTTGAATCTGAGTGGGTATCAACTCGTTATTCTCATTCTGCTCTACTGTCACTCCAAATTTCTTAGGGATAACTCGAGTTAGACTAACCCACCTAGAGTCAGATATGGAGTAAATGATACCCGCATCAAGCAATTTTTGAACCTCTCCTCTCACAATTTCTTTCATGGTTAGGTTCAATCGCCGTTGCATTTGATATGCCGATTTAGTCCCTTCCTCAAGTTAAATGCGATGGGTACACACAAGGGGGCTAATCTCGTGAAGATCGGTGATTGTCCAACCAATGGCTTTCCAGTGCCTCTTGAGCACGTTCAACAAACTCTCTTCATGAGTTTTCGATAAATATGAAGATATAACTATCGAATATGACTCACCCTTTCCTAAAAATGAATATTTAAGAGTGGAGGGCAATGGTTTCCTTTCGGGTGTTGGCGCTTTGAGTTCCAATGGTTGAGGTTTGATAGGGTTACTAGTCAAAGGTTCAAAAGTGGGGGTCCATTAACCCACCGCCATGATAGGTGTAACCTTTAACCCTCTAACCTTTTCAACTAACCCCTTTTCCTCATCCTCTAAATAATCAAGGTTCTTACTAAACATCAAAACCCTAGTTAGGGTGTCCTCAATACTATACCTCTCGAAATGCTCTTGTATGATAGTGTCAAGAAAGTTTACCTCCTTAATATCTTCAGACTCACCCGGTTGCCTCCATGTATTAAACATATTAAGTTCGACAGTTATGTTACAGAAAGACAACTTCAAAAGACCACCCATCACATGAATGATTGCATCACATATGGCTAGAAAGGGTCGACCTAGAATGATCGGTATATGATTTTGTGCATTGGGTTCCGTGATCGGGTGGGTGTCTAAGATAACAAAGTCCGCGGGATAGTAAAATTTCTCCACTTGTACTAAGACATCCTCCACTATAGCTTTAGGTGCCTTAATTGATCTGTCGACGAGTTGAAGTATGATTCCATTCATTTGAAGTTCTCCTAGTCCTAGTTGCTCATACACTAAGTATGGCAACAAGTTCACACTCTACCCTAGATCAAGTAAGCAACCTCCAATTTTATGGTCTCTAATAATATAAGTGACTGTTTGATATCCCAAGTCCTTGTATTTAGGAGGAGTCTTGACTTGAACAATAGAGTTCACATCTTGTGCAATGAAAGCATTTTCTCTTACATTCAACTTTTTCTTAATAGTGCATTGCACTTTTAAGAACTTAGCATAAGAAGGAACTTGCTTGATAGCTTCTAGGAGAGGTAGATTGATCTCGACTTGTTTAAATGTTTCATAGATTTTGAAACTCAAGGGATGATTCTTTGGCTTGGCTAAACGGTGAGAGAAAGAAGCATGGGCCAATACTTCACATTCTTCCCTGAAGGCTTTCTCATCTCTAGCCATGGACTCTCTCTTCTCTTTCTCACTCTTCTTGTCTTTCTCCCTTTGTTCCTCCTCGCCTAACTCTTTCATAGGTTTACTCTTCTCCTCCATACTTGGTGTGTCCTCCCTTTCAACCTCAAGTGAGCCATGTACTACCTTAGGGGTGTCTTCTCTAACCTTAGATTCCCTAAGAAAAATAGTGTTATCTATCACTTTCCCACTCCTTAGGGTAGTTATGGCTTGAAATTGTTCATAACTAGACGAAAGTTGATTTATGGTCTCGATAGAGTGCACATGTCTAGACGAATTAGGTTGGGGTTGCGTGGGTAGCTTACCCTTTTCAGTGATGGATAAGACTTAGGACAAAAGAGTTAATTGACCCTTGATGTCATTTAAAGTTTGGCCTTGTTGCTCTAAGGTTTTATCTACCCTAGAGCTCACTCTTCCTTGCCTATGCATGAATTGTTAGAGGGTGTCCTCTAATGACCTATTGTGTTAAGGTTGGTAAGACTTAGTTCGAGCTTATGGTGGAGATTGATACCCTTTTGGTTGGGTTGGGAACAGTGTTACCGGTGGAGGTTAGTATGATTGTGTTTGGAACGGTGGAGGAGGTGCTTAATAAGTTTGAGGATTATGGAATCTTTCTTGATAGGTTTGGGAGTTTGAATTCCCCTCACCCCTTCATTCAAAGTTTCCCTTCATCCCGGGTTATAGGTGTGTTCAAATAAAGGTTACCCCCATCTCTTTGATATTGGGCAATAGCATGGACTCGGCCATGCACGGCCTCCTTAACCCTTGGAATAACCAGACATGACTAGGTGTCATGATCCATGGTCTTACACGCTAAACAACATGTTTCCTTTGTCACTTCACTCTCCACCGCATTAACTTTCTTAAGTTCTAAAGCCTCTAATTTTCTTGCCAATGTTGCAAGACGAGCATTCACATCATCTACCTTTTTCAGATGAAACCTCCCCACCCCTTGTTAGTTAGGTTTACCCTTAGGATTTTGGGTCCCAATGGTTGCCCAATTTCTAGCCAAGTTTGCAAGGTAGTCAAAATAACTATAAACCTCATGAGGTTGCTTGTCAATGAAAGTCCCCGCACATATTGGCTCCACAAATTATTTCAATTGAGGTGTTAGGGAAGTATAAAAAATGTTGATTGGTGAAGCCATGGTGTGAGTAAGAAATTAGAAGGTCTTTGAAACATTACCAACATTGGAAAAAAAACTCTCCCATCATGGTAGAGAATTGTGAGATTTGGCATCTAAACGCCTCTTTTCAAATTTTTAGGAATAAATTCTTCAAAAACTCTCCTTGCAGTGTGTGTCAAGAATGGCTAGACAATAGCCTCAAAGAATTGAACCACGTTTTGGCCTTATCTTTGAGGCAAAAAAGGAAGAGTTTCATTAAAAAGACATCTCTTGGACAAGAGTTATCTATGACCAAAGAGCATGCATTTTAAAATTCTTTTATGAAGGTATAAGGGTTTTCCAAGTCCAAGCCATGGAATTGAAGGAGCATTTGCATCATCCCTTGACGTATATTCAAGGTATTATAGTGCGGCAGGAAAATGATGCAAGACATAGGGGCTTGTCTTGGGGGATTTATGTAATCTCGGAGAGTTCTATATTAGGGAGCCATCACGCCACTGTAGTTGCTCCCTCGGTCAAAGTCATTACCCCTTACTACATTAGGAATTCCTTTCGAAGGGTTTGGTTAAAGATTAGGGTTGTGGTTCAAATTTTGATTGAGGATATTTGGAATTCCATTAGGATTTGGGAGAAATATGTTAGGTAGTCCTCCTTTGTTGATATTGGTCATTGGTATGAAACCGAGGTCGACAACTAAGGGAAGTTCGGGAGTAGGGTCTCTAATATGTGAAGAAGTGCTAGTGCTCTCAATTCTCACAAGACGGTTGTGTGTGTCCCGAATGTAATATGACATGAAAGTATGAAGGCACACTAAATGGACCATCAAAGTCTTATTAACACACTATACACAAAGCACAATTCACAATGTCGGACAACGGCTTTTTCTTAATGCAATTACCGGACAATAGCTTTTTCAATTTAATTCAAATCCTCCAATCTCCACATGCAAAGACAATACCACCAATACAAAAATATAACACACTAACCTATCCTCCAAACTATTCCACCAATTGGGCTCCCAGCAAGATGCAATGCAATTACACTAATCAAACAAAACAAACTAAGAAAAGAATAACTGAAAATCTAGCACAAGTATTCACATAGAAAGGGAAGAAGGATGTACCCTTGGTCCTAAGCCTTAGTTGCTTCCTTCGAGGTGGATACGGAGATCCAATTCCACCTATCCGCAGCTAACTCCAAGCTCGTCCAAAGCTCGCCTCGCTTCTCCAATCCCCGGCAATGGCCCTAAAAGTTGGTTCAACCCATAACTGTACGGTTTCGCAATGTAGTTTTATTGGTTAATCCCCGGTTATCATTCTTCTCATGGGATTGATTCCAATATAGAAATAAATGCTCAACTCACAATGGACTCACTCAAATTGAATTGCAAATCAAATGAAATTGAATCTAAGGGTAACAAAAGTAGACAAAAAAAGCTTTTAGTTTTGAGAAGGGTGATTCACTAACATCTAGGCAATTAAAATAAAGCTAATTAACATTCAACGATTATACGAAGTAATTTAAGAATACTTAACAACTAATCTAGCAATTAAACTAAGCAATTTAGATTCTAAGTCAATTATACTAAGAAATTAGAAAAAACCAACAACTAAAGGTAAAAAAAATTAAAGCCAATTAAGATGGGGTTCAAAGACAATTGATGGGGATTTCAATACAATTGGTCTAATCTACCAATGCTTACAAGGAATTCAATTGAGGCTATATTTGAATCGCTCTCAAAGATGGTGTAAATTTGAGCTTCCCCGTAAGAGAACGGGTGTCGCAATTAAAGTATAAAATCCGGTGAGTCCAGATATCGTATCCTCAAGGACCAAGCCAAATATAGGCAACCAACACTCAACAAACACTAAACTAGCTTGAATTGAATTGCAACTATGTAAATTGAATCTAACCAAAAGAGAAAAGAAAAGAAAAATAAAAAATATTTTGGGGTTTTGAGAGATGATTGCTAAGTTGACAATTAGAAATATTACAAATGAAATTGAAACAATTAAGCACTAGATTTATCAATTAAAAATAGGGGAATTTAAATTTAAAGAAAATCTAAGTGAATTTGAGGCAATTAAAAGAGAATTGGGCTCAATTGATCTAAACACCTAAATAATCCAAGTTCCCTTTGAAAGTTTTGATAACTCAAATTGATAAACCACAACCATGGGTAGCAATTCGGAGGGTTTAGCTTTGAAGATTGAGCAATTCAACTCCAATTGAAGTTAGATATATAATCAATCTAAGGATCCTGTACTAATACTAATACCATCAATTTGGTCAATTCCATCCCACAATTACTAAACCATGACTTGGAATTGCCGGATATAGTCAATAACATAATTGTTCTAAGAGATCCAACACTCAATCAAAGTAAATTTAGAGTCCAAAATGATAAATCAATGAAAATGTGGGTTACCTTCAACGAATTCGTGGATTTCTTGAGTGTCCTTCACAATTAAATCCAATTGAGAACTAACTACTTGATTCCTTAAGAGAAAGCATGAAGAAATGTAGATCTTGCATTTAATTGAAACAAAACTAGTGTTTACATACAAAGAAAATGAAGGCAAGCAAAGGAAAATGCAAGAAAATAAAGTTTCTATCACTTACCCTACTCTTAGATACAAAGAAATCTAAAAAAACTGAGTAAAAATGAGAGATAGCCCCTTAAAATCCCGTACAAACCCGTATTTATAACAGTAAAAATAAAACAATGACTGTCGAGATTGTACCTACGGTTTAACCACCATACGAATAGTCAAAATACCATACATATGGTTTTCGTATGATATTTGTATACTGATTGCAGCTCTCTGAAGTTTGAAATTTCTGTAGACCGTATGTACAGTACTGTTCACCGTATGTACGGTTGGCTTCACCGCATGTATGGTTAAACCACTGTATGTACTGTCAGCATATTTGAATAGCTCTTCCAAAGTTATATAAAATTGATATATTATGGATCCCGGTAGCCTTTTTGGTTTGGGAGATATGGCCTTCCAAAATTTCAGCTCTACATGCTTCAGCTGGTTGTACCACAGCTTTAACAGCTTGTACCTTGATAACATCCTCTCAAAAAACACATTCTTCCTTCATCCGAAATGTGCCCGAAACCCTCCATATTAAGCTCAAAACCTATACAACGCAAAATAACTTAGTTAATACTAAAATCTAATTTAAAAAGCATATAAACTCTTAAACTAATGCTAACAAATGACAAATTAGGGTGTTATAATTGCATTTTTGGAGTGCAATCAATATTGACTCAAATCATGGATCTCTCGATGGATCCATGATTCGTAAGATTTAGACTATAATGCTTTTTATTCTCTTTCAATTGAGATTAGATTTGAATTCAATTGATAGATCTTTAGAAGCAAACCATAGATTTGTGCAATACCTATGCCAATTGAAGAATTGTGCATCGGAGTTACCAAACTTGGTTATGAATCTAAAAGTTCTTAAGAAATCAACCCCAACTGAGAAGAGAAGTAGAAATCTAGAGATAATTTAATGAAGTTCATATATGTCTATCAAATTTCATGTAATTCTTGGTAGATTTTTCCAAATTGCAACCAAAGAGATGGCTTAGTTACTCGAATCCATGAAAGCAAACATGTAGGAGAGTAGAGAAAACATGAAAAGCAATAGTGGCTGCCAAACAGTGTTTCCTGACGGCATGCACTACAAAGGTAAAAGTTGAGTAGATACAAATGATAGAGCTACACGAGGACACCCCTACTATCGACGATATGGGGCAGACGCCAGAGAATAAGGTTGTAGAAGAGCTAAAGAAGATATACATCGATTGGCAGGATGATAAGTACTTTTTCATCGGCATATCCTTGTCCAAAATTGAGGAGAACTCTCTGATCGAGTTGCTAACAAATAACCTTGAGCTGTTTGCCTGGACTCCTTATGATATGCTGGGGATTGATGTCAAGGTTGCCTGTCATAGGCTGAATGTTGACCCAAAATACAAACCTGTGGTCTAAAAAAGGAGGAGGGCGGCAACACAGCATGTGGACACCGTTATTGAAGAAACCAAAAAACTTTTGGAAGTTGGGGCAATTCGGGAAATCCATTACTCGAGCTGGCTTTCAAACACGATGGTGGTGAAGAAGAAGGACAGCAAGTGCAGGGTTTGTGTGGACTTCACTGATCTGAACAAAGCATGCCCCATGGACCTTTTCCCCCTCCCCAAGATTGACTAGCTCGTGGATGCAACAGCTAGTTTCGGAAGGATATGCCTCAAAATACGTCTTTAGAGTCAACTAAGGAAAATTCCTGGGGTTCTTGGTTACACATCGAGGCATTGAGGTGGACCCGCAACAGATCAGTGCAATCAAGAGCGTTTAGGCCTTGAAGAATGCTAAAGAAGTACAGAAGTTGACTGGAATGGCAATAACACTTAACAGGTTCATAAGCCGATCTTCAGACAAGTGCCCACCATTCTTCCAGCTTCTCAAAAAACGTGAACAATTCAAAAGGACTTCGAATGTGACCAAGCCCTCAACAATTTGAAGAAATACTTGACCCAGCCACCTTTACTTTCCACCCTACTCAAGCATGAAGAACTCTTCCTCTACCTCGTAGTGTCGGAGCATGCAATCAGCGCCGTACTACTCAGGTAATAAGATTGGTAGCAGTTGCTTGTCTACTATGTCAGCAAAAATCTTCTTAGGGTGGAAAGTAGGTACTTACCACTAGAGAAATTAGCACTCGCACTGGTAGTGGTATCTCGCAAATTGGTGTACTACTTCAGGGATCATGCCGTCAATATCCTCACGGACCACTAGCTTAAACCTCTCCTCAGGAGGGCTAACTTCTCTAGCAGATTGGCAAAGTGGGCTGTGGAATTAGGGGAATTTGACACCAAGTTCCATCCAAGATCGGCAGTGAAAGGGCAGTTGCTTACAGACTTTATTGCCGAATTCTCCGTTGAATTGCCACCCGAAGCCGACCAAACACCACTTCCTGCTCAACAGAACGATGAACTCGCCCTGGATCTTTGGGAGAATGCTGATAATTGGAAACTCTACGTCGACAGAGCCTCCAATGACCGCGGGGGGGGGGGGGGGGGGGTAGGATTGGGTATAATGCTCATTACACCAGACGGTTTGACCATTGAACAAGCTATCAAGCTGAAGTTCACTGCTTCAAACAATGAATCTAAATATGAGGCACTTTTCATTGGACTACGTCGAGCCATCGAACTAAAAATTACCGAGATTGTCATCTATTTGGACTCCCTATTAGTTGTCAACCAGATTACGGGAGAATATGCAGCGAAGAATGACAGAATGACGCAGTACCTAGCAAAAGCTAAGGAATTGCCCACTAAATTTGATAGTTACAAACTCCGCCAGATCAGCAGAGACAATAACTCTCATGCCGATGCTCTGGCGACGTTAGTAACAGCCCTGAAGTCGGGGTCAAAGTGAACAATCAAATAAATTAGAAGAAAATGTGAGAAAATACATTTTCTCTCTCTACCTAACTCTCTATCTAAGGAAATAATTACAAACTGAATTCTCTTCTTAATTTTTGGCCAAAGCAGATTTTATATCATCAGAAAATTGGAAAGCTCCGTAAATGCGTTTGAACGATAAAAGGGACCGTTCAAACGATCTTCAAATGGTGGTTGCAAGCTACAGTAACTATCAAACGATCTTCAAACCTGTCACTAACACTGAATTTGTTCTTGTAGTTTGCAAATGGTAGCATGCGTTTGATAGAGCATTCGAACGCTTGTGGATCGTTCGAATGCTAATTGGACTGTTCAAATGCACGTTTTTCAACTTAGCCCACTTTTGATTATTTTTAGCCCAAAATTCTTGCAAATATGTAAAAAAGGCATATTAGAACAATTTATAATTACAGCATTATTCTAACACCTAAACTAGAGTTAAAAGTCCACTATTTAGGGGTTTATGATTACACTTTTGGAGTGTAATCAAATGACACAGTTTCGGGTTAGACCATTGTTATTTGATAAGATCCAGGAGATACAATTTCAAGATTCACAACTTGAGAAGGTAAGGAAGCAAGTGAAGGAAGGAGTGAGAAATAACTTTTCTATTCATGAAGATGGTATTTTAATGTTTGGGACTCGCATTTGTGTACCAAATTATCAAGATTTGAAGAAGGAGATTCTTAAAGAAGCACACCAATCCTTGTATGCTATGCACCCGAAAGTACTAAGATGTACCGAGATCTTAGGGAAGTTTATTGGTGGTCTAGTATAAAGAAAGAAATTACAGGGTTTGTGACAAAGTGTTTAACTTGTCCACAGGTAAAAGCGGAGCATCAGAAACCAGCAGATTTGTTGCAACCTCTTCCTATTCCATAATGGCAGTGGATGCACATTACTATTAATTTTGTGGGGGGATTACCAAGAACCCAAGGAGGATTTGATTCCATTTGGGTAATTGTTGTTAGGTTAACTAAATTAGCTCATTTCTTATCAATTAAGACTACTTATTTTATTAAGAGGTATGCTAGATTGTTTGTGGATGAGCTTATTCGTTTACATGGGACTCCAGTATCTATAGTTGCAGATATGGATCCAAAATTTACTTCAAAATTTTAGCCTAATTTACAACAAGTTATAGGGAGTACTTTAAAGTTTAGTACATTATTTCATCCTTAAATAGATGGATAGTCTGAAAGGACTATTCAAACTTTGGAGGATATGTTGAGGGCTTGTGTGATTGATTTCAAAGGAAGTTGGGATGATCATCTGGCCTTGATGGAGGTTGCATACAACAATAGCTATTAATCCAGCATTAGGATGGCACCATTTGAGGCTTTGTATGGACAACGATGTAGAACTCCAGTGTATTGGAGTGATATGGGAGAAAGATAGTTGTTGGGTCTTGAAATCATTCAGGACACAGCTGATAAAGTTAAAGTTGTTTAAGAACACCTGAAAGTGGCACAAAGTAGACAGAAAAACTATGCAGATAACAGAAGAAGAGAGCTAGAATTTAAGATTGGTGACCAAGTGTTTTTGAAAGTTTCTCCATCAAAAGATATATTGAGATTTGGGAAGAAAGGAAAATTGATTCCAAGGTATATTGGACCATATGTTGTTGTTAAGAGAGTTGGTGCTACAGCTTATTGGTTAGATTTACCATTAGAAATGTCTAAACTGCATAATGTCTTTTATGTTTCCATGTTACGAAAATATATGCCAGGTCTATCACATGTGTTTATTCAACAGCCAATTGAATAGAGAATGACTTGATTTATGTAAAAGAATCGGTTCAGATTTTGGATTGAAGAGATCAAGCTATATGTAATAAGGTGATACTGTTAGTAAAAGTGTTGTGGAGAAGTCATTCGGTTGAGGAGGAGGCTACAATGGAGAGTGAGGAGTCAATGAGGAATTAGTACCCATATCTATTCTAGCTTGGTAGGTGAATTTCGAGACAAAATTCTAAAAGGATGGAGGTGTGTGTATAAGGTGTGTGCATCATTAAAGGAATTAGTACCAACACCTAGGTATGTGCTTCATTATATATAAGGTGTGTGCATAAGGTATGTGTGTGAGGTGTGTGCTTCATTGCTAGCATGTGTGTGTGTGTGACATGTGGATAAATAGATACAACTTGTATCTATTGTGGCTTTAAGTCAAGGAAGAAGAGGGAAGGGAGGAGTTTGTGTAGTAACTTGTGTTTAGTAAGAAAGAAAGTGAGAGAAAAAGAAAGGAAAAAAAGAATAAATAAGAGAAGGAAGAGGGAATTGAAGAATAAGATTGTATACCTATTGTTTGAGGTGAGAAATCTCAAGACCATGCTTGTTTCATTATATTTGAATGGTGATTACATGTAGATATATCATTTCATGCCATAGGAGTGAGAATTGGAGTGAATAGAGGGAGAGTGCGTATTGTTTCCAAGTGGAGGCCTTAAATTCCTTATATTATGCATGTTTTGAGCTTGAAGTCTTGTTGGAGACTTTAGTGTATCATTTTTGACTTATATGAGGCTTTAGAGTGTGAGAGTGTTGGCCTAGAGCTGCCCAAACTTTAGTGCAAAAGTCTATTTTTGGACCAAAAAAGGGGAGGGGGCGCACTAGTGCTCCTGAAGGGCACCTACTGGCGCACCCCTCTGATGAGGGGCACTAGTAAGGCGCCAGGAGTGCGCCTAGTGGTGCACCTCACTGGCCAGGGCATGCTAGAAGGGTGCACTATTGCGGGTCCCTTGGATAGTTTGGTTGGTTTGACCTTCGTTTTGCATTTTATCTTCTTGTGTCGCATCAGGAAGGGTTTAACACCTCTAATTGAGTTTTTAATGTGTCATTGATGTATTCATTTCTTACATTTGTGCATCACAAGTTATGAACATGCATTGCTTATGCATATGTTTCATAAATTTGATGTCGTGGTGTGTGATAGGTTCGGAAGCGGCTAAAAACACTCCAATTCCACCGAAGGAGTGAATTGATCTTATTATATACAGCGGATTGAGGTGGGAGTTGAAGATATTCTTATTCGTATTGCATTGAATATCTTGTTGTTAATGTTAGTGTTGATTATGAGATTATAAGGTAACATTGCATATAACATATATTATGTGCATAACTTACATTACACGGAGGAGGTTTAATCGATGTCGGACTAACCTAAAGAATGTCGATGTGGGACATTCTAAAGAGTGCCAATGTGGGGCATTCTTAGGAAACAAGCCATCGATATATTGGACCAATGTTATCAAAATAGCGCGCTCATATGTGGTGACATTAGATATTGCTTTATATGAGACATTTCTTATTGATGATGGTGGATTATCTAATGGTGGTTGACTCAGTGTTTATATATCATTCGTTTTTTATGAGTTTGATTAACTTAGTAAGCACGTTGATATATAACTCACACGCACACAAGTTGTTTTGCAACAAAGATAGTGATGTTCAGTCCACTGCTATTGATGTTAAGTTGATAAGCTATGGAGAGCTTTTCTTGTTGAGTCATAGATCTTGTATATGTTATACACTGGTTGAGAGTCTTGTGGAGTTTGTTTAGATTATGGTCTTGTAAATATTTGTGAGTTTGGATTAGTAGCCTATTTTATGTATGTATGGTGATTATAGGATGATTTTGTATATACAATGATGTTGTTATCCCTTGCATGATTCTCTTCTTTTGGATTATTGTGAGGTTTCGTTCAGAAGTTGATAACCTGTGCGATCACACCCCTTCTAAAAGGGGAGTTCACATGTCAGTTCGGGTAGGGTTAGGCAGTCACCTGCCACCAAAACTAAAAAGATTGGGTTGAAAAGTTTTGGAACCGCTTTCTACCTAATGGGTGATCAAGTTGGCTCGATTCAAGTTGGGTTCGGATCAGGTTAGATTCGAGTTGGGTAAAAAAACCAATATTTATTGTTAAAAAGGTCAGGTTGGGTTAGGTTGTTCGGATTGGATTAGAGAAATAAAGGTCCGACACCCAAACTGAATATAGTCAGATTGGTTGAAATACACCAGTTGTCCACCTATATAGGTGATCGGTTTGATATTGAGTCTGTCGGGTTGGTTGGTTTTTGAATAACGCTACCTCTTAAGATGGTGTTAATGATGGGAGTGGGCGTAGCAGATACCAATAAGGCGTCATTAACGATCGCACAAGTTACCTGCAACGAATCCTCACAACAATCCTAAAAATAAGAATCAGATAAGGAATAACAATGTTATTATATATAAAACCATCTCATAATCATCATACATACATAAAATAGGCTGCTAATCCAAACTCACAAAGATTTATAAGATTATAATGTAAACAAACTCCACACTACTCTCCTCCAGTGTATAACATATACAAGACCAACTACTTAACTAAAAGCTTCTTGAAGCTCTCAAACTCAACACCAACATCAACAGCAGTGGACTGGACCTCTTCTATCTTACCTACAAAACAACCTATGTGGGTGTGAGTTATATGTCAACGTGCTCACTAAGATAATGAAACTTGTAAAGAATGAATGATAGGTAAACATCCTTTGGATTGAAAAGCACAAGTGTCTTCACTCATGGAAAGCTCTTTAAAAGTAAAAAAAAGAGCTATTGTTCATTAGAAATGCAAAGAAAAGTTAAAGATTGAAAAAATATAGCAAAGAAAGTGCGAGAAATGAAACATAAATGGAAGCAATACAAATAAAAAGAAATAGAGAAAAAAGGTAAAAGGGATTGGTGAATCAAAGAGGCAAGAAAGTATAATCAAATGAAAAGAACGGATAAGTTGGAAGTGTTTGTTCATTGATCATTACATGGTTTAATCACAAGTATAGTGAGCCATTTTACCTCCTTCTTCCCCTAACCTTTTACTTGTTGAACTAATGGATAACCCTTGAAAAGTCTTTTTTGATCCAAGCATAATTATCATGAGATCTCCTTTGAATATAAGTCATTACTTGTCAACCATGATTGATTAATATTTAGTTATAAATTATCTTTCATAAAGCTATGCCAAGTCGATACACTTTCTCTATTTCAGTCTTTGTAATTGGTTTGCTTGTTTACACATTTATATATTTACTATTTTCAAGAGCATTCCATTGTAAAAATTATGTTCTTATTTGTTTGAAAGTGTATGCCAAATAACGGTATGGATTGAGGTTCAAAGGAGTTGAATATTTGAGGATACCCATTTGAGCTATGTTGCATAATTCTATCACACAATCACTTAAACCTCGCTTTTGTGTCCTTTGTGATGTTCTACTTGCATTAGGAGAAATGATCTCTTTTGAGATTACTTGAGTATAATTGTGCATAATCTTTGTGTTTTCATGAATAATTGATTCTAGATCATGAATAGATGTTTGTGAGTGTCATCACTGAAAGCTCTTATGAGACACCACTCGTCCATTAGGGGTAATCTAGGGTTTAAAGTTTGGTGCATAGGCTAAATGCATCCGGGATTCCTAAGAAAATGGAGATTTTCTTTTGATTTTAGTATTTTTCTAGAAACTAGCAAAAAGCAAGTTGGGGGGTGTGATTATACTTCAAAAGTGCAATTATAACACTTTAATTTGTGCTTTGTTTACCTTAGTTTAGGATTTTATATGTCTTTTAGTTATATTTTAGTATTAATTTACTTTGTTTTACTTCATACAGGTTTTAAGCCTAATTTGAAGCAATTTGGGCAAAAGTAAAAAGTGTAGTGATTAGTGTTGTTCGAATGGGTGAATAGTATGCGAACGGTGAATAGTATCGTTCTCACGCTTTCACAAGTCTACAAAACCGTTCAAAATTTTAGAGGATCGACTTGCCCGTTTGAAGCCCGTTCGAAGATCCATGATAACCGTGCGCACGGTTGCCAAACTGTGCACACGATTGATAACAGCTCTGTAAGCACCCCATTTTTGCCCGCTCAGCAATCTCTAGCCCGACCGGATTCGGTTTCCAACATCACAACACATATAGGCTCAAGATGAGCCTTTCAATCTCCAATCCATTCAACTGGTCGCTTCTTGGGTTCACAAGGATCCGCTGAACCCTTAAGCACCATTATTCCAGGTAGTTTTTCAGACCGGGCGGTCCCGGAAACCAGCGCCATCCAGGTAGCTTCCCGAGGTCGGGCGATCTCGGGGACCAACACCTCATCAAAGATTCCAGACGGTTCACTTCTGGCGCCTACTAGCCCACCAATGTAGATTGTCTGTCATTCGGTAGTTCTCTGGGACCAAGTGTTCTCGGAAACCAACACCACCCTTCCAGGTAGCTTTCTAAGACCAGGCGTTCTCAAGAACCAACACCACCCTACAGGTAACTCTCTAAGACCAGGCGTTCTTAGAGACCAACACTGCACAAGTAGTTTTCCGTGACCGGGCAGTCTCGGAAACCAACACCTAGGTCAACACTGGCGCCTGCTAGCCCGACTCGGTGAAAAATGACCAAATTTGCCCCTTGGGCCTCCAAGCACGTTTTGGGAAAGTTCAAAATCTCTCAAAACGATAAGTCTATCCTTCCACAATGTTGTCAAACCATCAGGCGTCCCCCGCATGCCATTTGGTCCAAATCCAGCTCACGCTGGTCAAAATGACCATTTTGCCCCTGAACGACTCAGCACGACACAAACCCTGCTAAATGGCAACAGACTATCTCAAAACCATCCCTGAACTGCCCTACACGCCTAACACAATATACAGACCATTCCTGACCATTTTCAGCTGACTCCGGTCAAAATAACCGTTTTGCTCCTAGAAGCCCAAAAATGCCCTGAAACAACACCGGCCTTGGGATTTCGAGCAAGGGTTTCACCACGCAATCTTGTTTAACCCTAGGAATACCTTACGACACTAAACTCACACGACGCGATAAAAGTTCCCTGGAGCGTCTTGTAGACGCTTCGCTTAAATTGTCTTTTCCCCCGATTCCCTGATTATAACGCACCGTCAACTAACTTGAGAAATGCATAAATCGGAGAATTCACGAAAGCTCGTCCATAGATCTTTCCATCGATACGGTTCGATCGAATAGATCACTTCTCGAAGCCCTCCATCGTACGGTGCGGAAGCTATAACTTTCAGCAACTATTGGAGCGTCTCGCAGACGCTCCGCCAAGGTTGGCTTTTTCTTCGATTCCCTAATCAAAACGCACCGTCCAACGACTTGAGAAATGCGTAAATTTGAGAATTCTAGAAAGTATTTCCAAAGTACTTTCCATCAGAACGGTCCAATCGAATAGATCGCTTCTCGAAGGCCTCGATTGTACGAAACGAAAACAGCCACTTTCAAACACACAGAGCGTATCATAGACCCTCCACAAAAGTGTCCTTTTTGGCACGCTTCCCAAGGCAATATCCCACGCTTCTGAACATAATTCAAACTCTTCGAAAACATGAAAGTTCATCGGATGCACTAAGAGAACATCCCAAGTGCGACTGATTCCCCTAGAACCTTCCCGGTTGGCCCAATTATCGAGGCAAAGTTTGGGCGATTCTTCCCGGTGATGGAGCGTATGCTACATGCGCTCAAATTTTGTTCAGATTGACCGACTTTCGATCAACGGTCGAGATTTAATTAGTACATAGGGTGCCACATGTTATTGTGGCAATGGAACAGTACCTGTGCATGTCCTACATGCGCACGGCCAAATTTTGGCCATGCACATATAGCACATGCACATGGTCTGTTCCAGATTGCCTATAAATAGAGGCCTCCCCCCTTGCATATTTTAGGTCCGAAATTGATACGAAACTCTGCTGAAATCACTCCAGAAACTCGAATCTCTACATATATTTCTCCCCTCCAACACTTAGGCTAGATTCCATCTCTCCTAAGCCTATACACTCCACTCAAGCCTCTCAAGCCTTCTTGAAGTCACTCAAGCTCCAATCAAAACATCCATTGAAGATTACAAGAGTGTTGAAGGCAAAAGGTGGTATCCCTTTTACATTTGTGCTCTCCCCCACTCTTCTCTTCTCCCTCCTAGCCTACTTAGGCTATTCTATATTTTAATCCTCATCTCCAACCCCCCTTTCTTGCATGCTTGAGCCAAGAGGGCTCCTAGATCATGCCTAGAAGAAAGCAAGTGAGAGCCACCGTGTAGGGGGACCTCTCACTAGCCTACTTTAAGATGGTATGGCCTACGAGCCCCTTGTTTGTATGGTGAAGCCTAAAAGTCTTGTATGTGAATCATGACCCCTTACATATGATTATTTTGATCATGTCTTGTATGCTTGGCTTCATTTTATGTGTATTACCATATTCCACAATGCTTGCATTGCTCTTAATTTCATGACATTTTCAAGTTCTACATGTCCCTCAAAAATTGTTCCAAGAGTTGGCCCCTTGAAGTTTAGGATGAGACTTTAGGAATCATGCTTTAGAAAATCCCTCTCAACCCCCTAATTCATGCTTTTGCATCATTGCGTTTCAACTTGCACAAAGGTTGCTTTCAAACCCCCTAATTTTCAAAGGTTTTCATTCTCCCGAATTTAGTGGTTAGAATGCCCCCATGGAACCCTCTCTTGAGTGGTCTCCCTTTATATTGGCCATAGAAACCCTAAATTGATAGAATGGTTCCCTTTTCTCCTTATGATTGCCTAAGAATGATGTTCAAAATCTTTGATTTCTTTGGTTCCTATTCTCTTAAGTTTAGTGGTTGGAATGGCCCCATGAAACCCTCTCTTGAGTGGTCTCCCTTTTATTGGCCATATGAACTCTCTCTTGATGGAATGGTTCCCTTGAAAAATGGTTTTCAAAATTCTTCTCCAAAGATGATTTCAAAAATGCATTTTCTCCATCTTTGCATCAAAAATGATTTTCTAAAAATCGTCATCATCATGTTGAATTTTAATCCCTCCACTTTTGTCAAGATAAAGGTTATAATGGCCATGAGAAAACCTTCCTTGGAATGGTCTTCAAGCACCATTCATACAAACCATACTCTTGACTAGAGTCAAAATTTTCATGGAAATGATCTTCAAAGAGGTGGCATACTAAAGTCCATTGCATAACATGTTTTGTTTTCCAAAACTCTTTCCAAAAATGCACCAAACCACATTTCAAAATCATCTTTCAATCCAAACCCTCGGTTAACTTGACCTTAGTTACCAAACCCTAGGTTAACTTAACCCTTGTTACCTAACCCTATGGTTAACTTGACCCTAGTTGTCAAAACCTAGGTTAACTTGACCCTAGTTACCAAACCCTAGGTTAACTTGACCCTAGTTATCTAACACTAGGTTAACTTGACCCTAGTTACCACACCCTAGGTTAATTTGACCCTAATTATCTCACCTGAGGTTAACTTGACCTTAGTTACCTAACCCTAGGTTAACTTGACCCTAGTTGACCAACCCTAGACCAACCCTATTTTGGTTAATACACTTCAAGGTTCCAATTCTTGAACCCCTTTTTCAAATGATCATTCAAACTTTTCAATTATCCTCCTAACCTATTCTTCCAAAACCTCCTATTCTCTTGATTTCAAAAACCCAACTCCATAAACTCTTCAAATGATCTTACATTCCCTCTTCAAGACCTTTCTAAAAATGTTTTCAAAGGGTCACAAACTTAAGGTGTCCCTAGCCCTCTCATGGTTAGGGATTCCAAGGATAAGTGATAAATCAAGAACAACCTCTAAGGTTGTCCATGTTAGGGTTCCAAACACTTAGCCATTTTCAAAAACCACATTCAAAAAACTAATTCATCAAAGCATTCTAAAGTCATGCCTCCAAGGTTTTCAAAACAAGACTTCAAAAACATTTTCAAGTTCTCTTGAGTCATGCCAAAGCATTTTTCCAAAACTCCTTTAAAGTCAATCCAAAAGCATTTTCAAAACACTTCACTCCCTATTTCAAGTCAAAACTTCCAAGGCCACAAAGAGTTTTCAACTTCAAAAGACCTCCAAGTGTCTTAAACTTTTCCAAAGACCTCAAAGTGTCTTAAACTTTTACAAAAGACCTTCAAGTGTCTTAATCTTTTCAAAGGCCTCAAAGTGCCTTAAACTTTTCTAAAGACCCCAAAGTGTCTTCAAACCTTCCAAAGGCCCTAATGTGCCTATTCTCCATCAGGCTCTTGCCCGAACTACGAATGACCTGATTCTCGCCAAATGAGATACGTAGGCAACCTAAAATGGTGCGGTTATAACTTTTATTTCAACCCCAATCCCTTTTTCAAAAATTCCAATCAATTCAAAGTTTCTATTCCAAACTCTTTCAAAACCTCCATTATTTTCAAACTTCTTCCAAAACTTGCATCATGCATCATTTATCCAAAAAGTAATGACTAGACCCCGTTTTCAAAGTTCTAAAGTGGATATTAAGTGGACAATGGTAATCGGTTATTCTAGTGAGTGAACTAAGGGTGGTTAGACATGTAGGTACCGAAAGGGCGGGGTAAGGTGATGATCTTAGGATATTTTCCCTACGCATAACCAACCCCCAAACCTTAGATTTCTGTTTTCGAAAGACCAAAAATGGAGTTATTTTCAAAAAGGGCTTAAACATTTCAAAAGATTGCCAAACAACCTATTTTCTTAAAAAGAGGGTTTTTAAAAACCTTCTCTTGAGAGAGTTTTTAAAAACCGTAAGTTTAATCTTTGGATTAACGCTTAGTTTTAGGTGCCCTAACTCACCTTAATCAAGTTAGGTGGCGACTCCTATTTTTCTAAAAAGCCCTTAGTCAAATCAATTTTCAAACCTAGTCGCACTTGTCCTTCTAGGAGGACGAGTTCTAATAACAGAGTTCCGTGCTGTAAGGTCTCCGAGCCGAAAGGACATTGGACACCCAAAAACCGGGGCGTGACAAGCTCTTTTTTATGTTTCAACTATAAATTTAGTTTTGTACCTTATTTTTTGGGATCTAACCTTTTTGTACATAGATATAGTTAAATATAGTTTTTAAGAGTAGTTTTAAAGATAGAAACATTTTGATTCTTATTGTAATTTCTCTTCTAGAATCAAATTCAAGCAGTTTACAAGTTTTCTTTAATTCAATTGTCAATTTCTCTATGGATTTAAATAATTAGTCTTTACATTGGGTTCAATTGTAAAGATCATTCAAGGATCTCAAGGGTTTCAATAGAGGTAAAACATAATTTTATTGTTCTATCTTCTTAAATCTCCAATCCTTAGCGATTGAAGTTTAGATTCATAGGAACATTTAGATTATTGATTATGTTTGGAAATTTCGATGCATGATTCTTCAATTGTGTGTTGATTTTATCTAAATCGATGGATATTAATCTATGATTCTCAAATCGATTGTAATTCTAACTTCAAATGCTATTGAATTGAATCTATAATAATCATCTCTTAGATCGTCTTGAAATCTTGTATTGTTGACTAAATCTTTGAGTTTTCATGCATTAGTCATGAATTGGGCATGGAAGTTACTTAGATCAATGGTATGAATATATAAATCTCATTGTTTATAAATTTATATTGATTACCATTGATTTCATTGTCTTAATGGTCAAAATCCTCTGAATTAAACACTCTTGATTGTTGTATTTGAATTGAAATAAAAACTTTGTTGAAAGCCTTGAATGAATTGAGTGATTGGATCAATTGAATCAAATTCTCCAATTCTCTTTATTAATTGTCAAATCAGTTAAGGTGTTTTTAGTTTAAATTCAAGCAACCAACTCTTAAAACCAAATCATTTTTTATTTTCTCCTTTTAAGAAGCATTTTATCATGTTGTGTTAGTCTTGAGAGTTAGTCAGACCCAATAGCCTATATTGAGCTCAATTTTTTAGAAATTCGACATCGATCTTGCCGGGATTATACTAGACGACCACCTACTATTAAGTGTTACATTGCTCGTGACAAACACAATAGCCCAAGATTGACTGAATAGAACGCACTTATGGTGAATGTGTACATAGGATGAAAATTTAACACCATGAAAACTATCACTAAAGAAGGCAATTAAACAGGATTGTTTTGCATAGTGGTAGAACGCCATGTGGAACTACCGGCTTCAGATTCCTTGGGGTTGGAGAGAACTGGGGATCGGGTTTTACCACTGCTGAATGAATTGGCGACCCAAGAGCGAATAAGACCACCATCAAATGGGGGAAAAGCCTCGCCTATTTTCTTAAGCGAGTACACGAAAGTTTTGATCAGTGCTATATAAAGAGGCAAGTATGAAAGTGCAAAGATTGAGACTGGGAGGAACGCCACGAAGTACAAGGCGATTTTCGTCCACCGCTCCTTATCGCGTATCAATAAGATCACCGTTGCTGCAAACGCCAACATCATCATCGACACCGAAAGGATCAACAAGGTAACTCCTAGCATGAGTTTTTGAGGAAGAGACTGCTTGAAGTCCTTTAACCGAAATGGCGAAGTGAGGATAGAGAGAAATGTTATGACAGATGTCAATGCGAACGTGAGGGAGAGCACATCGGCCATGGTGAAGATCACGAAGAAAGACTTGTTAAGGAGCAGTGGGTAGCCAGTGTTTTGATTTGGACCTCCCGGTATTGTGTAGGCTGCAGCAAAGGCCACGGTGGCAATCAGCACAGCAACGATGGAGCAATTTTCAGCCGTGCGCTTTAGCCATTCTTGGGCATCTTTGCGAAGTTTAGCATTGTTGACAGCAAAGAGCTTCTCAGCAGTTTCTCTTTTATTGTTTCTGTGCTTGGTGAAATGGGCTGTCGAGATCTTCTCCACACGCTGCACGGATAGGGAAGCATGGAGTCACTGTTTCAATTCACTTGTAAAATGCTCAGATCCTAAAACTCTTCTTAGGTAGGTAGCTCCTTCATGATTAAATTAAAACAAATAAGGCGCTAGTTTCGAGCTTTTGGATGACATGATCCAACAGCATGAAACTTCCACAATTCCAATGCTTATGTGGAAGAAAAAAAGCAGGATGTTATCCTTGGGGGACGAAGCAGGGATGTTATTGAAAATAATTTCTTTAAGGGTTTTTTTATTCAAAAAAATTAAATTTAAGGGGGTTCTTTAAAAATAGAGTAAAGAAGTATGTGTTTGCGTAAACGTGCAAACATGGGTAAAACTAGGATTTCATTTTGAGATCTGCTAAAATTTAAAACACAAATTTGTAACAGTATTTGTTTAACATCAGCAAAATATAAATAAATAAATAAATTAACTGCTTCTTAAAGGAAAAACGGATAGAACCCACAATGTACTAAATAACATTATTGAAATTCTATTGGACTAGAGTCCTAATTACAACTTATAATAACAAAAATTTTAAATTAAGAGGGGTGTCGATAGAATAAATATTTACTGAAATATCATACTTGTATTATATATATATATATATATATATTCTTAAGAGAGTAATACAAAAGCCGGGAATGTAAGTGTAGTTTTGCCATGCAAGCAAGCAAATCAAGAATGGAACAACAGGACTGCACCTCAAACAAGAGCAAATGCTCTTGCAAAAGCAGAGCAGGGCTTCGCATGTCTTCTTGATCAGCCGTGTACTCTTCTTCTGCTTTTATCCCAACCATATGCAGTATAGAGTTCCCTTCTTTGGTAGTCTTCCTTATAAGCCTCCTCATTGGAATTTCCATTTTCTCCACGTGATCAAAAATATGTATCTGACGGTATTTAATGGCTACATGCAGTATATTACGCCCTTCATCGTCAATATACTCAACTGCCTGAGGATACCTCTCTAGTATTTCTTTAACAATCTCCAGAATGCCTGACTTGGTTGCCAAAAAAAGTGGGGTTTTGGCAATCTTTATAGTGCTAGTTTGAGCTTTTAGGATCTTTTGTTCCTCCTCTTCTTCTTGGCCCTCGGAAGGAAGGGGAGCCGATCCATATGAATGGAGGATTGGCTTACTATGATCTAAAGCAGATTCAGTGGCCTCCCATGAGGTATCTCTTTCTATTAAGAACTTGGCAAGCCTCACAGCTGATTCATAATTCTGGTTTTTCCCGCCAATTGCTTTCCACAAAGGAACTCTATGACTTGATGATTCAACTTTTCAAAATACAATAAGTTGTATTAGCAGAAAAATAATATTGATTGAATTTATGTTACATGAACTCGGATGCAAGTATGTGTCTAAGCATTGAAGTTATCTAATTCTTATGTCCAAAGATTTTAAACATAGTTAAATTTTTTTTATTTTTCACATACTTCTTTTGTTTATTTAAAGCAAAATAGTGTTTGCCAACTAAAATATGATATTATATGTATAAAATAAAAGTCTTATGCATTTATATATACTTGTTGGATGCATCCTCAACTAACCAAATGATATACATATCTCATACTCTTGTCTTAGTGTCGAGTATCAACTCGAGTATTTCAAAATTTTAGATGAATTCAAGTAACATAAGATTGAACCATTATAACCTTTTATCTCACTTAAGAATGTATAACCAAAGCACAGATTTAAACGGTTCATGTATCGCCTGTTCCAAGTTCTAAGTTTAAATAGAAGTAAAGCAAGTTCACAAGTTTTTCATTTAAGGCCCTTTACCTTCTTTTGTCACAGGAATACCTTCAGTTGGGGCACCTGAAAACACCCGATATTTGTGACTTTTATTTTTTAGACTAACCTATTACATATGCAACATAGATTAGTCTATGCAACTAAATGAAGCTCATGTAAAAAACTGAAAGGAAAATGCCATTCTTTCTAGAAAAAATCTATAGATAGACAGTCACAACATAATAATTTGGCAATACTATTTTTGTAATAAAAAATTATTATGTGGGTGCTTTGTTTTGAAGTAAAAAGTTCTTATTCAACCAAAATATTCTAGATAAAAATTTTGTATTATTTTTTTTTTAATATTTTATAGCACTACTCTGTAATTATATCACTTGTTCCAAGCTTTAAAATTACATAGGGTAATGCCATATAATTAAAAAAAATTGTTAGATAATTTATCACCAGAATAAATGAGCTAAATGAGAATCATTCATTTGACAACAAAACGTCTATCATGATTGCTCTTAACTATAAAAACACTTAAAAAAAATACCATTGTCATATCATTTTGGAGAGATATTTTGCACAAAATTTCTAAATAACAGCATTTTCAAATTAAGTAAAAGGTAAAGCAAGGATGGAAGTTCTTCCTATGTGGCCCTTTACCTTCTTCCGTCACAGGAGCATCCTCACTTGAGAAACCTGAAAACACCCAATATCTGTGACTTTTAAACTAACTTACTACATACGCAAAATGTCTAAGTGAAAAATATATTAGTCTATCCAACCAAATGAAGCTTATATAGAAACTTCAACTATAACAAAGTCAATGGAAGCTTAAATGAAAAGTATCATACAATTGATTAGCTGCTTTAGGTATCTTCGTTTACTTCCTTGTTCGAATGCTGAAGGATTGATCGCAAGAAGTTGAAGAGCTGTCATTCCCTCTCCATCTTTTGCACTAACTAAATTTTTGTGCTTTGTTGCAATATAAAGGGCCAAGTCTGCTTCATGTTCAGTGTAAATGTTAGGACAAATCAATAAGGCGCAGAAGGCATAGAGAAAGAAACTGTCAATAAGAGAACTGTGCATCATAATTCACAAACTCTCAATAAGAGAACTGTACATCATAGTTCACTGTGTTAATATGAATCACTTTCTCTATATCTATATATATATATATGCCTAAGAATAGTTCTGAATAACGAATAGAAAAAAGAAAACTATAATTAATAAACAGGAAACTGTATGACTAAGAAACTATACCAACATAGATTAGGGGTAGTTATACTTTGAACAAAAATCAAATGACTTATGACTTTCCTATGATTCAATAGTAAACACACAACTCTCTTACAATTTGAACTCTTGCACTGTAAACAAAAATAAATGACTTTTCTATGATTAAAAATAAACACATATATAAATTTAATTAAATATAAAAAATGCCCTTAAGACTAACACTTTATTTTAATATAAAAAGATCAAATTGTCTTTTTTAATATTCTATTTTATAGAGATAAAATGATAAAAATACTTTTTAAAAAAATTACAATTAATTCTAACAATTTTCATTCAGCTACAGTTAACTTCAAATCAGATTATATGTTCACTTAAGCCACAATCACAAAGTAAAGTGTAGAAAACATCTCTCTTTTGTCCCTCCTGACCGAACCCGCCAAAAAAATCACAATAGAAAAAGTTGTTCTTGCCGAAAGAGTAGCGTCGGAGATATCTTTATTTGAGGAGGCGGCTTTGCTATCCGGCTCATCATAAATGATTTTAGCATCGGTTGGCTCATCCTCAAAATTCAAAAATAAAACACAAACAGAACAGAATTATTTTGTTTTAGTATTAAAATAAAGGGATAATTATGTTTTATTCTTTTGTAATTTGAGCCAAAATTTAATGACTCCTTATGCTTTAAAAGTGAACACATGACTCCTTGTGGTTTGAATTTATCTGCAAAATGGATGAAAATCATTAAATTTAATGAAAATACTGTTATAGGAGTATTTTTATCATTTTATCTCTTTAAATTAGAAGATAAAAAAATAATTTAACCATTTTATGCCAAAATAAAGACTTATCTATTAAGAATTTTTTTTTTTTGGTCATTTTACTCATTTGTCTTTTTGATATTCTAATTTCGAAAGATAAAATAACAATAATATCCGTATGATAAAATTTTCATTAAATTTAACAATTTCTATCTATTTTGCAGATAAGTTTAAATTACAAAAAAATTATGTGTTCACTTTTAAACCACAAAACCATCTGATTTTAATTTAAATCAAGATAAAGTGTAATTACTTCTAAAATAAAAGAAAGCCATGAACATCAAACAGAAGAATTAGCAGTTCACAGGTTGCAGTTCAAAAATGGAGTGGCAGCACAAAACTATTCAACACGGTAACCCAAAAACTACCTAGGCTTCTCCAACTAAAATTCATACCAACACAAACAAACAATAATATTATTGTGTGTATTATATCATATGGGGCACTTACCGAAGTGCTCGGTGAGGATGGAAATGTGAAGTACAGTGGTGTTATCTCTCCTTTCATAATGGGTTTTACGAATTTCTTCCTTCGCTTCTTCTACTTCAGTTTTCGAGATTATTTTCTCCACTTCGTCTTCAAGAAACCTGAACATTTCAAGTCTTCCGTACCGGGCTGCACGGAAGAGAGCGGTCTCCCCGCGCTCGTTCTGTATCCTCAACAGCTCCGGCGACATCTGCAACATTATCTCGGCGGCGGGGACTAGTCTGTTGGAGGTGGCAGCCTCGTGGAGTACAGTGTTTCCGACGTCGTTTTGTAGGGTCATGTTTTCAATGGGACTCTCAGGCAACATTTTGAGTAACTTCAGGACTAATTGGGTTTGTTTGGAGTAAGTAGCCATATGTAGGACTGTATCAAAGTGTATGGTGATTACCTTTAATGGGCCAACTCGAAATTTTTCACAGGCTTCAATCACCATGTCTTCATTTCCTTTCATTATATCGTTGTACAACTCTCCGTTACGGGTAAGCTTCTTCCTATGCTTCTTTTTGTTGGCAGGGAGAGCCATGTGATGAGAAAGAGTCATGATTGAGTGAGAGAAAGTCATGAACTGAGAGAGAGAGAGAGAGAGAGAGAGAGCTAGAGCTTTAGGAGGGACAGTTTAGTTGTTGCTCTATATAGGCGGACATGGTTGGGATTTGGATCCCGTTATTTGAACGTGGATTTTCATTTCATCTAATAAATAAACTAAATAAGGTGATGTCAAATGTATTTCTAAAATTATATTATTTTACATTCAAATTATTTTTCTTATACTCAATCACCAACTCATTTATTTTAAACGGAGTATTATTTATCTATTCCCATAATTTTTATTTTAAATACAGTATAAACTCCATAATCAATAAATAGAGATCTTCATTCTTTTTGTTTGTAAACTGTATTTTATTGGAAAACCCACATCTAGCAACTATTATATTTTGTGGTACGACGAAAAATATATATATATATATATATAAATAGGCCTCATATAAATTACATAGATAATATTTTGTGACACTAGTTGTAATATTATAATCTAATTGCATCCTTTTGCATGTATATATTTAGTAAAGTGCGGAAAAACGTAGTGGGAAGATAACACCCTTATTTTTGAAGTAACAGCTGTACGCATAAATAGGTCATAAAAACATGACCATGTACTATATGTGGATATAGAAATATCAACAAGAATTATTTGTTTGCTCCATGACTTGTCGATCTCAATGAAGCAACGATTTAATCCTGAACAGTACGTGTTAGTGGCCAAAATTCTTCTCTATATCCACTTTCAGTATGACAAAATTTGTATGGAAAATCAATCTAATTCTGCGAAGAGAGAGGACCGAGCCTCTATAAATATTAAATTCCTAGCCACATTGAGCCCCTCCATAAAGGGCTCAATTGACTAACCAGGCTCCACTAACTACCGTCAAACTATATTATTTTAATAGGTGCACACTAGCCTATACATAATAGATCATAACTCTATTGGGCTTACCATGTTTGTCTCAACCAGACTTAGGTCCCATCGAAATTTAAAAAAATAACCACAATTAATGCAAGCTCAATCCAGAATAGTCTAATAATAATACTTTCGTTATATATATGTTACCTTTAGTGTATTTGATGGGTCCTCTAAATTTAAATTTAAGTAGCAATAGTTAATATTGTCATACACTAAAAATTTGTCCAATAAATTGCATATGTTATTTTAGAAGAGTTCAATTTCCTTTGAGCTGGTTGTTCCAGGGCTCAAATATTATTTTAGGCAAATTTACACTGAACCATGAAAACTATTTATTTTATGGTTGTCTTTGATGTGTGCTTCTTTGTATGGGTGGTTTAATTTTTTTTGTTATACACACTTTTTCACACAACCTTTAGGGAGTATAGCTCCGTAGCACTACAGTCTTTTGCGGATATGCTCAGCTCAATACAAGTAAAGAGTTACAGTCAGGTGATTGTGCACTGAAAGTGTCGCAAGATAGATTTAGCCCCACCAATCGCTACGAAATTCAAACCCAAGTATTATCGCAAACGAATTTAACTTGTTAAACGAACCGTATCGGCAGTATGCATGGTTTAATTCAAACTTCTGGCATGAATAACTTATTTTTTATCAAATTGGGAAAAAATTTTGTTGAATTGTACATAAATTAACCTAAACACTCCCTGATGGTATAATAAAAAAAATAAAAAAATAGATTGGAGCACAGGTTTTATTTTATTTTTTTATTTAGCTCTTTTGGTTTATAAGTAGAAAAGTTTTAATTTTTTTTTACTATTTTATAAAAGAAAAAGTAAAAAATAAAAAATTAATTTTTTTTTATTTAAAAGTTAAAAAAATTAAATTGACAAAAACGTCAAATTATGATGAGATTGGCACAAGACGACAGATATTTACCGGAGAGCTGTTTGGGGCTCACGACAAAGTCAAAAAGTGTAGTTGGCGTTGTCGTCTGCACTCGTATCAAAAAGAAAAGTTAAAAGAGTTGCTTTTGGCGGGGACAATTTTTCTTTCGTGTGAAAGCATACTTGATTGCAGTGTCATAGAGCATCGTGAAAATGTTAGTGGATTAGACTCTATTTGATAAGAAATTATCTAATTGGTCCGAAATATCATGTTAATATAATAATATGGTGTGTTTAATTTATTAAAAATAAATATATATTTTTTTTAAAGTTAATTGATCTAATTTTTTTAATTGATTGGCTTAATTATTAAAATAATAAAAATAACAACTTTTTTAATATATTCATATTTATTACTTATGTAGTTAAGTTGACAAAAAATATATAATATATTTATTTTTAATAAATTAAATACACTGTAACATTATGTTAACGTAGTGTTTTAAATCTATTAAATAATTTCATTATTTGATACTTAAGCAAAGAAGGGAAGCGAGGGAAAATTTCCGTACTTTGGTTGTTCCTAATTTAAAAGGGAAGCAACGAGGGAGTCGTTTCAATGGAAAATTGAGTCCTTTCTATTCTCTTTCCATTTTAATAGTTATTCTATTATCAAACAGAAAATTAAATCACTTTTATTTTTATATTTCTCTCATTTCTTTCTTTTTTTTTCTTTTCTTTTCACAAATATCCAACAGACCCTTACAACCTGCTTTAAACTTAGAGAGGAGAGAGAAAAGAAGGAAAATATTTTCCTTCTCTTGTTTAATTTTACCTAGAGAGAAAGGAAAGGAAAAATCAAAGAAAAATTTTAATTACTCTCTCTCTCTCTCTTTCTCTCCCTCTTCTTTTCTTCCGTTTTCCTTTCATTTCCTTTATAAAACAAACAAGGGAGCAAAAATAATTTTTCTTCATTTTACCGTAGGATGGAAGGGAGGGGAGGTGAAGGAATGTATTAATTAGGAGGGGAAGGGAAGGAGGGAGAGGAAAAGGAAAGAGAAGTATTCATATCCTGTTTGAATAACCGAGAGGGAAGATAAGAAAATATTTTCTTTCTCTTATTTAGTTTGACAAAAATTAATAAAGGGAATAGAATGATATAATAAAATTTTACTATTATATACATATATATATATATATATATATTTGTATATAAAACCCTAATATTTGTTATCAAAAATTGATAGATATAATTGATATTTAAAATAAAATAATAACAAACGCTTCACTTCTTTTCTGTTTTCTTTCAATTTTGAAAGGGAAGGGAGAGAAAAAAAAAAACTTAAAAAGTGAGCCCTCTCATCCCTTCATCTATTTCCATTCCCCTTCTTAAAAATTATTCAATTAAAATATAACTAATTTCTTCATTTCGAATCGCCCACTTTCCCTCCGAATCCCCGAATCTGAAGGGTGGCTAAGTTCCAAACAAGTTGTTAATGTTTTCAGGTATTCTGGATTTACCGTAGGTGCAGATTTTTCACATTCTACACAGTTATCTGAGATTGGATAAGATGTAATAGTGATGATGCATAATCTATTCAAGGTAGCTGATCTCATCTCCCTACTGGTTGTTCCAATTATATGTAGCCATAGCTTCAGTTGAAAATCAGAGGAACATGACTTCTATGAGTCTATCTTTTCTTTTTTAGTACAAATCTTATTTGTGCCCGGATTTACATGTTATACATACATACACACACACACACATATATATATATATAATATAAACTATATAAATTTAGATGCATTTAGGTTAATTATATATACTCAAGTAATAGGACAATGATGTGAGATTAAACATTGCAACACCAACTAGGATGAGTTAATTTGTGGCATGTAAAATGATATGGTTAGTAAATTAATAATTGACCTTGGAAAAAGCTACAAGAATCCAATGTCCTTGTCATAATAATTAAATGTGAAAGCATTGAATTATTGCGACACATACATTAAAATTACATTGATTTATGGTGGAATTATTGAACTAGTAGAGAACACGTGAGTCTTAACAGTTGAGACGTTTGTAAATAAAATAATTTTTTTTTATTGAGTTAGGAAAAGTAGAAAAAAATGAAAAGGTATTTATTAAAAAAAATTTACGTTTTTGTTTTGATTACTCATGAAAAATAAATATGTATAATAATTTTATGTATATTTTTTTATTTTCTACTTTGACACATTCAAGATCCCAAAACATAGTGTAGGATAGCTAGACTTCTTTTGGCATTGGATTTTCATTGAAAGGTGACACAAAATTATTATTTTTTGTAATAAGAATTGAGTATAATAATAAACTACTTCGTATATTTGCAAAAGATTATTGCCCCTCAACACCATATAATTAACATTTGAGTCCACTGTTCCGAGTACTAAACTCTAGGTTTAGCCCCACCACCAAACAGTTATGGTGGCACAATATTTTTGATTGCTTTATTAATGCAGATTCCACTGCCCTGAGTACTAGACTATAGGTTTAGCCCCACCACCAAACAGTTATGGTGCCACTATATTTTTTTATTGCTTTATTAATTCGTTGTGGCAGACAAGATAACCCAAGCTGGGAGGATTAGAAAATGGAGGGTGGCGTAGCATTTCGTTCTTCAGAGAAATGGACAAATGTGGAGTAGATGAAGATTGTTTTTAAGGCTACTTTAGCTAAAGTGAAAGGTCAAGTGGTGGCAGAAGGTTTAAAGCAGGTCCCTCAGATTGAAATCATAGTGAGAGAGAAATCAATAATGGACAAAAAATGTAGTGTTGACAGGAGGTTTAAGCAGGTCCGTCCGATTGAGAGAGAGAGGGGGCGAGGGAGATCAGTAATGGTGTCTCATCACACTGGTCTATTTGCACTCAGGGTTGCTACTTTTTAATCTGTATTTCGGTGGCAGCTTGTAGGAACTCCTCACATGGCAATAGTGGTTTGATTACATTATGCAAGTGTAATTTAAAGTCTCTAAATAGTTATTGTTGGTCTAATTAAAATGTATATATATATACTTTATTTTAGTATAATAATTATTTTAATAAGTATTTATGAGTATTTTACAAGTTTTGAGTAAAGAAAAGGTAAATTTAGAGCAAAAGGAACTGAAAAGTATTTTGACCGTACGTATTGTAAGAGTTACCATACGTATGGTGGTTCGATAGTTGGACCACCGTACGTACGGTAACTCCTGCCGTACGTACGCCTGCAATGATTTCTCAAACTTCAGAGAGCATGAATCAGCGTATAGCTGACCGTACGTACAGTATGTTCATCGTATATACAGTGAATAGTACTTTACGTACGGTACCGGCAATTTCTGTGTGTATTTTGCAACTACATCTCCAAGAAATGGCGCGATTTTTTGTATCTATCTCCATTTTAGGCTAGATTTTCAGTTAGTACGATTTGTAGAGAGAGAGAGAGAGAGAGAGAGAGTGGGTTTATATGGTATTTTTCTTCATTTTCCTATGCTTTCTTTGTAAACAAACACCAATCTCTTCTTCAATCAATGAGAAATTTTTCATTCTTCATGTTCTACTTCATGGAATCAAGTAGCTAAACTCATCCTCTGATGCAATTGTGAAGATCTACCAAGGATTTTCAAGGTCTTCAATGGAGATATATACACTTTAATGAATTATTTCATGATTTCTTCATATTCATCTCAATTGTGTTGTAAATCTATCGAAAACTTAAATTCATAATCACTTTTGGTAATCTCTATGCACAATTCCTTCATTAGTATAGATATTGCACAATTGATGATTTACTTCTATGATTCTTAACAATTGAACACAAATTTACATCGAATTGAGTATGAATTTCCGTTCTTATGGTCTAAATATTCCGAATCAAGGATCCGCAGAGTGATTCCTTGATTTGAGTAATCAAATCCTCCATTGAGACACTTGTAGAGAATTGATAGATTAGATCAATTGTATCCAAACTTTCCATTAATTGTTCTTAACTTTAGTTAGAATTGTTTTAAATACGTAGTGTAATTAGTGTAATTTGGTAGTTGACACACTCTCACCCTCAAAACAATTTTCGATCTTATTTGTAGTTAATTTCAATTTGTTAAGTGACTTGCTAATTCGACTCAATTGGTTAGTTGTTTTGCTCTTATGTGTTACCTATATTGGATTTGATCATTTGGGAGAATGATACCGGTACTTGCCAGAATTTTACTTCGATCGCAACACGCGTGCTCTCGCGGGAAGCTTAAGTCCATTTCAGTTTTGGGAGTTAATCATGGTTCCAACATGGGCAGTACAGAAAAGCTGTGGGAATTAGAGAGAAAGGTTTGTCAGAATCTTAAGAAAGAAAAATAAACAAAATTATTGGTATCCATTTTTTTTTTTTATGAGCAATAACTGCTCCTGAATAGTGTAATTTATATCCGCCAGTGTGTGGTTGCGATGCAGTAATAATATCTCAGTAAGTTCGAGGTCGATCCGTAGGGAACACAAAAAATAAACTTAATCTGGTAAGGTCTACAATCAGAACAGAATAATAACGAGCTCAGAGTCAATTAAAATCACAAGAAAGCTTCCAAAAAGAAAATAAAAATCAATTATTGGAGATGATTGATCTAAATTATTAGATAATAAAATTAAACTAATTTTTAGGAATGTATTCAAATATTATAAAAAGGTCTTGGCAAGGTTAATCTAGTAATAGGCCTACAAGTAGGTCCCCAACATAGTTTTGATTAAATAAACTTAAGATTTGATTACCCTTTTGGAGTTGATATTCAGTTATTTACTAGTGTTCATACCAGGGTCCTGTTCATACCTATCCCAGTTTATAAACCTATCTACAAGGTATGTTTGAAGCTTAATCAAGAACAGTAGATTCCTAAAATACTCTTAATAGGAATATATGTGCAATTATAATCAATATCCTTACTAGAAATTCTAAGTATACGTATCTTTGCTTATAAATCAGTCTATACATACATGTTAGATATGATCAAGAATATTCTTTTTGAAGATATTCATGAGCAAGAAAATAAATCTTAATCCAAGATCTTGAAATCTTAAAAAATAAATAACTATCTTGAATCTCTATCTGTAACATAGTAACTTTCTCAACCCATATCAAAAATGGATTTAGCTACTGAAAAACATGATGAATATTGTACGAATGGAAATAATAATTAAAGAAACAAAACGCTGCATTAAAGAAATATAATCTGAAATTCACAATAAAAACAAGAAAGAAAACTACAGATTAAGATGCTCCCTTAAAAGATGAAAAGATTCGTAGCCTCCAAATGATTGGATGATTCCTCCTTCCAAATCCCAGAAAAACCCTAGAATTCTTCTCCTCCTTCAGAACATGAAACTCCTAAACCTATTCTACTACCTACTAATTTATATCTAACTAAAAAGTATATTAATATATATATATTCGGTCGTCAGTCGTACGGACGACTTCTACTAAGCGCTCAAATAGGCTGGGTCACTTTACAAAAATTGTAGGTCTCGAAAAGTTATATAAAATTGATATATTACGGGCCTGAATAGCCTTTCTGGTTCGTGAGATATGTGCTTCCAAATTTCCAGCTCTGTGTGCTTCAGTAGTTTATACCACAGCTTCAGTAGCTTGTACCTTGACAACAACCTCTTGAAACCTATGATTAAATTGCATTCAAAATCATTCAATTTAAGCTCAAAACCTACATAAAGCATTATAAACTCAATTAATATCAAAACATAACCAAAAAGACATAAATAATCATAAACTAATGCTAAAAAAGTACTAATTAAGGCCTTATAATTGCACTTTTGAAGCGCAATTACACCCCCCAACTAAGTTTTTGCTAGTCCCTAGCAAAATACTAAAACCAAAAACACAATCTCTACTTCCGTAAGAGTCACAAATACATTTAGCCTATGCATCAAGCCTTTAAATCCTTAGATTACCCTTAGTAGACGAGTGATGTCTCGTGATGGCTTACAGTGATGATACCCACAAACATCTGTTTATTTCAAAACAATCAATGATAGAGAAAACAATTAAGGCATATGAGCACTCACTCAAGATAATTCTTAACTCAACTTCCAACATGATTCACGCAAGGTTAAGACATGAAAATTACAAGAAAGATGCACATTGTAATGCACTAACAATGCAATATAACCCAAGTGTATCAATATCATGCACAACATCCTTCACGCTTTGATGCAAACTCTCACAAGGCATACACACAAAAATATGAACACATGGGTCCCTCAATGGAAGGCTCATCATAAGAATAATTGTATAAATTATGCAATAAGAGCAATCCAATAACAAAAACTGCCAAAACGTAAGTGTATAGGACTTGATATAGCCTCAAGAAAGAATATTCACAGTCAAAGTAATAATCAAGAAATTGACAAAGATACTTGTACTCAAAAGAATTTTCAACTCATGTATACTTCGGTTCAATTAAAACCGTTTGTATGAAGAAGAAAAATGTATAAAGAGAGAAAGAATAAACTACTCAAAACATTGATGCTCAAGGCATCCAATGATCACCAAAACCATGCTTTCAACTCCCAATTCATATGATAATGCTTTTCAATTTTTTTCATTTTTTTCTTTTTTTTCACAATTTTTCATATCTCCTTTCTTCTTTTTCCACATTTTTTCATATTTCTTCTTTTCCTTCTTTCCTCTTTTTTCCATCACATCACAAATACATCATCCCCTTCTTTTCAAGCTCTTTACTAGCACCAAGATCACATCTCTTTGATGGGAAATATTTCAACAATGATTTGGCTCTATCAAGGATGATATAAAAATTTCAAGAAAAAGAAAATTTAGAAATTATGGATTCAAGAAGAATAGAATGACCTAAAACATATCCGAAGTATATTAAGTTTGAAATTCAAGAGAGTATAAGTGTCAATAACCTTACTCATTACCTAACTTATGAATCAAAATCAAATATAATGAAGCTATTGAAAGAATAGAAAATGAAAGAAATATCCTTGAGTAAATGTAAATCCACTAAGAAAAGAAGATAAATTGACTCTAAAGCTCACAAGGTACAATCTCCACTATTTAAGGATGAAAAATGCACAAAATTATCAACACAAGAAGTCATATAACGAGACAGTGCATAATGATGTAATCTCTCTCATATAATGCTTTCATAGCAAAAACTTGTAATTCATCATCATAAGAAATTAACTCGACAATTAAGCTCAAGTTTATTCCAATGAATACTTCCAATCATTCTCAATTCTACGATTGTATTGACATGAACATAAATATGGTTCTTAAAAAGAAACATTTTCAACACTTCTAACATAAATAATACTAGGCAATAAAAACATAAATGAAAGTGTTGAAGATACCGATAATGATCGATGAACCATATGCTACTCAACTCTTACCAACTCAGTTCCGGTCTCTAAAGGCGAATCAATGTGAGCACACCTGTAATTGGTTAGCAAGGCATAACAAAGTTTTTTTTCTTTTTTTTTCTTTCTCTTTTTTTTTTCTTTTCTTTTTTTTTTTTTTTCTAAAGAACAAGAGTACTCAAAGAAAATAGAAATAAAGCAAAAGAAGAAAAGAAAAAAAAAAACAAAAATATCCTTACAGAAAATAAAATACTACTAACTGTACAACTTCTAAGTCAAGTTTTCTCAAGAACCCTAAGGCAAACGGGTAGGACCATGCTCCGGAGCTTTCAAAGTCGAGGCCATCGAAGTGTGACTACTCAGTGAATCCAGCTCTACCTTCAACTTGAAAATTTGCCTTTGCAAGAATTCAACAATTGCGAATGGAGTGGACATGGCAGGCTGTTGCTGTCGTGGAACCAAGGTGGGTAGGTCACTTTTCTAAAGCGCTCGGGTACTCAAAGCATCCAAACCAGATAACGGATGACCCGAATGTGCAATGGTGTCTGAAGGCAATGTAGGCACTCCAACCTACTCCAAAAGTTGGGTAATAAACAATCCATAGGGTAACCCGCCAGATGAGTAGCGTGCTTCTCTCATAACAGTCAGCATCATAGTAGGCAGATCAATCGTATACCCTTTACCGATAATGTATAGCCAAAAACACCAATAGTGATGATCTACTACAACACCCAAATCCACTTCAGGGAGAATATTTGAGAAAAGAATCAAATTCAATAGCCGGTACTCCCTTTTTAAAGACGACACGGGTATGATGGAATGATGACCCACTGATGGTATTTTCTGTAATTTCGCATAAAGCACATCAATATGAAGTGAATTTCCTTCAAATAGCTTAAAATCTGGCCTCGGAACTCGTGGCAAAGTTAGAAGTTCACAGATATCATTCGCCACAATAGTGATCACGTGTCCCCTTACTTTGGATTGAATGGAGAGCTTGGGTGTCTCAGACACGCTCAAATAGGCATAAAATTCTCGCACCATGTCAACATTTGCCAGGCCTTCTCTCCTTAACATCCAAAGCCAACCCCTCTGTATGAATGTAGATTTCAAAAACCTGTTAGCAAAATCTGAAAGTTGTACTCGGCGTTCAATCAACACTTGCCGCCGCTGAAACGAGTTCAGGTACATGTCCCTCTCCCGAGAGTTAGCGAATTTTTTGATTCCCTGTTGTGACTTGTTCTTACTCCTTTTGAGTGACATGGTTATTAAGATTACTTTATTTGTCCTGTTCTTAAGAAAACTTATAATAATGAATAAACAAAATACAATAAATAAAAGAAATGACATAACATAAATTAAGATAAACAGTACTCCATTAACATAAAGAAACAAACACAAATAGTTCTGACTATAATATAGTTTTAGACTGCCACAACGTGATGCACAATCTAAACTCATAAAAATAAACATAACATCCAAACATGTAAAAATAGGAGTTTTAGATCAATTATACAATAATCCAGAATGCACATGATCTAAACTTGAGCAAACACTATCCACTACATATCAGTGGATGGATCCCACACCAAACGGGATATCTCTCTCTGTAGCTCCTCAATAGTCTGGCTATGCCGCTTCTGCTCCTGGTCAATCCTATCAAACCGGCCATAAACCTCTGTTTGAAAAGTCCTAAAGGCGTTGGCTTGAGCCTTCAAAAGCTAGGTGTGTTGCTGCGTCAGTGCCTACAACTCCAACATCTTTACTACTTTATCCAATGAAGACTACCCAGTACGGCCACTTCCTTAGCCGATGGTCCTCTTTCCCCTCTTCTTCATAATTCTTGGCACCCTTTTTCTTATGACTCCTATACCGTGCTTTTGAATTGTGAATAGAAGTCATATTGATGGCACCCATGGAAGATTTTTTTGAAAAAAATGAAGGTGGGTAGACTCCAGACTCAAGGATTAGGGAGGTAAGCATACACACAAATGGAATGCTGTCCCCACGGGTGATATTGGTGGCATCATGATAGAGCTGGAGGAACATATACCTCGGCAAGTCTATATGGTCTTTTGGGTTCTAATGGCCCACATTAGCTGGGCTCGGGCTAGGCTAACCTGGGCATAACAGGCCTGGGGTAACAAACTATGGCATGAGAAAAGAAACAATGGAAGGTACCTTAGTTTCGAAAACTTTTTTTTTCACATTGGGTCTTCCCCTCAACCCACGACTGATCATCTTCTAAAATCTCCCGTGCCATCTCAATGAGGCTCGGAGTCCTAATCCCATGGCAAAACTCGGCATTAGGCTCACGCCTAAGCCCATAATGATGATAAAAAGTGGCCGGGGTAATCACTATGTCTCTCCCTCTCACCCAAGTCACTAGCCTCTTTTGACCCTCAGTTTTGTCCGCCACTCGGATATTAGTCATAAGTTCCACACAAAGGGTTAAAATGTATTTCCTCTTATAGGTAGCTAGGTCATTCCACCCCTGCTTTTCAAATTCGGCTTCTAAAGCAAACCCACCCCCAAAATTTCATAGTTCTATGTTTCGCTCTACGGCCGCGACTTTACTCGCCCAAGTTTTCCTAAAGTCTAAAAAGGCTTGACGATCCATGAAAATTTCTAAGTCATAGTCCGAAGAATAATCAGGTTCAAAGGGTTCTATGGCCAAAGACTTTTTAAAAGATTTTTTACTTCCTTTCAGTGCCATCAAAACAACTTCTTAAAACAAATCGCAACACACACCATCACAGAATCACAATTATAGCACAGTACCAATCCTAACTAAGCATAAATATCAAAGAAAACAATTCAAAAAGGAATAGGAGAGGTTGCGTAGTTACCTTGAAAGACGAAAAGGCGGGAAGTTGAAGGGTCACGACTCTTCAAACTGGTAGGACTTCGTCGCCTCGTCTGGACGCTCTCTTTCTCTCTAAAATAGGGATTCTATGGGTGTGCGAATGAGACAAAACAGAGAAAAGCGGAGCTTTTATAAAAACGCAGGGGCGTCCGGACGGCCCCAGGAGGGCGTCTGGACGGGGGTCCAAAACGGTGCCGTTCAACTTAAAATAGGGCGTCCGGAAGGTCAATATGGTCATCTGGACGGGGAGCATGCGTTTGGACGGTCCTTCAGGGGCGTCCAGACAGAGCGTTAGGACAGCCAATGAGCTTGTCATAACCGACTTAAAAAATTTTCTAAGGCACGAAAAGCATCCGAACGGGGAGTCCGGACGGCCAATGGCATTGCACAAACCTATTCGAAAATTTTTCTAAGGCATGAAAGGCGTCCAGACGCCCCCCGAGGGGCGTCCGGAAAGCTAGTGTTTGTGTTCCTCCGATTACAAAAAAAATTCTAAGTGTGAAAAAGCGTCTGGACGGGTCCTGAGGGGCGTCCGAACAACTAGTATTTAAAATTTTTTTTTAATTTGTAAACTCAAGTGTGTAATTCATCACAAGATTGATCTCTCCCCCCTAACTTAGTTTGCATATTGCCCTCAATGGACGCAAGGGGAAAGAGAGGGACACAAACTTACGTGATGAAAAGCACACAAGTCACAAGAAAGAACATAAAAATAAATAAAACAAAACTATTATACACAATTACCCCTACGGATATTACTTTAATGGAGGAGGATCTTCGAGTCGTATTGTTTCTATTTCTGCCCCAAAATTCTCAACATAATATTTTAGACGATGACTATTGACTGTGAAGTGATTGTCATTTGTGGGGTTTCGAATTTCAATGGCCGTATTCTCGTGAACTGTCTTCACTATACAAGGTCCCGACCATTTACTACGTAACTTTCCGGGAAACAAATGTAACCGGGTGTTGTACAAAAAGACTTTTTGACCAATGTCAAAAGATTTTCGAGAAATGTGTTGGTCGTGAAGAACTTTCATCTTTGCCTTAGAAATTCACGCATTTTCATATGGGTCATTACGTATTTCATCTAACTCTGAGAGTTAAAGTTTTCGATGATGTCTAGCATCGTTAGGGTTTGCATTCATTTGCCTAATGGCCCAGTAAGCTTTGTGTTGGACCTCAACGGGTAAATGGCAAGCTTTGCCATAAACGAGCCGATAGGGTGACATGTCTAACTGTGTTTTGTATGTAGTCTAGTACGCCCAGAGTGCATCCACCAACCTTAAGAACCAATCCTTGCGGTTGGGGCTCACAGGTTTTTCTAAAATATGTTTTATCTCCTTATTGGCGAGTTCGACTTGGCCACTGGTTTGTGGGTGGTAGGGCATTTCGACTTTGTGGAGCACTCCATATCTGCACATCAGGACCTCAACAGGTCTATTACAGAAGTGGGTTCCACCATCACTTATAATAGCACGCAGCATCCCAAATTTTGAAAAGATGTTTTCTTTTAGAAATTTAGTCATCATTGAGAAATCATTTGTATGGGATGCTATTGCCTCTACCCATTTAGATACATAATCAATACCCACTAAAATGTATAAATGCCTGAAAAAACTAGGAAACGGCCCCATAAAATCGATGTCTCAACAATCAAATATTTCTATGACAGTTATGGGATTCAAGGGCATCATATTTCTTCTAATGAGAGTACCTAGTCTTTGACATCTATCACAAGCAGTATAAAAAATATGGACATATTTAAACATAGTGGGCCAATAAAATCCACATTGGAGGACTTTGGCAATTGTTTTCTTGGTGGAGAAATGCCCACCACAAGCATATGAGTGGCAAAAACTAATTATAAATTGGAATTCATTATCTGGTACACAACGTCGAATCACCTAATCAGAGTAATACTTATGAAGGTATGGGTCATCCCACATGAAAACTCTAACATTTCGAAAAAAATTTCTTTTTATCATTGGATGACTATTGAGATGGAATTTTACCTGAAGCCAAGTAATTAGCTATATCTGCAAACCAAGGGTACTAGTATGAGTAACAGACTGGATGGAGAAAAGTCGTTCATCAGGAAAGTGCTCCGAAAAGGGAGATTTCTCTTGGTCTCGACCATCAATAGGAAGGCGAGACAAATAATCAGCTACCACGTTTTTTACCCCCTTTTTGTTCTGAATTTCTATATGAAACTCCTGAAGGAGTAGAATCCACCGAATTAATTGTGGCTTAGCGTCTGGCTTAGTGAGCAAGTACTTAAGTGCGGCATGATCAGTATAAACTATGACGAGTGAGCCGGCTAAGTAAGATATAAACTTATCAAGTGCAAAGACCACAACAAGAAGCTCTTTCTCAGTGGTAGTGTAGTTCATTTGTGCATCATTTAAAGTTTTACTAGCATAATACAAGACATATGGTTTTTTGTCATTTCTTTGACCAAGCACCACTGCTACAGCGAAGTAACTCGCATCACACATGAGTTCGAAAGGTAAAGACCAATCGAGGGCTTGCATGATGGGTGTAGTGGTCAAGAGCCTTTTCAGCTTGTCGAAAGCTTGTTGACAAGGGGATGTCCATTCGAACGGAACATTCGTGGATAACAAATGACACATAGGACGAGAAATAGCACTAAAACCTAGAATGAATCGCCGATAAAACCCGGCGTGCCCTAAAAATGAACGGACATCTTTAACATTTATAGGGGGTGGAAGGTTATGAACAAGGTCGATCTTAGCTTTGCCAACTTCTATCCCCTGATTTGAAATTATGTGTCCTAACACTATCCCTTGTGTCACCATAAAATGACACTTCTCCCAATTAAGGACCAAATTAGTCTCCTTACATCTTTGCAAAACTTTTTCCAAATTTTCTAGGCATTGGTCATAAGTGTTCCCATAGACAGAAAAATTGTCCATAAAGACTTTCAAGATTCTCTCTACCATGTCACTAAATAAGCTCATCATGCATCTTTGGAAAGTGGCCGGTGCATTGCACAGGTCGAAAAGCATTCTTCTATAAGCATACGTGCCAAAAGGACAAGTAAAGGTAGTTTTATCTTGATCTTCTAGGGCTATTTCAATTTGATTGTAGCTCAAGTACCCATCCAAAAAATAATAATAAGCTCTACCCGACACACGCTCTATGACTTGATCAAGGAATGGTAATAGGAAGTAGTCTTTGGTGGTGACGGCATTAAGACGTCTATAGTCGATGCACATGCACCATTCTGTCTAGATCCTAGTTGGTACTAATTCATCTTTGTCATTTTTCACCACTGTTACTCCAGATTTTTTAGGGACCACTTGGGTAGGGCTCACCCACCTAGAGTCTGCTATTGGGTAAATAATACCCGCATTGAGAAGTTTCAAAACTTCTTCTCTAACTGCTTCTTTCATATTCGGGTTCAATCGCCTTTGCATTTGGTGAATAGGTTTAGCTTTTTCCTGTCAGTATATACGATGTGTGCAAACTAATGGGCTAATACCATATGACTCAGCAATTGACCACCTTATGGCTTTGCGGTGTTTTAAAAGCACTTTCTTCAATCGATCCTCTTAGCTTTCAGTCAGGCTAGAAGATATCACTACTGGGTAAGATTCACCATCACCTAAAAATATATATTTAAGAGTAGATGACAATGGCTTTCGCTCCAGAATAGGAGCTTTCACTTCTAATGGTTCAGGTTTACAAGCACTGAGCCCTAATGGCTCAACACATTGGGTCCAATGACTCACAGACATAGCAGAAACACACTCTACTACTTTCTCATTTATCACCATTTTTTCTAAACACTCTATTTGCTCATTCTGAATTAATGTACTCTCAAGTGGATCCATCAAGAGTTCTCTATTAAAATGTTCTTGTACTAAAATATCTATCACGCTAATCTCCCTTATGTCTTCACACTCTCCCGGTTTCTTACCTGCGTGGAAGATGTTCATATCCACAGTCATGTTTCCGAAGGATAAGTTCAACTCCCTGCCCTTACAATGAATAATAGCATTGGATGTTGCTAGGAAAGGACGACCTAAAATGACTGAGATAGGAGAATGATCATTTGAGTTCCCCATGGTGTCTAACACTACAAAATCAACCGGGAAGTAGAATTTATCCACTTGGATAAGCACATCTTCCACCATGCCCCTAGGAATCTTAATCAAACAATCAGCTAATTGAAGGGTGATTTTAGTAGGTTTCAACTCTCCTAACCCTAATTGTTGATAAACAGAAAAAGGTAGCAGGTTCACACTAGATCCTAGATCTAGCAAAGCATTATCAACCCTATGATCTCCAATTATGCATGGGATGGTCGGACTCCCCGGGTCCTTGTATTTTGGTGGAAGATTTACTTGTAGAACCTCTCTAGTTTCTTGGTTTAGAAAAGAGGCTTCTCTTACAGTGAGCCATCTCTTAATGGTGCACAAGTCCTTTAAGAATTTTGCATGTGAAGGGATCTGCTTAATGGCATCTAGGAATGGAATATTGATTTTCACTTGCTTGAATACCTCATAAATCTCAGAATTTATTAGTTCTTGCTTCGGTTTGGCTAATCTATGAGGAAATGGAACATGTGACAAATCCTCTATGTCAATGTCCGCAGATTTATCCTTAGACTCACTGTCCCTAGGCTTCTTTCTTAACTCCTCCACTACCTCTTTAGGATTGTCTCTATCCTTTTCTGATATTTTTTCTACTCTCTCGCTAGTGTCCTCCCTAGGTGCAGACTTTTTACTTGGAATAGTTTTATCTATGGCTTTTCCGCTCCTTAAGGTGGTTACTGCATGAACTTGCTCATGATTTGGTGGATTTGGATTTATCTCTACACCATGAGCTTACCTATTAGGGTTGGGTAATGGTTGTGTAGGGAATATACCTTTCTCTTTGGTTAGTGATTGAGCAAACAAAGTCTTTAACTCTTCTATGGATTTATCAAGTCTAGCATTAGTTGCTTGTTGTACCTGTATGAATTGGATCAAAGGATCCTCTACAGGTTTTAGAGGAGGTGGTCTGTACATGTTTGTTGTTGGTGTTGAAAATTGTTGACCTTGTGCTTGGTATTGATTAGGGGGGCCATTAAATTGCTGTGGGTGTTGAAATTGTTGGGGTGCTGAGTTATCATCATTCCTCCAACTGAAGTTGGGATGATTCCTCCACCCTGAGTTATATGTAGGTGCATATGGGTTTCCTTGTCTTTGTGGGGCTTGTGGTAGTTTACTATAAAGGGCAATAGCGTTTACTTGACCATGCAACACTTCTCTAAAGGCTGGAATTGTGGGACAAAGATCTGTCCTATGCTCATTACTATCACACACACTACAATTAACTTGGATTTCAATCTTAACTGCTACAATTTTTTTCATTTCTAGGGCCTCTAATCGCTTAGTCAATGTAGCTATCTTTGAATTATCCTCATCTAAATGCCTTAACGAATATATGGTGCCTGTCCTTAAGTTATTTCTAATCTCGAGATTTTTAGTCCCTGTGGTGTCCCAATCTCTCGCGTTATCAGCTAGAAAGTCAAAGAAGTCATAAGCTTCTTCTGGAGATTTATCATAGAAAGACCCGTTGCACATTATCTTCACAAACCTTTTAAGTTCGGGCGTCAAGGTCGAAAAGAAAGTACTAACCAATCTACATGGGCCTTGTCCATGATGCGAACACGAATTCAAAAGTTCTTTATATATCTCCTAACTATGGTAAAATGTTTCATTTTCAAAAGGAGTGAACTATGAAATTTGGCGACGAATCGCCTCTGTGCGATGCTTAGGAAAGAACTTTTTTAGAAACTTGGCCTGAAGGACATCCCATGATAGAATAGACCTCGGCCTTAAAGAATTTATCCAAATTTTAGCTTTATCCTTTAATGAGAATGAAAACAATTTGAGACGGATGGTCTCGACAGAGCAGGTATTATCAAAGCACATATTTCAGACTTCTTCAAACACTTTAAGATGGGTATATGGATTTTCAGAATCCATCCCATGAAAATATGTGATTAATTGCATGATGCTTGACTTAAGATGGAATGCATTTTGGTTAGGAGGTAATATAATGCAAGAGTTTGGAGTTTGTCTTTGTGGGTTTAGATAATCTTTCATAGTTCTCTGTAGTGGTGCAGGTACTTGGGGTTGTGGGGGTTGCATGTTATTACCCCCATCTATATTCCCATCATCCCCCAGTAAGTGGGCCATGTCAAAGTCTATAAGTATTGGTGTAGTATCAGAAAAAACTCTAGACCGAGTAGCGTAAATAGGTGGGGTTGTTCTCAAAAGTCTATGTGTACTGTCCCTTCGCCAAACTGACATGCAATGGAATGCACATAAATGCACCAATTTGCCACAACAGTGAAATAGAGATAAACAATATTTAATTTAAATTTCCAACCTAACCAGCAATCTCCACATAAAATATCCACCAATTTGCAATTAAACCCTAAACCTGCACTAAACAAATATATAATTTATCTAAAAGAAACAAGTAAAATAAAGAAAAGAAACTCTAATATGCTTATAGATAGTAGGAATGGAATGAGGTTACCTAATTGAGCAATTGAATTTCCTCGTTGTTGTAGTTTGATGGTGAAGCTGTTTCTGCAAAAATCAATTCCTCTCGAGTTTGTTTGCTTTATTTTTATTCCCGTATATTTTTATTTTTGCCTTGTTTGTTTTTCTTACCTTAGCTTATTTGCTTTGTAAGATTCCTCGGCAACGGCGCCAAAAACTGATCGCTCCTGAATAGTGCAATTTATATCGACCAGTGTGCGGTTGCGATGTAGTAATAATATCTCAGTAAGTTCGAGGTCGATCCACAGAGAACACAAAAAATAAACTTAATCTGGCAAGGTCTACAATCAAAACAGAATAATAACGAGCTCAGAGTCAATTAAAATTACAGGAAAACTTCCAAAAAGAAAATAAAAATCAATTATTGGAGATGATTGATCTAAATTATCAGACAATAAAATTAAACTAAGATGCATTCAAATATTATAAAAAGGTCTTGGCAAGGTTGATCCAGTAATAGGCCTAGAAGTAGGTCTCCAAGATAGTTTTAATTAAAGAAACTCAAGATTCGATTACCCTTCTGGAGTTGATATTCAGTTATTTACTAGTGTTCATACCAGGGTCCCGTTCATACCTGTCCCAGTTTATAAACTTGTCTACAAGGTATGTTTGGAGCTTAATCAAGAACAGTAGATTCCTAAAGTACTCTTAATAGGAATATATGTGCAATTATAATCAATATCTTTACTAGAAATTCTAGGTATACATATCTTTGCTTACAAATCAGTCTATACATACATGTTAGATATGATCAAGAATATTGTTTTTGAAGATATTCATGGGCAAGAAAATGAATCTTGATCCAAGATCTTGAAATATTGAAAAATAAATAACTATCTTGAATATTTATCTGTAACCTAGTTACTTTCTCAACCCATACCGAGAATGGATTTAGCTACTGAAAAACATGATGAATATTACAAGAATGGAAATAATAATTCAAGAAATAAAACGCTACATTAAAGAAATATAATCTGAAATTTACAATAAAAACAAGAAAGAAAACTAAAGATTAAGATGCTCTCTTGAAAGATGAAAAGATTCGTAGCATCCAAAAGATTGGATGATTCCTCCTTCCAAACCCTAGAAAAACCCTAGAATTCTTCTCCTCCTTTAGAACATGGAACTTCTAAACCTATTCTACTACCTACTAATCTATATCTAACTAAAAAGTATATTAATCTATATATCCCATTGTCAGCCGTACGGACGACTGCTATTAAGCGCTCAAATGGGCTAGGTCACTTCACGAAAGTGGTAGGTCTCAAAAAGTTATATGAAATCAACAAATTACGGGCCTAAATAGCCTTTCTAGTTCGCGAGATATAGGCTTCCAAAGTTCCAACTCTGTGTGCTTCAGCAGCTTGTACCTTGACAGCAACCTATTGAAACCTATGATTAAATTGCATTCGAAATCATTCCATTTAAGCTCAAAACCTACACAAAGCATTATAAATTCAATTAATATCAAAACACAAATAAAAAGACATAAATAATCATAAACTAATGCTAACAAAGTACTAATTAAGGTCTTATAATTGCACTTTTGAAGTGCAATTAAGCAACGAAACAAAAATTTAGATGTTTTTTACACACGTCTCTTTATTTTCTTCACATTATTCTAATTTAACCAAGAAAAAGTGAAAATTTAGCTTTCCGCTTCATTTTACTTTCTTATATTTTCCTTTTCATTGTTTTTCCTTAAAAAAAACCAAACAAATCGGGAGAATTGGAGAGTTTTGGTCATAATTATTGAGACATGCATGTAGTGGCAGATGGAGGCGGGCGGGCAGGGCCATATCGCCAAAACTTTCAAAATTTTTCATGATATTTATAGATTTTTTAGTATTTTAAAAAAAATATAGGTATTGCCTCTTAAAATTTTAAAAATTTACCTTAATTCCTACAAAATTTAAAAAAATTTACTTTAGCCTCCCGTCTACACAAATATTGAGTCCACTGCTGCATGCATGTATACATACATAGTTAAACAATAAGACCGAAGTAGTGGTCTTAGTTAGTAAATACTTATACTATTCAAGTACAATACTCATATGTACATATAAATGAAAAAAAAAACTCCAAAAATATATTTTTCCTAATTCTTAAAATAGTGATGGGTTTTGAAAATTTCAAAAAAATAATTTTTGAAACCAGTTTGCTTAATCCAATTTCGAATAATTTTAGAAAACAAAAACAAAAACTGAAACATAACTAAATGGAAGTGGTTCTGATTTGATTTTCAAGACTACCCTCTGTTCATTCATATTTTTAACAGGGCTTTTAGCCAAATGCCAGGAATATTTGTTACGGCGATGTTTATTGAAAATGCCAAGAAGAAAACGCCGGCAAAGGCTCTTTTTTTTGTGGTGTTATACATGCCCAACACTCTTGTTCTATGCCTGAAAATTGGCAGACTGAACTATCATGGCCAGTAATAGCATTTGATAAATATGATACCCTGTAAAGATGAGCCCCTAGGATTCACCTTTCCTTGGAAGGCTTGGTCTGGCATGAATGAAGAAGCATTCTGCCATAGACTTAGCAGTTGGACTGTTGGAGCAAGGAATGCAGTAGGGCAAATTTTATACCAAAAAATAAAATAAAATTAGTGGGGCAAAGTTGCCATACATACATCTCCAGTCAAGTTATTGAGAAACATATACGTAATGAGTATAGTTTTGAGCCTGGAATGAATTCAGCATAAAAAAAAACTAAGTTAAGCACAATAGTCTAAGATTGATTGAATAAAATTAATTTATGGTGGTTTTAACAACATACAAGCTCACACCCAAACTGGTAATTAAAAATGTTTATTTTTCATAAAACTCGATAATAAATTTCACTCTGGACCTTCAACATCAGAATTGACGAGCCACTCTCTGAAAGAGTAGAGTTCAAATTCAGCCTCTCAAACAGGACGGGTACTGGTTTGAGTTCTACGAGGCATTGTGGATCGGTTTTTACAAGAGCTGAACAAATAGGCAACCGAAGATAGAAGATTACACCAGTTTTCTCGAAAAGCGCCACCAGTTTTCCAAAATGAGTACACGAAAGTTTTCATCAGAGCCCTATGTAAACGCAAGTATGAAAGTGCAAAGATGGAGACTGGGAAGAGTGCCACGGAGTACAAGGCAAATCTCGTCCACTGCTGCTCATTATGTATCAAGGGGGTTACTGTAGCCGCAAAGGCTGACATCATGGTTGATAGATCAAAACTTGTTAGGTCTGCCCTCAGGTCATGGTGAATGTTTCTGGTTGGCTGCGATGAGAAACTGAATTAAAGAACACTGGCGTGGTGCATGCCAAGAATTCTCCGATGTTAAAGTTAAGTTTTGGAAGGATAATTGTGCAAACTTTTAACTAGAATTTTGTATGCGTACATTGGACACGAAGACTTAGGTTGCCTTCTCTACTGGCGTGATTTTGGAGTGGTCCTAGTAGTATCTAAAGGCAAGTAGTTAAAATGATAATCTTTCCACGTGGCGGCACATCATTGGATGATTAGATCCTGGCAGGGTAGTAGAGGACGTGGTTGTCCCCTCACACGTGGTTCCTCCTTCAGGGTTTGCCAGAGTAATGATAGCTTGGTGGAGAAGGTGGTTGTCCCTCTTGTGCGTTGACCCTTTTCAGAGTCATGTTACCGGCTCCAGTGTCAGTTACCAGGGGGTTACCTGCAGTCGTGGTTTCCACAGGTTGAGTAAGTGAGATGGTCAGCAACTTTCTACCCAGCATTACCCGCTCGGTATAAGTCTGATTGACATTGATTTGCTCAGCATTGGTTTGTCCAGCATCCCTCGCTCAATGCTGCATGAGTGCCACATCATTTATGTCTTCCCTGGTCTAGTTCTTTGAAGAGGCACGGTCTACCTTTCGTTGGGACCTTGGTCAACTATTTTCTAATCGGTCCCCATCAATTATCCCCAATTCCTCTGAGTACCCCGATTGTGGTCAGGAAAATTTCAATAGTAGATGACTCCTCGTAAAGAGGGCGCATTTATGACTCTGTAGGTGCAATGATGGCCATTGCTGGCCACGATTAAACGTGTCGTTTGATGCCCCCATGATGTGTATTCTTCTCATTGGTTCTCAATCCACGACGTGACTTGTTGATCGTTAGTCATTGGATCCGCGATTAGTGAGTTGATCCAAGCCGTTGATTTTGGAAAGGAGGGTTTTAGGCATGATGGTTTCAATCTTTGGCCTTCACTTCGCATTTCCCACACTTAGATGATTTCTGGCTTTCAAAACCTCTCAACTATTCTTCTTTCTACTACTTCTTGTTCTTTGTGTTTCTGTGCTTGAAGATTTCTTGTTTCAAGCTTCTCTCCACTTCGGTAAGATCTCAAGTTGTGTTCCTTCTTTTTCATGCGGTTTTTCCTTGGGCGTTGTCTATGGTATCACGTCAAAGTAGGGACTTTCCTTTTTCTTCAAGGGTTTGCTGGGAACCTGGAGTTGTTTGAGTTTGTTTAAGAGTCAGTTGGGACTGGTTTTATGTCAGCTAAGAGACTATATTTAGTAGATATCATGTTAGACCCTGAAAATGTGCATTCCTCTAGTTCTAAGAGCACTGCTTCTCAAGATTTGGTTAGAGTGAGGCCAGAGGTCTCTGATAGTGCTTCTATGGGGCCTTCTGGGGCTTTTGGTGAGAGGTTAGCCCTTGGGGGTATGGTTCCTGGGCCCAGGGGCATAGTGCTTCCTAGGATTAGAGAGTTCAATTTTGTTGCAAAGGGGGTGTCCTCCGTTATTACGGAGAGGAGGGTTAGGAAGCTGTAGAAGGATTACTAGCTCCCTTCTAGGATGTCATATAGGATCCGTATGAAGGACGACTGGGCTTGCTCTGCTCGTCCTAGGGAAGTCTGTATTTATGAGGCTACTTTTGGTTCTGGTCTCAGTATTCCCATTCCAAACCCTATTAGAGAGATTCTAAGTGTTTTAGGGATGGCCCGTGGTCAACTTCTTCCTAACTTCAGGAGGATCCTGCTAGCTTGTGCCGTGCTATGGCAAGCATCTAGTGATGGCAAGGACCACCTCACTACTGATGAGTTCTTGTACTGCTACAAATTAATTGAGCTAGAGAGGGGTTGGTGGTACTTCTCGGCCAGGAGTAGTGACACAACTCTGACGACAGGGCTACCTTTTTCCAACAAGAGGTGGAAGGACAGATTCTTCTTCGTTTATGGTGACGGTTGGGAACATCAACCCTGGGAGGTTGTAGATGATGATTTTGCATGAGTTCCTCGTTCGTGAAATGTTCCAACTCGGAGGGGTATGTCCCTTAATTTTTATAGTTTTTGATTTCCCTGAGCTATAGTTTCCAAATTTTTAGGATTCTGACTTAGGTTCCTTGTGTCTGGCTATCTTGTGTCGCTCCCACTCTGGACAAGGCCTAGCAAGCTAGGGTGAAGAGGGCCCATGATTATGGCATTACTGATGCCAACACTTTGATGAACTTAGAGAATTTGGGTATGTACTTGTTAGGCCCTGAGCCTACAAGTGAAGCTCTAAGGGTAGAACGTGAGAGGAGTACAGTTTGCTTCCTTCCCAGTCTTTGTTGGTTGTGTACTGATGCATTCATCCCTATTGTTTTTGTGCAGATCAAGGCAAAGATAATTTTGATGAGAAGGGAGACATACGACCCTTAATAAGAATATCCTTTCAAAGGTGAGGCTCTCTTCGGACCCCTCTGTGGTGGCCAAGTGTTACAAACTTCCTGCTGGCTACAAGGCGGGGGGTAATGGGAGTAAGGACAAGAAGATTGACCTTGAAGACCTCCTACCAGCAAAGGCTGCCACTCATCCACCTACGCCTCTAGTCACCGAGGAGGCATCAACAGTCCTCCCAGCTGTGCCTGCTATCACGCTCCCCTTACTGATGCCTTTTGCTGATACTCTAGTAAAGCCTGGCTCTTCCCCTCAGGATCTTACTATCATTGCCTCTACAATTTTTGACAGTTTAGACTTGGCTTGAAAAAGATTGCAGAGCATAATCCACCCAGGGGATGGGGAACAACTGGCGAGCATTTCCACCTACAAGTTCACCAGGGACCTTAGTCAGGATCTGCTTGAGGTAAATCTCACAATTCATTCCTTCTGGCTTTTAACTCTGCTCTCTTTTTTGTTTCATCAAGTTGCTGCTGGGCTCTTCGTACTGAGCTCTAGGGCCACGAGCAGCGAGATGGCCTTTCTTGAACAGAGGCGCATAGCCGACCAGGCCCTAGCTGAGGTAGCTTCTTTGAAGAAGAAACTGAAAGAGGTTTCTTTGGAGAAGGACCAAGTTGATGGGGGACTTAACCAAGAGGGCTGGCCCTGTAGGAAGAGAAGACCAAGTAGATAGGGGACTTGGCCAACGAGAGGGCTTCTAATGAGGCTACCCGTGCGAAGCTTGTTGCTAATAAGGTTGCCCAGGAGGCTACTCAGGTTAAGATAGCTACTTTCCTTACTCAGGTAGAGGCAATTGTCAAAAAGGCCTTTGAGGAGTACCACCAAGGGGAGACTTGCCAGTTGGCCTTTGGTGGAGCCTACATGCAAGGCTTCACTAAAGCTAAAGAGATGGTTGCCCAGGTTCACCCTGGCCTGGATCTCTCTTCCATTGAGGTTGTTCCTGAGGATGACACTGTCTTTATGGCAGTTAAAAAGAGTAAGGCATCAGAGAAAGAAAGAACATCATAGAAAGATGACACCCAATCACAGATCCCGTCAGTAAATAAGTAGATTGCCCTGTATTTTTACTTTATGTATTTTGAATTTTGCTTTTGCAATGATTTTGATGTAACACTGCCTTGGCTCTTTTTGTAATTTATTAGTTTGGTCAATGAATAGATTCGTCATTTCTTTCTGATTTTGTAATGATTTAAACTTCTGTCTTTTTGTCAATGAATAGATGCTCTTACTCTTGCACAGACGTTCATGTTGGACCACCATTTTGTTTGCTTTAAGGTACCCTTTTTGGCAAAGTTTGCCTCTGGACCAAATTTGGCAAGTGTATATTGCCTCTTCATCGTCTTGAGTCATTTTTTGCTTAAAGTGTAAATACTTGGTCAGGCATGCTTGCGTTCTCTTCCTTTATTTGTTTGTCTTTCTAGATCAATGTATTGTTCTATTTGGCCATCTACCTGTTCGGTCATGGGAGCCGGGAAGGACTTTTGTGGTGGTTGTTTAAGCATTGGGCCCTTGGCCTTTTCCTGTTCGGTCTTGTGACTGCACAAGACTTAGCTTTTGGCACTTCGCTTTTGCCTGTTCAATTTGGTGACTGCACAACACTTTTTGTAATGGGCATTAAGCCTTGGGTGCTCTGCCTCTGCCTGCTTGGTTTGGAGGCCGAATAGGACTTTTAAAGTGGTCATTAAGCCTTAGGCGCTTGGCCTCTATGCTTGGCCTTTACCTGCTCAGTCTAGAGGCCAAATAGGACTTTCGTAGTGGGCATTAAGCCTCAGGTGATTGGGCTCTGCTTACTCAGTCTGGAGGTTGAATAGGACTTTTGAAGAGGGAATTAAGCCTTGGGTGCTTGGCCTCTGTTTGCTCAGTTTGGAGGTCAAATAGGACTTTCGTAGTGGGTATTAAGCCTTGGGGGCTTGGCCTCTGCCTACTTAGTCTAAAAGTTGAACATAACTTTTGAAGTGGGCATTAAGCCTTGGGCGCTTAGCCTTTTCCTGCTCGGTCTGGAGGTCGAACAGGACTTTTGGAGTGGGCATTAAGCCTTGGGCGCTTGGCCTTTGCCTACTCGGTCTGGAGGCTGAGCAGGACTTTTGTAGTGGGCATTAAGCCTTGGGCGCTTGGCCTTTGCCTGCTCGATCTGGGGGCCGAATAGGACTTTTGAATTAGTATCCCTTGCAAGGAAAAGATCAAGGCATTCATGGAAATGAATTGAAAATTTTGTAGACAAAGTTTTTGTAGGATACTAGTTTTTTTATTAATCTTTGAATCTGCTATTACAACTAGGGGAGAGAGGAGTTGCTCACACATAGTATTTTCTCAGGTGCTCATCATGCCAAGGATGAGGCAATTCTTTACCATTTAACCCCTTTATGAAACCAATCACCTCGTAGGGTCCCTCCCAATTCGGCCCAAGCTTTTCATCTTGGGCAATTTGGGTGGATTGGTTAACCTTCTTTAGGACTAACCCTCCTGGCTTGAAATCCTTTAAGCGCCCGGCTGTTGTGGTATTGACACATCCGCTACTGGTATGAAGCCACTCTGAGTGTTGACTATAGCCTATTCTCTTCTAGTAAATCTAGGTCAATTGCCAATGCCTCATCATTTGTCTTTGGATCATAGTCCTAAACCCTTGGGCTTAGGAGGCTGATCTTAACTGGTATAACCACTTTCGTTCCAAAAGCAAGAGAGAAAGGGGTTTGTCTAGTGGAGACTCTTTCAGTGGTTCTGTAGGCCTATAAGATATTGGAGATTCTTCTACCCATAGTCCATTAGCCCTTTCTAGCTTGATCTTAATGATCTTGAGGAAAAATCTGTTGGTCACCTTTACTTGTCCATTTGCTTGGGGGTTCTTTGGTGAGGAGAAATGGTGGTTGGCCTACAAATTTGAACACAACCCACTGAATTGCTTCCCTTTGAACTGCTTCTCATTATCTATGATGACCACCTTTAGGATCCCAAAGCAGTATACGACATTTTTTTCAAAAGAAGGTGGCCATTTTCTATTCTGTAATGGTGGTGAGGGCTTCTACTTCAACCCATTTGGTAAAATAATCTATGGCTACTATCGCAAACTTATTCTATCCTCTGCCCAGGGGTAATGGACCCACAATGTCGATTCTCCACTATGCAAAGGGCCATGGGCTCTAGATGGGAGTCAATTCTTGGGCGGGCTGTTTGGGGATACTGGAATATCGCTAGCACTTGTTATATTTTTTCACGAACTCCTTAGAATCCTTGTTCATGGTTGGCCAATAGTATGCTGTTCTTAGGATTTTGTTGGTTAAGGAACGTCCCCCAGAGTAGATCCCACAAATTCCTTTGTGGATCTCCCTCATTACGTACATAACTTCTTCTTCTGTGGCACATCTGAGGAAGGGGCGAGTGTGTCCCATTTTGTATATGACGCCATCAAGTATTATGTAACGGGTAGCTCTAAACTTAACTCTTCTTGCCTCCAACTTGCCTTCTGGGAGGGTGTTTAGCTTTAGGTAATTTATGGTCGGTTTGGCCCATAAGGCTTTTGTTTCCACTGCATTGACTTTTAGGGTTTGGCTGCTCAGTGAATCAAGGATCTCCATGGTCACTTTGGGGTCGAGCTGCTCTAATGACGCGATTCTTGTTAATCGGTCGGCCTCTTTGTTCTCTAGTCTAGGGATTCACTGCAGCAATATCCTGGAGAATTTCCTAGCTAAGCTTCCAGCCATCTAGCAATATTCCTTCATCTTTTCTGCCCTTGCTTCATATTCTCTCTGGATTTGCTCGATCACGAGCTGCGAGTTCCCCCTAACTGCTACCTGCTCTGCCCCCATTCGCTGAGGGATCCAAAGTCTAGCTATATCGGCCTTATATTTGACTTTGTTGTTGGTTGTTGGGAATATGAACCTGAGAGCATACTCCACTTTGTGGCCATCTAGGGTGACAAGAATAACGCCTACCCCACTTGACTATTCGGTAGAAGAGCCATCAACATTCAATATCCAGTTGTTCTCTGTATCGTCTACTTCAGGAAGGGTGTCGGGGAGGGTTGTAAATTCTGCAATGAAATCTACTGCTGCACGTCCTTTAACAATAACTCGTGGTCTGTACTGAATATCGAACTGACTGAGTTCTGTAAGCACCCCATTTTTACCCGCTCAGTAATCTCCAAGTTGACTAAGCTCACTTTCACACATCACATGCATATTTAGACTCTATCCTACCTTTTTAAACTCCAATTTAGTCCACCCGTTGCTTCCCGGGCCCTTAGGGCCCACGTGAAGCTAAATGACCATTTTGTCCCTAGGTATCCGAACGCCACATGGACCACACCAATTCTGGGTATTAAATCGGTAACTTTCCAAGAATGCTTATTATAGTATTCCTAACCTTCCTTTATTTTTTCGGATCATTTCGAGTCAGTTCTGGCAAACCTGGTGCAAAATGACCTTTTTGCCCCTGGTGGGCCGGTCGGCTTTTCTGACCACACCGACTCTGGGTATCAAATTGGTAACCTCCCAAGAATGCTTCTTATAATATTCTCAACATTTCTTTATCTTTCTAGATCATTCCGAGTCAATTCCAGCCAACCCAGTGCAAAATGACCTTTTTTCCCTAGTGGGCCAGTCGCTTTTTCTGACCACACCGGCTCTGGGTATCAAACCGATAGCCTTTGGGAACATTCTAAATAATGTTCCCAAATCTTAAGTCTTTTTCTGGGATATTCCGAGTCCATCCCGGCAGCTTTCTGGCCTGATTGATAGTTTTGCTCCTAATGGCCCGGTCAACGCTTTTGACAATTCTTGTCAACCTTTTTCAAGTTCATTACCCTCGGGACCCTATTCTAAGGGTTCTTGTCCTTTTTCGGCCTTTCGGGCCATTTCTGGTCCCTTAAACGCTTCCCGGACCTTCCGGAGTCACTCCTAGTGAAGCCAGGCTAAAAATTACATGGTAGTCACTAGTACAGGCGCCTAAATCTTCTTAAGATACGTTTCTTACCGACTTAAAAAATTTCCTAAGTGGCTAGCGCCACTACAAGCCAAAAAATGGAATGTAAAGTTTGGCCTAGCGCCACTGCAACAGGCGCTAGGTTGCTCTTCCTTCTATAAATACAGAGCCTCCTCCAGCGTGAAAGAGGTCTGCAAAGTCAGTCTAAAAACGCTAATATTTGATATACAGAGCTCATAGCCTTCCTAAACCCTAGCTTCTCTAGGTTTTCCAAACCCTAGCCACCATACACAAACCCTAGCCTCTTATGCACTCACACACACTCCTATACACTTATACATTAGCTTCAACCCTCCATTGAATACTTCAAGTGCTGCAATTCAAAGCTCCTGAAGATTGAAGATGAGTTCTCGAAGATCAAGACGAAGACTGAAGTGAAGCGAAGGCCGAAAAAAGCAAGGCGCGCAAAGCAAAGCAAAATAAACAAGACATACGGTAGGCTTTCTCTTTAAGTTTACGCATCTTCCCCCTCTATTCTCTCTCCAAACCCACTTGGGTTTTCTTCTATTTTAATCTCCCATCTTCTTCCCCCCTTTCTTTGCATGCTTGAAATAAGGGGATTCCCGGTCCATGTGTAGGGTTAGGCTATTGGAAGGTCACTGTGTCAGGAGTTTTCTTTTAGTCTAACCGGAGACCACGTGGGTTCGGTTCCCTTAATTATGTGGTGAAGCCTTAACCTTATATGTTCATGACCCTAATTTGCATTGTGCATATCATGATCTTGCATTCTTCCAAAATCTGTTTTCAAATTCGTTTTTAAAATTTGCATTAAATTTGTTTTCAAAACTTGCATCAAAAACTTCTTTTTCAAAACTTGTTTTCAAAATCACAATCCTAGGGTGATTCTAGCCTTTTCATGGTTAGGGTTGCTTTAGAAAAGTGTTACATTTAAAGTGACCAATATGGTCCATATTTTCAAAACATTGTTGTTTTCAAAACCACTATCTTAAAGTGGTTCTAACCTTCTTATGGTTGGAATCACTTTAGGAAAGTGAGATATTTTATATGCTTTTTAAAAAATTCTCTTTTCAAATCTTTCCTTCTAAAAATCTCTTTTCCAACATGCTTTCTAAAAACTCTCACCAATTTCCTTCTCAAATTTCCTTTCCAAAATTGTTTTCAAAAACTCATTCTAAAAATCCCCTTTCAAAAACTCTCTCTTTTCAATTTCACTTTCTAAAAAACCCCCCCTCTAGGATTTCCTTCAAAAAATCTCCTTTCTAAAAACTCACCTTCCAAAAAAATCTCTTTTCTTGGTGTCCAAGTTAAACCTTAGAGCCAACGATTAGGAAACTCTAATTTTCCTTCCCAAAAATATGATTTTCAATCTTACCTTAAAACCTGGGTTTTCACAATCTCCCTTTTTATATCAAAATCATAAGTTTCCAAAACTCTTTTTCTACGTCCAAACTATAGTCTTCCAAATCTAGGGTTTCTAAAATTTTCATTTCCAAATCCATGTCAAATCCAATCTTCCCTTTTAGGAAACCAAATCCAACTTCCCATTTAGGAAACTAGATCCTGTTCTCCGTTTTTTGAAACAAAATCAAAACATCTCTTTTAGAAACTAAATCCAATCTCTTGTTTTAGAAAATAGGAATCTTAATCCTTCCTAGTCTAAACTTTTCCTAATTCCACTCCTTCATAATCTCATACTTTCTTAAACCATAAGTTTCTTAAACCTAAAATCTTTCCTTAAACATTAAACTTCCAAATCTTTCCTAATTCAACCCTTCCTAGTTCCATCCCTTTCCAAGTCTTAATTTTTCAAATCTAAGTTTTTAAACCTTTCTTAAACTCAAACCTTTCCAAATTTCAAGAATTGCTAAAACTCAAACTTTAATCTTTCTAAAAATTCTAAACTTTCTAAATTCCAAATCTTTTAAAATTCAAAACTTCCTTAAGTCAAAACTTTCCAAATTTGAAACTTTCTTAAGTTAAAACTCTCCAAATCCAAAACTTTCTTAAGTTAAAGCTTTCTAAATCCTAAACTTTCCAAATTTAAATCTTTCTTAAGTTGAACTTTTCTTAATTTAAATATTTCCAAAGATCAACTTTTTCTTAAAAGTAAACTTCCTCGATTTCAAAACTTCCCTATTTCAAATCTTTCTAAATTCAAAATTTTCTAAATTCTAAGCTTTCTTAAGTTAAAACTTTCTAAGTCCTAAACTTTCTAAATTCTAAATCTTTCCTAAATCAAAACTTTCCTAATTCGAAATCCTTTCTAAATTCTAAACTTTCCTAAAACGAAATTTTCCTAAAATGAAACTTTCCTAATTCGAACATTTCCTAAATCTAATCTTTCTTAAACTCTCAAGTATTTTCTAAGTCTCATCTTTCTTAAGTCTTGTTTTCCTAAACTTCTATCTTTCCAAATCAAGGTCCAATCTTTTCAAATTTCAATTTCTAATTTCCAATCTTCTAAGTTCAAATCAAACTCCTTTTTTCAATCAGACTCTTTTTCGAATTCATTCTTCTATTTTCTATCAGACTCTTGTCCAAACTACGACTGACCTAATTCCTCAAAAAGGATACATAGGCAACCCTCATGGGTGCAGTCACAACTTCTTTCAAATCTCTAATTTTACAATCTTTTTCAAGCTTCTATTTCCACAACTTTTTTCAAATCTCTAATTCTACAATCTTTTTCAAGCTTCTAGTTCCACAACTTCTTTCAAATCTCTAATTCTACAATCTTTTTCAAGCTTCTAGTTCCACAACTTCTTTCAAGTCTCAAATTCTACAATCTTCTTCAAGTTTTCAATTCCATAATCTAATTTTCTAATTCCAAATTTCTATTTTCAAATCTCTATTTCCAATTTCTAAAATTTTCTAATTTCAAATCTATCTTTTCAAATCCCTTTTTCTAAAATCAAATCAATTTATTTTCAAATCTATCTCTAAATCTATTTTTCAATTTTCTTCTCTTGCAATTGCATATCATGCATCATGTCTTTTCTAAAAAAAAAAAAAATTATTTTCTAAAGTGAATAGGATTGGACATTTGTTCGTTGAAGACTCTTATAGGTGTATTTAGGGTAAATAGACATGTAGGTACCGTAAGGGGGGGTAGGGTGATGGCTTAGTGTGTCTTCTCTACACGTAACCAACCTCCGAACCTAGGTCACTGTTTTCGAAAGACCAAAATGGAGTTTATTTTCTAAAAAGGGCTTAAATATTTTCCAAAGGTTGCCAAACAACCTATTTTCTTAAAAACCCTCTCTTGGGAATGTTTTCCGAAACCTTTTTTAAAAAACCCTAAGTGTAGTCTGCAGATTGTTCTTAGTTTTAGGTGACCTAACTCACCTTAATCAAGTTAGGTGGCGACTTCAATTTTTTTCCAAAAGCCCTTTATTCAAATTAATTTTCAATTCAAACCTAGTCGCACTCATTCTTCTAGGAGGATGAGTTCTAACGAGAGAGTATAATGTTTTTCTCTCTTGTGTGTATATTCCTCGAGTGTGAAAAATCTGGGCGCCACAAGTTCTATTGACCACTTCATGAGGCGCCATGAAGTTTCAGGCTTGTGCAACACTTTCTTGAGGGGTTGGTTAGTCAGGACCATTATTGAGTGCACTTGGAAGTAGGGCCTGAGTCTCCGTGCTGATGTTACCAGAGTAAAGGCCAGCAATTCCATCTTTGGGTACCTTTCCTCTGCTCCTCTGAAGGCCCTGTTGGTGTAGTAGACCGATTTTTGGACCCCTTGGTCTTCTCGGATGAGGGCAGAGCTCACTGCTATTGCTGAAACAACCAAGTAAAGATAAAGTTCCTCCCCAGTGACTGTTCAGCTGAGCAGAAGAACTGAACCCAAGTACTATTTTAACTGCTAAAAGGCTTCCTCACATTCGCTAGTCCACTGGAATGCTTTTCTTAGTGTTTTAAAGAAGGGGGGCATTTGTCAGTAAACTTGGAAATGAATCTGGTTAGAGCTGCTACTCTTCAGGTTGGCCTTTATTCCCCTTTGCGAGACTGTGAATCCTAGGAAATTTTCCAACGCTACCCCGAATGCACACTTGGCAAGATTTAGCTTCATGTTGTAGGCTTTGAGGGTTTAAAAAGTCTCATTTAGATCCTTCAGGTGGTCAGTTGTCTACTTACTCTTAACCAACATGTCATCGACGCAGACCTCCATATTCCTCCCGATTTAGGACTTGAACATCTATTCACTAACCATTGGTAAGTTGTCCCAACATTTTTCAGATCGAACGTCATAACTTTGTAACAATACAACCCCCTGTCTATGATCAAGGACGTGTGTTCTTGGTCTCTTTTCGCCATTCTGATCTAGTTGTACCTCGACAAGGGTCCATGAATGTGAGCATCTCATACCTTGCAGTAAAATCTACCAGAAAGTCAATGGTAGGTAGAGGGAAGCTATCTTTAAGGTACGCATTGTTGAGGTCTGTAAAGTCAACACACATCCTTCATTTCCCGTTGGCCTTCTTTACCATCACCACATTGGAGTGCTAGGTTGGGTATTGGGCTTCTTGATGAACTTAACCTGAACGAGCTTGTCTAACTCGTCGGCCATGGTTTCATTATGCTCTGGGGCGTAGCTCCTTCTCTTTTGCTTAACTGGCCTGGCTTCAGGTGAAATGTTGAGGTGGTGGGTAGCAATCCTAGGGTCGATGCCTGGCATATCCTCATTCGTCCAGGCAAAGACGTCAGCATTACTCCTGATAAAGCTTCTCAGTTCTTTCTTGAGTGGCTCTAGGGCTGCAGACCCGATCATGACCACTCTGGCCTGTTCTAGGTTGCCAGCCAGGTCTGGGCCCCTTATGTCCACTTCTTTCAGGTCTTCTACTGGTTCTCCCCTATTCACCTCTTCTTCGTCTCATACTTCCAGTTCCTCTTTCGCCAGGGTTTCTTTGACAGCGTCCGCCTTAAGGGAGGTTATACAACACTCCCTCGTCATTACTTGGTCCCCCTTTATTGTCCCTACTCCATGGTCTATTGGAAACTTCAACCTGAGGTGGTAGGTGGAGGTTACTACCTTGAACTGGTTCAGGAATGTTCACCCTATGATCACGTTATAGGCTAAAGAACGGTCCACCATCAGAAGTTGATCAGCTTGGTTGCTTACTGGGGTCCATCCCCCACGGTAACGGGCAGCTCTATAGACCTTAGGGGGGTGACCCTATCTCTTGTGAATCCCATCAGAGGGGAAGTAATGGGCTTTAAAGCCTTTCTCTGTATCTGTAGCTGCTCGAATGCTCCCCAAACTAGGATATCTGCTAAACTGCCACTGTCAATCAGGATTTGCCTAGTTTGAAAATTGGAAATAATGGCACTAATTACTAGGGGTCATCATGTGGCTGACACAACTTTGTAGCCTCTTCTTCGGTAAAAACAATTTTTGAGGGTTTTACATGAGGCTTTTTATTTGGTCTTTCAATCGCGAGCACCTCCTTCATTTGTCTCGCCTTCTAAACATGATTCTTTCTTGCTAATGAGGATTCCCCCCTCTAGCAAATCCCCCAGCGATGACCCAGATCTCTTCAATCTGGCGATGGTGTTTTGAGGCTCTTTCTGGGCGTCTTCATTTTGCGGCACGTGGCTTGTCATGCCCTTGGTCCACCACGAATCTTCCAAGGCAAACCTGCCTTATCAACTTTTCGATCTGCTGCTTAAGATTTATGCAGTCATCAGTGTTGTGGCTGTGATCCTTATGGAACCGCCAGAACTTCCTTTAATTTCTCTTCTCTGGAGGGCTCTTCAATATCTCGAGCCATTTCAAGTCTAGATTGTTCCTGTTCTCATTCAAGAGGGGCTCTAGTGGTGCCATTAGGGGGGTGAAGTTACGATCGAAGCCAGCAAATCGACTTTTTATCCCCTCTGTTTGGGTTGTTGGTTTGTCAGTTCTTGAGGTCTTCTTTTCTTTGTTTTCCTTGTTGTCATTAGTTGGCCTCTTCTTCTTCTCGGGGCTAGAGCTGCTGTTCCCATCTCGATCACATTTCACGTTCGTGGCATACTCTGCGTTCATCTGTTTCTAGGCTTCGAGCATAAGGTTAGCCATGCTCTTGGGGGTTCCCTAGCCAATGAGAACAAGAACTTGGGTGCTCAAACCGCTCATGAAGGCTGTAACTATGACATTGTCATCAACATCATCCACTTCTAGAGTTTCCAGGTTGAACCTCATAACAAACTCCTTAAGTGTCTCCTCCTTCTTCTGCTTCACGTTGAGTAGGTAGGTAGCTTGTTTCCTTTGCTTTTGGCCTCCAATATAGTGTCCTACGAATAACTTACTAAGCTAGACGAAGGAACTGATAGTGGAGGGTTGGATCTGGTTGAACCACACTTTGGTGGCTCCTTTGAGAATGATTAGGAAGGCTCTACACATGATCTCATCTGAAACGGCTTGCTGCATCAAAGCATTGAAGGTCTTTAGATGGTCCAAGGGGTCTTTGGTCCCATCGAACATTTTCAGGGTTGGCATCTTGAACTTTGGTGGTAGGGGTACTTCTATCACAATCTGGGTGAAAGGGGAGTCAGTTTTGTTTACCAATTCCTCTATAATGTTGGGACTCTTTATCTTGACGACCTCTATGACCCCTGTTATTTAGGCTTGGAGGGCTCTGATACATTTGTCCCAAGCGGAGAGATTCTCTATTCTGTCCCCTACTGCTTCTGTATGCTGGGGGTAATGTCGGAAGTGTGAACTTGGGGCGTGGCTATGGGCTTCCTCCGGTTAGACCCCTTTATTTGGGGGTAATACTTTGTTTACTGGTAACGCACAGCCGCCTGGGATGACGGGATCTTCATTTGTGGGGCTGACGTCATCATTCCCCCTCTGTCTCTTGGTTGGGACCTAGGTTGCTGGCCTCCTTCCGGTGCGGTGGGGAGTCATCGAAGCAACTCTTAATTTTGGGTTATCAGCATTTGCATGTTCACCATTACATCGGCCATTTGGGTTTCAAGGGCCGTACCTCGGTTTGCACTTTGTTCTTCCATTGGCTGGGTTAAAGAACATTGGTGTGGTGCCTACCAAGGACTCTCGGATACCAAAGTTAGGTTTTGGGAGGATAATCGTGCAGAGTCTTAGCTAAGGTTTTGTATGCATACCTTAGGGAGGAAGGCTTAGGTTGCCTTTTATACTGGCATGGTTTTGGAGTGGTCCCAAGAGTATTTGCAGGCAAGCAGTGAAAATGATCATCTTTTCACGTGGTGGCACATCATTGGATGATCAGGTCCTTGGTAGGGTAGTGGAGGACGTGGTTGTCCCCTCCTTCGGGGTTTGCCAGATTGATGACAGCCTGGTGGGGAAAGTGGTTGTTCCCCCCACGCATCGCCCTTTCGAAGTCGTGTTACTAGCCCTAATGTCAGTTACCAGGGGGTTACTTGTAGTCGTGGTCCCCACATGTTGAGTAAATGCAATGGTTGACATTTTTTTGCCCAGCATTATTCGCTCAGTATAAGTCCAACCGACATTAATCTGCTCAACATTGGTCTACCCAGCATCTCCCAATCAGTGTTGCCCGAATACCATGTCATCTATGTCTTCCTTGGTCTGGTTCCTTAGAGAGGCACAATTTGCCTTTCGTTGGGACCTGGTCAACTATAGTCCCATCGGTCCCCATCAATGGTTAACATTGAAAGGTCAATAATGTCACTCCTAGCACGAGTTTCTGGGGAAGAGACTGCTTGAAGTCTATTAACCAAAACCATAATGTGAGGATAGAGAGAATATAATGACTGATGTCAATGCAAATATAAGGGAGAGCACATCTGTCGCGGTGAATATGACAAAGAAAGATCTGTTTAGGAGAATTGGGTAACCAGTGTATTGATTTGGACCACCTGGTATTGTGTAGGCTGCAGTAAAAGCAATGGTGGCAATCAGCACAGTAACAATGGGGTAATGTTAGGCAATGCGCTTGAATGGGGTAATGTTAGGCAATGCGCTTGAGCCATTCTTTGGCTTCCGTACGAAGTTTAGCACTATTAACGATAAAGAGGTTCTCAGCAGTCTGTCCTTGAAGGTTTTTGTGCTTGATGAAAAAGGCTTCGGAGGTCTTATTCACATGCACGCTGCACGGATAGCAAATCATGGAGTCACTGTTTCAATTTGTTTGTAAAAAATGCTCAGATCCTAAAGCTCTAGTTCCGTCATATGATTAAACTAAACCAAATAGGTGCTAGTTTCAAGCTGTTGGACCATGATCTTAAGATCATGTGAGATAAAATAAAAAATAAAAAATAAAAACCACGAGTCTTTGATCCAACAGCATGAATCTTCTACAATTCCGATGTCTATGAATGTAAGTAAAGAATTGTATGTGTTTTTGCATGGGTGTGCAAACAGGGGCGGAACCGGATTTTATTTTGCTAAAGCACAAAATTTCAACCAGCTTCCATTCAACATCAGCCAAATATGAAGAAAAGACGCAAATTGAATAGAACCCACAATCCAATAGATAAAACTTTTGGAATTTTATTGGACTCGAGTACTAAAAAAGGAGCTCTTAATTTATGGGGAGGTGAGAGTAGAATAAATAATCATTGAAATATTATGCGTATTTGTACTATATATGAGAGAGTAATACAACCCACACTGTTAGTGTAGTTCTGCCCCTGCAAGCAAATGAAGAATGGAACAGCAAAAGTACTGCACCTCAAATAAGAGCAACTGCTCTTGCAATACCAGGGCAGGGCTTCGCATGTCTTCTCAATCAGTCATGCTCTCTTCTGCCATTATCCCAACCATGTGAAGGATAGAGTTCCCATTGTAGTCAATCTGTCTTACTAGCCTCCTCATCGGAATTTCCCGTCTCTCCACAAAATCAAAAACATGTATTTGACAGTATTTAACGGCTACATGCAATAAATTAGACCCTTTCTTCATCAATAAACTCAACTGCCTGAGGATAAATCTCAAGTATTGCTTCAACAACCTCCAAAATGCCCGACTTGGTTGCCAAAAACAATGGGGCTTTGGCAATGTTTATATCGCTAGTTTTACTTGTTAGGGCCTTTCCCTCGGAAGCAAAGGAGGTTGCTCCATATTCATGGATCTTAGGCTTACTCTGGTCTATAGCAGATTCAGTAGCCTCCCATGAGATATCTCTTGCTATTAAGAACTTGGCAAGCCTCATAGCTGATTCATATCTCTGCTTCTTCCCACCAATTGGTTTACACAAAGGAACTCTCTTACTTGATTCTACTTTTCAAAATACAAAAGTCAAGAATTAATATTTGTGTATTCATGGAAAATAAAAACTAATTGAACTATAAGAAACCTAGCTATATCTCACTTAAGACTTTGTTTGTGCACTATCTTGTTGTGCCTGTCAATAGTTACAGTACTTAACCAGATCAAAGATTTAAACATTATATTGTTAGGAATGAATGGTGGATGACTGAAAATCATCCATCAAACGCTTTATTGTTGGTAAGCACATGGCTTACCAACCACAACCCCCCTTCTATAAAAGGGGGGCTGCGAAGAGAGAAATTGCAAAGAAAAGAGAGAGAGAGAGACAAAAGAGAGAGAGACAGAAGAGAGAGAAAGAAAAGAAGAGAAAGAAGAAGAGAAAAAGAGAATAAGGAAAAAGCAAAGAGTATAGGTAAACTATTTAAATTTCTGTTATCTTTATCTTTTATCTTATGAAAGCAATATATGCTTGGGTGATCAAGAAAATCTATCCCCATAGTTCTAGAAGAACTAGTTAATTATTATTTGACAGTTCTAGAAGAACTAATTTTATTATATACTGTGTTTGATATTTGGTTTGCTTCAAATTCATTTAGTTTATAACACATTATCAGCACGAAACTCTAAGTACATGTATATCTGGAAGGTACTTCGTTATATTAGTGAAGGTACTTCATGTATATGTCACTAATATTTTAGTTCATTTATCTTTATTCTGGATTCTTTACTGTTCACTCTTCACTTTATGGCAAAATTTATATTTATTGTATAGTTGGTGAATAGTGATGCATAGCTGATGAATAGTGATGAATAATAATTTTTCGAAACTTTGTTTGTTTATTTCTCCCATATTGTAAATATTTGGCCTATGATATTTATAGATCTAGACTCCTTATTTCAATATCTTTCTATAGACATGTGATTTGACTATATTTTGATATCTAGATTGAAAGTTATAATATGGACAAAAAATAATAATATACATACTTATATATACGTATTATATATAATACTTTGCAGCAATAGTGATTAAATAGTGATTTTACTATTGATGTATAGTGTTAACAAATTAAATTTATTAGATTTGGGATTTGTAGTTTATCGTGATTCTAAAACTTTGTTATCTTGTGAGTGTAGCATTCTGAAAATGTCAAATCTCGCAAAGCTAGAATTTACAACTCTTGACATTTCAGGCAAGAACTATTTATCTTGGGTAGTTGATACTGAGATCCATTTGTGTGCAAAGGCTCTTGGAAACACTATAAATGAGAAAAATGATGAATTCCAGCAGGATCGTGCAAAAGCAATGATATTTTTTCGTTATCATATTCACAAAGAATTAAAAACTGAATACCTCACGGTAAAAGACCCACTGGCACTATGGCAAAATTTAAAGGAGAGATATGAGCACCAGAAGATCATGTTTCTCCCCAGAGCTCGTTATGATTGGATGCACCTGAGGTTACAAGATTTCAAAACTGTTAGTGAGAATAATTCTGCATTATTTAAACTCAGCTCATAATTGAAATTATGTAGGCAAACTATTACTGATGAAGATATGTTAGAAAAAACAAACTATACATTTATGCCTCGAATGTGCTCCTGCAGCAGCAATATTGAGAGCGGGGTTTTAAAAAATATTCAAAATTGATATCATGTCTCCTTTTGGCTGAACAAAATAATGAGTTTATGATGAAAAATCACCAGTCTCGACCGACCGACTCTACACCATTCCTTGAAGTGAATGCGGTTTCATTTTAAGAAAGTGGTTGTGGTCGTGAACGTGGCCATAGTTGTGGACGCGGCAGAAATAATTTTTGTCATTGTGGGGGTTATCGTGGAGGTTATAACAGTTATAATTCTTCAAGTTCTCGAGTTAAGAATACTACACCACACCACCAGTAGCGAAACAACTCGTGGAACAACTCTGAAACAAAACAAGAAAAGAGAAAAGGTCTACAGAATAAACTTTTTAAAAATTATGAAGATGTTTGTTACAGGTGTGGTATGAAAGGGCATTGGTCATGTACCTGTCGTACGCTCAAATGTTGAAATGAATTTCACAAACTTTACCGAGCATCAACACAAGATAAAGGAAAAAAATGTTGAAATGAATTTCACAAACTTTGATGACTCAATAGAAATAACTCACCTTGATGTTTTAGATTTCTTTGAAGATCCTGATGGAAAAATAGATCACTTAATTGGTGATGGAAATGTCCACACCAACTAGTTTATATTCTTGTCCTTTTAAGTTTATTATGATCTTGTGTAATATTTTTCTAAGCATGTTTCTGTTAAATGAATGTTTTTGTTTTCTTATCAAATAAGCAATTTCATATTTTGCATAGAAACATAGAATCTACCAAAGCATTAATAGTTTCCAAGATGAACGATGAAGATATATGTTTAGTAGATAGTGCAACAACTTATACAATTCTTCAAGAGAAAAAATATTTTGTTAGCTTAACGTTAGCTGAAAATAACATTAAGACAATATCTGGCAGTACAAAATTAATTGAAGGTTCCGGAAGAGTCATTATATTATTGCCAAAAGGAACAAAACTCTATATTAATGATGCTATGTATTCAACTAGAGTTATAAGGAATTTGCTCAGTTTTAAAGATATACGTAGTAATGGATATCATATAGAGACAACAAATAAAGATAATAAATGATATCTTTAAATTACTTCTATTGTTTCATGCCAGAAGCAGATATTAGAAAAACTTTCTACATTCTCTTCTAGATTATATTATACAACTATAAGAATTTTGGGATTACCTGAGGTGATGCACTAGAAGTGTTTTGACCCAAATAATTTTATACTTTGGCATGATCGTCTTGGTCATCCGAGATCAACGATGATGCGTCGAACAATTGAGTTCTCCCATGATTGTCCAATCACTAGATGTACAAAAGGATATTTTTTGCTCTCAAGAAGACGGTGAAGAACTCCTTGGTCCTGAAGTACCATACCTTAGTGCTATTGGAGCTTTTATGTATCTTTCAAATTACACAAGACCCGATATTGCATTTTCTGTAAATTTATTAGCAAGATATAGTTCTGCACTAACTCAAAGACATTGGAAAGGGGTGAAGCACATATTCCATTACCTCCGAGGAACAACAGATCTGGGTTTGTTCTATTCCACGGGACCAGAATTAGAGTTAGTTGGCTATACAGATGCTGATTACCTCTTTGATCCACATAAAGCGCGATCACAAACCGGGTATGTATTTACCTATAGTAACATTGCTATATCTTGGCGATCTGTGAAGTAGACACTAACTGTAACTTCTTCAAATCATTCTAAGATCATCGCAATTCATGAAGCAAGTCGAGAATGCATTTGGTTGAAATCAATTATCTAACATATTCAAGATAGTTGCAGACTATCTTTGATCAAAGATCCTCAACAATATTATATGAAGATAATGCAGCATATATTGCACAAATCAAGGGATGCTACATCAAAGGTGATAGAACCAAACATATATCGCTAAAATTCTTTTATGCACATGAACTCTAGAAAAACAGTGATATTGATGTCCAGCAGATATGTTCAAGTGACAACTTGGTAGACTTATTTACTAAAGCACTCCCAACTGCAACATTTGAGAAATTGGTACACAACATTGGTATGCATTGCCTTAAAGCTATGAACAATTGAAGCTATCAACTTCAACTTCATACCAGATGTATGAATGAGGGGGAGTTGCAGACTTTACTCTTTTTCCTTCGCTAACAGTTTTTTTCCCATAGAATTTTTCTTGGCAAGGATTTAACGAGGTAGTTTTAGCACACCCATTTTCTTTCGCTAGGATTTTATTAGATTTCCTGTGGCAGTCATCCAAGGGGGAGTGTTAGGAATGAATGGTGGATGACTGAAAATCATCCACCAAATACTTTATTGTTGGTAAGCACATGGCTTACCAATCACAACCCCCCTTTTATAAAAGAGGGGGTTGCGAAGAGAGAAATTGCAAAGAAGAGAGAGAGAGAGAGAGAGAGAGAGAGAGAGAGAGAGAGAGAGAGAGACCGAAGAGAAAGAAGAGAGAGACACAGAGAGAGAGAGAGAGAGAGAGAGAAGAAGAGAAAGAAAAAGAGAAAAAGAGAAGAAGGAAAAAGCAAAGAGTGTAAGTAAACTATTTAAATTTCTGTTGTCTTTATCTTTATCTTATAAAAGTAATACATTTTTGGGTGATCAAGAAGATTTATCTCCATAGTTCTAGAAGAACTAATTAATTATTATTTGACAGTTCCAGAAAAACTAGTTTTATTATATACTGTGTTTGATATTTTGCTTGCTTCAAATTCATTTAGTTTATAACATACATGTGTTTTCCAAGTACTAAAATTATATAGAGGTAAAGCAAGGTTGTAAGCTTTTCATGTATGCCCTTGACCTTCTTCTGGCACAGGAGTACCTTCAGTTGAGAAACCTGAAAGCATCCAGTATTTGTGACTACTAGACTAACTTACTACAAATGCAAAATGAAAAATTAAGTGCAAAATAGATTAGTCCATGTAGCCAAAGCCAATGGAGCTTAGATTAAAAGTATCATACAGTTGCTGATTAGCTGCTTTAGGTAACTTTGATTACTTCCTCGTTCGAATGCTAATGGATTGTTTGCAAGAAGTTGAAGAGCTGCCATCGTATCTCCATCTTTTGCAATAACCAAATATGTGTGCTTTCTTGCAATATAAAGGGCCAAGTCTGCTTCATATCCAGGGTAAAAATTAAAAAAAAAAAAAAAACCAAGAACACTAGACAGAAGAATTAGCGGATCATAGGTTAACCTAAAACTATCATGTGGCAGCACAAAAGCTATTCAAACATGGTAACCAAAAAACTATCTAGGCTTCTCTAACTTAAATTTATACTAACACAAACAACATAATATTACTGTATAGTTTATGAAATGCAACAAAAACTATTACACAAAATGAGAACAGTTACTCGACCTCTATATATATATATATCTATATACATACATATATATCTATCTACATACATATATATATATATATATATATATTGTCTTATGGCACTTACCAAACTACTCAATGAGCAGGGGCGGAACCACCCTTTAGGGGTGGGGTGTTATGACACCCTCCACTTTTCGATTAAGCCCCTTATGTATTATGTATACGTATACGATTAAGCCCCACAATTTATATGTTTACCCTAACCCAACAAAATATCAAAATTTTTGTATAGTATACGTAGGTGAGATTTTTTAGGAAGGCTGGGCCGAACACTCGAGCCCACGTTGATGAGTCCAAACTCTCTGCAAGGAAGTGAAGTTAGAATGGGTCGACTCTTATTGGGCTGATCACACTCCCATGATTAAGTTAGCAAGCTTAATCAAGACTAGAATGAATAAAAGTTGTGTATACTTGGAGTCAGTTGTTCATACTTGGCTCTTGAGGGTTCGGATATTTATAGTATGATCGATGGAGTGTTTTGTTCCTTGCCTATTAGCAGATTATCATGGCCTACTGGGTAGGCATCATTGCATACAGCAGACCGACTGCGTGCAAGGCCTGCCTTACCACCTGTTGAGGAATCCGGCTGACCGGACGTGCACGTCGACATCGCGTGGGGAGCCACTGGCGCATTACATGTGGGTCAACTCCGCATTTAATGCTCAAAGACCGCTAGCGGTTTGGGCCAAGGTTGGCATGAGGTCGGCGGCTTGGGTCGGACTGTCCCTTAGTTCTGAATTTGAGTCGCCAAGCAGCCTAACTATAATTCGTGTAGATTGTGCCTCACCAACTAGGTTGGGCCGTGTGCTATCCCCCCATAATTGCCCACAGCCTTTGTGTCATTTTGACTTCCCAAACGGCCAAGGGTTGTAATGGATAATCGTAGCATCTTTTTAAGTGTGCGACCGTTTCTTTGGTTACCCAGCCACGCGGATGGTGGGGATTTTAAGATATCCATTGATGGGGTGCCATCGAATCGACGACCGATGTGATGTTTCGAGAGGGCGTCATGATTGCTACCATTTTCTCGCGTACAAACCGACGGCTTCGATGTATATAAAAGAGTGATGCCCTATCCGGTGGAAGGCACTTGGTTTTTCTTCGTCTTTGTGTTTAGCGTGTGTGTCGCTTGTCTCAACACCCACCACTGCAAGTGTTTTTAAGCCCACACATCTTTCGCTCTTCTCTTTATTTCTCTTCCTGCACTTCGACGGTTGTCCTCTAATGGCATCTCGTCTTCGAAGAATGCTAGATGGTCTGGCAGCCATTGCCGCTTTTAGAGCTAGATTCGACATCCCAGATGAGATCGGCTTAGAGCTAGTCGATCCCGATGACCACCGTATAGGTAAGACTAAAAAGGGGGTGCCGTTCCTGATCATTGCTATCGTAAAAGGGGGGGCTTAGGTTTTCCCTTTATCCTCTTCTTCATAAGTTCATAATAAAAAATAAGGTGTCGCTCTCCCAGTTGTCGTCGAATGTTTATACGATCATTTTTGGCATACTTGAAATTAATCAGCGCCTAGGTGTGAACCTAGGGCTCGTCAAACTGGACTATTACTATAAACTCTGTAAGGTTGGGGGGAGTTCCAAAGTCTACCTCCGGGCTGTAGAAAAGTCCAAAGAGTTAGTGAAGTGTCTGCCTTCCTCCGGGAAGAGCATTGATGACATTAGGGTTTGGGTAACCGAGCCTTGGGAGTTCGGCAACGTTCTGGAGAAGAAAAGGCCAGCGTTTCGATACTCTAGAGTTTCCCTTGACATAGGTTTAATGCCGACCTCTTATTCTGTGTGTTGCTTAATTTCTGATATGGATCCGAATCTGATTGTGGCATTTTGTAGAAAAGAAGCAGAAGCAGTCGAAAGCACGTGACTGGCTTGTCAACCTTGTCGACCTGAACAAGGTTTTGGACTTTCTTGCTGAGGGCAAACTGAGGCACGTTGCTCGGACCGTGCATATTTTGCTCAACTACCCACTTCGGTATTCAACTTTCACCGCTAATACGGGTGTCCCACAGAGTGTCCTAGCGAGATTGACGAAGGAAGGTGCTGAGGGAGATTTCGAAGAGATTCCTATCGGCGTTGTTGTTAAAAGGGCCCGTGCCCCTACTAGGGGGACGGTTGCAGTTGCTCCTTCGTCGGAGCCCGTTGTCGAAGAACTATGTAAAGCCCGATCGAAGTCAAACAGTTCAGCCTCGAGTTTATCGCCACTTATGGTTCCAGACCGCCAAGTTAGAATTCCAGTCAGAACCTAAGAGTTCACCCCATCCCCCAACGAAGAAGACAGTATGAGTTTGAGGGAGAGGATGTTTGTTATTGCTGGCAAGCCACTGAAAATGGCTGCCACAACTTCTACCGATCTTCCATTTGCTGAATTAGGGACTACCCCTGTGGAAGAAGCCGCTCTTGTTCAAAAGAGGCTAGAGACTCGGCAGCAAAAGAAAAGGGCGCCTGAGGTTACAGCACCGCCCCTGGCTCCTAAGAAACCAAGGGGGAAAGGGGAGGTGGAGGAAGGCGGCGAGGTTGTCACAGTCACGCCGAATACTCTGGGGCACGCTATGACGATGGCCGACTCAATGATCGACCAGGCCGAAGTTGCTTTCGGCGTCATGAAGAGTGTTCTTCCGAGGAAGGACGTTGCCAAGATAGGAGTGGTGAGTGAGACAGGCGTCTTCATGGGGGCACTCCATGATTCCCTACTTGTAAGTCAACATTTCTTTTAAATCCGTTTAGAGATTTTGCCCATACTTGTTTTAGAACAAACTTTTATTTTTTGGAACGGGGTTGTCTGAATTCTCTGGAAGCGATGACCCACTACCAAAAACTTGTTGAGGAGCACCACGAACTCATAAAGGAACACGACTGTTTAAAGGTGGAGTGGATCAATGCCAACAAGGAACGGATCACCTTCAAAAAATAGGCCGAACAAGCTTCCGCCAAACTTAAGATGGTGCAAGCGGACTACGAGAAGAGAGACAAGGAGGTGACCAACCTCTAAAAGAAATTTGATGTGCAGTCCGTGGATCTGTACAAGGCAAATTCAGAGATCGAGGCACTCCAAGTCGAAGTGGCCAAACTGAAGGCAGACGAAGAGGCCATAATGATGAGAGGTGAAGAAAGGGGGGCCAATCATCTAGCCATTGAGATGACTGATCTGAGTCGTGTTATCTTTTGACAGGGCTAAAATGGCACCCTTCATGTTGTTGACGTGGACAAGTCCGCCGATATTTGGCGCTTGTGCCTAGATTACTTTAATACTACTAAAGACGGCATTGTAGACCCAAAGAAGGTGATGGCCAACGTCCAGTATCAAAGACAACTCGCTTTGGAGGCTGCTGCTGAAAGGGAGAAGGTTGAGAAGGAGAAAGTTGCTGCCGAACAGTCCAAGATTACAGAAGAGACTGCAAACTGCTCGGCAAAGAAATCTGTGCAACCAGGGGAGAAATTGGCATAATGATTGTAGTTTTTCCTTCTTTTGAACATATCTTTGTAACCAACACTGCTACTTTTAATGAAAAGCTTGTTTTGTCTCTTATCTTGATACTACTCGCTCCTAACTTTGCTTGATTCATTTCTTATTTGTAAGATTCTCTTCTTTGGCCGACCTGTCTAACTTGGACAGGACAAGTTTTTACACTTGGTTTTTGTGACCTTTGGCCAACTTGAACATGACCAAGTTTTTACACTTGATTTTTGTGACTTTCTTTGGCCGACCTGTCCAACGCGGACAGGACCAAGTTTTTACACTTGGTTTTTATGACCTTCTTTGGCCGACCTATCTAACTTGGACAGGACCAAGTTTTTACACTTAGGTTTTGTGACCTTCTTTGGCCGACCTGTCCAACTTGGATAGGACCAAGTTTTTACACTTGATTTTTGTGGAGTCCTAGAGTGCTCAGAGTAGATTTGTGTGAACAACTTCATTTTTCATTGATCTTATAAAAGCTTTACACATTTGTTGAGTTGTTACATTATATGAGACTCTACACTATTGGTAGAATTTCTTTAAGTTGTTCGCATTCCAGGGTCGAGGCAATTGTCTTCCCTCTTTAACAATCTCCAACCGATATGCACCAAGGCCGACCTGGGATGTCACTCTATAGGGGCCATCCCAGTTGGGGCTGAGTTTTCCATTTGCTGCGTTCTTAGTTGCCCCCAGTACTTTTAGTAAGACTAGGTCACCTGGAGCGAAGTTTCTCGGACGAACCCGTTTGTTGTAGAAGCGTTTTAACTGTCGCTGATATTCAGTAAGTCTGATCAAGGCAGCTTCCCTTTTTTCTTCAGCAAGATCCAGATCCTCTGCCAGCGTTTGGTCATTGAGCCCTGTGTTGAAGGCTGCCAATCTGATAGTTGGTAGCCCTACCTTCAAAGGTATGACTACTTCCACCCCGTATGCTATAAAGAACGGGGTTTGGCCGGTAGACCTCATTGGGGTTGTTCTATAGGACCACAGAACACTGGGTAGCTCTTTTGTCCATTTCCCTTTGGCCCTTTCCAGCCACTTTTTAATTCCGTTAAGCATAGTTTTGTTTGAAATCTCGGCCTGCCCATTGCATTGAGGATAGGCTGGTGTTGAGTAATAGTTTCTAATCCTAAGCCCTTCACAGAATGATCTGAATATGTTACCATCGAACTGTGTGCCGTTATCTGAAACAATGGTATAAGGGACCCCGAACCTTTTCACTATGCTTTTCCATGAGAACCTTTTAACATTGACCTCTATGATGGTTGACTAAGGCTTTGCCTCTGTCCATTTAGTGAAGTAGTTAGTCGCCAAGATGAGGAACCTCTTATTGCCCGGAGCTCGGGGCAAAGGCCCGACTATATCCAATCCCCACTGAGCAAAAGGCCACAGACTGGTAATGGTTGCGAGATCTTCAGCTGGCTGATGGATGATGGGAGAGTACTTCTGACACTTGTTACACTTTAAGATGTACTGGGCTGCATCTTTCTGCATGTAGAGCCACTAGTATCCTTGTGACATAGCTCGGTGAGCTACCAATCTTCCGTCAACATGGCTTCCACATATTTCTTCATGGATTTCTAATAGGACCTCTTGCACTTTATCTGGATGGACGCAGTATAAGTATGGACCTGTGAAGGAACATCTGTAAAGCTCCTTGCGCGGTGACAGCTAATACCTAAGAGTTGCGTGTTTGATTCGCCGAGCTTCATTCTTATCCTCTGGCAGCTCGTCTTTGTCGGGGTAAGAGATAATTGGGTCCATCCAAGATGGTCCCAACTGTTCTACAGCTAGAGCTTGTTCTTTTTCTTGAAAGATGCTTGGCCTGGCCAGAGTTTCCATGTTGATTGTCCTTTTTGACCCCGACTTCAAGGCTGTTGCTAACGCTGCCAGACCATCCACATGAGAGTTATTGTCCCGGCTAATCTCTCGAATCTTGTAACTATAGAATTTGCTGAGCAGTTCTTTGGCTTTAGTTAGGTACTACGTCATTCTGTCATATTTTACTACGTATTTTCCCGTAATCTGGTTGACAACAAGTAGGGAGTCCAAATAAATGACGATCTCAGGAATTTTGAGTTTGATGGCTCAGCGTAGTCCAGCGTGCAAGGCCTCGTATTCAGATTCATTGTTAGAGGCAGCGAACTCGAGCTTGATAGTTTGTTCGATGGTCAGACCGTCTAATGTAAAGAGTACTATGCCCGATCCTGCCCCCCAGTCTTGGAAGCTCTGTCGACGTAGAGTTGCCAATGATTAGTTTTTTCTCAAAGATTCAGAGGGAGGTCGTCGTGCGGTTGGGCAGGTGCTAGTGCTTGGTCGGCCTCTGGTGGCAATTCAACATATAATTCGGCAACGAAATCTGCAAGGACCTGCCCTTTCATTGCCGATCTTGGTTGCAACTTGATATCAAACTCCCCTAATTTCACAACCTATTTTGCCAATCTTCCAGAGAAGTCGGCCATTCTGAGAAGAGGTTTGAGCTGGTGGTCCGTGAGGACGTTGATGGTGTGAGCTTGAAGTAATGCACCAACTTGCAGGATGCTACTACCAGTGCGAGTGCCAATTTTTTAAGGGGTAAGTATCTACTCTCTGCCTTGAGAAGTATCTTGTTGACATAGTAGACGGGCAACTGCTGCCGATCTTGTTGCTTGAGGAGTACGACGCTGATTGTATACTCTGACACCGCAAGGTAGAGGAAGAGTTCCTCATGTTGGAGTGGGGTGGACAGCAAGGGTGGTTGGGTCAAGTATTTCTTCAGATCACTAAGAGCTAAGTCACATTCTAGAGTCCATTTGAATTGTCCTCATTTTTTGAAAAGTTAAAAGAATGGTCGGCACCTATCTGATGACCAGCTGATGAACCTGTTGAGTGTTGCGGCTATTCCAGTTAGCTTTTGTACCTCTTTAACATTCTTTGGGGCCACAATGCTTTGGATTGCACTGATCTATTGGGGATCCACCTCAATGCCCCGATGTGTAATCAAGAACCCTAGAAATTTGCCCGAGTTGACTCCGAAGACGCACTTTGAAGCATTCAGCCTCATTTTGTACTCCTTTAGGATGCGAAGTACCTCTTTTAGATTCTCTAGATGAGAGTTGTTGAGTTTGCTTTTTACCACCATATCGTTGATGTAGACCTTCATGGTACTGCCGAGCTGCTTCTTGAACATCTTTGTAACCAATCACTGGTACGTGGCCCTGGCGTTCTTTAGACCAAAGGGCATGACCGTGTAGCAAAAAATACCCCTTGGAGTGATGAAGGCCGTCTTCTCTTGATCATCAGGGTGGAGGGGAATCTGGTGGTACCCCCGATAACCATCTAAGAAACTCATCCTCCCAAAGCCAGCTGCTGCATCCACGAGCTGGTTGATTTACGGGAAGGGAAATGGGTCCTTGGGGCATGCTTTGTTGAGATCGGTGAAGTCCACGCAGACCCTCCACTTGTTGTCCTTTTTTACTACCACTGTGTTCGAAAGCCAGCTTGGGTAGTTGATTTCCCAAATTGCCCCAGCTCCAAAAGCTTCTCTGTTTCTTCAATAACAGCGTCCACATGCTGGGTTGCCGCCCTTCTCCCTTTTTGGACCACAGGTTGGCATTTTGGGTCAACGTTTAACCGATGATAGGCAACATTGGCATCAATCCTCGGCATATCATAAGGGGTCCAAGTGAACACTTCTAGGTAATTTGTCAATAACTCGATCAAAGATTGTTTCTCCATTTTTGACAAAGAGGTGCCGATGACGAATCACTTATCATTCTGCTGATCGAGGTATATCTTCTTTAGATCTTCCACGACTTTGTTCTCAGGCGTTTGTCCCACATTGTCGATGGTGGGGGTGTCTTCGTGTAGCTCCATCATCTGCACATTTTCAGCCTTTGTCTTGGTTGTGCATGCTATTAGGAAACATTGTTTGGCAGCCACTCGGTCTTCCCTTATCTCCCCCACTCCACCGGGGGTCGGGAATCTGATCAGTTAATGATAGGACGAAGAGATGGCTTTCATGAGATGGAACCAGGTTTGTCCCATGATGGTATTGTAGGGGGAGGGCATGTTGATTACTAGGAATTTTGTTTGCAATGTAATTCCTTCGGCAGTCACTGGAACCGTTACCTTCCCCATGGGTCAAACAGGATCTGAGCTGAATCCGACCAACGGGTTGAGTGATAGTTGGAGGTCGGACTCCTTGAGTTCCAGTTTATTGAACAAGTTGTAATACATGATTTTGGATGAACTCCCTTAGTCAATGAGCAATCTTTTTATGTCACAGTCCGCCATTCTAAGTGTTACAATCAAGGTGTCATTGTGTGGGGTCTGCACCCCCACGAGATCTTCATCGATGAAGGTAATGGACGTAGGGCAGTCGCTGACCTTGACTTTCTTGCTTGGTGGTTGTATCTGTATTACTTCCCTTAAGTGTGCCGCCTTCTGTATCTCGGCTCAATATCTATGTGGGTCGATGGTTCCTGATTCAACTGAACCGTGCAACACATTGATAACTCGGACCGGTCTTGCTTCAATCTCCTTCTGGGTTGTGTCTTCCACTCGCGGTTGCTCGGCTTCATTTTTCATCTTGTCCCGATCGATGAATTGGTCAAGATGGCCAGCCTTGGCCAAATCTTCCAAATGGGTTTTGAGATGCCGACACTGTTCCGTTTTGTGGTAGGAACAGAATCTCTTCTGATCTCGGGTCGCTGGGTCCCCTCCTAACTTTGGTGGCCATTTGAAAAATGGCTTGTCACGGATCTGGGGCAAGATTTTATAGATAGGGTCCTTAAAGGCTGTGTAGACCCCCTCATTCACCCTCTTTCCCCGGTTGTTGTCTTCTGGTAGGGGTTTCTTGGCATCCCTCTTATTTGTTTTGTTGGCAATAATGCCAACCTTTACCGAACTTGGCATGGGCATATCTTCATCCAATCGTCTGTAGTGCTCGATTCTTAGCATCAACTCCTGTATGGTGAGGGTTGGTTTCTTCATTAAGGACTGCTGCAAACGATGCTCTCTAGGAAGGCCGATTTTGAACTGAGTCACAGCCAGTTGCTCGCTGCACTTATCAATTTCGTTGTAAGCCTCCCAGTAGCGTTGCGTGTATGCCCATAATCCTTCCCCTTTTTCTTTCCGTAAGGTTAGTAAGAAATTGACCTCCTTTTGCTGTAGGCTGTTTGCTATGAATCAAGCAGTAAACAGCTAGCCAAGTTGCCTCCAGTTTGTCACAGACTTAGATGGCAACTTGTCGAACCATCGTAAGGCCATGTCCCCCAGACTGGAAGGGAAGATTCGACACATCAACATTTGGTCACTGCACCATACCACCATTAGTTGCTTGTAATACCGAACATGGTTAACTGGGTCAGCCTTTCCGTCGTAGAGAGTGAACTTTGGTGGGTTGAACTTTCGAGGAATTGGGTGGGACTCAATCTCCTCTGTGAATGGTGAGGACATGATCTAGTCCAAGGCCTTCTTGACCAAGTCATGGGTCGTGCGTTCCTTAGTTTGTTGCTTCCTATCCTCTAGTTTTTCGTTGTACCATTTATCCCAGTCTTTTCTCTACCGATCATCCTCCGTATGCTCGTCATTTGGTAGGGTCTTACTCCTTCCCCTCCACCGATCTTTTCGCCCATTGTCACAGCGCCCGGTACTAGAGGTGTAGCTCCCTCTTACTCACGGTGCCGAATCGTCCCTGCTTCTAGCAACTCTTTCGTGGTTGGGGGACCTTTTTCTCCCATGCCTATCTCTTTCGGAGATTGCTTCTCTCATGACCCAAACTTGGGAGGTGAGGTAGGCAATCTCTTTGCCGCGCCGTCGAATTTCTCTCTCTGCTGCATGAAATGTGTCTTCACTTGGGACTCGCCCACTGGAGGGCGATGGGGCAAGGTCCCGATGGTGGTTTCTATAGAAGTTTCTGTCCCTGATATAGTCTATATTCCTCTGCAGTTCGTCTAGTGCTTCCTAGTGGCTTTCAGCAGGAGTTCGTATTTCCGACCTTAGTGTTCTTCCTCTGTGCCGATCTACTGGTGTAGATTGGCAGTGCGCCAAATTAGTCTGATTTTTGCTGGAGGAGGCTCTGCCACCTTTTCCATTGTGGTTCTCTGTTCTTCCTTTTCAATCGTTCAGACTCATGGTTTTTCTAAGCTTTTCCACAGACGGCGCCAATTGTAGGTGGGATTTTTCAAGAAGGTTGGGCCGAACACTCGAGCCCACGTTGATGAGTCCAAACTCTCTGCAAGGAAGTGAAATTAGAATGGGTCGACCCTGGTTGGGCCGATCATACTCCGATGATTAAGTTAACAAGCTTAATCAAGACTAGAATGAATAAAAGTTGTATATACTTGAAGTCAGTTGTTCATACCTGACTCTTGAGAGTTCAGATATTTATAGTGTGATTGATGGAGTGTTTTGCTTCTTGCCTACTAGCAGATCATCATGGCCTGTTGGGTAGGCATCATTGCATACCGCCGACTGACCGCGTGCAGGGTCTGCCTTATCGCCTATTGAGGAATCCGGCTGACCGAACGTGCACGTCGACGTCGCGTGGGGAGCCGCTGGCTCATTAAATGCGGGTCAACTCTGCATTTAATGCTCAAAGACTACTAGCGGTTTGGGCTGGCCTTTCGCGGTTTGGGCCAAGGTTGGCACGAGGTTGGCGGCTTGGATCGGACCGTCCCTTAGTTCTGAATTTGGGCTGCTTAGCAGCCCAACAATAATTCATGTAGATTGGACCTCACCAATTGAGTTGAGCCGTGTGCTATTCCCCCACCGTATACTATGAGTCCTACCTATTTTCTACCCAAGACAATTTATTTGTTGATTTTTTCATATATTCTAAGGTAGAATAGAAGCTAGTTTTATTTTCTATGTGGAGATTTAATCTTGCATACTAATATATATCTCATCTTTGAGCTTAGAAATATATTCAAAGAAAATGCAAAATATAACAAGAGTAATGCCATATAAACAAAATTTTTATATAGAATTTTCAAACAAAATGATGGGACTATTTGTGATCTATTTATTTCAAATCAAAACGCTCACTGTATTGACTCATAATTTAAAAAATGCAACCGACATATTATGCTTGTAAGATTTTCTCTATAAAAATTTTGTATGCATATAACTTTTTATATAATAATCATACGAGGAGGAAAAAAATTTATATTTTATGTTTTGACACTCCCAAAATAAAATATTGGTTTCGCCTCCGCCGATGAGAATGGAAATGTGAAGTATGGTGGTGAAGTCACGCCTTTCATGAAAGGCTTTACGTTTTTCTTCCCCCGATTCTTCTCCTTCACATTCCGACATTTTTTTCCCCCTTCATCAAGAAACTTGAACATTTCCATTTTGCCGCAGCGGGCTGCACGGAAGAGGGCAGTCTCTTGAAGGCAGTTGCGCATACTCAACGACTATCGTGCTTTGCGCAACATTTCCTTCGCGGCGGGAACTAGCCTGTTGGAAGTGGCTGCCCCGTGGAGTATCTTGTTTCCAATGTCATTTCGTTGGGTCATTTTGACTATATGACTTTCAGGCAACTCTGAGAGTAAATTCAGGACTTAATCTTTTTGTTTGGAGTAAGTAGCCATGTGTAGGACTGTGTCATTGTGTATGGTTAATATGTGTAATGGGCGTTCTGAAATTTGCTTACGGAGTTCAATCACCCTGTCCCCATTCCCTCTTATCAGAGCTCTATACAAGTCTCTGTTAAGGATAAGCTTTTCATCATTGGCAGCGAGAGCCATGTGAGAGAGAGCCATGAATGGGAAAAGAGAAATATCGAGAGAGCTTTAGGAGGGACAGTTTATCTCTTGCTATATATAGTTACATACACAAAAATGGAAAGGGTCATTGACTGGTTCTGGTTGGTATTTGGATTTTTTTCCTGTTTTCAATTCTATCAAAATCAATAGACTACATAAGTCATAACAGAAGTGTTTCTAAAATTACATTATTTTATGGCAAAATTTATTTCCTTATAAATAATTACAAACTCATTTATTGTTTAACATTAAAATGTGATATGGCAAAACAATGGTACCTTATACTACAAGTTCAATGCCATATTTTCTTGAAAAGTATAGTAAAATAATTAGTACAAAAATTGCAAATACATAAATATATAGATATAAAAGCATTATTAGCTGAACAGTTAGGTCACATTGTCATTTATAAGCTATTTCTTCTTATATATGGTATTTTGTATCCTAAATTCGTAGGTTTTTAAATTTTATTGTGGACAAACTATCGAATTAAAATGCTAGATAAATAAATTTAATTTTTCTTAGTTTATTCTTCCAAGATTTGATTGAGGAATGATAAATTTATCAATTTTCATTTTTCATTTTATATTTCAACTATTAATATGAAGCTAAAGAAAATTATATTTAGTCATTTAACCATATCAACTATTAAAAAAAATATCACAAAATATAAATACATATAATAATAATACTACCAGTAATGACTCACAAGTCAAAAATTATACAAGTTTTTATGTATATCTACGGTTCAATTAAAACAAGGATGAACTTTTCATTTCTCTCTCCTGTTCTTAGGTTTTAGATTTGTACAAAACCTATAATTTTTTATTTATATATGTATAATATTATATCAAGGCAATACCTCGGTTTAGTGAGGCCTGTAATATTTTAAAGTATTCTTTAATCGTCCTAAAGTCAAAACAAGCAAGTGTACATTTTAACTTTACACAAATTGACTTTAAAGATAAAAAAGTAAATTACATGATCAGTTTAGGAGATAATAGTAAATATATGTCCAATTTGTCCGGGTTAATGGGTTAGTGGGATTAGTTTAATGAGATTAGTGAGAGTTTGTGTGCTTTCACTTCTAATATACAAATATATATATATATATATATATTTGCGTATTGTACGCTAATATTATCAACTATATTACTAATTAGACATTTTACGTTTTGCAAAGTAGGGTCTATTGCCACTTTTCTTGTCTTACAAGCTACTTATGCTCTGTCACAGCAAATAAAGTGGTAGCGTGCTTTGCTTAATTGAATATAATAGTTATGAAAAAAATAGAGTGGGTGTGTGTTTAAATTCCTCATCAAATTTTTTAATTTTAATTGGTTAGTTTTGTTTGGACTATAATATATATATATATATATATATTATGGCTTAGTGTTGTGACTTTTCAGTTTTAATTGGTTAGTTTGGTTTGAACCGTAAAAAAAACATTCTGCCTTGGTGTTTCGCTGGTCCATAGTGACTTACGGCCTGCAACTCTCTGGTTGGGTCTCAATCGAAAATCTCTCACCAAACTTTTTAATTTTAACTGGTTAGTTTGATTTGGGGTGTAAAAAAAAAAAAAATATATATATATATATATATGGATGAATCGCCAAAAAAAATTAAAGGGCAATTCATTTCAGCCCTTTTCAAAGAGGCGACGTGACTCCTGTGGGAGTGGGCCGGGGAAGCTTATTCCACTGGGCTAACTTTCCTTGTCCTGTTATTCTTAAAAGCTTAGAGAAAAGAGAAAAAAAAAAATTTTTATTCATTTCGTTCATTTTTTTTACATTTTTTTTTGTTTTTTTTTTTCCATAAATTCTAGTTCGAAACACAGAATTAATGGTTGTGTTTATTGGAAAAATAGCATTTAAGATAAAACTTTTAACACAAACAACAATCATATTTTGTGACACCATGGTGTTATGTCATATTCTAATTGCATCCTTGAGCATGTTTACCATTTGGTGAAAAGGAAAAAAAAAACTAGTGGGAATATATATAACACTTTATTTTTAGGTAATTTTCTCCTTTCATCTATTTCATGGGTTTGTGCTGAACCATGTAAATTCTTTGTGTTATTTTTATTTTTGGTTCAAGTGTGTGGATTGCGTTGAAAAAGTGGTACAAAAGCTTCCGCTTTGGTCTTTTAAAATTTAACAATTTTTACTTTTAGCACTTCAATAAAATTCAAAAATTTTATCTTAATTTTCTAAAAATTAAAAAATTTTATTTTATCTCCTCAAGGAATTATAGGTACCTAAGCACAAGTTAGAAATCTCTCGATCCATACGAACGAGATCAAGATATTTTATATGAGCAAGAAAAGAGGAGAGCAAAAAACCTACGGATTGACTTAGATTACTCAGAATTCAAGATTGAAAGTATTTCTTAATGTTATTATATATAGGATCTGATCATATATATGTAAATCCAACAACGTCAATTAAACATTGCAGCAACAAGATTGAGTAATTTGTTCACGGAAAGCACAATAATTCCTTGTAATTAATTGTCATAAAAAGCTACAATAATTCCATGTGGAAAAAGGCTACAATAATGTTGTGTAGATGAAGATTGTGTTTAAGGCCACTTTACCTAAAGTTAAAGGTTAAGTGGTGACAGAAGGTTTGAAGCAGGTCCCTCAGCTGAAATCATAGAGAGAAATCAAGAATGGGCAAAAGCAGAAGTGTTGACAGAAGGTTTAAAGCAGGCTTGAACGCTTACAGATAAGCCAATAATCTCAGTGGCCCATTTGCACTCACTCAGTGCAAATCGATGCTTAGACAGTGGGGCCATGCCTCTACTTTATGAAATTCCATTGACACCCTATAAATTTGGAGTAACGAGAAAAAAGTAAGTATTGGCAGCCCTATATTCAAAACTTTTGCCTTGGAGTGTTCTGTCTCCGGTGATCGAGACTTTTTGTACCGACTTATTTGGCAAGAGTTTAAATCACTTTTCTTACCCTATTGGCTGGTATATAAATAAAAAAAAAATCCAAACATTCACATTGACATTTTAAAATTCATGAAAAAGTCATTTCTATCCTCACCTTTTTTTTTCCCCCCTGATTCTTGTTTCTTCATCCTCCTCGCCCACCATAAATGGCCATAGCGCATAGAAGCAAACCTGAAGTAACCATCACTGCCATTCGCCACCACCGGCACTACCTCACATTCCACGGCAGCACCCTTCCTTTCTTCTCTCCCTCTTAAACCCCAAAGATCTCTTCGTATACGTGGCTTGCTCGAAGACAAAAAGGAACATAATGACGAGTGATGACTGATGACTCCCTTAAAGTTCTCTATTCAAGATTCTCTCTGTTTCTTGCAATTGGTGATACATACACAGGATATGTATATATAAATTCTTTTATAATAAATATTCTATTCATTAGAATATAGGATTCAACTGCAATTTTTAGAAAACGAATCAACAATTACAATGAATTTTCATCAGACCATTGTCTGGGTCTTTATACTTTAAAAAGAAAATTATTCTTCTCTGTATCATTTTTAATTTGATCGATGTCTGGGTCTTTATACTTCGTCGAAATGTAAAAGAAAGTGCATCTCATTATAGAAGAGAGGAGTTGGCAGTTGAAATGGGTCTTCGGTGAGGGTGGTTGGAGGATTGGTCCGGTGAAGGTAAGTTGCACTATCGGAGATGGTGGTCGAGGTGCGAAGGTGAAGGTAGCTGTAGCTTCCATTTTTAGAGAGAGAATTTAAGAACAACACAGGTGATGGATTTGGAGACGGGTTCAATTGGCTGCTGAAGGCAGCTTACGGTAATATTGTGAAGGTGTAAGTGCATTAAGTGGGGTGCTGAAGAAGGCAACTTACAGTAATATTGTGAAGGTGTAAGTGCATTAAGTTGGGGTGCTTCGGTTGGTCATCCATGGTGGATGTACAGAGGAAAGAGAAAGGGGTAAATAGCAATAGTTTGACCGTGAGAATAACGCTGGGTAGTTTTATCTTTTTATCACAACTGCTACGGTCCCTTCATTTAGCACGTCAATCCAAATTACGAGGAATTATCTGTTTACTTTTTTATTACAACTAGTTCTTGTGCATGTGCGTTGCACGTGATATATTTTGTTAGGATATTTTATATATTTTGTCAAAAATATCAGGTAACTTTTGATAGTCTTGACTCTTATTAAATAGGCATATACTTTGCTTGAATGATGTTATATTTGATAAGCTATGTAAACAAATATTGTTTCACGGCTAAAAGAATCCTCTATTTATATTATGAAAGACAATAGGTTGTATCTTTCATACCTAGGGAATAATAACTATGGTTCACATTCATATATAATATAGATCTTAGCCATAATATATTTTTATTGTATGATTATAGTTTATATAAGAAAACATTGAGCATGACAATTTGGTTCTGTTATATTAAAAATAGAGAATTTAAAAAAAAGAAAAGAAGAAAAAACCACGTCCCAAAAAAGAAAAGGAAGGAAAACAGTTAAAGTTGCAAATATTGCAATGCTCACATTACCTATCAAAGTTCAAGTTTTCCTAATTTTATTTTAAAGAACTAAAAAAGGAGTAATGAAATGTTGATACGTTTCATTCCTTCTCAACTTTAATCCACTTTCATATTCATATTATCCCAATTTGTAAATATTCATGGTTTCCATTCCAACTTTAATCCACTTTCATATTCATATTATCCCAATTTGTAAATATTCATGGTTTCCATTCCATCAAGATGTTCATCAATTTGTACTTCTATTGCTTTGATCTTCCCTGACACAAATAAAAAAAACTAACAACTATGTAATTTTTTTTGTTAAAGCTTTAGAGTTACACACCTGATCATTAAACAATATGATTTTCTACATTGTTCTAGCTTCTTTGGAATTGGTATATGATTTTACCATACCTTTTCTTAGAACAATTGTCTTTATTGTCCAATTTCCATTGAAAGGTCGATGTTCATTGACTCCCAATAAAGCCTTTCGAATGAATTTCATTTTCCTGCATTATTCTGACGAAAACAATATTGAAGTGATGTTAATAGCATATGATAAACTATCATAAACATTACAATACATCCCAAGAGAGACCCTTAAGTTGTACTTAGGGAATTTTCTATGTTTGAACATGGAATTGAAAGAATAGCACAGGAAACTTTGTAAGCAAATAAAATCAAATGCATTTTCAGTGAAATCAATTCACCTTGGGTACTTGGTTGAATGACAAATAGGTATACTCTTGCATGTACCATGCTTGCTTTTCTGGCATTGACAATTAAGCACCAAGAAGTTATTATGCTTCACATCAATACATGCCTCCTTTTCTAGCATTGGCAATTAAGCACCAAGAAATTATTATGCATCACATAAATACAACCAAGCGACACTGACGACCCATTCAGTCAAATTTATTTTTTTGGTCTTTATTATTTAAGGCACATTAAAAAAAAGGAAAAAAGAGAAGGGGAACATAACTTCCTCAATTTCTCATAAACCGAACAGTGGCATAAGGAAAAAAAAAAACAAATGAAATTATTAGAAAATCTTGACACAGATTATAGAAACTATTTGATTCTGGGGAGATGAACCTAGTTGGTAGCAAAATCTGTCAATAGATGCTTTCATTGTCTTCCTCATGTCAGTGCATATGGTGTTATTTTGCTAAAATAATTTTTGCTTGTCGTGCCGTTTTACCATAGACAAAAATGAAAATGGGAAAATTTCATAGTTAAACACGCTTAACTTGTATGTATGATTCAAGGTAGTCTACATCTCAAGGTGACTCTATTCTTAACATTTTGCAAGTGCCATGACATATAGTTATCTTGATTTTTTTGCATTCTTATTCCCATTGGCAATCATCATAATTGAACATCAGATATAATAACAGTAAGAAGGCAAGAAAAATAATAATGACGACAAAAAGAGAAGTTTGCAGGGGAACAAGTTGAGCAATGACTCGGAAATTTGTGATTTTTTTATAAAATAAAAAAAAAAATTCTTCTCCAGTTCATGTTGAATTAAGAATGGTTGATTTCTTAAAATAGGCTTTATGAATTATCCTAAAAAGTGAATTGAGAAGATGATGTCAGCAAATACCTTTTGTGATCTACTCTCCTCATCTTTGAAATATCAAAAAATAAAGTCAAGTTCCTGCATGAAAGCAGAAGTCATAACATATATGAGCTTTGAAAATGTATTACAAACAACTAGCACAATCTGCATAACATATATTTCACATTCAGACAATCATGATGTATGATTATCGTATGAGATGTTACCTTCCTATCATACTCTAATAGATATCCAATCCAGCTTACTCTAATCATCAAGTTTAGAAAAAAAAAAAAAAAAAACAGTAATCATTTCAAGTATTCAGTGAAAAGTAACACCCAGTGAAATTTAGAAGTTTATACTCTATGTGGTCCGCAAAGTAACAAAGAGAAAAGTAAAAGCTTAAATAAGACTTCTTTCCCATTCAAGTTTAAATTCAATTTATTTTGTACTCATTCAGACTTCTTTCACTTTCAGACTTCTCTCCCATGCAATGAATCCAACCTAAAGGGAATTTGGCCAAAAAGGAATTCAAAAATAATATGAAGACTGATCATGATACCAAAGCATAATCCTAACTACGAAAACTAATTCAACAGAGCTCAAAACTGACCTTAATTCTTCCTTGAATGAGAGGAAGATAGTTACAAAATGGATTTGCCAAAACTAAGATGACTGACCTTCAATTTGCATTCAAGATGAAATTATTTTGAATAATCCTAACTACGAAAACTAATTCAACAGAGTAAGTGACGCTCAAAACTGACCTTAATTCTTCCTTGAATGAGAGGAAGATAGTTACAAAATGGATTTGCCAAAATTAAGATGACTGACCTTCAATCTGCATTCAAGATGAAATTATTTTGCCTATTCATCTTGAGTTTGGAGTGGGAAGAAGTCTTACCAGTGATTCATTTGGCATCATCTTCGATCAATAGTTAATGCTATGTTTGCATTAAGTCCACTGAAAATTCTTGCTACTCCAAAGTTCAAGGTTTGGTGTTTCATATCACAATCTAGCAAAACATTGATTGTTTTGAGATCTCTGTGAATACTTATTGAACTGGACTCATTGTGAAGGTAGAGAATACCTTGTGCAACACCCATAGCAATTTCAAAGTGCAATAATTGGTCACTTGAGTAGTACTCAAATCAGGTTAATGGTTGAGTCTTGGAACAAAATACAAAATTCCAAGGTTACGTGGGACATGTAATCGTAGATTAGTGTCCTCTCTTCTCCTTCAATGCAACACAAGATAAAGGCTGTCGGCTGTCCCAAAGAGTGTGAGTCGACATTCTTCCCAAATCAATTTTTTAGATAAGAAGGCATTTCTTCGAACACCTAAGAGGCAGAATTTTTTTTCTTAAATGGGAACAATAAAGTGGTACCCATATTTGTGAGTTCCTTGTAAAAAAGCCTAGACAAATTTCACAAATCCTATTCCATGATAACCACACCAAACAGAATGATTATTGCTGACTTTGTTTAAAACTTTTGAGTACCAATTTCCAACTATCCATAATTTCAAGAGGAAACATAACAAACACTAATCAAATCCAAATCACAAGATATATGGTCTCCTATCATAAATACAAGTGTGAAACCTCGAGATGGGGCTAGACCGTGCAGAATCTGATGCGGTGATATATTGAATGCTAGACTTAAAAGAAATCCTTGACGTTGCATGCACACTTTGCCATGAGGAACCTGGGTTGAAAATATATGAAATATGTTTTATTACCTTAGGTGGCCAATGTAAACAGAGGAATGATAAAAATATATATAATCTGTTCTATTACCTTTCGTGGGTAACACATTGAGGAACGCTTGAATCGTTGGTCGTTGGTTTTGAAAAGAAACGATAGCATTTGTTTTTACGATTGACATAAAGGATGGGTAATGGTGACAAAAGCAGGCTTGAATTGTTTCACGTCGGTTTAAAAAGTCGTAGCCGATGGAAATGTCATTTGTTTTTTCATGAGGGCATAAGTGAAACTAAAAAAGTGAGAAACACTTGGGCAAGCTTCGCACTTTTAAAATAGTAGAGATGAGACTATCTGATTTCCACTCAAATTATAAAGAGGAAGAATATAATTGTCTCAAAAATTTAGTATTTCGTCCGTGGCACTCATGCTTGCTACTTTTTACTTATTTCTTTGTATTTTCAGAGGCAGCTAATAGGATTAAAGCAAATTGTTTGAAAATATCGTTTTATTTCATAGGCACTAGAGAAAAGGCTGTTGAGAATCTTAATGCTATAGTTGGATATGGTATTTGTTGAGGAAAAAGAGAAGAAAAGTGGAATAAAATTACTTGTACTCTTTTTATTTTTTATTTTATTTTTATGGGCAACCAAACAAAAAAATTTAGAATTCTTTGAGGCATGTCTGTCCATTTTCTTTATTTTTTTTTAATTTAACCAAACAAAAGTTAGGAATTTAGCTTCCCAAGGCCGGCTCAATTATGAAGTCAACAAAGTCCTTATTTTAGGCCCCAAATTTTATAGAACATCATACACTATAGTAAAGGCCCTTTCTAATTTGCACACCATTTTTTGAAAAATAAGGCCCCCCATCTAGATGAGATAAAAAGTTCTGCTACAAAAAGGAATTCCAAAATCAACCACATAAATTTTAGAAAGAGAAAAAAAAAAACACTAGTTTAACAAAGAAAATTAGACGAATAAAAACTTTTTTGAAGGTCCAAAATTTTTAAAACTTTACATGTTATCAAGACTATAGTTGCTACATTTTTTTTTCTTTTTCCAAAAATGACCCTCACCAAAATGATATTAGAAAAGGTCCAAAATCAACACAGTAGTTAAATTGAGAATAAAAGACATTGGTTTACAAAATGAAAATTTTTTAACAAAATTTTTACACCAAAATTTAAAAAAAATTATTAAAATTATCGCTTTAGAACTCAACTTAATTCTAGCCAACTTTGCAGCTTCCCCTGCTTCATTTTCCTTCTCTATTCTTTACCACTTCCTTTTCTTTCTCTTGACAAGGTCATTTTCTCTTAACAAAGTCAATAACCAGACAATTCGTTAGAGCTCGAGTTTGGAACATAATTATTGAAGCATGAGTGCAACAGTGCATGTATGTATTCACGGAAATGTAAAGAATACGGCAGAGTAGCAGCAGGTCACCCAGGTTGTGGGAAAAGCATAAAATGCATGGGTTTATGGGGATTTTACCTCGGACCTCAAACCGTTCTTGCCAAACATTAAAAAAAGTTATTTTGAAATAGTATTAACCAAAGATCTTTGTTTGCGAACTTTGCTAATCAAACAAGAGAATGGCTAGTGGAAGACATGAGGAACTGGTCGAACCGTGGAACTTTTGGTTTTGAGGTTGGGTGGGATTAGGGTAAATTATCATTTTCAACTTCGGAAACTTGGGTGAAGGAAATTGCTATCCACAGGACCACAGTGAGTTCTACCTGTAGTGTTACTTAGTAGCCGACGCCTATTGAACAGGCTGTGGATAGCACGCTTCTTTGACTGAATTCGTGATCCAAGTTCGACGGAAAACACTATGCTTGCTTGGAGCCAATCGAAGTGGCATGTTGAGAACAGGACACGTAGCCATGTGAAGTGGAATTTTAAGAGCAGGACACGTGTCATACAAAAAAGAAGTGGCTATATATGGAAAAACATAACATGGTGTGGTAACTACTACGGGACTGGTCAGTTGTACCAGTTTCAGAAATCAAAAATATAATTGGAGGCCTTGAAAATTCAGGGATGCAACTACCTTATCATAGTGGAGGGCCGTGTTTTGATAAAATTTTGTATAGGTCCTTTGATTTTTAGGTATTTATGATAAGAAATTGTGTATTGGCCTCCTCAAAATTCAAAAAAATTTATTCGAACCTTCCAAAATACAAAAGTTTTCACTTTGGTCCCCCCACAAAATTTTAAAAATTCTACCTTTACCTATCAAAATTCAAACAAAAATTTCCTTGGTCTCCTCTCAAGGAAAATTCCAGTTCTATCCCTGAGTAGAATAATATGGTAATAGTATTTTTGTAAATAAAAGCTACCATTGTAATTTATAGGAGTTGAAGTAATTTACTTTGTCCAAGCCAATTCAACAATCACTCATGTATCGCTTTTTTTAAGTCTTCAATCTTTGTGTTCTTATTTCATTCTTTGTGATCATATTCTTCGACTGAGGGAAGTCTTGAAGCGAGCCAACACCAAACGTCTCACACAACCGCCTCGTCCTGTTTTTGCATGTCTGAAAGTTCCCTTCTGTCTGAGATCTGGGAAATTTGCTGGTAACACGCAAATAAACACAAGAAAGCCTCCCTTATTTTCTTGAATGAGCTAGAACCTAACGCTTCGTTTGGAATTTTAATTTTTTTTATTTTTGTTTACTTTTCCTTTACATTTTTCTTTTCTCACTAAAAAATCTGAATTCCAAGCAGAGTCTAAAAGTTTTCATACATAATATATACAATGGCAAGTAGCTAGTGAAGCGAAAATGTGGACACTAGGAGGAATGTCACCCAGTAACGCAACTTTCAATCACAGATCCTTATTTTGAATCATCAGGATAAATGTGTTGAATCATTAGGATAATTGTGTTGGAAATTGGACCTTAAAGTTTTGTGTTGCAATTCCTATTACAATAAAATAGTAGCTAGCCAGGAGAAATTGATTGTGAGCATCAAGTTAGATGCCGTTGTCTATTGGAACCTTTATTTTGAGAGGCACAACTTTAACATCACAACTCACACACTTCCAGATCAACCAACTCTTTTCGTTTTTCTAATTTGTAGATAATGAATCATAATGGCATGATATTTTATTGCATAATACTTGTTTGGTTGCTTTTTTTGTTTTTTTTTTTTGTATGTCTATATATATTTCACCACGTTGCTGTTCATTTCTTTAAAATTATATATATACAAGGAATGGGGTTTTAGTGACAAAATTATTTGCTTTCGTCACTATTTCTTCCATTTTTAATGACAAATGTATTCCATCACCAAAATACCAAATGAGTTGAAGAAGCATTGTGCCTTTGCACTTTGCACTTGAAGCATAGGATAAAGTAAGGGAAAGTTATTTAACATGTAGCTCATTGCAAGGTCACACTCCACCAACGCATGTAGATCACGGTGTTGCCCAGTCCTCCTTAACAGCCTATTTGGAATTTGGAGGAGGAAAGGGAAAGGAAGAGAAGAAAATGAAAGAAACATAATTTTTTGTCTTCTTGTTAAGAGCTTGGAGAAGTGATAGGAGATCTTCAATCCTTTTTGACCTCCACCGCCAACAATGATAAAAGTTTGATTAATCATCTCACTGTTTCCTCCTCCCATCTTAGTTTTTTCTCTTCTTTTGCTTTGCTGCTTTTCGGTGAGGGAAATCATGGTACTTCAAGGTACCATCAGAAAGGAAATGTTTAATGACAAACTGGTCACTGTGTTCGTTGGAAACTTATGTAGAAGTATGTATCCTGAATGGTTGTATAAGATATTCCTGAAAACTGGCAAAGTTGCTGATGTCTTCATTCCATAGAAAGTTAGTAGTAGATGTCAAGAAAGATTTGGCTTTGTAAGGTACCACTCAGAAAAAGAGGCGAGGGATGCAATAACAATGTTCAACGGGGTATGGATTCTAGAATATCAACTGAAGGTTCAGAGAGCCATCTATGGAATGGACAAGGGAACCAAATCTATTCAAGCAGCCCACAGCCTACACTAACAAAGAAGAAGAACCTCTCTCTTGTCCCATTCCACTGGAATAAGAATTCAAAAAGATCTTCAGGCCTTTAGGGACGAGAGAAGCTACAAGCAAGTCTTGTCGACTGAGAAGAAGGAACCAGCATCTTCGGGAAAAGTTCTTGAAGCAATACAAGCAAAGGATGATTGGCTAAACAGCAGCGCAATTGAAATCCCAGTAGATCCTAGAAGTGTGTTCGGGATAGAAGAAGTTATGAGAAGAGAAGGAGTTTTTGGCATTAAGGTCATCCACCTAGGAGGAAGAAAAATGTTAATCCAATTTATGTCATTGGAGGAGAAGGCCAGCTTTTCAGAAAAAGGTAGAGACTGGTTATATCAGTAGTTCTCAGCAATTCATGAATGGTCGTATAGGGAATTCAATCATTTGAGAATAGTTTGGTTAAACATATGGGGGATGCCATTACATGCTTGGTGCGATGAGAATTTCAGAAAAATAGGTGAGCTTTGGGGAGAAGTAATATATGTGGATGGGAGAACCTCATCCAAACTCAACCTTGACAAGGGAAAAGTCCTAGTGGAAATTGAGTGTTTTTCCAAAATTCAGGATTCGATCAACTTAAAAGTGTGAAATTTTCACTATTCTATCCATGTTAAGGAATCAGAATTTTCCATCATTAACAAGGTCTGTAATTTCATGTCCTCTTCTCGAACTGATCTCGATGATTCATTGTTAGAGGAAATCTTTAGCAAACCAGAGGGAATCTCAGGTATTGGAAAGTTAAGGATCGATGCTCTACATTCAACTGCAGAGGATGTAGCAACCCAAAGAAAAGGTGCTTCGAAGGATGAAGATGATGACCTGGCATTCCTTAGCCACGTGGACAAATCTCAGTCTGGCAATGAAGTTATTAGTGGTAACTTAAAAATTTAAATTCTGCAAAAGAAAATTCAAATGGGGAGCTCAATGCACTTAATGAGCATTCAAAGAAGGATGGAAAATTGGTGTCATTGGAATCAGATGTTAACTTTGCTAGCAGCACGCGTCCAATATTAATTTCAAAAGTTGCTCCAAACTCCCAACCATCCTGTTTTGAAGAAGATTTACAATCATACCAAGAGGATGAAGCAGATGCATCTCTTGAGCCTAAGTCAACTCATGTATCAATCTTGTGCAATCAGCTGCAGCTAAATTAGCCCATAAGGTCCTGACGGTAAAGTAGTCTGAAGCTCAAGCCCAGAAGCACTGCAATGGTGGAAGTAAAATTTCAACAAGTGCAAGTTTTAGAAAAAAGAAACTGAAACAAGATATCTCTGACTTTGGAAAAGTGGTGAAAAACTCATAGAAAAGAAATGTCATTCCAAGTGTTTCATCTTCAACATCATCTCTACCTTCAGCTAACATCAAGAATTGTAATGCACTAATCTATAAAGAACTTGAAGATGCTATTCAACAGGAAATGGGATTACAACTGAAGTGGGAAAGAGGCTGGGGATAAATTTCCTGAAAAATGAAAAAGCAATGTGTGAATTGATCATGGCAAAAGATAAGATGGAAATTAACAAAAGAATTTTTGCTAGTAAGAAGGGAAGGAGCAATGAACTTTGAAGTAGTCATTGCCACAGAGAATAAGGTGTTTGTCTCTATTCTCCAATGAGGTTATTATCTTGGAATGTTAGAGGATTAGTTAGAGAGGGAAAACGAAGAATGGTGAAAAGAATTTGCAAGAAGAAGTAGTGGAGTTTTTGTTGCTACAAGAAACAAAATGGCCTTCATATGAAGATAGGAAGATAAGATCTATTGGGGAGCTGGAAACTATGGTAGGGAAGCAATGAACTCAGAAGGGGCTTCTGGAAGACTACTATGTTTTTGGAATCAAGATTTGTTTAAAGTGGTAAACATAATCTCTCATAGAAATTTTATTCTGATCAAGGGAGTGTTCCATAATAATGTTCAATGTGTGATTGTAAATGTGTATGCTCCTAATGTTGATGAACAAAGGAGGGGTTTATGAAACATCTGGAAAGGTTTAAAAGTGTCTTACAATCTTCCATGGTGCCTTGGAGGGGATTACAATGAAATTCTAAAAATTGGTGATAGAACAGGGTACATAAGGCTTTCTATGGAAATGAAGAAGTTCCAAAACTTTCTGGATGAAGCTGAATTTTTGGATTTTCCACTAATAGGTAGAAGATTTACCTGGTCCAATGTTCAATACAATGAAGTTCCAAAACTTTCTGGATGAAGCTGAATTTTTGGATTTTCCACTAATGGGTAGAAGTTTTACCTGGTCCAATCTTCAATACAATGAAATTTGGAACATAATTGATGGTTTCTTGTTTACTTATGATGGCTAGCTTCATTCAAGTGCTCATAATGGGGTTTACCTAGAACGTTTTCAGATCATTGCTCAATTTTGTTGTCAGATGATAAGGTTGACTAGGGGCCAAAGCCATTCAAAATCCTAGAAATTTGGCTTAAGAAGAAATCTTTTAAGATTTGATTCTAAAAGGGTGGAAGGAGTCTTCTTTTCAAGGTTGGGCTGGTTTTGTTTTGATGAAAAAATTGCAAGATCTATTTTTGGAAACATTTTTGAAAGATTTAGCAATTGACAAGCAGGCCATTGCTGAAAAACAAACTGAAGATGATGCTCTCAATTTAGAAGCCAAGAAAATCAAAAGGAGCCTAGTATGAAAGTTGTGGAAAGCATACAGGGAGGCTAAAAGCATTTTGAGGCAAAAATCCAAACAACTTTGGCTAAAAAAAGGTGATGCCAATACAGCTTTTTTCCATGCCTTAATTAATACAAGGTATAGGAAGAACTTCATTGGTCATCTACTCAAATCGGAGTATGTTAATGGATCCCAGCTCCATCAAAATAGAAGCATACCATCATTTCAAGAGGTTTTATTTAGAAGAAATCACAAACAGACCTGTTTTAGAGGGGGATGTTTTCAAGAAGCTCAAGTTGGAGAGTAGATTAATATTGGAAGAAGTCTTCAGTGAATCAAAAGTTTTCCAGGCTTTGAACTGCTACGATGGTGGGAAAGCTTCTGGACCTGATGGCTTTATTCTAAACTTCATAAAGAAATTTTGGGCTATTCTAAAGAAAGAAGTGATGGCATTCCTCCTTGAGTTTCAGAAAAATGGTAAGCTTACTAAAGTTCTCGACTCTTCTTTTATTACTCTAATCCTCAAAGTTGATTGTCCTAAGTTTCTCAATTAGTTTAGACCTATAAGTTTAATAAACTCAATATATAAACAATTGGCCAAATGCCTTACTAATAAATTGAAATCAGTCATGAGTGAGGTGATTAGTGATACTCAAAATGCTTTCATTAAAGGGAGAAACATCACCGATGGAATTCTAATAGCTAGTGAGGTTATGCATGAATGGAAATCTAAGAACTCTAAGGGGATTACTCTTATGTTAGATCTCAAAAAAGCTTTTGATTCTATCAACTGGGACTTCCTACTTCAAATGATGAAAAAAATGGGATTTAATAGTTTGTGGTGTAAATGGATCAAGGAATGTATATCTTCAGCAAAGATCTCAATTCTCATAAATGGGTCCTCCTCCAAGGAATTCCAGATTGAAAGAGGATTAAGATAGGGTGATCCTCTCTCTCCTTTCCTCTTTATCATTGCTGCTGTAGGCCTAAACATCCTTCTCAAGAGAGCATGCCAATTAAATCTGGTGAAGGGTTATCAAAATTGGTAAGGATCAAGTTCCTCTTGTTCAATTACAATTTGCAGATGACACCATCTATTTCAATGCTGCTGATTTTAATGAGCTGAAAAACTTGAAAAGGATTTTTAGATGTTATGAACTTCTCTTAGGTGTTAAAATCAATTTTGCCAAAAGTTATATTTATGGTGTTGGAACTGGAAAATGTTTTTTTAAATTTTGCTGCCTCAACATTTGGCTGTAGCATTGGTAACCTTCATATGACTTACTTGGGGATAATAGTGGGTACAAGTCAAAGTCTCTCAAAGGACTAGAAAGGTGTCATTTCCAAGATCAAGGCCAAGCTTTCATTTTAGAAAAGAACTCATTTATCAATAGGGGGCAGGCTCATTCAGTTGAAGTCCAGTCTAGCCATCTTCCCTCTATACTTCCTCTCCTTATTCAAAATGCCTACAAATGTTACAGTTGTTATTGAGAAGCTCATGAGGAGCTTTCTTTAGGGGGATGCTGATTTGATAAAATATGTACGGGGTTCGCTAGTCGAAACACGTCATTTCCATGAATATTGTCCAAATTTTGTATAAAGGCTTTATGGACTAAGCAATTCAATTTGAAATGATTAGAGGCTTTCAATTCTACTACCATACACACAAATATCCCCTTTGCATAACCCCCTAGTGCCTCATAGAAAACGAAAGATTTTTTTGTCAACCTCGATCCGAAATCATCCCCCCACACTGGGGCAGACAGGCAGCAGAAGATCTGGCAGAGAATGTCATCAACCATCAAGTTGAAATAATGTGAAGGCTCTATGGATCAATCAATCTAGTTCAAAGTAAAGAGAGGCCCTCATTTCATTTCTCATACAGTCAGAAGCAATCCCTTGCCAAACCTGTTGAGCCATTTATTTTTTTCGAGCAAACCCCAACCTAGGGATCACCACCCAAAATGGATTAGATTGAGTCATTTAGGAAAAGGTCAAAAGAAAAAGGGGGGGGGGTGTAAAATTGTTCGTTTCATAAAGAGAAGGAAAAGAGATGAAGAAGAAAAGCAAAGAAAAAGAGTTGCCAAGGGGCAGAAAAAAAAAAAAAAAGGAAAGAGAATGTTTGTGTTATCTTGAAAAACATATAAAAAGGCCAGAAGTCAAGGGGACAAATGTTAAACAACCCCGTTAGAAGGTCAAGGATCAAACTACAAGAAACGTGAACTCTTTGAAAAATATATAGTTATTCAAAGGTGATCCTATGTAACAAAGAAGCCCAGTATAAGTAATAGGTTTGAGCTTTTACCCTTTCTTGTAAAAACCCAAAACCATGGGCTACATTACGACCCTGTTAAAGTCCTCTCCGATTGGAAAAAAGAATGCTTGATCTAAATGAGCCAGACATGTTGTTGACGCTAGAAGAGGATATCAGGGAACGGAACTCTGCTGGAAGACCAACCAAGGATGGTGCGGATCTAAACCCTACTAGAGACAACATCAAATTCGCGCCTGTGTATCCTTTTCATTCACATACCCTTTAACCTAGCCTATGTTACGATCCAAATTAAAGTCCTCTCTAATCAAAGAAAATTGCTTAGTCCAAATAAGCCTGAACAATACCAAGACAAGTAGAATGAGAAAGGAGAACTGGAAGGGAACACAAGGACAATCTCATGGTGCAAAGCGTGCTCAGATGGTTTTGGTTTAAACAACCCACTAAAAGAAAATCTTTGAGCCTAAAAATCCCTTCGTTTATTACAACCCCTAAACCCAGCTTGCATTACGGTCCCAAAAGAACTCTTCTCGGGTTAAGGGTATAGCTGTTTATCGCTCTGCAAAGTGCACGCGAGTTGTCGCTCAAGCCATGGCGGCATTTTGAAAATCTGAGAGAAAAAACTAAGTGAAATCATAAAATCCCCAAAACAGTAACCTCATAGAAAGTAAGGATAAGATAGCAGCAACCCAAAAGGGTAAGATTCCTTGAGAATGGTGCACATGCTATCGCATCCCGACAAGAATGGGATAAAACCAAAGGGGCAGGATCCTGGAAGGGAAGCAAAATTCCAAGAGTATGATCCATGGGGCAATCCTAGGGCATTCTTCACAAATAACCTATATTCACGCAATACTTGTGCATTCATGACATGTATAACCTATACATCCATGCAATTCCTGTGTAGTTCAATTCTATTTGGGCATTCATCGAAAAGTATGACATGCATCCAACTTCATTCCTGTATGTGCACTCAATCAAAAAGTATGACGTACATTCAATTCCATTCTTGTGCATGCATTCATAAAAAAGTATGATATTTATTCAATTTTATTCATGTATGTGCGTTCATCAGAAAATATGACATGCATTCAAAATCCATCTCTATGCATTCATCAAAAAGTATGATATGCATTCACGTATGTGCATTCATCAAAAAATAGGGTATGCAATCAAAATCCATCTCTATGCGTTCATCAAAAAGCATGAAATGCATTCAATTCAATCCCTGCATGAGCATCCATCAAAAAACATGACTTACATTTAAGTCTATCCTTACGCACTCATCAAAAAGTATGACATGTATCAACTTGTACATTCATCCAAAAGTATGATGTGCATTCATTTTAACCCATGGTGGACTTACACAGTATATACCAAACGAATATGTCTAACAAAATACACTAACAAATGTTCAGGTGATTACAAAAGAAAAGGTGTTCCGAAGCAGAAACACAACATTCCGGAAGGTTTGTCGTCCAGAATCTAAACACTTTGCAAAAGAAATGGCGTACACCCCAGAAAACCCGAAGTGTCATCCATAGACAACAAGAAATAGAGAATAGGGCACTGAATCACCCTCGACCTCCTTAATCAAGCATAAACCTTTTCAAAACCATAGAGAATAGAGCACAACCACCCCAATTAATGTCAACCTGACTCGACCTCTTCAAATCATAAAAATTGGGGCAACGGCCCACCCTACACCTTCCATTCAATTGCAAACCAGCTGATCCATTCATGAAAAACTGACCTATAGATGTCTGACCTTGTATATACCTCAAACCTTTCAAAAGGAAGCCTCACCCCCTTTAAAGCCAAATTCAAGAATCCTAGGAAGCACCTCACCCAGAATTCTGTCATGCCAGTCAACAATCAACACATCAAAGGATCATTACTCTCCATAAATCTCAATCCAAGAAGCGACCAATGTCATCTTCTCCAACATTCAAGACAAAAGAACTACAAACAGATCCCTTATATCAGCAAAGATTGAGTTTCAGAGCTTCCTCCGAAAAAGCAGATTTGGGTTTCAGAGCTTCCTCCGAAAAAGCAAATGTGGGTTTTAGAGCTTCCTCCAAAAAAGCAGATTTGGGTTTCGAGCTTCCTCCGAAAAAGCAGATTTGGGTTTCAGAGCTTCCTTCGAAAAAGCAGATTTGGGTTTCAGAGCTTCCTCCGAAAAAGCAGATGTGGGTTTCAGAGCTTCCTCCGAAAAAGCAGATTTGGGTTTCGAGCTTCCTCCGAAAAAGCAGATTTGGGGTTCAGAGCTTCCTTCGAAAAAATAGATTTGGGTTTCAGAGCTTCCTCCGACAAAACATATTTGGGTTTCAGAGCTTCCCTTAAAAAAGTAGATTGGGTTTTAGAGCTTCCCTAGAAAAAATAGATTTGGGTTCAGAGCTTCCTCCGAAAAAGTAGATTTGGGTTTCAGAGCTTCCTCCGAAAGAGCAGATGTGGGTTTCAGAGCTTCCTCCGAAACAGCCAGATTTGGGTTTCAGAGCTTCCCTCGAAACAGCCAGATTTGGGTTTCAGAGCTTCCTCCGAAAAAGCAGATTTGGGTTTCAAAGCTTCCTCCGAAAAAGCATATTTGGGTTTTAGAGTTTCCCTCGAAAAAGCAGATTGGTTTCAGAGCTTCCTCCAAAAAAAATAGATTTGGGTTTCAGAGCTTCCCTCGAAAAAGCAGATTTGGGTTCAGAGCTTCCACCGAAAAAGCAAATTTGGGTTTCAGAGTTTCCTCCGAAAAAGCAGATGTGGGTTTCAGAGCTTCCTTCGAAAAAGCAGATTTAGGTTTCGAGCTTCCTCTGAAAAAGCAGATTTGGATTTTAGAGCTTCCTCCAAAAAAGTAGATTTGGGTTTTAGAGCTTTCCTCGAAAAAGCAGATTGGGTTTCAGAGCTTCCTCTAGAAAAGCAGATTTGGGTTTCAGGGCTTCCTCTGAAAAAGCAGATTGGGTTTCGAGCTTCCCCCGAAAAAGCAGATTGGGTTTCGAGCTTTCCTCGAAAAAGCAGATTGGGTTTCAGAGCCTCCTCCAAAAAAGTAGATTGGGTTTTCGAGCTTCCTCCGAAAAAGAAAATTGGGTTTCCAGCTTCCTCCAAAAAAGCAGATTAGGTTTCCGAGCTTTTTCCCTTAAAAGCAGATATCAACCTTGAACCTCCCAAGAGCAGCAACATCCCACCAAACGGAGCGTCAGTGCAAAAAGAATCAGTTTCAAGATATCAACCTTAAACCTCTCCAAAGGAGCAACATCCCGCCAAACAGAGCGTTAGTTCGAGAAGAATCCATTTCCAGACATCAACCTTGAACCTCCCCGGAGGAGTAGCATTCCACCAGAAGGAATGTCAATTCAAGAAGAATCAATGTCCAGATGTTAGCCCTTAAACTTCCCGGAGGAATACCATTCCGCCTGACAAAATGTTGGTTCGAGATAACTCACTCTCCAAAGTTTTTCAACTTCGGTCCCTCCGGTTGCCTCGCGGTCAATATGGGATCCGTCCTTTTTCATTTTCTGTCTTCAACTAGCAAAGACAGAAAAAGACGGGTAGCTGTAAGCACCCTATTTTTGCCCGCTCGGCAGTCATGGGCCTGACCGAACTCCCTTTCAAAACTCCATAAGCACATTCAAGTGCAAATCAACTTTCAAACCCCTATCCAATCAGTCAACCGCTTATCGGGCCCGCTGGGCCCAATAGAGGCCAAATAACCAAACCTACCCCTTGGGCCTCCAGGCACGTTTTGAGAAAGTTCAGAATCCCTCAAAACGATAAGTCCATCCTTCCAAAATGTTGTCAAACCATCAGACGTCCCCCGCACGCCATTTAGTCCAAATCCGGTCCTATTCCAGCTCAATCTGGTTAAAATGACCGTTTTTCCCTTGAACGTCTCAACACTGCACAAACCCCACGGAACGGAAAAAGACTCTCCCAAAACCATCCTTGAATAGCCCTACACACTTAACATAACATACCAAACCGTTCCTGACCATCTCCAGCCAACTCCGATTGAAATGACCGTTTTGCCCCTAGAAGCCCAAAAATGCTCCGAAACAGCACCGGCCTTGTGATTTCAAGCGAAGGTTTCACCACACGCCTTTGTTTAACCCAAGGAACCCCCTACAATGCTAAACTCACACGACTCGATAAAAGTTCCCTGGAGCGTCTCACAGACGCTCCGCCTAAATTGTCTTTTCCCCCGATTCCCTGGTTATAACACACCGTCAACCGACTTGAGAAATGCGTAAACCAGGAAATTACCGAAAGCTCGTCCATAGATCTTTCCATCGATACGGTTCGATCGAATAGATCGCTTCCCGAAGCCCTCCGTCGTACGGTGCAAAAACCATAACTTTCAGCAACCCTTGGAGCGTCTCGCAGACGCTCCACCAAGGTTGACTTTGTCCCTGATTCCCTAATCAAAATGCACCGTCAAACGACTTGAGAAATGCGTAAATTTGGAAATTCCAAAAAGTATTTCCAGAGTACTTTCCATCGGTGCGGTCCGATCGGAAAGATCGCTTCCTGAAGGCCTCGAACACACAACACGAAAACAGTCACTTTCGAACACCCATGGAGCGTATCACAGACGCTCCATAAAAGTGTCCTTTTTGGCATGCTTCCCAAGATGATATCTCACGCTTCTGAACATAATTTAAACTCTTCGAAAATATGAAAGTTCATCGGATGCACTAGAAGAACGTCCCGAGTGCGACCGATTCCCCTGGAACCTTCCCGGTTGGCCCAATTATCGAGGTAAAGTTTGGGTGATTCTTCCCGGTGATGGAGCGTATGCTACATGCGCTCAAATTTTGTTCAGATCGACCGACTTTCGATCAACGGTCAAAATTTAACTAGTACACAGGGTGCCACGTGTTATTTTGGCAATGGAACAGTACCTGCACATGTAGCACATGCGCACGGCCAAAGTTTGGCCATGCGCATGTAGCATATGCGCACGGTCTGTTCCAGTTTGCCTATAAATAGAGGTCTCCCCCCATTGCATATTCCAGGTCCGAAATTGATACGAAACTCTGATGAAATCACTTCAGAAACTCGAATCTCTACATATATTCCTCCCCTCTAACACTTAAGCTGGATTCTACCCCTCCTAAGCCAATACACTCCATATACAAGGCCTACATACACACTTATACACTCCACTCCAGCCCCTTAAGCCCTCTTGAAGTCATTCAAGCTCCAATCAAGACATCCATTGAAAACTACAAGTGTGTTGAAGGCAAAAGGTGGTATTCCTTTTACATTTGTGTCTTCCCCCACTCTTCTCTTCTCCCTCCTAGCCCACTTAGGCTATTCTCTATTTTAATCCCCATCTTTAACCCCCCTTTCTTGCATGCTTGAGCCAAGAGGGCTCCTAGATCATGCCTAGAGGAAAGCAAATGAGAGCCACCGTGTAGGGGGACCTCTCACTAGCCTACTTAAAGATGGTATGGCCTAAGAGCCCCTTGTTTATGTGGTGTAGCCTAAAAGCCTTGTATGTAATCATGACCCCTTTGCATATCACTATTTTGATAATGTTTTGCATGCTTGGCTTCATTTTATGATTATTGTCATACTCTACGATGCTTGCATTGCTCTTATTTTCATGCCATTTCCAAGCTATACATGTCTTTCAAAAATTGTTTCAAGAGTTGCCCCCTTGAAGTGCAGGATGGGATTTTAGGAATTGTGCCTTAGAAGACCTCCTACTAATCCCCTAACTTTCACTTTAGTGCCATGATATTTTAATTTGCATAAAGGGTTGCTTTCTAATTCTCTAAATTTTCAAGATTTCCATTCTTTTAAGTGTAGTGGTTGGAATGGCCCCATGGAACCCTCTCTTGAGTGGTCTCCTTTTTATTGGCCATATGAACCCTCTCTTGATGGAATGGTTCCCTTGAAAAATGGTTTTCAAAATCCTTCTCCAAAAATGATTTCAAAAATGCCTTCTCTCCATTTTTGCATAAAAATAATGCTCTAAAAATTACCATCATTATGTTAATTTTTGAACCCTTGTTTTCTTGTCAAGATGGTGGTTATAATGGCCATGAGGAAATCTTCCTTGGAATGGTTTCCAATCATCAACCATACACACCATACTCTTGACTAAGAGTCAAAATTTTCATGAAAATGATCTTCAAAGAAATGGCATACTAAAGTCCATTGCATATCATGTTTTGCTTTCAAAACTCTCTCCAAGAATGCATCAAAACAATTTTCAAGACCCTTTTTTCAACCTAACCCTAGGTTAACTTGATCCTAGTTGTCCAACCCTAGGTTAACTTGACCCTAGTTATATAACCCTAGGTTAACTTGACCCTAGTTGTCCAACCCTAGGTTAACTTGACCCTAGTTACCTAATCCTAGGTTAACTTGACCCTAGTTCACCCCCCTTTAGGTTAACCTTACCCTGGTTAGTTAACCTTAGGTCACCCAACCTAGGTTGGTATACTTCAAGGTTCCAACTCTTGAACCCTTTTCTAAATGATCATTCAATTTTCAAACTACTCTCACAACCTATTTTTCCAAAACCTCTTACTCTCTTGATTTCAAAGAAACCAACTGCATAAATTCTTCAAATATTCCAACATTCTATCTTCAAGGCATTTCCAAAAATATTTTCAAAAGGTCACAAACCTAAAGTGTCCCTAGCCCTCTCATGGTTAGGGATTCCTAGGTCAAGTAACAAATCAAGAACAACTTCTAAGGTTGTCCATATTGGGATTCCAAACACCACTTTCAAAAAACCAATTCATCAAAACATTCTAAAATCATATCTCCAAGGTTTTCAAAACAAAATTTCAAAAACTTCCTCAAAGTCTCTTGAGTTATCCAAAGACATTTTCCAAAACTCTCTCAAAATTGACCCAAAAGCATTTTCAAAACACTTCACTTCCAATTCCAAGTCAAAACTTCCAAGACCACAAAGAGTTTTCAACTTTTCCAAGACTACAAAGTGTCTTCAACTTTTCCAAAGACCTCAAAGTGTCTTAGATCTATCCAATGACCTCAAAGTTTCTTAAGCTCCTTCAAAGACCCAAAGTGTCTTCAAACCTTCCAAAGGCCCTAATGCGCCTATTTTCCATCGAGCTCTTGCCCGAACTACGAATGACCTGATTCTCGCCAAATGAGATATGTAGGCAACCTGAAAGGGTGCGGTCATAACTTTTATTTCAACCCTAATCCCTTTTTCAAAAATTCGAATCAAATCAAAGTTTCTATCCCAAACTCTTTCAGAACCTCCATTATTTTCAAACTTCTTCCAAAACTTGCATCATGCATCATTCATCCAAAAAGTGATGACTAAGTCCTATTTTTTCTAAAGTGGATATAAAGTGGACCATGGTAACCGGTTATTTTAGTGAGTGAACAAAGGGTGATTAGACATGTAGGTACCGAAAGGGCTGGGTAGGGTGATGATCTTAGGATATCTTCCCTACACGTAACCAACCCCCGAATTTCAGATTTCTGTTTTTGAAAGACCAAAATGAAGTTATTTTCAAAAAGGGCTTAAACATTTCAAAAGGTTGCTAAACAACCTATTCTCCTAAAAACCCTCTCTCGAGGGAGTTTTCAAAAACCTTTTCAAAAACTCTAAGTTTAATCTTCGGATTAACGCTCAGTTTTAGGTGCCCTAACTCACTTTTATTAAGTTAGGTGACGACTCCTATTTTTCTAAAAAGCCCTTAGTCAAATCAATTCTCAAACCTAGTCGCACTCGCCCTTCTAGAAGGATGAGTTCTAATGACAGAATTCCGTGCTTTAGAGTCTCCGAGCCGAAAGGACCTTGGACACCCAAAAATCGGGGCGCGACAGGTGCCAAAAACTAATCACTTCAAAAAAGTGCAATTAATATCTGCTAGTGTATGGTTGTGATGCAGTAATAATACTCGGTGAAGTTCGAGATCAATCCACAAGGAATAATTTCACAAGGTGAAGAGACTAAAGCACTCCTCTCAAATCTCAAACAAAATCTCACCAATTAATTCTAAAAGACCAAAAATTATTATTTTAAAAGATTGAGTTCTAGTCTAAAGTAAAGAAAGAAAACAGTTTGAATTTAATAAAAGAAAAGTCTCGAGACCAATCGATCCAACCAATTACTTCACTTGGAATTCTAATGAAGGTGTTTTATAACTCAAATCATTGACTACATTGCGAATCTTTGATTAAGAAGATTTAGCGATAAAAAAAAATTATTTTTTAACAACCAAGCGTAGAATAAATCAAGTTTAGAATCATAAATGCATACCATTGACTTGTTGCTAAGTATAATAAAACATCTAGGTTTTCGTAAACATCTACTCTAGATTGAATCGGTTTTAGAATCAAAGATGCATATCATCGATTTGTGTAGTACATATAATGAACATAGGTCATGCATAAGTATTACTAAACATAGTCAAACATCTAAGTATTCATAAATATCTAGGGTTTGATTCTAAAAAATTAAGAAGGAGAAGGTTTAAACATTGAAAACTAATTTACCTCTATTGTTCATCCAAGATCTTCAATTAATCTTCAAAATTGATCCCAAGATGGAATCTAGCTACTCATCATAATTATAGATACATAAAGTTATATGTAATTTATTGAAAGATTGAGCAATCTGATTATAGGAATTGAAAATTGAATGAAAATTATGAAAACTTCTACTCTAAACTACTTCTAAAACCTAGAAAAATGTCATCTCCCTTTTAAGGTTTAATTACAAGTATGTATAATTAAGTCTAGAATCCTAAACCAATAAGAAAACAAAAAAATTCAAAGCTGGGCTGGGTCGTCGTCCGAACGACCAAATAGTGCATTTTTCAATGTCTGAACGATGATATATGAAATCTAGAGAAATCCTTAGTTCATCGTCCAAATGACAAAAACAAGGCATTTATCGTCATCTGAATTACCATCTTCCAACGTTTGAACGACGTTCGAATGACTACTACAGTGACCAAAACAACTCTCTGAATCTCTATCCATCATCCAAAAGTCGTCTGAACGATGACTTCAGTGGTCAACTTCTAGGCACCTTTTTAGCTTAATTTCCTATAGAAATTAAAATAGACTTAATTAGTACTAGAATATAACTAAAGAGGTATATAGAATCCTAAATTAAGGGTAACAAAACATAAGTTAAAGTTTTATAATTGCACTTTTGGAGCACAATCAGTCTTACTTGCTATTAATCTCCTCAATTAGTGTTTAGGAATCCCCTTCACAGGGTAAACCCCAAGTCTTTCTCACCAAAGTTGGCCAAATTCCAATATGCATAGCTTCAGCTTCTACTATTTTAGCATCAGTTTTTTCATGCAATTTGACTGCTCCAACCCACATAATATGGCCATGATAGTTCCGTGCTTCAATACCTGCACCTCCTACCTTTTTATCAACATCAACACTACTATCAAAGTTTAAAGTAATGATTTTATTAAACCGTGTGTTAACTTACTGAGTCCAGATCCTCTAAAGTTATATTGTGAAGTTGATTGTAAAGTAAGGATTTTATTAAATCTTATGTATGTCTACGTTTTACATAAGATGATCATTAGCTTACATAATCCAAAGATAGTCAATATTCATAATTATCGCTATATTTTTAAATTTTTTAAAATGAATGTTTATCAAGAGGAAAAAAAAAAAGATAACCTTATTCTTTTTGAAGTCTCATCCATTAACAATGAAGCACTGTGAACTTATTTTTACATATTGTAGTTAAAATTTCCTTTGGATTCATAACAACAGATTTTTGTTAAAGATTGAAAATATTATGACCTAAAGAAAAAAGAAAAAAGAGATAAAAAAAAATATTATCTTCTATCTATACCTATAGAGAAGAGAACCTAAAAAATATATATGGATGCAGGCCTCAACTGTGAGACCCTAATCTCATAATTTCATAAGTAGTTAATTACATTTATTGCATGGTGTGGGGTAAATACACACGGCCCAATCCATTTGGTTAGGCCCAATTAACACAAAACAAAGTTGGCCTACTGGGCGGCCCAAATCCAACACTAAAGAGCGGTCTGGCCTAAGCTGCCGACCTGTTACCGAACTTGGCCCAAACCGTGAAAGGTGAGCACAAACCGCTAGTGGTCTCAGAGCATTAAATACAAAGTTGACCCGCATTAAATGTGTCAGCGACTCCCCACGCGACGTCGACTTGCATGTTCGATTAGCCGGATTCTTCAGCAACGGTAAGGCAGACCCTGCACGCGGTCAGTCGACTGCATATGATGATGTCTACCCAGCAAACCATGATGCCCTGCTGGTAAGCCAAGAGCAAAACACTCCATTAATCACACTATAAATACTCAAGCCATCAAGAGTCAGGTATGGACAATTAACTCCAAGTATACACTACTTTTATCTATTCAACTCTTGGTTAAGCTTGCTAACTTAATCATCGGAGTGTGATCAGCCCACCAAGGATCGACCTATTCTAACTTCTCTTTCTTGCAATGAGTTTGGACTTATCAACATTGGCTTGAGTGATCGGCTAGGCCTTCCCGAAAAATCTCACCTACAATTGGCGCCCTCTGTGGGAAGGCTTAGATAACTATAAGTTTGAACGATCGAAGCGGAAGAGGAGAGAACCACAATGAACGAGGTAATAGAGCCTCCTTTAGCAAATATTAAACCAATTCGGTGCACTGCCAATTTACCCCAATAGATTGGCGCCGAGGTAAAATACTGAGGTTGGAAATACAAACCCCTGTTGAAAGCCACTAGGAAGCACCAGATGGGCTGTGGAGGAACTCGGACTATGTCAGGGAGCGAAACTTTTGCAGAAACCACCACCGAGACCTTGCCCCCTCGCCCTCCAATGAACGGGTCCCAAGTGAAGATACGTTTCGTTTGGCTGAAAGAGAGATTCGGCGACGCGGCGAAGAGATTGCCTACCTCACCTTCCAAGTTCGAATCATGAGAGAGGCAATCTCCGGAAAAGGCAGGCGTGGGAGAGAAAGGTCCTTGAACCGTTAAAGAATTGCTAGAAACAGGGACGTTCTGCCGCCGCGAGTAAGAGAAAGCTACACCTCTAGCACCGAGCACTATGACAATGGACGAGTAGATCGGCGAAGAGGGAGGAGCGAGACTCCGCCAAACGATGAAGGTGCATAAGTTGGTCGATAGCAAAAGGATTGGGAAAAATGGTACAATGAAAAGCTAGAGGACAAGAAGCAGCAAACTAAGGAATGTACAGCCCATGACCTAGTCAAGAAGGCCTTAGACCAAATTGCATCCACACCATTCACAGAGGAGATTGAGTCCCACCCAATTCCTCGAAAGTTCACCCTACCAGAGTTCACTCTATACGATGGAAAAGCCGACCCGGTTAACCTTGTTCGGTATTACAAGTAGCTGATGGTGATATGGTGCGGTGACCAAACAGTAATGTGTCGAATCTTCCCCTCCAGTATGGGGGACGTAGCCTTACGATGGTTTGACAAGTTGCCGTCTAGATCCGTGTCCAACTGGGGACAGCTTGCCGATCTGTTCACCGCTCAATTTCTTACTGACCTTGCAGAAAGAAGAAGGGGAAGGACTACGGGCATACGCATGACGCTACTGGGAGGCTTATAACAAAATTGACGAGTGCAGTGAATAATGGCCGTGACTCAATTCAAAATCAGCCTCCCCAGGGAGCATCGTTTGTGGCAATCCTTGATGAAGAAGCTGACCCTCACCATACAGGAACTGATGTTAAGAATCAAGCGTTACGTAAGACTAGATGAAGATGTGCCTCAGCCAAGTTCGGCAAAGGTCGGCATTGTCGCCGAGAAGATAAACAAAAAGGAGGCCAAGAAACCTAGACAATAAGACAATAACCAGGGAAGAAAGGTGAATGATGGGGTCTATACAATCTTTAAGGATCCCATCTATAAAATCTTGCCCCAGATCCATGACAAACCATTTTTCAAGTGGCCCCTAAAGCTGGGAGGGGATCCTGCATCCAAGGACCAAAAGAGGTTCTGTCCCTACCACCGCGAGAAGGGGCATAAGACAGAGCAGTGTCGGCATCTCAAGACCCACTTAGAAGATTTGGCCAAGGCCGGCTATCTCGACCAATTTATTGATCGGGACAAGACTAAAAACGATGTTGAGCAATTGCGAGTGGAAGATGCCCCCCAGAAGGAGATTAAAGTGAGACCGATCTGAGTAATCAATGTGCTGCACGGTTCGGCTGAATCAGGAACCATCAACCTATATAGATACTGGGCTGAAATACAAAAGGCTGCACACTTGAGGGAAGTAATGTAGATACAACCACCGAGCAAAAAAGTCCAGGTCGACGATAGCCTTGTGCCCATTACCTTCACTAACGAAGACCTCATGGGGGTATAGACCCCGCACAATGACGCCTTAGTTGTAACAGTGAGAATGACAGACTGTGATGTGAAAAGATTGCTTATTGACCAAGGGAGTTCATCTGAAGTCATGTATTACAGCCTGTTCAAAAAATTAGACCTCAAAGAGACCAACCTCTAGCCATCACTCAACTCGTTGGTCGGACTTAGCTCATATCCGATTTAGTCCATAAGGAAGGTAACGATTCTTGTGACTGCTAGAGGCATTACGTTGCAAACAGAATTCCTAGTAGTCAACGTGCCTTCCCCCTACAATGTTATCATAAGACGAACCTGGTTACATCTCATGAAAGCTATCCCCTCGTCATACCATCAGCTGATCAGATTCCCGATCCCCAGTAGAGTGGGGTAAATAAAGGGAGACCAAGCGGCTGCCAAACAGTGTTTCCTGATGGCATACACCACAAAGACAAAGGCTGAAAAAGTACAGATGATGAAGCTGTACGAAGAGACCCCTACTATTGACGATATGGGTCAGACACCGGAGAACAAGGCTGTGGAGGAATTGAAGAAGATACACATTGATCGGCAAGATGATAAATATTTCGTCATCAACACATCCTTGTCTAAAACTGAGGAGCACTCCCTGATCGAGTTGTTGACAAATTACCTTGAAGTGTTCGCTTTGACTCCTTATGATATTTCAGGGATTGATGCCGAAATTGCCTGCCACAGGCTAAATGTTGATCCAAAATACCGACTTGTGATTCAAAAAGGGAGGAGGGCGGTAACACAGCATGTGGATGCCGTTATTGAAGAAACCAAAAAACTCTTGGAAGCTGGGGCAATTCGGGAAATCCACTACTCGAGCTGGCTTTCAAACATAGTGGTGGTGAAGAAGAAGGATGCCAAATGGAGGGTCTGTGTGGACTTCACTGATCTAAACAAAGCATGCCCCAAAGACCCTTTCCCCCTCTTTAAGATCGACCAACTCGTGGATGCAACAGCAGGTTTCGGGAGGATAAGTTTCTTAGATGCTTACCGAGGGTATCACCAGATTCCCCTCCATCTTGATGATCAAGAGAAGACGGCCTTCATCACTCCAAGGGGTATATTTTGTAACAAAGTGATGCTATTTGGTCTGAAGAATGCCTGGGCTACGTACCAGCAATTGGTCACCAAGATGTTCAAAAAACAGATTGGCAGCACTATGGAGGTTTACATCGACGATATGGTGGTAAAAAGAAAAGTCAACAACTCCCTTCTGGAAGATTTAAAAGAAGTACTCAACATCCTAAAGCAGTACAAAATGAGATTAAATGCCTCAAAATGCGTCTTCGGAGTCAGCTCGGGCAAATTCCTGGGGTTTTTGGTTACACATCAAGGCATCGAGGTTGATCCACGATAGATTAATGCAATCCAGAGTGTTCAGGCCCCGAAGAATCCTAAGAAAGTGTAGAAACTAACTGGAATGGTGACAGCACTCAACAAGTTCATAAGCCGATCTTTAGACAAATGCCGACCATTCTTCCAGCTTTTCAAAAAACGAGAACAATTCAAATGGACTCTGGAATGTGACCAAGCCCTCAATGATTTGAAGAAATATTTGACCCAACCACCTTTACTTTCCACCCCACTCAAGCATGAGGAACTCTTCCTCTACCTCGCGTGTCGGAGTATGCAATCAGCGCCGTACTATTCAGGCAACAAGATCGGCAAGAGTTGACTGTTTACTATGTCAGCAAAACTCTTCTCGGAGCGGAAAGTAGATATTTACCCCTAGAGAAGTTAGCACTCGCATTGGCCCCCATAAAGCCAACTTACTATCATGGAATCATGGAAGGCCCCTATAAAGACTTGTGTCGTTTGCCGCTCCCAACTTGGCGATATCCTTTTTCTAAAGAACACTCTTCATGGCGCCAAAAGCAACCTCGGCCTGGTCAATCATCGAATCTACTGTTGTCAGAGGTCGGCCTAAAATATCCAACGTAACAGTAACAACCTTGCCGACTTCCTCCTCAGCACCTTTGCCAGCACCGATTCTCGGCTTCTTAGGGGCTGGAGGATTGCAGCAACCTCAGGTGCCTTTTTCTTTTGTTACCAGGTCGCCAGCTTCTTTTGAACAGGGGCGACCTCAACCGCCGGGATGGTCTCCAAATCGGCAGCAGGATGGTCAGTAGAGGTTGTGGCAGCTGTTTTTAGCGGCTTGCCCATTGCAGCAAACATCCTCTCCTTCAAATTCATTCTATCCTCCTCGTCTGGAGATGGGGTGGACTTTTGTGTTCCGGTTAAAACTCTAACTCGGTGGTCTGGGATCGTAAGTGGCGACGAACTCGAGGCCGAACTGTTTGACTTTGAGCGGGCTTCATGCAGTTCTTCGACGGCAGGCTCTAATGGAAGAGAAATAGCAACTGTTACCTCAGTGGGGGCACACACCCTTTCTACAGCAACATCAACGGGAATCTTTTCGAAATATCCCTCAGCACCTTCCTTCGCAAATCTCGTAAGGAGGCTTTATGGGATCCCCGTGTTGGCAGTAAAGGTCTAGTAGCGGAGAGGGTAGTTGAGCAAAACGTGGGCAGTCTAAGCAACATCCCTCGATCTGCCACTATAGTCCAGAGCTTTATTCAGGTCGGCAAAATTAACAAGCCAGTCACGTGATTTCGAATGCTTCTTCTTCTCTACAAAACGTCATAATCAAGTTCAGACACGTATCAGAGATAAATCAGACGCACAGAATAACAAGTCGGCATCAAACCTATTTTGAGGGGAACTTTAGAGCATCGAAACGCTGGTATTTCACCCTCAGGAATGTTGCCGAACTCGCAGGGCCCGATTACCCAAACCCTAACGTCGTCAACGCCCTTCCCGGAGGAGGGTAGACACTTCACCAACTCTTTGGCTGACTCTACAACCCGGAGGTAGACTTTGGAACTCCCCCCGATCTTACAGAGCGTATAGCAATGATCCAGTTCGGTGAGCCCCAGGTTCACACCCAAGCGCCGATTAATCTCAAGCACGCAAAAGATGATCCTATATACATTCGACGACAACTGGAAGGGTGACACCTTATATTTTACTATGAACTTATGGACCAGGGGATCAAGGGGAAACCTAAGGCCCCCTTTTACAATAGCAATGATCGGGAACGAAACTCCCTTCTCGGTTTCCCCCATACGGTGATCGTTGGGATCGATTAGCTCTAAGCTGATCTCGTTTGGGATCTCAAACCTAGCCCTAAAAGCGGCAATGGCCGCCGAACTCTCTAGCATTTTCCTAATACCGGATGCCATCAGGGGACAACCGTCGATAACAAGAAGGAAAACAAAGAGAAACGCGAAAGATATGTGGGCTAAGAAAGACTTACAGTGATGGGAGTCGAGACTGGCAACCCACACGCTAGATAGAGAAATGAAGAAAAACGAAGTGCCTTTCACCAGAAAAGGCATCCTCCTTTTATATACATCCAAGCTGTCAGTTCATGCGCGGGAAAACGACAACAATCATATTGCTCTGTCGAACCGTCACATCGTCCGTTGATTCAATGACAGCCTATTTATAGAGCTTATAATCCCTGTAAGCACCCTATTTTTGACCGCTCGGCAGTCTACACTCTGTCCAGACTTGTTTTCAAGTCATTATAGGCATATTCCTATCAGAACCAATTTTGTAGGTCCAAATCCCGCCTGTCCATTGCCTCATAGGCCTGCCAGGCCCAAATATAGGCAAAATGACCAAAATGCCCTTAGGGGCATTGTCCTTTCCTTTCCCTTTCCAATCCCACTCTCGAGACAGTTTATTCCTCGAGACGGTTCCAATTCAGGCACGTCTCTTCGGAGACAAAAAGACCCCTTTCCAATCCCTCTCTCGAGACAGTTTATTCCTCGAGACGGTTCCAACCCAGGCACGTCTCCTCGGAGACGGTAACACCCCTTTCCAATCCCTCTCTCGAGACAATTTATTCCTCGAGACGGTTCCAATCTAGGCACGTCTCTTCGGAGACGGTAAACCCCTTTCCAATCCCTCTCTCGAGACAGTTTATTCCTCGAGACAGTTCCAATCCAGGCGCGTCTCCTCGGAGACGGTAAGACCCCTTTCCAATCCCACTCTCGAGACAGTTTATTCCTCAAGACGGTTCCAATTCAGGCACGTCTCCTCAGAGACGGTAAGACCCCTTTCCAATCCCACTCTCGAGACAGTTTATTCCTCGAGACGGTTCCAATTCAAGCACGTCTCCTCGGAGACGGTAAGACCCCTTTCCAATCCCACTCTCGAGACAGTTTATTCCTTGAGACGGTTCCAATTCAGGCACGTCTTTTCGAAGATGGTAAGACCCCTTTCCAATCCCTCTCTCGAGACAGTTTATTCCTCGAGACGGTTCGAGTAGCAAAACTACTCACAAAACCGTTAGAGTAGCAGAAATACTCACAAATAGGTCGATATAGGGAATTGCCAACAAACTCCTGTGTCACGACGACCGCCGTTAGAGTGGCGGAAACACTCAAAACTCAGGTCAACACCAGTCTCTGTTAGCCCACTTTGGTAAAAAGTGACCAAACTGTCCTTTGGACCTTTTCCGAGACTTTCCAATCAAGATGACCATTTTGCCCCTAGGCATCCGAACGCCCCAGGAATCACACCGGCTCTGGGTATCAAACCGGTAATTTTTCGAGAATACTTTTTATAGTATTCTTAACCTTCCTTTACCTTTCCAGATCATTCCGAGTCAGTTCCGGCCAACCTAGTACAAAATGACCGTTTTGCCCCTAGAGGGCCGGTCTCCTTCTTCGACCACACCGGCTCTAGGTATCAAATCGGTAACCTCCTGAGACTACTTTTTATAGTGCTCTCAACCTTCCTTTACCTTTCCGGATCATTCCGAGTCAGTTCCGGCAAACCTAGTGCGAAATGACCGTTTTGCCCTTGGTGGGCCGATCTTCTTTTCCGACCACGCCGGCTCTGGGAATCAAACCGGAAACCTTTGGGAACATTCTAAACAATGTTTCCAAATCCAAAGTTTTTTTCCGGGACAGTCTGAGTCTATCCCGGCAGTTTCCCGGTCCGATTGACCGTTTTGCCCCTAAAGGCTCGGTCAACCTTTTCGACCCATCCTATCCTCATTTCTTAAGTCAAATACCTCCAGGACACTATTTTAAGTGTTCCTGCTCCTTTCCAGCCTTCCGGGTCATTCCCGGCTCTTTCAAATCATTCCCGGACTTTTCGAAGCCACTTCTGGTGAAGCTAGGCTAAAAATTGCATGGTAATCACTAGTACAGGCGCCCAAATCTAGTCAAAGATACGTTGCTTGCCGACCTTAAACATTTCCTAAATGGCTGGCGCCACTACTAGTGGCGCCAAGCCAAAAAATGGCCTGGCGCCACTCCTAGTGGCGCTAGTGTAAACTTTGGCTTGGCGCCACTGCAACAGGCGCCAATGTTGTCCAACTTCTATAAATACAAAGCCTCATTCAACGTGAAAGGGATCCGAAAATTCAACATAAAAATCAAATAATTCGATATACAGAGCTCGAGCACCTCCAAAACCCTAGCCTCCTTAAGTTCCTCCAAACCTTAGCCACTGTACACAAACCCTAACCTCCTATACACTCATACACACCCCCATACACTCATACACTAGCCTTCAACCATCCTTTGAGGACTTGAAGAGTTGCAATCCAAAGCTTGAAGACAACTCTTGAAGACTGAAGGTGAAGATCAAGACGAGGACCGAAGACTGAAGAAAGCAAGGCGCGCAAAATAACAAGACATACGGTAGGCTCCCTATTTAAATTTTCGCACTTCCCCCCTCTCTCTTCTCTCTCCTAACCCACTTGGGTTTTTTTTATTTTAATCCCCCATCTCTTTCCCCCCCTTTCTTTGCATGCTTGAAACAAGGGGATTCCCGGTCCATGTGTAGGATTGGGCTATTGGAGAGTCACCGTGTCGGGGGCTTTCTTCTAGTCTAACCAGAGACCACGTGGGTCCGGCCCCCTTGATTATGTGGTGAAGCCTTAGCCTTGTATGTTCACGACCCCAAAATTGCATTGTGCATATCATGATCTTGCATCTTCCAAAAACCGTTTTCAAACTCGTTTTCAAAACCGTTTTCAAACTTGTTTTTAAAATTACATCAAAATCTCTTTTTCAAAAACATGTTTTCAAAACCACAATTCTAGGGTGATTCTAGCCTTTCCATGGCTAGGGTTACTTTAGGAAAGTGTTACGTTAAAAGTGACTTTTACGGTCCATATTTTCAAATCTTATTGTTTCCCAAAACCACTTTCTTAAAGTGGTTCTAGCCTCTTATGGCTAGAATCGCTTTAGGAAAGTGAGACATTTTCATACTTGCCAAAAAAACTCTCTCTTCAAAAATCTCTTCCTAAAAATCTCTTTTTCAACATACTTTTCTAAAACTCTCCTTTCCAAAATTGTTTTCTAAAAACTCCCTCCAAAAGTCTATTTTTCCAAACTCTCTTTTTCAACTCCTTCCCAAAACAGTCTCTTTAAAGTCCACTTTTCAAAAACGTTCCCTAGGTCTCTTTCCTAGAAAAACTCCTCCTTCCAAAAATCTTTCTAAAAAACTCTCTTTCCAAAATCTTCCTTCTAGAAATTCCCCTTTAGGATTTTCCTTCTAAAATCTACGTTTCTAAAAACACACTTTCTAAAACTCCTCTTTAAAATCTTTTTCCAAAAACTCCCTTTTCAAATTCACTTTCCAAAAACTCCTCCCTAGGATTTCCTTCTAGAAAACCTTCGTTTCCAAAAACGCACTTTCCAAATCCTCTTTCCTTAGAGCCCAAGTCAAGCCCTAGAACCCACAATTAGGAAACCCTAATTTTCTTCCCAAAAACATGGTTTTCAAACTTTGCCTCAAACCTAGGTTTCCAAAACCTCTTGTTTTCACATCCAAACTATACACATTTCCAAAACCTCTTTTCTATGTCAAAACTATAATTTTCCAAATCTAGGGTTTCTAGAATCTCCCTTTTCAAATCCTTGCCAAATCCTATCTTACCTTTAGGAAACCAAATCAAATCTCCCCGTTTAGGAAACTAGATCCCGTTCTTCGTTTTTGGAAACAAAATGCAACCTTTCTCCTTTAGAAACAAAATCCAAATCTTTTTCTTAATTCAAATCCTTCATAAACTTCCACTTTCCTAAACCTTAAGTTTCCAAAACTTGAACATAAAAATCTTTCCTAAATTTTAAAACTCAACTTTCAAATCTTTCTTAATTCAACTCTTTCCTAATTCTACATTCTTTTCAAATCTTAACTTTTTAAACCTAAGTTTTCAAACCTTTCCTAAACTCAAACCTTTCCTAATCTCAAGATTTCTTAAAACTCTAAAACTTTCTAAATTCAAAACTTTCCAATTTTCAAAACTTTCCAATTTTCAAATTTTCCTAAATTCCAAACTTTCCTAATTTCAAAACTTTCCAAAAATGAAACTTTCCTAATTCGAAACTTTCCTAAATTGGACCTTTCCTAATTCAAACCTTTCCTAAATCTAATCTTTCTTAAACTCTTGAGTCTTTTTTAAGTCTCATCTTTCTTAAGTCTAGGTTTCTTAAACCTTCTCTTTCCAAAACAAGTCCAAATCTATCTCTTCAAATCAAAGTCCAATCTTCTCAATTTCAATTTCCAATCTCTTATTCTAAATTCAAATCAAATCCAAATTCCAATTCAATTTCTTTTTCCAATCAAACTTGCTATGTTCTATCGGACTCCAGTCCGAACTACGACTGACCTGATTCCTCCAAAGGGATACGTAGGCAACCTTCATAGGTGCGGTCACAACACTTTTCAAACTTTCAATTCCACCCTCATGGGTGCGGTCTCTATATTTTCAAATCTCAAATTCCAATCTATTTTCAAAATTCCAATTTCAAAATTTCTATTTTCAAATTTCTACTTTCCAATTTCAATTCCATTTCTTCAAATCTATTTTCAAATCAAATCAATTTCAAATCAATCTCTTTTCAATTCTATTTTTCAATTCTCTTAACTTGCACTTGCATATCATGCATCATGTTAGTTTTCAAACATTGTTTTTCTAAAGTGAATAGAGTTGAACATTTGTTAATTAAAGACTCTCATAGGTGAATCTAGGGTAGATTGATATGTAGGTATCGAAAGGGCGGGGTAGGGTGATGGCCTAGTGCGTCTTCCCTACACGTAACCAACCTACGAACTTAGATCACTGTTTTCAAAGACCAAAAGGAGTTATTTTTCAAAAAAGAGCTAAATATTTTCTAAAGGTTGCCAAACAACCTGTTTTCCTAAAAACCCTCTCTTGAGGAGATATTTTCAAAATCGTTTTCCAAAAACCCTAAGTGTAGTCTTCGGATTATTCTTAGTTTTTAGGTGACCTAACTCACCTTAATCAAGTTAGGTGGCAACTCCGAATCTTTTTCAAAAGCCCTTTATTCAAATCGATTTTCAATTCAAACCTAGTCGCACTCATTCTTCTAAGAGGGTAAGTTCTAACGAGAGAGTACATCATTTTTCCCGCTTGTGTGAGTATTCCTCGAGTGCGAAAAATCTAGGCGCGACAATCCCCACCATCCACATGGCCAGGTAACTGAAGAAACTATCGCACACTTGAAAGGGTGCCATAATGACCCGTTACAGCCCTTGGCCATTCGAAATTTTAAAACAACGCAAGGGCTGGGGCACAATTGTGGAGTAAATACATATGGTCCAATCCATTTGGTTAGGCCCAATTAACACAAAACAAAGTTGGGTTGCTAGGTGGCGTAAATCCAGCACTAAAGAACGGTCTGACCCAAGCTGTTGACCTGTTGCCAAACTTGGCCCAAACTGCGAAAGGTGAGCCCAAACCGCTAGCGGTCTCAGAGCATTAAATGCGGAGTTGACCAGTATTAAATGCGCCAGCGGCTCCCCACGCGATGTCGACTTGCATGTCCGATCAGCCAGATTCTTCAGCGACGTTAAGATAGACCCTGCACGTGGTCAGTCAGCGGCATATGATGATGCCTACCGAGTAGACCATGATGATTTGCTGGTAAGCCAAGAGCAAAACACTTCATCGATCACACTATAAATATCCAAGCCATCAAGAGCCAAGTATGGACAATTAACTCCAAGTATACACTACTTTTATCTATTCAACTCTTAGTTCAGCTTGCTAACTTAATTATCGGAGTGTGATCAGCCCACCGAGGGTCAACGTATTCTAACTTCTCTTTCTTGCAGTGAGTTTGGACTCATCGACATTGGCTTGAGTGATCGGCCAGATCTTCCCAAAAAATCCCACCTACACATGGTTAATTGATATGTAAAATTGTATGGGTGCATATGTGTGTGGCATGTAGCAATTGGTGAGTTAGATGGTGAGTTGAGTGAAGAGTCATTAGTGAATGTGTGCATGAGACACTTAAGGGTGTGAGATACACTCTTGTAACTATTTTGGCTTATTAATCACAAGAGAAGTCATGAGAGAAGAGAGGTTTTCGATAAAGAGAAAGAGAGGGAAGACAAGAGGGGGACAAGGTTAGTGGGGAGACAAAGAAAAAGAAAAAGAAAAAGAAAAAGAAAGACTAGTGGAGAGTGTGTGGCCTAGCATCATGGGAGAGAGAAGAAGAAAAAAAAAAAAGAAGAGAGAAAGTCAAGAGTTGTTGTTGGCTACCATTATAGAGATAGAGAGAGAGAGAGAGAGAGAGAGAGAGAGAGAGAAAGAGAGAAAGAGGAGATATATATATATATATATATATAAGAGAATTCGAAGGGAATTCAAGGGGAAAAACTTGTGTCCAACTTGTATTTATCATTTGAGGTAAGATTCATCATATTCTTGCTTGATCTATTTCATTTCCATGGTTTAGTACATGCTAGTATGTTTGATTCTATGAGAGGAGGTGGAAGAAAATGATGGAAGAGAGGAGTGGTTAGGGGTTTCCATGGGGGGAGCCCAAAGTCTTAATGTTTGTGGTGAATTAATTTAGCTAAGAATATTATTTCTAGCTGAATCTTTGAACATTCAAATTTAGAGTTATAATAGTAATTTGAGCTTTGATCTCACTCAAAAATATTGCATTTTCGAATTATGGTGAATTTTAGAATTTAGACTATTACTACTGAAATATGTTACTCTAATCTCCGGCCCCTACCTTGACAGCAACATTAGATCAAGTTAGAGTAGTCAAATATTGTGAAAGTTTTACTGTATCTATTATAAATGTGGATGAGAGTACATACAAAATTTCAGGTCATTTTGATGTCGTTTGCCTATATTAAGAACCGCTCAAAACTGGACCATCTGCAACTGAATTCTCGCTTCTACAGCACTGCCCTATTTTATAAAATACCATAAATACTTAGGTTTGTTCAAAAACTGTGAAATTTGGTCTGAATACTCTCTGAGATGTCTAGTTTGTATTCTCCAAGTTTTGAAATTTTTTCGTATAATCTCACGAAATTGTGTCCATGTTATGGGACATGTGTTAGTTTTGACAAATTAGAGGACTTAATGGATTTTGGTACTTTTAAGCATATTTTCAAAGGATTATGTTCAAGGTGTAAATTTGGTGTTGGAGTATTATTCATGAATTTTTTTTTGTGTTCAATATTTATTGATGAATTATACAATGTGATTCCGAAACTAACATGGCTGTGATAATAGTAGCTAGAGGAGGTCAAGAACCTTTAACGTCAACCAAGGAGTAACTTCATCGGGTGTGTGTGCGGTGACAAGTGGGAATATAAGATAGTTTTATTCGTATTGAATAAATTATTTATTTTCTATATGTATGGTGGCGGTGAATTCATACGAGGTGTTAATAGTGTTCATATATGAGGCAAAATTGGTGTTTATACATATGAGTTATTATATGGAGACATTGGTGATTATAGATATATAAGGTGATATTGCATACCATCCATATTATATGTCTTGCATTGCACTAGAGAAAGTTAGCCATCGTAAGCTAACTAAAGGCTCAGTTACGGTAGACTAGTCCAGGGGTGCCATGATGAGTATTTTTTAATAACGAGTAATCAATATATTGGGATAACGCTATCTAAATCGCGTGCACATTCAGGTGTTTTATGCATTGCATCACAAGATATCATTTATTGCTTGATTATCTATTGATAACTGATCCTGTGATTATGTATATAACATTCTTTATGAGTTTGATTATCTATCGTGAGCCCGTTGACAATTAACTCACACTCACAGAGACTATTTTCGTAGGTAATGTAAAGATTATGGTTTGGTTCACTGTAGTCTTGGTTTTAGCTGTGATGGCATTCATGTCGGTGTTAGGATGTTGTGTCTCGAGACTTAGAAAAACTCTTGTTGCTTTACTTTCAGTTTTCTTGTCATATTTGTATAAAATATTGGGATTTGAGTTATATTTGTATTTTGTTTTATGTTAGCTTGAGTTTTATGAGGGTTTGTTATGTACCTATATTTGGAAGATGTGTATAAGGTTATGGGATAGTTTATTCTTATGTACTTTATATTTATATATAGTTAGTTTATGGTTATATAAATCAATGGTGTTTATTCCGTAGTATGCTATTTCTGGATGTGGGTTAAGGTGTCGTTCGCAAGTACGGTAACCTGTGCAATCACGCCTTACCTAATGCGACATTAAAAAGTCTAATTGGGATGGGAGTGGGACATTAACCACCTTTTTCATGGTGATCTCAAGATCTAACTAAATATATACATATATATATATATATAAGTTGTGTTCGTCCCTATATTTTGTCTCTCTTCTACATGGCGCTATAAATGATCTTATATTTTGAAAATGCCACATCACAAAGGGCAATTAGTTAGATAGCTATTAAATTTGTTTGACTACTTAAGAAAGATAATTGAGTAATCTTATTTAAATAAGATAAGATTGTCATTGGCAACAACGTAGTAATCTTATTTTGACCATATAACTATTAAATAAGATAGTGAAGAGAATAAAAAAAGAAATGGAAGAAGATATATGAACAAGATCTGTGGTTGATCAAAATAAAATACCTGAAATTATAGGATTAATTCAACAAAATAAGAACATACTCAGGTGATAAATTACTATATGTATGTATATATTATACTTCAACTCTTAGAGAGACAGTAGGTTCTGCTACAAGTTTCAGAGTTTTATTAAACTAATTCATAGTTCACTAACAAAAGTAATCTCCATTATTGGTAATCTCCATTTCTGTAATCATGTTCTCTTGATTGACTTTTTTTGTTTTTTTGGATCAAAGGAGAAGTCAATCCAATTCAAGTATGATATTTTATGTTATTATTGTTATATACAAACTATGTCATAACATTACCCCAATGGTTTCTATAATAATATTCATGTTTCTATTTTTTTCTTCATATAGAATGTAAAGATGATATCTATGAAAAACTCTATTGCAATTAACTTACCAATATTTTTAGAAGTTCTTTTATTTTTCAAAACCTTTGTTTACTATAAAACAAATTAGGATTGTCAATTTTGGATTGTATCTTAATTGTTATGAATTTTGGACTTATATTTCTATTGTGGATTTGAAGAACCTTACTCTTCGTGCATTGCACGGATTGACATCTAGTATATTTAATATCTGAAAGATTAGAAATGAAGATGAAGATGTAATGTTTAAGTTTTTTTTTCTTTTCAGATAAGAGTAATATTTAAGCTTTTATGTTTTATTTCGGGAGAGTTTAAAGAAAATTAGTGAAGATTATCTTGCAAAAAATTCTCTATCCATGATTGCATGATGAGAGAGAAAGATTTTCTATTTGGGATTCTTGTAATTAATTGCTGGGTGAACGTGAAAGAGAAGGGTGAGAGATTTCCTATTTTAGAACTCTTTCAATTAATTACAAACTTAGCTATTGTGTTTGCAATCGTAAAATCAGTTATATTATTTATTACACATGTGCCAATCACTAAAATTAAACTCAGAGGATTTGGACTCTAATTTACTTGCTCGGCGGAGTTTTAATTTTTGTTTTACAACTGAAATTAAGGTAGTCGTTGGTGACCCCACATGATCATCGATGTAATTAAGCACAATAGCCCAATATTAATGGAATAAAACTGATTTACGGTGACTGTAAGTATAGAATGCAAAATTTAGCAACATACAAACTAACAGTAAAAATGCTAATTAAACATGATCGTTTGGCACCAAACTTGCTGATCTGGTTAGAACAAACTGTAGTAATCATTCACTAAGTTTCACTTGGACCTTAAACAGTTAATTACAACCTATGAGCTATTCTCAGAAATAGTACTAAATTGATTTTAAATTTAACCTTTCAAATGCGATAACAAGCGGGTTGAGTTGCAGAAGGCCTTGTGGAACTACTGGCTAGAGATTTTGTGGGATTCGAGAGAATTGGAGATTGGGTTTTACCCGATCTTAATGAATAGGCGACCCAAGATCGAAGAAAACACCATTAAGTAGGGGAAAAGCCTAGCCAATTTTCTTGAAGGCAAATTTAACAACAGACAAGCTAACATCCGAAAACGGTGATTAAACATGTTTATTTTGCAAAAAAAAACTTGCTAATTTGGAAAGACCAAATAGTAGTAGAAGTAATCAAGCAATCAGAATTGATGAGCCATTCAGTGTTAGAAATGGTAGAGAAACAGAGAGAAAGAGAAGAAAAAGAAATCTTATTGATACAATTCTTATACAAGATGATATGAATTTATAGAGAAGAGAATGTGATATTTATAGGAGAAGAGGGAAGACAAATTAGCCACGAATCAAGACACCTTGTTGATAACGATGGCAACCAACCTAACACCAACCTAATTTCTCCATTGTTTGGCTTGACAAGTAAGACAATAGAGGGTTTATGTTCACATTAACAGCCCCCCGTAAACTCAAGGTGATAAAGTGGAGACCAAATTGAGTTTGGTAACCAGATCACGAAACTGTCCTAAGGGATGAGACTTGGTAAAGATGTCAGTAGTTTGAGGAACATATGTCACAAAGATAAGATAAACTGTGTCACACATGACATGTTGACGAATGAAATGACAATCAATCTCAATGTGCTTAGTACGATCATGAAACACATCATTATGAGCTATCATGACCACACTACGATTGTCACAATGAAGAACAGTAGTACCAGAATGAGAGACACTTATGTCTTGAAGTAACCACCTAAGCTAGAGAAGTTCCTGAGTGGTATCAGTTAATGAATGGTATTCGGCCTTAGTGCTAGAGCAAGCAGTAAGGGTTTGTTTATTACTATGCTAAGAAATAAGAGAATCTCCAAGAAAGAAGCAAAAGCCTGTGATAGATTATCAATCAGCAAGATCACCAGCCCAATTAGCTTCAGAATAAGCATGAAGTTGTAGAGAAGAATGGCGAGAATCATGTAGTCCATAAAAAAGAGTACCCTTAACATAACGAAGAATACGAATAACTGTAACATAGTGAGTTGAGCGTAGCAACGACAGAAACTAATTGACTAGGTGAACAGCATGTGCATGTCAGGACGAGTAACAGTAAGGTAGACAAGACTACCAATAAGCTGCCGATGGAGAGTAGCATTAGACAGAAGCTCACCATCTAGAGGAGTGAGATGCATATTAGCTTCTAAACATGTGGAAGCTATCTTGCTATTAGTGAGACCAGCAAAAGTAAAAAGATCTGAGGCATACTTGGCTTGAGAGAGAGAATAACCAATAGAAATAGAAGATATCTGAAGACCAAGGAAGTAATTGAGAGCACCAAGATCTTTCATCTCAAATTGTCTGCTTAGGAAATTCTTGAGCTCAGAAATACCATGCACATCATCTCCAGTGAGAATCATATCATCCACATAGAGAGGAGAACAGTGCCACGCATAGTTTTGCAAACAAAAAGAGCAAAATCATAATCACTAGAAGAGAAGCCAAGCTCGCTAATGGTGGAACTGAATTTGGCATACCAAGCACGAGGAGCTTGTTTAAGACCATATAGAGCACGACAAAGTTTGCAAACCTGATGTGGAGAGTGAGGAGAACCAGGAAGAGGCTGCATATAGACTTCCTCAGAGAGATCGCCATTGAGGAAGGCATTTTTTACATCGATCTGATATAAGGGCCACTGCCAGACAACAATAATAGCAATGAGACTCCGAACATAAGTGAGATAGGCAATAGGAGCGAAAGTTTCCTCATAGTCAATGCCATATTCTTGAGTAAAATCTTTGGCAACTAAACAGGTTTTGTAACGATCTACAGAACCATCAGAACGAGTTTTGATCTTATAGACCCATCGACACCTAATCACAGATTTACCAGGAGGGAGATCAACCAAGTCCCAAGTGTGAGTCTTGGTAAGAGCCTAAAATTCATCATCCATAGCCTGCTGCCAAAGAGGGTTAGAACTAGGCTTACGATAGGAGCAAGGATCGTGATGAGCAAGAATAGTGGAGAAATAGTGATAATCACGAAGGTGAGTAGGAGTTTCCCTTACCCGAGTAGAACGCCTGATAGTGGGCTCAGTGGAGGAAGAGGACAAAGATGGATCAGACAAGAGCTAGTAAGAGGAGCAAGATCAGCAGACGGGGACTCTTCTGGATAGACGTTAACATGCGACACAATAGGCATCTCAACAATAAGTACATCAGTATCGTCAAGAAAGAGCTCAATAGTAGGATCAGTGAAGTAAGAAGTGGAAGAAGAAGAGGATAAATGAAATGAGGATAAGGAAGAAAATGTCATATGTTTCCAAAAGACAACATGACGAGTGACACGAAAACGTTTAGATAAGGGATCCTAATAACGATAACCTTTGTGTTCAATCTTGTAACCTAAGAAGCAGCAGAGACGAGTTCCAATGCAGAAGAAACAGTAGGAATGGAGAAGAATTAGGCAGAATCGAGGGCAGAATCAGATTCAGAGGGCCCAAAATAGCCAGGGACAATTTGAACCGGTCATAAAAGAGCCAAATAGGACCTAAACTAGCCAAAAAGAAGAAAAATCCGGTCTGAACGGGTTTAGGTGGACCAGAGACTGACAACAGACTGGCAACTGGATGGCTAGGGTTGGCATCAGCAACGCATCACTAGGGCTGACGTCAGCTGAAGTTAGCGCTTAGGCACACGCGTGTGAGAGTGCATGAGGGTGCGTGAGAAGTGGCAGCAGCTCGTGAAGGCACGTGGCAAGCTGGCTGCGCGTGGATCTGACTCGTGAAACTTATGACGGTGCGTGGAGGTGCGTGGGTTGGTTTCTAGGATGGTTTTTGTTCGACTGGACTCGAATTGTTGAGACGAATATGATGATATAATCATATTTGATATTCAGGCAGTGTTGTTGTAGGCAGAAAATTAGAAATCTCAAAGAACGAGGTTGAGGAAGCAGAGCAGTTGCAGAAAAAAAAATTTTGAGGTCACCAGATCAACCTTACTCTAATACCATATTAGAAATGGTAGAGAAATAGAGAGAAAGATAAGAAAGAGAGATCTTATTGATACAATTTTTGTAGAAGATGATATGAATTTACAGAGAAGAGTATGTGATATATATAGGAGAAGGAAGACAAATCAACTATGAATCAAGGCACTTTGTTGACAATGGTGGCAACCAACCTAACATCAATCTATCTTCTCTATTGTCTGGCTTGACAAATGAGGCAATGGAGGGTTTATGTTCACATTAACACTCAGAAAGGGCACTTATAAAATGTGGTTAAATTCAGCCTTTCAAACAGGATAACGACTGGTTTGAGTTGCAGAAGGCCTTGAGGGAAGAGGGGACTGGATTTTGCCAGACCTGAATGAATTTGCCGCCCAAGATCGAAGAAAAACACCATTAAACCACGGAAAAGCTTTGCCAATTTTCTTGAACGAGTGCATGAAAGTTTTCATCAGTGCTGCATAGAGAGGCACGTACGAAAGTGCAAACACACAAACCGGGAAGAATGCCACCGAGTACAAGGCAACTCTCGTCCACTGCTGCTTATTACGGATCAATAATATCACCGTCGCTGCAAATGTCAACATCATCATCGACACCGAGAGAATCAGCAATGTAACTCCTAGCATAAGTCTTTGAGGAAGAGACTGCTTGAAGTCCTTTAAGCGGAACGGCAAAGTGAGGATAGAGAGGAAGGTGATGACCGATGTGAGAGCAAATGTGAGGGAGAGCACGTCTGTCATGGTGAAAATCACGAAGAAAGATTGGTTGAGTAGAAGTGGGTAGCCTGTGTTTTGGTTTGGACCTCCCGGGACTGTGTAGGCTGCTGCAAAAGCGACGGAGCCAATCAGCACGGCAACAATGGAGCAATTTTCGGCAGTGCGCTTTAGCCATTCTTGGGCGTCTTTGCGAAGTTTTGCATTGCTTACGGCGAAGAGCTTCTCGCCTGTCTGGGCATCGTTGTTGAAGTGCTTGGTGAAATGGGCTGTGGAGATCTTCTCCACACGCTGCAAAAATAGCGAATGATGGAGTCACTGTCTCAATTCACTTGTAACAAGTGCTCTGAATATCTTTATGGTTATGGTTCCCGTTTTCTGTTTTCCTGAGAAAGAACCATTAACAAGTTATTTTGAGTTTATGGCACCGTTTTCACACAAAAATAAAAATGATACTGTTTTTTATGATCCTAGTTTTTGTTATTATTTTTTGGCACTCAACAACAAAAAATTAATAACTTTTCCTCTTTCATTTTTCCTTCGAACAAAAACTGTTTTCATTTTCATTTTCAAACAATAACGGTTTTGGAAACTCCTGAAATACGGTTTCCTTGGTTCCTAAAATTATGGTGGGGATTTTGAAAATTTTTGCCAAAACAAGTTTTGGAACCAGTTAAGCATATCTGGCCTCGACGAAAACAGTTTTAAGAATTAATTTGTCAAGCGCAATTTTAATAAATTTCAAAAAAAGAAAACTAAACACTAAAACTAAAATCGTAACCAAACGGAATTGGTTGAAAAATGGCACCAGAACCAGACAGGGACTCTTACTGGGTAGTTCCTTCATTAATAATTAAAACAGATAAAGGTACTAGCTTCAAGATGTTGGTCAAGAATGGAACATCCTAGGCATGCAGTTCCCTCAACTTGAAACTTCCAAAATTCCATTTTCTTATATGCTAGGATAGAAGTATATGTTTGTGAATAGGCAAATCAAGAATGAAAAAACAGAAAGCGCACCTCAAACAAGAGCAAACCCTCTTGCAAGAGCAGAGCAGGGCTTCGCATGTCTTCAGCATCCTTGTTCTCGTCCGCCTTTACCCCAACCATATGCAGAACAGAGTTCCCATTGTTGGTAATCTTTCTTATAAGCCTCATCATTGGAATCTCCATTTTCTCCACAAAATCAAAAATATGAATCTGACGGTACTTGATCGCCACTTGTAATATATTACGGCCTTCATCATCAATAGCTCAACAGCCTGAGGATACAAGCTAAGAATTTCCTCAACAATCTCTAAAACGCCTGATTTAGTAGCCAGAAACAGTGGAGTTTCAGCAGTCGCCCCTCTGCTGGTCCCCTGACCTGCTGGGGCCTTTTCTTCGTCGTCTTGGCCTGCTCCATATTTATGGGTCTTAGGCTTTCTCCGGTCTATAGCCGATTCAGTAGCCTGCCATGAGATATCTCTTGCTATTAAGAACTTGGCAAGCCTGACAGCTGATTCATATCTCTGCTTTTTCATGCGAATTGCTCCCCACAAAGGAACTCTACACCATGATTCAACTTTTTAAAATGCAAAAAGTAAGGATAATCTGTGTTTCCGGAGGAAATAAAGCTGATAGAACTATAAGAAAACTAGCTTGTTCTGCCTCAAAATGTTGTAACTATCTCATTAGAGGGATTAAAAACCAGAACAAAGATTTACCCATTGTATGTTTACCCTATCCTCAGTATTAAAATCGAGGGAAAAATGTCATTCTTTTAGAAAATTTATACTGAAGAATGGTTAACAGTTATTGTTTCTGTTTTTAATTTTTGAAATTCAGCTGAACCTCGTTTGGGAGACTAGTTCTAAAAAATGTTTCGGTGGAAACTATGTTTGGTAAACTCATTTCGGAATTTGTTTTCGAAAAAAATTTCAAAGTACACCCCAGTTTTAGGAACCAAGAAAAAAGTATTTTCTAAGTTTCTGCAACCGTTTTTATCCGAAAGTAAAAAAAAAAACATATGAAAAAAATGGTATTGTCGACGATACCATTTTTTTGGTTTCGAGAACAAAAAAAAAAATAAACCGGAACCAGAACCATTACAAGGGGTATTTGGTTTTAAAATAAAAGGTGGGAGTCAACCACGTCATTCTGCACAGGAATTCTTTATCAATTTTTCAGTTGTATATTTCTCGAATCAAATAAAAGTAGAGCATGGTTTATAACTTTTCCTATATGGCCTTTTACCTTCTTCTGTCAGAGGAGTCTCTTCAGTTGAGACACCTGAAAAACACCCAATGTTTGTGACTTTTAGACTAACTACAAATGCCGAATGACAGCAAAAAATGGATTAATCTATGCAACCACATGAAGCTTAAAAGTAGTAAGTATTTTACAAGAGTTGATGAGCCGTTTTAGGTAACTTCGTTACTTCCTTCTCTGAATGCTGATGGATTGCATGAAAGAAGTTGAAGAGCAGTCATCCCATCTCCGTCTTCCACACTGATTAAATATTCGTGCTCTCTCGCAACATAAAAGGCCAAGTCTGCTTCATATTCAGCACAAAATCAAAGAAAACAATGAACACCACACAACAGACAGAAGAATTTGGCTGTGTGTTTCTAAACTTAGAATTTCTCCTCTGTCCAAAAAAAAAAGAAGAATTAGCAGCTCACAGGTTGCAGTTATAGGTACTTACTGAAGTGCTCGGTGAGGATGGAAATGTGAAGTATGGTGGTTTTATCTTCCCTCAAATAAAAGGCTTTACGTCTTTCACCTTCTACTACTTCACTTTCGAAGAATTTATTCACTTCTTCGTCGAGAAACTTGAACATTTCCATTTTGCCATAGCGGGCTGCATGGAAGAGAGCAGTCTCTCCACGCCGGTTGTGCATACCCAACAACTTTGGTGCTTTACGCAACAGTTCCTTTGCGGCCGGGACTAGTCTGTTGGAAGTGGCTGCCGCGTGGAGTATAGTGTTTCCAATGGAATTTTTTAGGGTCATTTTGTCAAGATGATTTTCAGGCAACTTAGAGAGTAAATTCTGTGCTAACTGTTTTTGTTTGGAGTAAGTAGCCATGTGTAGGACTGTGTCATTGTGTATGGTTAATATGTGCAGTGGGCCTTCCGGAATTTGTTTATAGAGTTCAATCACCTTGTCCCCTTCCCCTCTCATCACAGCTCTATACGAGTCTCTGTTAAGGATAAGCTTCTCATCATTGGCAGGGAGAGCCATGTGAGAGAGATCCATGTGAGGGAGATCCATGAGAGAGAGAGGGGCAAAGGGAGAGAGAGGGAGAGAGCTTTAGGAGGGAAAGTTCGCATGGTGCTATATATTGGCAGAGCACCCACCCAGTAACAAGTTGTCTATGCTATATTTGGATCCCATCCAGTTATACTGATTGGCTCTTATTGGAAAAGCAGCATCAAACAGCTGTTCTAAAGGCAAATTCGAAGAGAATTCAGTGCTAAACTTATAACATAAGCAACTATCATTCTTCGTGACACACGTGGTGTGATATTGGCCTTGGGGCAGCAGTAAGATATTGTGCTACACGTGGTTTTATTCACAAATAAACTGAGAAAGCAGACAATATTATACTAAGCAAACCCTGTTATGAGAGAATGGTATCAGAGTTAAGCCCAGATGAAAGTGTACGAATAGAAGTCCAACGCGGAAATGGGTGACATGATGGCCAAAACCAAAGTTCATGAGGAGAAGGGGCACAGGGTCTGGTAGAAGTCTCACATCATCTAAAAAAAGTGAAATAAAGAGCTGTACATGTAGGTTTGGTCCTCTATTTAGGATCTAGGCGTAACAAGATTACTCCTCTCTTTCCACACAGGTGTTAGGTTGCTTACGACCTTGCAATGGACAAAAAATCAATATTCCCAAGAATCAATTTCTTGGGAATATTATGATGGACAGAGTCATCATAAGCCATAGTATTTGTTTACTCAAAGAGTCCAATTTTCCCAATCGAACAGTTTCGACGTGTACTTCTGCTTATTTGCTGCTTTCTCAGTGCAGTTTCTAATACTCATTAGATTCTGTACATTACAGAAGAAAAACATGGTATTGGGCTATTCTCAAACACAAGAATTAATTACCTTGTCAACAAATCAAGATCAATAGCTTATCAAGTAAACATGGAGGTACAGCCAATGTCCATGCGGTATAAGAACTCATACGTGGTATTTGTGAATAAAACCATGCTGAATCCTCACACAATACGAATTTACAAACGATGATTCTTCAGTTTATCCTGCCCTATGAGAGAGAGAGAGAGAGAGATTGATTTTTGGAATTCGTTCAAGGTGTCAAGAGGGAGCTACCCTCTTTGATGAACACAAGTATACTGCCTTCATCTCCTCTTGAGATCCGAATTTTATTTGGGATCAAGCCACAATTTTCAACCAAACATCTTACAAAACACTAGTTAGATTAACTCTTAATTATAAAAATATCACCCTATCATTATGCTGGTGAAATTTTTTCTATACATATTTTTTAAAAGATTAGCATTTTCCTTTGAGAATTTTAATTCTATTTTTTCTATTTTCAAATTGAAACTGAAGACTTTGGTATAGTTACCGTACCAATCCCTATTTTGTAGCGCAGAGAGGAAAAAGTGAAAGGCCTGATGAAAAAGGTGTAAGCAAGAATAAGATATTAGTTTGGGTTGCTTCGAGAAAACCCAAGTCCTACGATACACGCACTGTTTGTACTAGTCAAAAGATAAGTTTGATTTATTAGCAACTACCTTTATATGCAAAAATATATATAAAAACCTCCAACGGTAAATGCCCAAAAAAAAACAAGGAAAAGATAAAAAACTTCAACAACTCTTATCAAAAATAACACAAGAATTAGATTACAAGATAACTCCTACCAAACTACTGACTCACATCTACCACATCCAGCTACACGAAGACCACGATCATGTTATGTGTGTAACAGGCTTTAAAACGCATCGCTACGCTTGGGCTGTTACATATTTATAGGTAGGGATGTAATTCCGGCCTGAGGCCCATGGGCTACTAGCTTGAGCCCGTCGAGCCCGTCGGGCTAAAGCCCGGCTCGAGCCCGACTTGGGCCAAGCCCGAGCACCTTATGGGTGGGCCTGGGCTCTCCTTTTAGAAGCTCGAGCCCGGCCCGTGAGCCCAAGCCCTAGCCCAAGCCTGACTGTGAGCCTGTGAATCCCCCTACCAACGACTTTTTCCCTTTCAAATTTAATTTATTTTTTTTAAATACCCCCACCCATACCTGTGGGGCAAAAACACACGACCCAATCCATCTAGATAGGCCTAATCAACATGACATTGAAGCTGGGTTGCTAGGCGGCCTAAATCGAGCATTAAAGAGCATACAGACCCAGGATGTCGACCTAGTGCCGACCTTGGCCCAAACCGTGAAAGGTGAGCCCAAACTGATAGGGGTCTCAAAGCATTAAATGCGAAGTTGACCCGCATTAAATGCGCTAGCGGCTCCCCAAGCGACATCGATCTGCACGTCCGATCATCCGGATTCTTCAACGACGGTAAGGCAGGCTCTGCACACGGTCAATCAGCGACATATGATGATGCCTACCCAGCAGACCATGATAACCTGCTAGTAGGCCAAGAGCAAAACACTCCATCGATCACACTATAAATACCCAAGCCATCAAGGGCTAGGTATGAACAATTAACTCCAAGTATACACAACTCTTATCCATTCTATTCTCGATTAAGCTTGTTAACTTAATCATCGGAGTGTGATCAACCCAACAAGGGTCGACCCATTTTAACTTCTCTTTCTTGCAAAGAGTTTGGACTCATTAACATGGACTTGAGTGTTCGGCCCGGTCTTCCCGAAAAATCTCACCTACAATTGGCGCCGTCTGTGGGAAGGCTTAGATAACTATGAGTTTGAACAATCGAAGGGGAAGAGGAGAGAACCATGATGAATTAGGTAACAGAGCCTCCTCTAGCAAAGATCAAACCAATTCGGTGCACTGCCAATCTAACTCGGTAGATCGGCACCGAGGAAGAACACTGAGGTCGGAAATAAAAACCCCTACTGAGAGCCACCAGGAAGCACAAAACAGGTTGCGGAGGAATCCAAACTATGTCAGGGAGTGAAATTTTTGCAAAAACCACCACCGGGACCTTGCCCCATCGCCCTCTAATGGATGCATCCCAAACGAAGATACACTCTGTTCGGCTGAAAGGGAGATTCGGCGGCACGGCGAAGAGATTGCCTACCTTACTTCTCAAGTTCGGGTCATGAAGGAGGCAATCTCCGAAAGAGACAGGCATGGGAGAGAAAGGTCCCCGAACCATGAAAGAATCATAAGAAGTAGGGACATACGGGCGCCGCGAGTAGGAGGAAGCTACACCTCTAGTACCGGGCGCTGCAACAATAGGTGAACAGATTAGCGAAGAGGGAGAAGCAAGACTTCGCTGAATGATGAACACACGTAAGGTGATCAACAGTGAAAGGACTAGGAGAAATAGTACAACAAAAAGCTGGAGGACAAGAAGCAGCATACCAAAGACGGCACAACCCCTGATCTAATCAAAAAGGCCATGGACCATATCGCATCCACACCATTCACGGAGGAGATTGAGTCCCACCAAATTCCTCGAAAGTTCACCCCACCAAAGTTCACTCTGTACAACGGGAAGTCCGATCCAATTAACCATGTTCGACATTATTGGCTGATGATGGTGATGTTGTATAGTGACAAAGCATTGTTGTGTTGAATCTTCCCGTCCAGTTTGGGGAATGTAGCCTTACGATGGTTCAACAAGTTACTGTCTAGATCCGTGTCCAACTGGAGGCAACTTGCCAAGCTATTTACTGCTCATTTCATAGCTAACAGCCTGCAGTCCAAAGAAGTTGATTTCTTATTAACCTCGAGGAAAGATGAAGGAGAAGAACTACGGGCATACGCACGATGCTACTGGGAGGCTTACAATGAAATTGACGAGTGCAACGAACAACTGGCCGTAACTCAGTTCAAAATCGGCCTCCCCAGGGAGCATCGCTTGCGGCAGTCTTTGATGAAGAAGGCGGCCCTCACCATACAGGAATTAATGCTAAGAATTAAGCGTTACACAAGACTAGATGAAGATGTGCCTCAGCCAAGTTTAGCAAAGGTTGGCATTGTCGCTGAGAAGACAAACAAAAAGGAAGCTAAGAAACCTCGACAGGAAGACAACAATCAGGGAAGAAAGGTGAATGAGGGGGTCTACACAGTCTTTAAGGACCCCATCTATGAAATCTTACCCCAAATCCGTGACAAACCATTTTTTAAGTGGCCCCCGAAGTTAGGAGGGGACCCAGCATCCCGGGACCAAAAGAGGTTCTGTTTCGACCACCGCGAGAAGGGGCATAAACGGAGCAATGTTGGCATCTTAAGACCCACCTGGAGGATTTGGCCAAGGCTGGCCATTCTTAACCAATTTATTGATCGAGATAAGATGAAAAACGAGGCCGAGCAACCAGGAGTGGAAGAAGTACCCCAGAAAGAAGTTAAAGCAAGACCGGTTCAAGTAATCAATGTATTACATGGTTCTGTTGAATCAAGAACCGTCAACCCACATAGATACTGGGCTGAAATACAGAAGGCTGCACACTTAAGGGAGGTCATGCAGATACAACCACCCAATAAGAAAGTCAAGGTCGGTGATGGCCCTGTGTCCATTACCTTCACTAACGAAGACCTCGTGGGGCGCAGACCCCTCATAATGATGCCTTGGTTGTGACATTGAGAATGGAGGACTGTGACATGAAAAGATTGCTCATTGACCAAGGAAGTTCGTCCGAAATCATGTATTACAGCCTGTTCAAAAAATTAGAACTCAAAGAATCTGACCTCCAGCCATCACTCAACCCATTGGTCGGATTTAGCTCAAATCCGGTTTGGCCTATGGGGAAGGTAACGGTTCCAATGACTACTGGAGGAATTACGTTACAAACAGAATTCCTAGTAGTGCCTTCCCCCTACAATGCTATCATGGGACGAACCTGGTTACACCTCATGAAAGCTATCCCCTCGTCCTACCATCAGCTGATCAGATTCCTCATCCCCGGTGGAGTGGGGGAAATAAGGGGAGACCAAGTGGCTGCCAAACAATGTTTTCTGATGGCATACACAACAAAGACAAAGGCTAAAAATGTGCAGATGATGGAATTGCACGAAGACACCCCCACTATCGACGATGTAGGGCAGATGCCTGAGAACAAGGCTGTGAAAGACCTAAAAAAGATACACATCGATCGGCAGGATGATAAGTACTTCATCATCGGCACCTCTTTGTCCAAAATTGAGGAACGCTCTTTGATCGAGTTGTTGATAAGTTACCTTGAAGTGTTCGCCTAGACCCCTTATGATATTTCAAGAATTGACGCCGATGTTGCTTGCCATAGGCTAAATGTCGACCCAAAATGCTGATCTGTGGTCCAAAAAGGGAGAAGGTCGGCGACACAGCATGTGGACGCAGTTATTGAAGAAACCGAGAAGCTTTTGGAAGCTGGGGCAATTCGGGAAATCAACTACCCGAGCTGGCTTTCAAACACAGTGGTACTGAAGAATAAGGACAAAAAATGGAGGGTCTGTGTGGACTTTACTGATCTGAACAAGGCATACCCCAAGGACCCTTTCCCCCTCTCCAAAATTGACCAGCTCGTGGATGCAACAGTTAACTTTGGGAGAATGAGTTTCTTGGATGTTTATCGGGGGTACCACCAAATTTCCCTCCATCTAGACGATCAAGAGAAGACGGCCTTCATCACTCCAAGGGGTATATTTTGCTACAAGGTTATGCCCTTTGGTCTGAAGAAAGCCGGGGCTCCGTATCAGCGGTTGGTCACCAAGATGTTCAAGAAGCAGATCGACAGCACCGTGGAAGTCTACATCGACAATATGGTGGTAAAAAGCAAAGCCAATAGCTCCCATCTGGAAGATTTACAAGAGGTACTCAGCATCCTAAGTAGTACAAGATAAGACTGAACGCTTCGAAATGCATCTTCGGAGTCAGCTCAGGCAAATTCCTGGGGTTCTTGGTTACACATCAGGGCATTGAGGTGGATCCATGTCAGATTAGTGCAATTCAAAGTGTTTAGGCCTTGAAGAATGCTAAGGAAGAGTAGAAGCTAACCGGAATGGCAGCAGCCTTCAACCGGTTCATCAACCGATCATCAAATAAGTGTCGACCATTCTTCCAGCTTCTCAAAAGAAAAGAACAATTCAAATGGACCCCAGAATGTGACCAAGTCTTCAAAGATCTGAAGAAATACTTTACCTAACCACCCTTACTCTCCACCCCACTCAAGCATGAGGAACTCTTCCTCTACCTCGTGGTGTCGGAGCATGCAATCAGTGTCGTACTACTAAGGCAACAAGATCGGCAACAGTTGCCATTTTACTATGTCAGCAAAACTCTTCTCGGGGCGGAAAGTAGATACTTACCCCTAGAGAAGTTAGCACTTGCACTAGTAGTGGTATCTCGTAAATTGGTGCACTACTTCAGAGCTCATACCATCAACGTCCTCACAGACCACCAGCTCAAACCTCTTCTCAGAAGGGCCGACTTCTCTGCCAAATTGGCAAAATGGGTTGTGGAGTTGGGGGAGTTCGACATCAAGTTTCATTCGAGGTCGGCAGTGAAAAGATAAGTTCTTGCAGATTTCATTGCCGAATTCTCCGTTGAACTACCACGCGAAGTCGTCCAAGCACCACTTCCTGCTCAATAACATGATGACCTACCCCTGGAACTTTGGGAGAACACTGATCATTGGCAGCTCTGCGTTGACAGTGCCTCTAATGACCGGGCGGCAAGATCAGGTATAGTGCTCATTATACCAGACGGTTTGACCATCGAATAAGCTATCAAGCTCGAGTTCCCTGCCTCTAACAACGAATCTAAATATAAGGCCTTGCTCGTCGGACTGCGCTGAGCCATCAAACTCAAAATCTCAGAAATCATCATTTACTCGGACTCCCTGTTAGTTGTCAATTAGATTATGGGAGAGTACGCAGCAAAGAACAATAGGATAATGCAGTACTTAGCCAAAGCTAAGGAATTGCTCAACAAATTCAGCAGTCACAAACTCCGCTAGATCAACTGGGACAATAACTCTCATGCCGATGCTCTAGCGACATTAGCAACGGCTTTGAAGTCTGGGTAAAAAAGAAAAATTAACGTGGAGACTTTGGACAGACCAAGCATATTTTATGAAGAGGAACAAACTCTGGCCATGGTACAGTTGAGACCATCCTGGATGGACTCAATCATCTCTTATCTCAACAAAGACGAGCTACTAGAGGACAAAATTGAGGCTAGACGAATCAAACACATAGCTCTCAGATACTGGCTGTCACCAAGCAAGGAACTTTACAAGCGATCCTTCATGGGCCCTTACTTGCACTGTGTCCACCCGGATAAGGTGCAAGGCATCCTATTTGAAATCCACGAAGGAATATGTGGAAGTCATGTCGGCGGAAAATCGGTAGCACACCGAGCTATCTCACAAGGATACCGGTGGCCCTATATGCAAAAAGACGCAGCCTAGTACATCCTAAAGTGTGAGAAGTGTCAGAGGTACTCCCCCATTATACATCAGCTTGCTGAGGATCCCGCAACCATTACCAGTCCATGGCTTTTCGCCCAGTGGGGGCTAGACATAGTCGGACCCTTGCCCCGAGCTTCGGGCAATAAAAGATTCCTCATTATGGCCACTGATTACTTTACTAAATGGGTGGAGGTGGAGCCCTTGTCAAATATCAGAGAGATCAATGCTAAAAGGTTCACATGAAAAAGCATAGTAACAAGGTTCGGCATTCCTTGTGCCATTGTGTTGGATAACGGCACCCAATTTGATGGCAACATGTTCAGATCATTTTGTGAGGAGCTTAGGATCAGAAACTATTATTCAACACCAGCCTATCCACAGTGCAATGGGCAGGCCGAGATCTCAAATAAAACTATGCTCAATGGGATCTTATAGAACAACCCCAAGGAGATCTACCGACCAAACTTCCTTCTCTTTGGCCTACGGGGTGGAAGCAGTCATACCTTTGGAGCTCTGATTACCAACAATCAAATCGGCAGCGTTCAATATCGGACTTAACGACCAGACTCTTGCAAAAGACCTGGATCTTGTCGAAGAAAAAAGAGAAGCTGCCTTGATCAGACTCACCGAATATCAACGACAGTTAAGACGCTCCTACAACAAAAGGGTTTGTCCAAGAAATTTCGCTCCAGGTGACCTAGTTCTATGAAAGGTGCTAGGGGCAATGAAAAACCCAGCGGATGGCAAGATCGGACCCAACTGGGAGGGCCCCTATAAAAAGGCATCTCAGGTCGGTGTCGGTGCATATCGATTGGAAACTGTTGAAGAGGGAAAAAAGCTGCCCCGGCCTTGGAATGCAAACAACCTGAAGAAGTCTTCCAATAGTTGTGGGTCCCATTTGATGTAAACAACTCTACGAGTGTGTAAATCTTTTGTGAGATCAATGGAAAATGAAGTTGTTCGAACAAAATCTACCCAGATCACTATAGGACTAAAACCAAAAAAAAAAAAAAAACAACCAAGTGTAAAAACTTAGTCCTATCCAAGTTGGGCAGGTCAGCCAAAGAATGCCACGAAAAACCAAGTGTAAAAACTTGGTCTTGTCCAAGTTGGGCAAGTCGGACAGAAAAGGCCACAAAAAACCAAGTGTAAAAACTTGATCCTGTCAAAGTTGAGCAGGTCGGCCAAAGAAGGCCACAAAAAACCAAGTGTAAAAACTTGGTCATGTCCAAGTTGGGCAGGTTGGCCAAAGAAGGCCACAAAAAATCAAGTGTAAAAACTTAGTCCTGTCCAAGTTGGACATGTCGGCCAAAGAAAGCCACAAGAACCAAGTGTAGAAACTTGGTCCTGTCCATGCTAAGCAAGTTGGCCAACGAAGGCAGCGAAGAACAAAGCATCAAAGATTGGCCCTATCCGAATTGGACAAATTAGCCAATAAAGATATCTAAGTCATACGAACTTAAAGCAAACTGAATTTCAGCAATCACACTTAGCCGAACAGCTATTTAAACATTTACTAAGAGAAAGTAACAAAAAGATAAAGGCAGAACGAAACTTTCATTAGAAATATGAAGGTTGGTTACAAAAGATTCAAAAAAAGAAAAACTATAATCAATCAAGCTACCGACTTTTCCCCTGGCTGCACAGATTTCTCCACCGAGCTATCTACGGTCTCTTCTGCAACCTTAGACGATTCGATAGCAACTTTCTCCTTCTCAGCCTTCTCCTTTTTAGCCGCAGCCTCCAAAGCAAGCTTCCTTTGATACTCGGCATTGGCTATCACCTTCTATGGATCGACTACATGTTCCTCAGTGGTGTCAAAATAATTAAGGCACAAACACCAAACATCAAAGGACTTGTCCACCCCAGCGACATGAAGGGCGTCGTTCCAGCCCTGGCAGAAGATGACACAGCTCAAATCCATCATCTCAAGGGCCAGTCTGTCAACCGCCCTTTCTTCACCCTTTTACATTACAATCTCTTCCTCTGCCTTGAACTTGGCCACTTCAGCTTGGAGTGTCTCGATCTCTGAATTGGCCTTGTACTTTTCCACGGACTGCACATCAAATTTCTTTTGGAGGTCGATCACCTCCTTCTCTTTCTTTTCATAGTTCGCCTACACCATCTTGAGTTTAGCAGAAGCCTGTTCAGCCTGTTTCTTGAAGGTGATCCGATCTTTGTTAGTATCGATCCACTCCTTCTTTAAACAACTGTGTTATTCTATGAGGTGGTGGTGCTCCTCAGCAAGTTTCTGGCAGTGGGTCATCGCCTCCAGCGAATTCAGGCAACCTTACACCAAAAAGAAAAAGTTTGCATTGGAACAAATGTGAGCAAAATCTTTAAACAAATTGAAAGGCAATGCCGACTTACAAGCAAAGAGTCATGGAATGACCCCATAAAGACGCCTGTGTCGCTTACGGCTCCCAACTTGGCAACGTCCTTCCTCTGAATAACACTCTTCATGACGCCGAAAGTAACCTCGACCTGGTCGATTATTGAATCAGTTGTCGTCATAGGGTGGCCCAAAATATCCGGCATGACTGTAACGACCTTGCCGACTTTCTCCATCACGCCTTTTCCCCTTGGCTTCTTAGGTGCCAAGGGCGGTGTGGCAACCTCAGGCACCTTTTTCTTTTGCTACCGAGTTTTCGGCCTCTTTTGAACAGGAGCGGCTTTCAACACAGGGGCGATCTCCAATTCAGTAGATGGAGGATTGGCAGAAGTTGTGGTAGCCGTCTTCAGTGGCTTACCAGCTGCAGCAAACATTCTCTCCCTTAAACTCATGATGTCATCCTCATCTAGGGATGGAGTGGACTCTTGTGTTCTGGTTGAAACTCTAACTCGGCGGTCTGGTATCGTAAGCGGCAACGAACTCGAGGCCGAACTGTTCGACTTTGAGCGGGCTTCACGTAGTTCTTCGGCGACAGGCTCTAATGGAGGGGAAACAGCAACTGTTGCCTCAAAGGGGGCACGCGCCCTTTCAACAACAACACTAACGAGAATCTCTTCGAAATCTCCCTCAGCGCCTTCCTTCGCCAATCTTACAATGACGCTCTGTGGGATCCCCGTGTCGGCAGTAAAAGTTAAGTAGCGGAAAGGATAGTTGAGCAGTATATGGGCGATCCGAGCAGCGTGCCTTAGTCTGCCTTCACCAAGAAAGTCCAAAGCCTTGTTCAGGTCAACAAAGTTGACAAGCCAGTCTCGTGCTTTCAACCGCTTCTTCTTTTCTGTAAAATGCCACAATCAGATTCAGATATACTTCAAAAGTAAGTCAAAGACACAAAATAAGAGGTCGGCATCAAGCCTACATTAAGGGGAACTTTAGAGCATCAAAATGTTGGTCTTTCTCCCTCAGGAATGTTGCCGAACTCCCAAGGCCTAGTTACCTAAACCCTAACATCGTCAATGCCCTTCCCAGAGGAAGGTAGACATTTCACTAATTCTTTACCGGACTCTACAACCCAAAGGTATACTTTGGAACTTCCCCCAACCTTACAGAGCGTATAGCAATAATCCAGTTCGGCGAGACCTAGGTTCACACCCAGGCGCCGGTTAATCTCAAGTACACCAAAGATGATCCTATATACATTCGACGACAACTGGGAGGGCGACATCTTATTTTTTATTATGAACTTATGAAATAAGGGATGAAGGGGAGACCTAAGGCCTCCTTCTACAATGGCAATGATAGGGAACGGTACTCCCTTCTCAGTTTCCTCCATTTGGTGATCATTGGGATCGACTAACTCTAAGCCGATCTCATCTGAGATCTCAAACCTAGCCCTAAAAGCTGCAATGGCCGCCGAACCCTCTAACATTTTCCTAAGACAGGATGCCATCAGCGGACAACCATCGAGAATGAGAAGGAAAACAAGGGAAGAGTGAAAGATATGTGGGCTAAGAAAGACTTAGACTGGCAACGCACATGCTAGACAGAGAGAGGAAGAAAAGTGAAGTGCCTTTCACCAGAAAAGGCGTCCTTGTTTTATATACATCCAAGCTGTTGGTTCACACGCGGGAAAACGGCAACAATCATGTCGCTCCGTCGGAACATCATATCGGTCGTCGATTCGATGGCAGCCCATCAATAGAGCTTTTAATCCCTACCGTCCACGTGGCCTGGTAACCGAAGAAACTGTCGCACACTTGAAAGGATGTCATTATTACCCGCAACAGCCCTTGGTCGCTTAAAGATTCAGAAACGACGCAAGGGCTGTGGGGCAATTGTGGGCTAAAAGCACATGGCCCAATCCATCTAGATAGGCCCAATCAACATGACATTGAAGCTGGGTTGCTGGGCAGCCCAAATCGAGCACTAAAGAGCAAACCGACCCAGGGTGCTGACTTGGTGCTGACCTTGGCCCAAACTGCGAAAGGTGAGCCCAAACCGCCAGCTGTCTCAGAATATTAAATACAGAGTTAACCCACATTAAATACGCTAACGGCTCCTCACGCGACATTAATCTACACGTCCGATCAGCTGGATTCTTCAGCAACGGTAAGGCAGACCTTGCACACGGTCAGTCAATGACATATGATGATGCCTACCTAGTAAGCCATGATGATCTGTTGGTAGGCCAAGAGCAAAACACTCCATCGATCACACTATAAATATCCAAGTCATCAAGGGCCAAGTAAGGACAATTAACTCCAAGTATACACAACTCTTATCCATTCTATTCTCGATTAAGCTTAATAAATTTAATCATCGGAGTGTGATCGGCCTAACAAGGGTCGACCCATTCTAACTTCACTTTCTTGTAGAGAGTTTGGACTCATCAACGTGGGCTTAAGTGTTAGGCCCGGCCTTCCCGAAAAATTCCACCTACAATACCCATGACCCATTCTTTTTAAATTCATTTTTCTTAAGCACGTTTATTAATTTTATAAATGTAATTGTATAAATAATTTACCTTAGTAATTTTTATTAATTATATATAATAATAAATGTAAGTGTAAAGTTATTTACATAAGTTTAAAGAAATTAAATATATATAAGCTTACAAATAAATTTTTAATTCATAGAATCATAGTGTATAATTTATTATAATTAAATTTATTAGTTTTAAAAACATAATGCTACAAAAAAAACAAGGCCAGAGGCCCAAGCCCGCTGTTTGGCCCAAAGCCCAAGCCCAAGCCCGTCCCTAGGGTCGTGGGCTGAGCTTGGATCTTTTTCTTAATATTTTGGTCCAGTTCGGCCGAAAAAATAGCCAGAGCTCGCAAATTTTGGTCCAAGCCCAATGGCCCATGGCCCGGGTCAGGCCGAGCTAGCCCGACCTGATTAACATCCCTATTTATAGGCATATTTGTAACAGAGCATTATGGCTCGTTAACTGACCCACTCAGGGTTAAGCTGCTAACTAGCCTTTTAGGCTTGAGTAATGCTATACAACCAGAATATATAATCAGAAAATATAACCAGAACGATATGACTGAGTTGTGGGCCTATCACTTTAAAACAAAGAACCCACCAAGATGCATTTTAATTATAAAATTGTCATTACCACATTATTCTGGTTCAAAATTCTGGTTATAAATTATGGAAGAATAGCATTTTTCTTTAGACTTACATACCCATGAACGACTGGCGTTCTAAAGCCTATAAAAGGCTTTCCTTTTGCTTTCTTATATCTAAACTCTAAGAATAATACTATATATAAACTAATTTTTCAATCTATTATTTTATCCATAAGGCATAATATAATGAGACTCACAATAATAGATAATAATACTATATATAAACTAATGTTTCAATCTATTATTTTATCCATAAGGCATAATATAATGAGACTCACAGTAATAGATGTATCGAGGACCCATTCATTTTGTGTCTTATGAGTAAAAAAATTAGTTAGAAATTGATTTATGCATAGAATTTTCATTTATATAAACGCATAAACAGCATATTCATTATACTCTCCATTCCTTTTGTCTCTGTCTCTGTCTGCTATTCTACGTATATGCTTTCTCTCTTTCAACTATACTTACCTATTTTTTGAGCACCCTTCGATAGAGACGGTTCTTGTTTGTTCATGGAAGAGATTGGCTGTAAGCATTAGATTAGATCTTGAAGTTGATGTTGTCTGCTATAACCTTCACGTGAGATGCAACAGCTTTGAGGGAGAACATTGCACCTCACGAACTTACAAACTAGCTCTTTCTGTCTTCGTATATTTTACAATACACATGATATAAATATAATACATACATAATCGCATGATATTCTATATTACTAATATTAACAAAACGAAAAATGGAATAAGATAAATTACAAAAAAAAAAAAATAATGGTAAATAGAAGATATCCAACAACAAAGATAAAATATGAATTTTTAATGGTGTCAAATACAAGGACAAATATTATTGTAGTAACACAAAGAATAGTACTAAAGAAGGATATGTCAGTAGAAAAAATGAATTACATGAAATAATAAAAAAAATCAATATTAACAAGCCAACTGATGATGAATTATTTGAAATTGATAAGATTTGAATTTATATTCAGTTTGTGTGTGTGTGTGTGTGTGTCTGAGAGAGAGAGAGAGAGAGAGAGAGAGAGAGAGAGAGATTTTATAATTTTTGACTTCTTTTGAATTTTTTTTGCTTTGAAGATAGATAAGGAGTTGTTTAGAATTGAGATTTTGAGCTACCTTATCTTAACAAAAAGTCATAGTCTGATAAGACTTCACCTTTTTATTATATTAACTTTTAAAGTTAATTAATGTAATTATTATTTAAACTTTTTTTTAATTAAGACGAGGGGTCTCTTACAAAACAAAATATGCAAAAACTATTTTCAAATACATAACATTTTAAAAATTAAGGGCCTTAAAAAATTGGTGGCCTTGGCCGATCGCCTAAGGCATGAGCCGGCCCTATACAGTGCTTGTTTGATTGTATTTTATAATCCAACATATTGTTGTTCATTGCTTTATAAATTAGAAGAGAATATATAGTAGATTATCGTGTTTTAATTTGTTTCATTTCGAGGCAAATAAACAAAAGCGATATTTTGATTGAATGAAACTAACTTATGGTCAATGTACACATAAAATGCAAATTTAACAAGCAGACAAGCTAACGCTCCAAAACGGTGATTAAACATGTTTATTTTGTAAAAAACTTGCTAATCTGGAAAGACCAAACAGTAGTAGAAGTAATCAAACAATCAGAATTGATGAGCCATTCTCAGAAAGAGAACTTATAAAATGTGGTTAAATTCAGCCTTTCAAACAGTATAACGACTGGTTTGAGTTGCAGAAGGCCTTGAGGGAAGTGGGGACTGGATTTTGCCAGACCTGAATGAATTTGCCGCCCAAGATCGAAGAAAAACACCATTAAACCGGGGAAAAGCCTCGCCAAATTTTTTGAACGAGTACATCAAAGTTTTCATCAGTGCTGCATAGAGAGGCACGTACGAAAGTGCAAACATACAAACCGGGAAGAATGCCACCGAGTACAAGGCAACTCTCGTCCACTGCTGCTTATTACGGATCAATAATATCACCGTCGCTGCAAATGCCAACATCATCATCGACACCGAGAGAATCAGCAATGTAACTCCCAGCATGAGTCTCTAAGGAAGAGACTGCTTGAAGTCCTTTAAGCGAAACGGCGAAGTGAGGATAGAGAGAAATGTGATGACGATGTGAGAGCGAACGTGAGGGAGAGCACGTCTGTCATGGTGAAAATCACGAAGAAAGATTGGTTGAGGAGAAGTGGGTAGCCTGTGTTTTGGTTTGGACCTCCCGGGACTGTGTAGGCTGCTGCGAAGGCGACGGTGGCAATCAGCACGGCAACAATGGAGCAATTTTCGGCAGTGCGCTTTAACCATTCTTGGGCGTCTTTGCGAAGTTTTGCATTGTTGACGGCGAAGAGCTTCTCGGCTGTTTGGGCATCGTTGTTGAAGTGTTTGGTGAAATGGGCTGTGGAGATCTTCTCCACACGCTGCAAAATAGCGAATGATGGAGTCATTGTCTCAATTCACTTGTAACAAGTGCTCCGCATTTCTTTTTGGTGCCTGTTTTCTGTTTTCAATTGCTGAAATATAACCCTCTTTGGAAAACTGGTTTTAAAAATGTGTTCGGTAACGGCTTTCAGAACTTGTTTTCTGACAGGAAATAACCCAACTTTAAGAACCATTAACAGGTTATTTTCAGTTTATGGCACCTTTCCATACAAAAATAAAAACGATGCTGTTTTTTATGATCTTAGTTTTTGTTTTCGTTTTTCAGTACTAGAAAACAAAAAGTTAAGAACTTTTCTTCTTCTTTTTTTCTTGGAACAAAAAATGTTTTCGTTTTCATTTTCAAACAAATACGTTTTGGAAACTCATGAAATACATTTTCCTTGGTTCCTAAAATTATGGTGGGGCTTTTGAAAAATTTTGCCAAAATGAGTTTTGGAACCAATTAACCATACGTGGTCTCGGTGAAAATAGTTTTCAAAATCAGTTTGTCAAACGCAAAGTAAAAACTGAAACTAGAGCAGTAACTAGACGGAAGTGGTTGAAAAATGGCACCAGAACCGAAACTCTAACTAGACAGGGACTCTTACTGGGTAGTTCCTTCATGAATAATTAAAACAGATGAAGGTACTAGCTTCAAGATGTGGGTGAAGAATGGAACATCCTAGGCATGCAGTTCCCTCAGCTTGAAACATGCAAAATTCCATTTGCTTATATGCAAGGATATAGAAGTATATATTTGTGAATGTGCAAATCAAGAATGAAAAAACAGAAAGTGCACCTCAAACAAGAGCAAATCCTCTTGCAATAGCAGAGCTGGGGCTTCGCATTTCTTCAGCATCCTTGATCTCGTCTGCCTTTACCCCAACCATGTGCAGAATAGAGTTCCCATTGTTGGTAATCTTTCTTATAAGCCTCATCATTGGAATCTCCATTTTCTCCACAAAATCAAAAATATGAATCTGTCGGTACTTGATCGCCACGTGTAATATATTACGCCCTTCATCATCAATATGCTCAACAGCCTGAGGATACAAGCTAAGAATTTCCTCAACAATCTCTAAAATGCCTGATTTAGTAGCCAGAAACAGTGGAGTTTCAGCAGTCTCCCCTCTGCTGGTCCCCTGACCTGTTGGGGCCTTTTCTTCGTCCTCCTGGCTCTTGGAATCAAAGGAGCCTGCTCCATATTTGTGGGTCTTAGGCTTACTCCGGTCTATAGCCGATTCAGTAGCCTGCCATGAGATATCTCTTGCTATTAAGAACTTGGCAAGCCTCACAGCTGATTCATATCTCTGCTTTTTCATCCGAATTGCTTCCCACAAAGGAACTTTACACCATGATTCAACTTTATAAAATGCAAAAAGTCAGGATAATCTGTGTTTCCGGAGGAAATAAAGCTGATAGAACTATAAGAAAACTAGCTTGTTCTGCCTCAAAATGTTGTAACTATCTCATTAGAGGGATTAAAAATCAGAACAAAGATTTAAACATTTTATGTTTATCTTATTCTCAGTATTAAAATCGACGGGAAAATGTCATTCTTCTAAAAAATTTATACTGAAGAATGGTTAATGGTTTTTGTTTGTGTTTTCATTTTTTGAAATTCAGCTGAACCTCATTTGGGAGACTAGTTCTGGAAAATGTTTCTGTGAAAACCGTGTTTGGTAAACTCGTTCCGAAATTTATTTTCGAAAAAGATTTCAGAGTACACCCCAGTTTTAGGAACCAAGAAAAATGTATTTTCTGAGTTTCTTCAACTGTTTTTATTTGAAAGTAAAGAGAACATATGAAAAAAAATGGTATTGTAGACGCTACTATGTTTTTAATTTTGAGAACAAAAAAAATAAACCGAAACCGAATCCATTATAAGGGGTATTTGGTTTTAAAATAAAAGGGTGGGACTCAACCACATCATTCTGCACACAAATTCTTTATGAATTTTTCAGTTGTATATTTTTCGAATCAAATAAAAGTAAAGCATGGTTAAAAGCTTTACCTATATGGCCTTTTACCTTCTTCTGTCACAGGGGTCCCTTCAGTTGAGACACCTGAAAAACACCCAATGTTTGTGGCTTTTAGACTAACTATAAATGCAAAATGACAGCAAAAAATGGATTAATCTATGCAACCACATGAAGCTTAAAGTAGTTAGTATTTTACAAGGGTTGATTAGCCGTTTTAGGTAACTTAGTTTACTTCCTTCTCTGAATGCTGATGGATTGCATGAAAGAAGTTGAAGAGCAGTCATCCCATCTCCGTCTTCCACACTGATTAAATATTCGTGCTCTCTCGCAACATAAAAGGCCAAGTCTGCTTCATATTCAGCGCAAAATCAAAGAAAACAATGAACACCACACAAAAGACAGAAGAATTTGACTGTGCGTACTTCTAAACTTAGAATTTCTCCTCTGTCCAAAAAAAAAACAGAAGAATTAGCGGCTCACAGGTTGCAGTTATAGGTACTTACCGAAGTGCTCAGTGAGGATGGAAATGTGAAGTATGGTGGTTTTATCTTCCCTCAAATAAAAGGCTTTACGTCCTTCACCTTCTACTTCTTCTTCTTCTTCACTTTCGAAGAATTTATTCACTTCTTCATCGAGAAACTTGAACATTTCCATTTTGCCATAGCGGGCTGCACGGAAGAGAGCAGTCTCCCCACGCCGGTTGTGCATACCCAACAACTTTGGTGCTTTGCGCAACAGTTCCTTTGCGGCCGGGACTAGTCTGTTGGAAGTGGCTGCCTCGTGGAGTATAGTGTTTCCGATGGCATTTTTTAGGGTCATTTTGTCAAGATGATTTTCAGGCAACTCAGAGAGTAAATTCAGTACTAACTGTTTTTGTTTGGAGTAAGTAGCCATGTGTAGGACTGTGTCATTGTGTATGGTTAATATGTGTAGTGGGCCTTCCGGAATTTGTTTACAGAGTTCAATCACCCTGTCCCCTTCCCCTCTCATCACAGCTCTATACAAGTCTCTGTTAAGGATAAGCTTCTCATCATTGGCAGGGAGAGCCATGTGAGAGAGATCCATGAGAGAGGGAGAGAGAGAGAGAGGGACAGAGCTTTAGGAGGGAAAGTTCACATGTTGGGATATAAAGGCGGAGCGCCCACCCAGTGACAGGTCGTTTATGCTATATTTGGATCCCACCCAGTTGTACTGATTGGCTCCTATTGGAAAAGCAGCATCAAGCAGCTGTTCTAAAGGCAAATTCGGATAGAATTCAGTGCTAAACTTATAGCATAAGCAACTATCATTCTTTCGTGACACACATGGTGTGATATTGGCCTTGGGGTAGCAGTAAGATTTATCAGACTTGGATGCGCCTAGCACAATATCGTTCTCATGGAGGCTCTGACCCAAAGAGGATAATATTATACTAAGCGGATCCTGTTATGACAGAATGGTATTAGAGTTGAGCTCAGACGAAAGTGTACGAATAAAAGTCCAACGTGAAAATGGGTGACGTGACGGCCAGAACAAAAGTCCTTGAGGAGAAGGGGCACAAGGCCTAGTAGAAATCTCACATCGCCTTGAGAAAGTGAAGTGAAGAGCTGTATATATAGGTTTGGTCCTCTATTTAGGATCCAGGCGTAACAAGATTACTCCTCTCTTCCCACACGGGTGTTAGGCTGTTTACGACCCCGCAATGGACGAAAAATCAATATTCCCAAGAATCAATTTCTTGGGAATATTATGATGGACAGAGTCATCATAAGCCATAGTATTTGTTTACTCAAAGAGTCCAATTTTCCCAATCAAACAGTTTCGACGTGTACTTCTGCTTATTTGCTGTTGTTAGTGAATATATTTATCTTCCTCTTGTTAATGTTAGGTTTGTCTATCCCACATCGGTTAGAATAAACTTCTTCCTCTCTTCTCTTGTAATATAAATTGACTCATTGTATACACAACAAATCACTCAATGCAATATATTCTCTTTTGCATATATCTCTCTCTTTTCTAACATGATATCAGAGCAAAGGGAAAGTATGCTCTGTGGTTGCCCTTCAAGGGATCTTTCATATTAAAACTCCCAAGGTTCTCTTCATCCTCTCCGATCAACATCCAGCCACCTTCTGGTGACTTTCCAGCCAACCTCCGACCACTTTCCTATGCCTTTCCGGCCACATTCTGGCCAACTTCTGGTAACTTTACGTTGTTATTTCGGCGCCTCCCCAACTGTCCTCTTACCATTTCTGTCTGACTCTTGACTAATTTGGGTCTTCTAAATCTGATTCTAACCTCTATTTCTACTGGTTCTGCTTTGTTTTCTATTGTTTCTCTTGCTTTGGAAGCTTTTCTTCTGCTATTCTCTACTATTGGGTTCCTGTTATTCCACGTCTCTCACTTATGGAGTGTTCTGAGGTCTCTAGACCGATTCTTCTCACTCTGGAGGGTCCGAATTATATTCCTTGGTCTCAAGCCATGTCCAGCTTTCTCAAGGGGACAAAACTTTAGAGCTATGTCACTGAAGATATTTAGACATCTAGTAAAGGTGAAGCTAAAGCAACTAAAGAACTCACTAAACGACTTAAGAAATGGGACAGTAAGAATTATCAGATCATCACCTGGTTTTGAAATACATCCATTCCTTCTATAAGTCTCCAGTTTGGACGCTTTAACATAACTCACTCCATCTGGGCCTTCCTGGCCAACCGCTACACCACTACCGATCTTGCTCATCAGTACCAACTTCTGATTTATTTGCATCGTTTGAAATGGGAATTTGGCCAGTCCATCAACGCCTTTCTATCTCAGATATATATTCTTTGGCACCAATTGACTCCGCTTGAGCCTACTTGGACATACTCTACTAATGTTGCTCAGTTTGCCCTCTGCCGCGATTAGCAGTGCCTGATTACGTTTCTCATGGCTCTCACTGATGTATTCGAGCCTATTCGAGCCTCTCTTCTCCATCGTTTCTCTCTTCCTACATTGGAACAGGCTATTTTTGAGCTCTTATCTGAGGAGACTTGTCTTGGCCTCATTCGACCACCACCTATGGACACCGTTCTTGCCACATCTAGTTTTCGATTCTAAGGCTCTTCAGGTGGTTCTCGCGATTCTTCAGTTCCTGGTGGTTCCCAATTTGATGCCTGCACATTCTGTCATGCCACTGACCATTGCCTACTTACTTGCCCCATTCGGATTTGCAAGATCTATCGTCAGCGTGACCCTAGTCACTTTCTCTCTGATTGCCCCAAACATCCTTCTCGAAGATATTCTCACCTTCAGTCTGCTGCTGTCACTATTGAGGATTCTATTATTCCCTCCTCCTTCTCTTCCTCTGTGATCAATGTCAATGATCTTTCTGCACTCTTTTAACAGTTTATGTCTATCTCTGAAACTCCCTCCTCTACTACCTTGTCTTCCACTTCAAGTATTTATTCGTGATTCTTTGACTCTAGGTGTAGCAATCATATGACTTCTGACGTGACAGCTTTTTCTTCCAAATCTTATGTGTCTGCTTTTTCTGTCATTTATACCACTTATGGGTCCTCTATGTCTACCGATCATGTTGGTCACATCTCCACTTCCACTCTTGCACTCCCTCATACTTATTATGTACCTAAACTCACACTCAATCTTATTTATGTTGGCCAATTGTGTAATCTATTCTTTTTTCTTTTACTGGCTGTGTTATGCAGGATCCACGAACGGGACAAACTCTTGGGATAGGTCGTAAACATAATCACTTGTTTCAACTTATTCATCTTCACCTTCCTACTCTAACTGCTGCTGTAACTTCTTTTTCTACTGTTACTTCCTCAGCTCTTAGACTTTGGCACTCCCGTTTAGGTCATATTTCCTTAGGTCATTTACGTTTTCTTTTATCTAAAGATGTGCTAGGTTCTGTCCCTAATGAACTCCTTGATTGTCAGTCTTGTCAACTTATCAAACAACCGGCTTTATCCTTTAATAACAATGTTTCTTTTTCTTTCACTTCTTTTGACTTGATTCACTATGATATTTGGGGGCCCTCTCCCACTTCTACTAGAGGAGGCCCCTAATACTTTGTCATATTTATTGATGATTTCTCTATATATAGTCGACTTTATCTTTTGCAAAATCGATCTCAACTTTAACAAACTTGTTATGATTTTGCTTGTATGATCAAAACCCAATTTTCTTGTGATATTAAGATCTTTTAGTCTTATCATACTGCAAAATATTGTGATAAGACATTTTTTGCCTTTCTACGTGAGCATGGCACTGTTCCTCATCGTTCTTATCCTAATACTTCATAACAAAATGGTCATGCTGAACAAAAATATCGCCATCTTCTTGATACTACACGTGCTCTTCTTATCTCTGCATCCTGCCCTAAACGATTTTGGGGTGAAGCTGTTCTTACTGCTACTTACACCATCAACTGTGTACCTTCTGCTCCCTTTGGTAACCTCACCCCCTATGTGTATCTGTATGGTACTACCCCTATTTATCACTCTCTTCATATTTTTTGGTGTGCCTGTTTTGTCTTACTTCAGCCTCATGAGCATACCAAATTGGAGTCTAGAGCTTGTCTTTGTTGCTTCTTAGGCTATGGGATTGAGCACAAAAGTTATCTTTGTTGGGATCCTCTATCTAAACGTCTTCGTGTTTCTCGTCATGTTGTCTTTTAGGAATACAAGATGTTTTTCTCTTTATCTTCCTTCCATCTATCCTCTCCTTTTGCTCCTCCTTACTTCACTGATCCTACTATTGAGCTCTTTCTTGAGGATGTCACTGTCCCTAATGTTGTCCCTCAAGAGGGTGTCCATATCCCTGCTACTACCACACCTGTTGTGCCTCCTGTTACAGTCTATCCCGTTGAGTCCCCATCAGTTGGTCTTGCGCCTTCTACTAGCTCTTTGATCTCTGATCCTTCTCAGTCTTCTTCTTCTAATGAGCCTTTTGTTCAACGTTCTACCCGGGTAAAGCATATTCCTCCTCACCTTGGTGATTATCACTATTTCTCCACTATTCTTACTCAACATGAGCCCCACACTTATCGCGAGACTAGTTTTAATTCTATTTGGCAACAAGTAATGGATGATGAATTGTAGGCTCTTGCCAAGACTCACACTTGGGACTTGGTTAATCTTCCTCCTGGTAAATCTATGATCGAGTGTCGTTGGATCTACAAGATCAAGACCCGTTCTAATGGTTCTGTGGAACGTTACAAAGCCTGTCTAGTTACCAAGAGCTTCACTTAGGAGTATGGCATTGGCTATGAGAAGACCTTTGCTCATGTGCCCATCTCACCTCTGTCTGGAGTCTTATTATCGTAGCTGCTGTCCGCCAATGACCCTTATATCAGTTGGATGTCAAGAATGCCTTCCGTAATGGTGATCTCTCTAAGGAAGTCTATATGTAGCCCCTTCCTGGTTCTTGTCATTCTTCACGTCAAGTCTGAAAGCTTCGTCGTGCTCTCTATAGTCTTAAGCAAGCTCTTTGTGCCTAGTATGCCAAATTTAGTTCTACCATTAATGACCTTGGCTTCTCTTCTAGTGATTATGATTATGCTCTCTTTATTCACAAGTCTCCACACGACATTGTTCTCCTTCTACTTTATGTGGATGATATAATCCTCACTGGTGATAACGTTTATGGCATTTCTTAGCTTAAGGAATTTCTTAGCAACCATTTTGAGATGAAAGATCTTGGTCCTATCAGCTACTTTTTTGGCCTTGAGATCTCTTTTGACTCTACTGGTTATTCTCTTACTCAGGCCAAGTATGCCTCAGATCTTCTTACTTGTGCTGGTCTTACTAATAGTAAGATTGCTTCTACACCTCTGGAAGCTAATGTACGTCTTACTCCTCTGGATGGTGAGCCTCTGTCTGATGCTACTCTTTACTGACAGCTCGTTGGTAGTCTTGTCTACCTCACTATTACTCATCCTGACATTGCCCATATTGTTCACATTGTCAGCCAGTTCTTGTCCTCGCCTCACTCCACTCACTATGCTACAGTTCGTTGTATTCTTTGTTATGTTAAAGGAACTTTATTTCATGGTCTACACTCTTCTCGTCACTCTTCTCTACAACTCCATGTCTATTCTGATGCTGATTGGGCTGATGATCCTACTGATCGTCATTCTACCACTGGGTTCTGCTTCTTTCTTAGCGATTCTCTCATTTCTTGGTATAGTAAGAAGCAGACCCTTACTACTCACTCTAGCACTGAGACCGAGTATCGTGCCCTAGCTAACACCACTCAGAAACTTTTCTAGCTTCGATGTTGCGTTAAGACATGGGCGTCTCTCATTCTGGTGCTACTATTCTTCATTGTGACAATCGCAGTGCTATTATGATTGCTCACAATAATGTGTTTTATGATTGCACTAAACACATTGAGATTGATTGTCACTTCATTCGGCAGCATATTGTTCGTGGTACTGTTCGCCTTCCTTCTATAATATTTGCTGACCAAATTGCTGATATCTTTATCAAATTCTATCATCTAGGATGGTTTCATGATTTAGTTTTCAAACTTAATTTGATTTCTACTCAACCACCTTGAGTTTGAGTGAAGATGTTAGTGAATTGTTAGGTTTGTCTATACCACATCGGTTAGAATAGACTTTTTTCTCTCCTCTTTTGTAATATAAATAGACTTATTGCATACACATCAAATTACTCAATACAATATATTCTCTTTTGCATATCTCTCTCGCTTTTCTAACAGCTGCTTTCTCAATAATGTTTCTAATACTCGTTAGATTATGTACATTACAAAAGAAAAACATGGTATTTGGCTATTCTCAGACACAAGAGTTAATTACCTTGTCAACAAATCAAGATCAATGGCATGTCAATTAAACATGCAGGTACAGCCAATGTCCATGCGGTATAAGAACTCATACATGGTATTTTATGAATAAAACCATACTCAATCCTCGCACAAATACGAATTTGCAAACAATGATTCTTCAGTTTATCCTGCCCTCTGAGAGAGAGAGAGAGAGAGAGATTTTTGGAATTCGTTCAGGGAGTCGAGAGGGAGCTACCCTCTTTGATGAACACAAATATACTGCCTTCATCTCCTCTTGAGATCCGAATTTTATTTGGGCTCAAGCCACAATTTTCACCCAGACATCTTACCGTGGACCTAAATCCGTTCTTTCCATACAGTGAAAAGTTATTAGTATTTATTTTGTTTTGGGGAAAAAAAAAGTTATTCTGAAGTATTAGCTAGGAAAGATCTTCGTCAATCTTCAATCACTGGTCTTGTATCAGCACAATGCAGCTTGGCAGGTTATTGTGTCATGTGCACACAGCGCCTACAGAATCTAGAGGTTTTTATACAACTAAAAAATTATACAATTTTTTTTTTCAAAAAATATAGAATGATGTAATTAAATAAGAGTTATTCACTTTAAAAACAAAACATTCATCAAAATAACTCTTAATTATAAAAATATCACCCTATCATCATGTTTGTGAAATTTTTTCTATTCATATTTTTTAAAACATTAGCATTTTCCTTTGAGGATTTTAATTCTATTTTTTCTATTTTCAAATTGTAATTGAAGACATTGGTAAGCAAGAATAATATATTAGTTTGGGTTGCTTCGAGAAAACCCAAGTCCTACGATACACACACTGTTTGTATTAGTCAAAAGATATGTTTGATTCATTAGCAACTATCTATATATACAAAAATATATATAAAAACCTCCAATGGTAAAATGCTCAAAAAAAATAGGAAAAGATAAAAAGATTTCAACTCTTATCACAAATAGCACAAGAGTTGGATTACAGGATAACTCTTACCAAACTACTGACTCACATCTACCACATCTACACGAAGACCACGATCATGTTATGTCCGTAACAGACTTTATAACACCATGTTTTTCTTTTGTAATGTACACAATCTATGGGCTTGTTAATGGTTCTATGTTTGGGCTGTTACATATTTATGGGCTTGTTTGTAAGAGAGCATTATGGCTCATTAACTGGCCCACTCTGGGCTGACCTGCTAACTAGCCTTTTAGGCTTACATACCCATGAACGACTGTCGTTCTAAAGCCTATGAAAGGCTCTCTTTTTGCTTTCTTTTGTCTAACTCTAAAAATAATACTATATATAAATTTATTTTTTTTACCCATAAGACATAATGCAGTAAGATTCACATTAATAGATGCATCGGGAATCCATTCACCTTGTGTCTTGTGAGTAAGAAAATTGGTTGAAAATTGGTTAAAAATTGGTTTATGCATAGAATTTTCATTTATATAAACGCATATACAGCATATTCATTACACTCTCTCCATATCTTTTGTCTCTGTCCCTATCTGCTATTCTACATGTATACTTTCTCTATTTCTACTATAGGTAACCTATTTTTTGAGCAACCATCGATAGAGACGGTTCTTGTTTGTTCATGGAAGAGATTGGCTGTAAGCATTAGATTAGATCTTGAAGTTGATATTGTCTGCTAGAACCTTCACGCGAGATGCAACAGCTTTGAGGGAGAACATTGCATCTCACGAACTTACAAACCAGCTCTTTCTATCTTCGTATATTTTACAATACACATGATATACATATAATACATACATAATTGCATGATATTCTATATTACTAATATCAACAAAACGAAAATGGAATAAGATAAATTACAAAAATAAAAGTAATGACAAATAGAAGATATCCAACAACAAAGATAAAATATGAATTTTTAATGGTGTCAAATTCAAGGAATAATATTATTGTACTAACACAGAAAGAATAGAACTAAAGAAGGATATGTCAGTAGAAAAAATGAATTATATGAAATAATAATAAAAACTATATTAACAAGCCAACTGATGATGAATTATTTGAAATTGATAAGATTTGAATTTGTATTCAATTTGTACGAGAGAGAGAGAGAGAGAGAGAGAGAGAGAGAGAGAGAGAGAGAGAGAGAGAGAGAGAGAGAGAGAGAGAGTGTGTGTGTGTGTGTGTGTGTGTGTGTGTTTTTTATAATTTTTGACTTCTTTTTGAATTTTTTTGCTTTGTTGATGGATAAGAGTTGTTTAGAATTGAGATTTTGAGCTACCTTATCTTAACAAAAAGTCATAGTTTGAAGAGACTTTGCCTTTTTATTATATTAATTTTTAAAGTTAATTAGTGTAATTAATATTTAAGCTTTTTTTTAATTTTAAGATGAGTGGCCTCTTAAAAAATAAAATATGTAAAAACTATTTTAAAATATAACTATAATACATAATATTTTAAAAATTAAGGGCCTTAAAATATTGGCAGCCTTAGGCGATTGCCTTGATCGCCTAAGGCATGAGGCGGCATGTACAATACTTGTTTGATTGTACTTTATAATCCAGCATATTGTTGTTCATTTCTTTATAAATTAGAAGAGAATATATAGTAGATTATCGTGTTTTAATTTGTTTCATTTCGAGACAAATAAACAAAAGCGATATTTTGATTGAATGAAACTAACTTATGGTCAATGTACACATAAAATGCAAATTTAACAAGCAGACAAGCTAACGCTCCAAAACGGTGATTAAACATGTTTATTTTGTAAAAAACTTGCTAATCTGGAAAGACCAAACAGTAGTAGAAGTAATCAAACAATCAGAATTGATGAGCCATTCTCAGAAAGAGAACTTATAAAATGTGGTTAAATTCAGCTTTTCAAACAGTATAACGACTGGTTTGAGTTGCAGAAGGCCTTGAGGGAAGTGGGGACTGGATTTTGCCAGACCTGAATGAATTTGCCGCCCAAGATCGAAGAAAAACATCATTAAACCGGGGAAAAGCCTCGCCAAATTTTTTGAACGAGTACATCAAAGTTTTCATCAGTGCTGCATAGAGAGGCACGTACGAAAGTGCAAACATACAAACCGGGAAGAATGCCACCGAGTACAAGGCAACTCTCGTCCACTGCTGCTTATTACGGATCAATAATATCACCGTCGCTGCAAATGCCAACATCATCATCGACACCGAGAGAATCAGCAATGTAACTCCCAGCATGAGTCTCTGAGGAAGAGACTGCTTGAAGTCCTTTAAGCGAAACGGCGAAGTGAGGATAGAGAGAAATGTGATGACCGATGTGAGAGCGAACGTGAGGGAGAGCACGTCTGTCATGGTGAAAATCACGAAGAAAGATTGGTTGAGGAGAAGTGGGTAGCCTGTGTTTTGGTTTGGACCTCCCGGGACTGTGTAGGCTGCTGCGAAGGCGACGGTGGCAATCAGCACGGCAACAATGGAACAATTTTCGGCAGTGCGCTTTAACCATTCTTGGGCGTCTTTGCGAAGTTTTGCATTGTTGACGGCGAAGAGCTTCTCGGCTGTTTGGGCGTCGTTGTTGAAGTGTTTGGTGAAATGGGCTGTGGAGATCTTCTCCACACGCTGCAAAATAGCGAATGATGGAGTCATTGTCTCAATTCACTTGTAACAAGTGCTCCGCATTTCTTTTTGGTTCCTGTTTTCTGTTTTCAATTGCTGAAATATAACCCTCTTTGGAAAACTGGTTTTAAAAATGTGTTCGGTAACGGCTTTCAGAACTTGTTTTCTGATATTTCCTCAGGAAATAACCCAACTTTAAGAACCATTAACAGGTTATTTTGAGTTTATGGCACCTTTCCATACAAAAATAAAAACGATACTGTTTTTTATTTTCTTAGTTTTTGTTTTCGTTTTTCAATACTAGAAAACAAAAAGTTAATAACTTTTCTTCTTCTTTTTTTCTTGGAACAAAAAATGTTTTCGTTTTCATTTTCAAACAAAAACGGTTTTGGAAACTTATGAAATACATTTTCCTTGGTTCCTAAAATTATGGTGGGGCTTTTGAAAAATTTTGCCAAAATGAGTTTTGGAACCAATTAACCATACATTGTCTCGGTGAAAATAGTTTTCAAAATCAATTTGCCAAACGCAAAGTAAAAACTGAAACTAGAGCCGTAACTAGATGGAAGTGGTTGAAAAATGGGACCAGAACCGAAACCCTAACTAGACAGGGACTCTTACTGGGTAGTTCCTTCATGAATAATTAAAACAGATTAAGGTACTAGCTTCAAGATGTGGGTGAAGAATGGAACATCGATCCTAGGCATGCAGTTCCCTCAGCTGGAATCTTCCAAAATTTCATTTGCTTATATGCTAGGATATAGAAGTATATATTTGTGAATGTGCAAATCAAGAATGAAAAAACAGAGAGTGCACCTCAAACAAGAGCAAATCCTCTTGCAATAGCAGAGCTGGGCTTCGCATGTCTTCAGCATCCTTGATCTCGTCTGCCTTTACCCCAACCATATGCAGAATAGAGTTCCCATTGTTGGTAATCTTTCTTATAAGCCTCATCATTGGAATCTCCATTTTCTCCACAAAATCAAAAATATGAATCTGTCGGTACTTGATCGCCACGTGTAATATGTTACGCCCTTCATCATCAATATGCTCAACAGCCTGAGGATACAAGCGAAGAATTTCCTCAACAATCTCTAAAATGCCTGATTTAGTAGCCAGAAACAGTGGAGTTTCAGCAGTCTTCCCTCTGCTGGTCCCCTGACCTGTTGAGGCCTTTTCTTCGTCCCCTTGCCTCTTGGAATCAAAGAAGCCTGCTCCATATTTATGGGTCTTAGGTTTACTGCGGTCTATAGCCGATTCAGTAGCCTGCCATGAGATATCTCTTGCTATTAAGAACTTGGCAAGCTTCACAGCTGATTCATATCTCTGCTTTTTCATCCGAATTGCTTCCCACAAAGGAACTCTACACCATGATTCAACTTTTCAAAATGCAAAAGTCAGGAGAATCTGTGTTTTCGGAGGAAATAAAGCTGATAGAACTATAAGAAAACTAGCTTGTTCTGCCTTAAAATGTTGTAACTATCTCATTAGAGGGATTAAAAACCAGAGCAAAGATTTAAACATTATATGTTTATCCTACTCTCAGTATTAAAATCGATGGGAAAATGCCATTCGACTAGAAAATTTTTACTGAAGAATAGTTAACTGTTTTGATTTCTGTTTTCGTTTTTTTAAAATCAACAGAATCACATTTGGGAGACTGATTCTGAAAAATATTTTCGTCGAAATTACGTTTGGTAAATTCGTTCTGGAATTTGTTTTCGAAAAAGATTTTAGAATACAAACTAATTTTAGGAATTAAGAAAAAAATATTTTATGAGTTTCTGGAACTGTTTTCATTTGAAGATAAAAAACGTATGAAAAATATGGCACTTTTGATGGTACTATTTATTTTTGGTTTCGAAAACAAGTAAAATAAACCGGAACCAGAACCATTATAAGGGGTATTTGGTTTTAAAATAAAAGAGTGGGAATCAACCACATTTCTTTATGAATTTTTCAGTTGTATATTACTCAAATCGAATAAAAGTAAAGCAAGGTTGAAAGCTTTTCCTATGTGGCCTTTTACCTTCTTCTGTCAGAGGAGTCTCTTCAGTTGAGACACCTGAAAAACACCCAATGTTTGTGACTTTTAGACTAACTACAAATGCAAAATGACTGCAAAAAAATAGATTAATCTATGCAACCACATGAAGCTTAAAGTAGTAAGTATTTTACAAGAGTTGATGAGACGTTTTAGGTAGCTTTGTTTTCTTCCTTCTCTGAATGCTGATGGATTGCATGAAAGAAGTTGAAGAGCAGTCATCCCATCTCCGTCTTCCACACTGATTAAATATTCGTGCTCTCTCGCAATATAAAGGGCCAAGTCTGCTTCATATTCAGTGCAAAATCAAAGAAAACAATGAACACAACACAAAAGACAGAAGAATTTGGCTGTGTGTTTCTAAACTTAGAATTTCTCCTCTGTCCAAAACAAAAAAAAAAAAAAAAACAGAAGAATTAGCAGCTCACAGGTTGCAGTTATCGGTACTTACCGAAGTGCTCGGTGAGGATGGAAATGTGAAGTATGGTGGTTTTATCTGCCCTCAAATAAAAGGCTTTACGTCCTTCACCTTCTACTTCTTCTTCTTCTTCTTCTTCACTTTTGAAGAATTTATTCACTTCTTCATCGAGAAACTTGAACATTTCCATTTTGCCATAGCGGGCTGCACGGAAGAGAGCAGTCTCTCCACGCCGGTTGTGCATACCCAACAACTTTGGTGCTATGCGCAACAGTTCCTTCGCGGCTGGGACTAATCTGTTGGAAGTAGCTGCCTCGTGGAGTATAGTGTTTCCGATGTCATTTTGTAGGGTCATTTTGCCAAGATGATTCTCACGCAACTCAGAGAGTAAATTCAGTACTAACTGTTTTTGTTTGGAGTAAGTAGCCATGTGTAGGACTGTGTCATTGTGTATGGTTAATATGTGTAGTGGGCCTTCCTGAATTTGCTTACAGCGTTCAATCACTCTGTCCCCATGCCCTCTCATCAGAGCACCATACAAGTCTCTGTTAAGGATAAGCTTCTCATCATTGGCAGGGAGAGCCATGTGAGAGAGATCCATGAGAGAGAAAGGGAAAGGGTGAGAGAGAGAGGTTTAGGAGGGAAAGTTTATATGTTGCTATATATATAGGCAGAACACCCACCCAGGTTGAATTACGTTTTGTTTGGATACTAGATTTGTTGAGAAAAAATAATATGAAACTACATTTTATGGTTAATTGTGAGAGAAAGTGAAGGATAAAAGAACAAAAAAAATTAAATAGGTAAGAATTTGAAACCCTTTTATTTCCTTCTCTTTCTCTTCTTTCTTTTCTTTTCCTTTTATTTTCCCTTGATAAATCTATAAACCAAACATAGTATTAACATTGTGTTTAGATCTCAGATCTGTTCAAGGAAAACATAAAGAAAAATTATATGAAATTACATCTTATATTTGGTTATGAGATAAAGTAAATGATAAAAGAACATAAAAAGAAAATACATAAGAATTTAGAATCCCTCATTTCCTTCTTTTTTGCTGTTGCTTTTGCTTTTCTTTTTCTTTTTCTTTTTCTTTTTCCTGGATAAATTCAGGATTCAAATATGGCATGAGGTAAAGCTTGAAACAATTTGAGTTATGGATTCGAACATGTATGTTGTTAGTTTCAAAAGGAACAAATAAAAAGAAAAAGGGACGGGTGTAAGCCAGTGTTATGCACTAAGAATGTGATTCTGATTGGGCTTAACATCTATTTTTCTCAGGAAGGTATTAATTCTTTGTTCTATTAGATTGAGAAGTAGTGTCTGCCAGACTCTACACTGCACTGTTACTAGAGGTCGTTTGGTATTAATTTTTTTGCTAGTTTTTTTTTAGTTTATAAGTAAAAAAAAATTTAAAAATTTGATTTTTTTACTTTTCTGTTTTTGCTTATCTTTAGTTAAAGTAAAGTCAAAAAATAAATAAATAAATAAATAAAAATTTAAATTTTTTACTTATAAGCTTAGAAAAAAACTTGATAAAAAAATTGTACCAAACGAGCCATAGTCATTGGGTGAGGCAGTTCTTATCTTATCTTAGCTTAAAAGTAATGTTTGCACGGGAGAGACTTATCCTTCGTTTACTGATAGGATTTTATTGGAAAAACAGCATCAAACAGCTTTCTTAAAGGAAAATTCGAAGAGAATTGAATGCTAAACTTCCAACATAAGCAACTATCGTCCTTTCGTGACACGTGGTGTGATGTTATTAGCACCTGGGAAGGAACTAGAAATTTTTTTAAGAGGAGCATGGAAGATTCAAGGTAAATTTTTTAAATTTTTTTGAGAGGCTAAGACAAAATTCTTGAATTTTGAAAAGTCAAAGTAAAAAATTTTGAATTTTGTTGAGTGACTAATGCATATATTCTTAAATTTTTTAAAATTTAAGATAAAATTTGTTAATATTTATTGTCGTTAATATTTAAAATTTTAAAGGGACCAATATACACTCTTATTATAAAAATACTCAAAATTAATAGGAATTATATGAAATTTTGTTAAGTTGATGGGTCATGGCCCGTATAGTCTATATGAAACTCCGTCCTTAATCGGCAATACAATTGTTTTATTGTAACTTAGGCATTACGCGTTTGAAACATAAAAATAGCCTTTGCATATATTAGTATAAGATTATGTATATTTAACCCTCCTTAAACCTACATTCGTCTAAAAATCTATATTTTCAGGAAGTAACTTTATTTCTTTCTTCTTCGTATTCGTTTAACTTTGTCAAGTTATTTAGAGGGAACATCACAGCAGAATAATATGATGTACAAAATTATAAGTCATGGTATTTGTATCGGGTTTGGCTGTGGTGCACACCGCTATGGGTGCGCAACATAGGCACCTCCCCATGTACTGAGAATAAGCCATGTAGGCCATTTGATACCTTCTTGACCGGTTATATATCCGGTGAACCTATTAAAATAATCATGAGTTATGATTTGTAGCAAAACCACAAGGCATATGGATCGTAAAGTACCCCTATTGGATCGAAACTTTTACTTTTTGATTGTAAATGAAGTTTTGTTTCTAAAATTTTAAAATTTCATAACTTTGATAATATAGATCAGTTTTAAACAATATCGATATTTTTAGAATTTATTTGTCGAAATCTATCAAATAAGACCGATATTCAATATAAAATTATGTAAAAATAAATGAATTGTAGTTTATAAGTTGATCGTAACTAAAAGTAGAAGAGTCGTAACCTAATCTTATGAAATCATAACAAATATTTTTATGTCTGTTTTTTTTTTATAAATTGGTATTTTTTAAACCTATTCGTTGAGTTCTATCAAACAAGACCTATATTTGATATAAAACTTTGTAAAAATAATAAATCGTAATCAACAATATATTGAGTATTTAGTAAAAATAATTAATTGTAATTAACAATACGTTGATTGAGTAGTAATTGAATACAAGGTGATCGTAACTAAAAGCAGAGGAGTCATAACATAGCCTTATAAGAGTGTAACAAGTATTTTTATTTGTGAAATTCCAAACTTTGAAATTAATGTCCATCCTTTTATATGTCTGTCTTTATAAAATTGAAATTTTTGGAACCTATTTTTGGAGATCTATCAAATAAGATTCAAATTCGATATTAAATTTTGGAAAAAAAAACAATCATAATTAATAGTACATTGAGTAATAACTGAATATAAATTGATGGTAATTAAGTTGAGTCATAGCATAACTTTATGAAATCATAACAAATATTTTCACTTATAACTGAATATATGTCTGTTTTTTATAAAAAAAATTGGTATTTTTGGAACCTATTTGTTGAGATCTATCAAAAAAGATCTACATTGAATATAAAATTTTGAACAAAAAAATTAATCGTAACTCATAGTATATTGAGTCATAACTGAACCCATATCAATGGTTATTTTTAGCTTAATAAATCATAACTCAAGCAATTTGAAGCCAAATCTTAAATCTTTTATTAAAATAAAAAAAATTAATGGCTATGAATGAGCCACATATGATTTTTTCTAAAATAAAGAAGTCATAATCTAGTATTTTATGATCGTAACTACTAACTTTTGGCGTAAGTTAGATATTCTAAACTTTAAACTTTCATAAATTTATTTTTACATGTTCTTTCTCTGTAAAATTTTTACAACTGTGACATTTTGTCAAACCATTTAACACGTAGATTTATATTTAATATGAATCTTTGTTTAATAAATCTCGAAGAATGAGTTTTGATAAAATTATATGTTGAGTAAAAGTTATGACAATCTAAAATTCAAAAAATCAACATCAATTTATTTATTTGATGGAATTTTGTTGATATGTAAATTTCATAAAAAAATCAACATCAAAAAACTTTGTTGACATTAATTTTTTACATTAGATATAGATCTTGTTTGATAAATCTTGATGATGAGTTTCAAAAATAATAATTTTATACAAAAATGGTATGTAGAATAAAAGTTCTGGAATTTCAAAATTTAAAAAAATCAACAATAATTTATTTGGTTGATGGAATCATGTTGACATGTACAATTGTGACATTTTGTCAATATGTTTTTACATAATTTCGTAACCATTGATTCTATAACATAATTTTATATCATAACCTATCAAATTGATCGTAATTTTATATTTTAACATAATTTTAAATTTTACTTAATTTTTAGATTACAATAATTTTAGCCATTGATTAAAAATTAAAGTATAAAATTACGTTGATATGTAGAAACTCAACCCTTACAAGGAGAAATTTGAGTTCTACTAATACCAAATGGATCTACGTAAAATTTGTATTTTAAAACCCCAATTTGAGGCAAGTTTTTAAAAAAATAACAGTTAAGTTCTATTGTTACATTCTAAAACTCCCAATGTGAGTCAATTTTCAACAAAGTTGACATTATTGACATTTTAGTTCTCATAATACCAATTTGACCTAAGTTACATTCTAATAATACCAACTAGCGTTGACTCATGTGATGCATGGGACTTATAATTTTGTAATCATAATATAAATTAGAAAATGTTCTTCCTATAAAAAAATTGTATAAAAATTCTCATTACAATGATATGACAGTAATAGTTTTATAATTAAAACTAATTATGGCAATGGAAGTTTTTAATTTCCTATAATGAACATTTACCATTAAAAACACACCAAATCTAAGAATTTCACCATGACATATCAATGAAAGTTAAAATTTGAAAAGGCACATGAAAGAGCATAACACAAAAATATCTCAAACACTACATATATGAACACACAAAAAGTACACATAACACATCACAAACTTATTCACCGGAGAAAAAAACATCTTTGCGTGCAAGAACAAATTTGTTTACAATTGTATATAGTATATACATACGGATAAGGATTTCCTCCAACCTGAGTTATAAAAATTTTTGCTATCTTGTGTATGTGACAACTTACCATTTGACTATGTATTTATATATTTATTTTATTTGAATATACTTTACAGATATAATAAACCCATAATTGGTTTCTAAAATCTAAAAAATATATATAAATAAATTAATAACACATTTTTAATATGTGGCAAATTGGTGTGCTATCACCTATACACGGCAAGAGGAATTCTTCCCATCTAGGTTGAAGACAATCCTTATCTCATACATTATACTCCTATAAATATATGTTAAAGGATCAAAACCATTGCAACCCCACAGGTCACTATATTCTTTTCTAAGGTCACCATATCATATACCTAAACTTATATGCATATTGGCTATATGATCCCAAAAAAATGAAAGTGATTCAAAATCAAAAAACATATATGTATATAGTGATTCAATGGGTCATTTGATGGTCACCATATTCTTTTCTAATCAATTGGTCACAATATAGTGATTCAAAAAATAAACAAAAATACAGAAAAAAACATGATCCCAAAAAAAAATGAAATAAAAAACAAAACACATACACCTCAAATATTTAGAGTGAGATAAGAAGAAAAAAATAAGTCGCTCATCATAAAACTTCCATTTTTATGCCATTATTCAACCAAAACAAAAAGAAAAAAAGACCAAGACTTGTTCTTATGCATTGAAATTTGAAATGCCATTCAATCTTGCAAGTGCATGTAGTTATGAATGATGCCCATTGTATCATAGCGTTTTTTTCTCTGAAATGATGTGAAGCGGCAACGACGGATGATAAGGTCGTTGTAGAGAATCGACGGCTCTGTGCAATGAGTTGTAAGCGTTTGGGACTAAAAAAAAGTCATACATAATTCAGAAAATAAACAAAAATACAAAAATAGTCCACAGTCCGGATTATAAATTGTTCAAAACTAAAAAATGCACCAAGATTTTGTTGAAACTCCAAACCTTACCAATGATATAGAAAATTAATAGCATTGTCTTTCAGTACAGTATTAACGGACTTACCCAATAGAGCTATTGAATGAAGCATTCATTATCAAACTGCCAACTGAAAAGAAGCAATGTAATTTGTAATTTATCGGCATTATCAACCTTCTCAATTGGGAAAATTTCATGCAATTCAAAACTGCTTTTAAAAAAAAAAAAAAGGTCCACAGCCGTGCTATCAAGCATCATAGTAAAAATAGATAAATTTTTACTGTATAGAACATACAAAACCTGTCAGACATAATCTTAAAAAAAAAAAAAATTCAAACTACATCAGTCATAGTTGAATGGGAATAAGATAAGATGAAGAAGAATACAGAGAGGGATAAAGAACACGAAGAGAAAGATAGAGCTATGGGTTCCTTATTTGTATTAGGGGTTTCAGGAATGGGTTGTTCTTGGAATTAGGGAGAGATTTTAGGAATAGATTTATTTCAGAGGATTAGAGAGACCTTAGGAATGTTAATTAAAAAGAGATTTTTGGGTTTTGAGAGATATATTCAGAATGGGACTATTTAACCAATTAATGAAATAATGAGAGTAACCTTGTATAGATAGATACTGTAGATTTGAATTTCAAACTTGTAAATTTAGGTGGGATTCTAAAATTTAAATTAAAAAATAAGTGAAATTTTAAAATAAGCGGGGTAAAAGAATAGGAAGAAGGGAGTTGATCGAGAGATTTGAGATGTGTAGAAGTGCCACGTGATACTCTAGTTTTTTAGAATTTTTAAAAAAATTAGGATTGAATTTTTAGAAATCTAAGAGAAGTTCAACTACATTTACGTATATAATAAGATTCGATCGAAGCATAATTATCAAAACCGATACGGACATTAAATGGCGTTGGTTCACAATTTATTGGTTTAATCGGTGGTTCAACCATTATAAAATTAGTATATTTTAATCATTTATAAAATTTAGTTACCTTACATATATTATTGTTTGTAAAAATAAACACACGAAGTATGTTGGATTAATGTTGGTTGGAAGGTACCAGAGTTGCGTGGCAGCGTTATGGTTGCGAGTTTGATCCTACTTGCAGTGGCTTGGTTGGCAATCGATTTAAGGCAAGTTATAACAAAATTGATATTGAGTATTAAAAAATACCAATTTAATCTAACTTAAATTCTAGACCCCCAATTTGAGTCAAGTTTTTATAAAATTGATATTTGAGTTCTAATAATACCAATTTGATCCAAGTAATATTATAAAACTCTCTATTAGAGTCAAGCTTTTACAAAATTGATATTTGAGTTCTAAAGTTACCAATTTGGTCTACCTTACATTATTGAGTCAAGTTTTTACAAAATTGATATTTGAGTTTTAAAAATATCAATTTGATCTAACTTAAATTTTAAAACCCCCAAATTGAGTAAAGTTTTTACAAAAATGACATTGGAGTTACAATAATTTTAATTTTGTTGATATGTGAAGTTTAAACCATACATTTAACTCCAATTTTTTAAATTGTGACATTTTAGTTTTAAAATTTTATATTTTGTAAAACTTATTCAATTACATTTGAGTAAGAGTGACCTCTGGCTCGATAGCACACTTGGCCTGCCCAAGCTCGTCCATTATTAATAGGGTTTGAATTATTATAGGTCCAATTAGCTTAATGGACGAGCTTGGAAATTATGTTTAAAACTCGGCCATCTATAAATATATGTAATCCAATCTATTCATATATTTTAATATATCATATATAATAAAATTCTATGCGCATTTGATTTTTATTCAACAAAAAAACAAATCACTTCAATGAGCACATTACTTATGTTCAAGTTATGATATAAATATTTTATTAAAACATTTTTAGGTTACTTACATGTCATAACTCTAATAACAAACCATCACTTTACATATTTTTTAGAGGTATTATGTATTATATAATTTTTATGTATGCAGTTGGTAAAGACTTGATGACATAACATGTAGCATGGAAATTATAATAAGTATAAATATGTTTATTTGATAGAATTTCGTTGATATGTGAAATTTTGTCAAACTATCTATGACATTCTAAAATTTAAAAAGTTCAACATTAATTAAATTTGTTAATGAAATTATGGTGATAGGTATGGATCACAATAGAACCAATCGTCGGGCCGTTATTTTTAGGGCTTGTAAAATTTTTGCACCCAAATATATTATTTGAGTGGCCTAAAAATTATGTTTAAAGCCCGGCTCAATCCGAAATATATGTAATATAATCTATTTATATATTTAAATATATGATATATATATATACATAATTACACTTCAATTAACGCATTATTTATGTTTATTTGGTGATATAAACTTTTTTATTAAAATATTTTTAGGTTAAATGAGATGGCTTGATCTAATTTTAATCTAATTCTTTTTTGGTTTTGGGCGAGCTTGGAATTGAATTTTTGGCCTAATGAGAACTATTATTTTTATAGACCCGGTCCTCGACACGTCCATTTTCTCCCCTAATACATCACATTTTTACATTTGTGACATTTTGCCAGAATTTTTTGTTTACATAATTTCATATTCAATATGAATCTTGTTTGATAGATTTCGATGAATAAGTTACAAAAATATTAAGTTTATAAAAAATAATATGCAGAATAAAAGTTATTACATTTTAAAATTCGTAAAAATAAACTTAAAGGTATTCATTTGCTGGAATTATGTTGGTTTGTGCATGTATATGTGAATTTATGATTTTAGTTATCACCCTTTTGCTTTGAGTTATAACTCTTTTCGCTTTGAGTTACAATTTGATGTGATTGAGATAAAGTAAAACTTTTTAACTTTTTACGTGGCATAATTGTAGCAATTTGCATAGTTGCATTACCGGTTGAGCAGGTAACAAGTCTAATGTAATAAATAAATGGACGGCTGAGATGGAATCAATTGTTATCAAAGGACAATTAATGGGGGTGTGCATGGTGCGCACCTTTTTGGGGGTGTGCACTAGACTTTTCCTTTGTATCCTCACAGAGCAATTTTCCCAATCAAACAGTTACGACTTTTTACTTATGTTTCTTTGCTGGTTCGTCAGTGCATTTTCTGATAATTATTAGATTCTGAAGATTGCAGAAGAACTGATAATTGTCAACAGATCAAGATCAATAGCTTATCAAGTAAACACGCGGGAGCAACCAATGTCCATGCTGTATAAGAACTGATAATTGGCATTTTATGAACAAATTAAACCATCCCAAATCCTCGTACAAATATAAGTATTTACAAAAAGAGATAGGTGATTTATCCTCCATGAAACATTACAAGAAATCCTACATGCTGTCTCAGAGAGAGAGAGAGAGAGAGAGAGAGAGAGAGCATTTCTAAGCGACACTTTTGGAATTCGTTCAACGCTTCAAGAGGGAGCTACCCTCTTTGATGAACACAAATATACTGCCTGCATCTCCTCTTGAGATCCGAAGTTCTTCGTCAATGTAGGTGGTAAGTATCCATGATTCCACATTGGTGTTGGAGGCATCGAACTTCAGTGGTGGTTGGCTTGAGATAGCCTTTGCAACAGTGGAAGCTGTGTCTTGGACAGAGGTGATTAAGCCTTTCAAGGGTGTGAGGTCAATGTTTTGTCCTAGAACTTCAACATTTTCCGGTACCACAATAGAGTCTGTCAACTGGGGAGTCCCTATGATGCCTTCCACGAACTTTATCTGAAAACCAAAAAAATATATAAGAAAAGTAAGCTATTGAACTTATCAAACTTGCCAAAAAATAAATCATAGTAAAATTTCCGAAGTCATAATGACATAAATTTGAACATTGAGGGCCCTTAGAACCATTTAAAAAGGAAATCATCACTGTTGTTTTCTTTCTTTCAATCTTCCTCTATTTCTGCCACAGCAATTAAACATAAAACTTCAGTGTGTGTGCATGATGCCATTTTTAGTAAGCCATTAGTCATATCCCAAAATTTTTGACATGATCCAAGACTAATCAGAAGGATAAAAGACGGGGAAAAAAAAAAAAAAAAGGACCTGAACGCGCTTGGGACTTCGAACTTCAAATTTGGCATTGGCTACGATGGAAGTGGAAGCCAGTGGCCCAGAAAATAGGATAGTGTCCTGGACAGTAAAATTCTCTGATTCGATGGTCTGTGATATCTCCTCCACCTTCACGAGTGGTGGCGTTCTCGACAACAGAGGGAACAAGCCTGCAAATGATGTGTACCTGAAACCCTCACACGAAATTTTAGTATCAATAAACTCAGTATTATGTCATAAGAAATTAAAAGAATAATGCAGACTCTCAGGTGGAGATAGGTCTATGATCTCCATTTCATGAGCAGCTTAACACTTCATCAGCAAATTACTGCAAGGTAAGTAAGTACAAAGTAGAATCATTCAGAATAATAGTAACAAAAAATGAGGGATCAACTCGATTCAGTGAATAATAACACTCAAAGTTTTGAAGTAAAGCAGAAAATAAATCTAAGATATATATATATATATATATATATGGCTGTATGTGAGTATAACTTGGGGTCTGTCAGTCTGTGGGATTGGAAGCCAATGTCCTGCTAACTATGACCCCAAACTTGAAAGTCTAATTAAAGATAAGTCGTATACTCAAGCATTATGATTTGATCATGTACAAGCAGATCCAATAACATGATGCAAGATTAAACATTGCGGCAACTGGAACGAGTTAATTTGTGGATAAAACACAAGATGGTCAGTTGACGAATCATCTAATTTTGATTAGATATTTGAAATTCACAAGGACAGGTCCCCAAAAAAGGTAGTAAGAGCCTGTTTGGTTGCCTCTCTTTTTCCTTCCCTTGTTTGATTCTACCTGAGAAAGAAAGAGGAGGAAAAATCGATGAAAATTTTTAAATATCTCTCTCTCTCTCTCTTTCCTTCTACTTTTTTTTCTATTTTCTTTATATACAAGAAAAAAAAAAAAACTTTTCTTTCATTTTTATCTTTCTTTTTCCTCCTTTTTCCTATTCTAAGTTCCAGACGGGCTGTAAAGGTCCATACATTGTGCAAAGACAATTGTTGTTTCATTTTTCAAAAATCCACATGGCCAAGTTTGGTCTAACAAGTACATATAGCTTGCCTGTTCTACATTCAATTATAGTACTAGTCATATTAAGGACAACTCTGCCAACCATATTTAAGGTCACGTGCCCTGCTTTAGAAAGATACCAACCTACTGTTGAACATCTCATAAACAGTAGAGAAGATAAATCATTGGCCAAAATGTCATCAAGAGTTACAGAGAAATTGGTCTTCTGGGCTAAGATTGGAAGGAAATCCACTGAAAATGGTAAGAATTCATCCAGAAACTTTAGGGTTTTCCCTGGACTGGTGCAATTCTCTTTGGAACTCGTGGAAGGGAAAGAGAAAAATACTTTTTTGCCCGTCTTTTTAAATTTTCCTCTGTTTTTTCTTTCCTTTTCTTATCCTCCTCACTAGTCCTCAGTAGAACCAAACAAGGGTCCGTTACACCACGACAGTTCGGTCCGCGACCACGATTTAGTTCTATGCAGTCCTCGTAGAACCAAACAAGGGGAAGCAAGGCAACTTCAAAATCACCAAATTATTCCTAGGGTTCACCTTATAAGCAACTAAGCATATAATTATCCAAATATCACTTTTTCCATAGAACTTACCCAAGAATCCATTTGCCATTGAGCAGAGCCAATGCCTCCGTAGGCGCCGGAGTCGGATTCTTCGCCTCCAGCTGCGTGATCAACTCGACAATCTCCGCCCTCGTCTCGCTTGTCGCTCTCAGCCCACGATCGGTCCCGTAGAACGAATCCACCAACTGTTTCTTCAACAAATCCACCTCCGTCGGCTCTTTCGGCGGCTCGTCCTCCACCACAGGCACTCCGGAGGCGCCCATCTCTGGCCCCCACTCGTCTTCACTCACCGCACGGACACTTAAAAAGGGCCTTGGTCGAATTGAAACCTTCGACCTCCCTGCCACCGACGCCGCTTTTCCAGCTGCAAAACCGCTCGAATTAGCCGGAACAATGGCGGGCTTTGAGCTGAATTGGGTCAGTGCCGACCCCACCGAGAGGGCGTTACATGAAAATTGATTGAACGAACACACTCCGGCCATTTTTATCACTTGATTGCAGCAAAGAAAAACAGAGGTTTTACGAGGTGAACAGAGACCGAGAAACGAAGAAAACGAGTCTTTCCCAGGCAAAAGTTAGGTGGGACCATGGAGTAGCGAAAAGACAAATTTACCCACATTAGCTTTACAATTCCCCAGCTATGTTGTAGGGTGATTTGGGGTTTGGACAAAACTTATACGGGTGTGATAGTTTGCCTCGTGGGTCACAATTTTTAGGGGCTGAGGCGAACCTTTAAATTTCTTTGGAACATGGGTTTTTTTTTTTTTTCTTTTCGGTTAATCGGTTGTCTCAGCCAATTTTTATAGACCTTAAATAATTTTAGAACATGTGTAGTTCATTAATTTTATATAAATTAAATAATTATCTGATTAAAGATAATTGTTATTGAAACATGTTATTCGAAGATGAAGTGTGCCTGAGAAGAAATAGATTTAGAAAACAAAGGACATGTGATGTGAGGCAAGGAGTGCTTTGTGCACTTGTGATTTGAAGAGGATTGCAATAGCATGGACTTGACATGTTATTGGTGTGCAAAAAAAGTCTTGGATATTAAAAAAAAATTATGCTTTTTTGTGTTATACAAGTAAAAGAATATAATGTAGAGAAAAATAACTCAATACAAAATACAGTGAATAGTTATCTAAAAACTGTCAAAATATTACTCATATTAGTTTTTTTAAAACTATTAGAGTTAGATTTTCTGGATCACCCAATACTTTTATTAATAATATAGAATCAGAGAATATAATATGAGCTCGGAGAAATTACCTATATTACTTCTTCCTTTCTACTTTGTTTCTCTTTCTCTCTCTCTCTCTCTCTCTCTCTCTCTTGGTTGTTCACCCAACAATTAAGCCCCCTCCTATTTATATTGATTTAGAGGCAGAGTTCCAATTGCAATTGAAGTCTTTAACTCGCACGGCTCATCCATCATGAGGTCATCCATGACCTCACAATACTCCCCCTTAGATGAGTGCAATACATATTAGGATATGTTAAAACTGCCTCGTTAAAACCTTGCTAGAAAAAATTCAGTGGGAAAAAATCGTAGCGAAGCAAAAGAGTACAATACTTAACTCACCTTGAACAATAAGAACTTTATTTGCTTCATGAAAGGTTTCTGACACAGCGCATACCAATACCATGCACAACCTTCTCAAATGTTGCAGTTGGTACTGCCTTAGTAAATAAGTCTACCAAATTATCACCAGACCGTATTTGTTGGACATCAATATCACCACTTTTCTGGAGCTCATGTGTATGGAAGAACTTTAAAGAAATATGCTTCATTCTGTGACCTTTGATGTAACCTCCCTTAATCTATACAATACAAGCTGCATTATCCTTGTATAATATTGTTGAGGTATCTTTGATTGTAGATAATTTGCAGCTTTCATGAATATGTTGAATCACAGATCTTAGCCAAATGCACTCTTAGCTTGCTTCATGAATTGCAATTATCTCAAAATGATTTGAAGAAATTGCAGTTAATGTCTGTTTTACTGATCACCGGGATATAGCAGTGTTACCATAAGTAAACACATACCTAGTTTGAGACCTAGCTTTATGAGGATCAGAAAGGTAGCTAGAATCAGCATAGCCAATTAATTCAGGTAGTGACTCATTTAAATAAAATAATCCCATATTAGTTATCCCTCGTAAGTAACATAATATATGTTTAACTCCTTTCTAATGTCTTTGTATTGGTATAGAATTATATCATGCCAATAAATTGATAGAAAATACTATGTCAGGTCTTGTACAATTTGCAAGATACATAAGAGTACCGATTGCACTAAGATATGGTACTTTAGGACCAAAAAGTTCTTCGCCATCATCTTGAGAACGGAAAAAATCTTTCTGTACATCTAGTGAACAGACAACCATTGGAGAACTTAATGGATGAGTTTTGTCCGTGTAAAACTGCTTAAAAACCTTTTCAGTACATGCCGATTGATGGACAAGAATTCTATTGGATAAGTGCTCAATCTGTAATCCAAGATAATACTTGGTTTTTTCAAGATCTTTCATTTCAAACTCCTTTTTTAAATAATTAACATCTTTAGTAATCTCTTCAGAAGTTCCAATCAGATTCAAATCGTCAACATAGAGTGCAATGACAACAAATCCGGATTCTAGTTTCTTAATGAAAACACATGAGCAAATAGTATTGTTCATATTTGTTTCTTTCAAGAGATATTCACTTAGACAATTGTACCACATGCAACCAAATTGCTTTAATCCGTATAACGATTCTTGAAGCTTGATTGAACAAAAATTTTGTGGTTTTAAAATATTTGTTTCAGGCATCTTAAATCCTTCAGAGATTCTCATATGCAAATCATTATCTAATTTCCCATATAAGTAAGCAGTCACTACAGTTATTAGACTCATATTTAATGCTTCTTAGACTGATAAACTAAACAAGAATCTGAATGTAATTGCATCCATTACGAGAGAATAAGTCTCATCATAGTCAATACCAGGTCTTTGCGAGAAACCTTAGGCTATGAGTCGGGCTTTATATCGTACTATTTCATTTTCTCATTTCGCTTTCGTACGAATACCTATTTATATCCAACTAGTTTCACATCTTCAGGTGTGTGAACTATAGGCCCAAATACTTTACGTTGTGCTAATGCGTGTAATTCTGTCTTAATATCTTCTTTCCATTTTGGCCACTCAAGTCTACGTCAGCATTCATCGACTGTTTGTGGTTCAGTCTCTTCATTACTTCTGGTAATACCAAGAACTACTTTAAATGAAAATATATTGTCGACAATCATCTTATTTCTCTTCCAGCTTTCTCTTGTAGTCATATAACTTATTGAGATCTCATTATTTTTAGTTACCATATCACTTATAGGAGATTTCTCTCCAGGAGGTTTCTCTTCTGGGAATTCTTCTTTAGGATTCTCTTTTTCAGGAAGTTTAGATATTGTGTTATCTTTAGGAGCACCAACTTGCTTATACATTTTTCCTTGTGTCTTCCTTTTTCTGGGAACAATGTCTTTTGCACCAACAGGCCTCTCACGCTTCAAGTGTGTTTTAGATTTATTTACTATTGTACTAATAGATTGTCCTAAAGGGACATCAATACGTGTTGGAGTATTAGCAGCGGGTATATGTGATTTTGCCACATGCTTTGTGTCGGTGAACGCATCAGGCAATTGATTTACAATTTTCTGTAAATGAATAATTCTGTGCATTTTTTATTCACATTGACTCATTCAAGGATTAAGATGAGACATTGTTGAAATATCCCAACTGATCTCTCGTTACTTTTCTAATAGCGTCTTTTCTTCCTGTAATGGTGGAAAGACTGACTCATCAAAATGACAATTCGCAAAACATGCCTTAAAGACATCACCCATTAAGGGTTCCAAATATCTAATAATAGATAGAGAATCAAAACCAACATAAATTTCAAGTCTATATTGGGGACCCATTTTAGTACGCTGTGGGGGTGAGATAGGTACATATGCAGCACAACCAAAAACTCGTAAGTGAAAAATATTTGGTTGTTGACCAATAACAAGTTGTAATGGTGAGTACTGATGATAAGCAGTTAGTCGGATTCTAACCAAAGATGCAGCATGTAGTATGACATGTCCCCAAGCAGAAACATATAATTTTGTTTTCATAAGTAAAGGTTGAGCAATCAATTGAAGCCATTTTATAAAAAGTTTCAACAAGACCATTTTGTGTATGTGTGTGGGTAATTGGGTGTTCACATTAATCCCTATTGATATGCAGTAATTATTGAAGGCTTAGGATGTAAATTCACCAGTATTATCTAGTCATATAGATTTGATCAGGTAATCTGAAAACTGTGCCCGTAAGCGAATAATTTGAGTAAGAAGTCTAGCAAAAGCAATATTACGGGTAGAAAGTAAATAAACATGTAACCACCGTGTGGATGCATCTATTAAAACCATGAAATAACGAAATGGTCCACATGGAGGATGTATTAGCTCACAGATATCCCCTTGAATTCTTTGTAAGAATGATGGAGACTCAGGAATTACCTTGGAAGGAGATGGTCTGACAATTAACTTCCCTTGTGAACAGGCAGCACATGTATAATCATGTGACAAAAGAATCTTCAAGTTCTTTAACGGATGTCCATGTGAGTTTTTAATAATTCGATGTAACATTGTTGACCTTGGATGACCCAAACAATCATGTCATAGTATAAAATTCTTTGGGTCAAAGCACTTCTGGTGTATCACTACAGGTGATTCTACTACTTTTATAGAAGTATAATATAATCCAGAAGACAATGCAGCAAGTTTCTCTAATATATATTTCTTTTCTCAAATATAAGAAACAATGTAGAGCTGTTCTACATTATCTATATTCGTCGTCTCTATATGATATCCATTACGACGTATATCTTTAAAACTAATTAGATTCCTTATAAATTTAGTAGAATACAATGCATCATTAATGCATAGCTTTGTTTCTCTTAACAATATTATATTCTCCCTTATGGAGCCTTCAATTAATTTTATTGTGCCAGAGATTATCTTGACATTAGCTTCAAGTAATGTTAAGTGTGAGAAATATTTTTTATCTCGAAGAATTGTGTGTGTTGTTCTACTGTCTACTAGACATATGATTTCACCATTCATTTTAGACATATTCAACGCATTGGTACGATCCATGTATCTATATAACATATCAAAAGTGCTTAATTAAAATAGGATAATTTATTGCAAAGAAAAGTAGATGAAGGAAGCATTACAGAGATGATAAGAAACTACATAGACTAGAACAAGGAGCCAATAATATTAAGTAGTGTGGACATCTCAATTGCTAAATTAAATGGTCTATTCTTCCACTTAGATCTTCAAAGAAATCTGAGACATCAAGATGAGAAATATCGACCTGGCTATCAAAATCCGTAAAATGCATTTCTGCCTTTTTTTTTTTTCTTTATCTTTAATTGAGGCTTGGTAAAGCTCTCTCAAATATTTGGGCGTACGACAGGTACGTGACCAATAACCTTTCATCCCACACCTATAACAAGTATCTTTAGATTTTTTAAGAGGTTTATTTTGTAACCCTTTTTATTTTTTCAGAGTTATTCCACTGCTGATGGTATGTTGGGGCATTTTTAAACCTCATATGATAACCTCCACGATAATTTTCACGATTTTGAACATTATTCCTGTCACGATCATGGCTACGTCCACAGCCACGTCCACTAAATGAGCTTGCATTCACTTCAGGGAATGGAGTTGAACTAGTAGGTCGGGACTAATGATTTTGCATTAACAACTCATTATTTTGCTCAGCCACAAGAAGACATGATATTAATTCAAAATATTTTTTAAATCCACGCTCTCGATATTACTGCTGCAGGAGCACATTCGAGGCATCAAATGTGGAGAATGTTTTTTCTAACATGTCTTCATCAGTAATATTGTCTCCACATAATTTTAATCGTGAGCTGATTTTAAATAACACGGAGTTGTACAGTTTTAAAATCTTGCAACCTCAAGTGCATCCACTCAAATCTGGCTCTTGGGAAGATTACGGTCTTCTGGTACTCGTGTCACTCCTTTAAATTTTTTCATAATAGCAATGGATTCTTTATCGTAAGGTATTTAGATTTTAGTTCTTCATTAAGATGATGGCGAAGGAAAATCATGGTTTTAGCGCGATCCTGCTCGGATGCGTCATTTTCCTCCACTATTATTTGCTCAAGTGCCTTTACAACAAGATAGATCTCGGCATTAAGGATTCACGATAAGTAATTATCGCCAAAAATATCAAGGGCGGCAAATTCTAATTTTGTAAGATTTGACATTTTCAGAATGCTATATCATACAAAACAATAAGTTTAAATCAGGACAAAAGTATGACAATAATATGATGTATAAAGAATTAAATGAAAACCTTTGTACAACGCACTATTCATTCCATGTTATATCATATTCTTACTATTTAAGTATTATTCATCACTATTCATGAATAGTAGAGTGCATCGATATATATATAATATTACTATTTTTGTCCCTATTATAACTTTCAATCCAGACATCAAAATATAATCAAGTCACATGTCTATGAAAAGCTATTGAACAATGGATTCCAGATCTATAAATATCATTAGCAAAAAAATGCAAGATCTAGGAGAAATAAAACAATAAAATTTTGAAATAAATACTATTAATCTCAATAGTAAATTACTGTTCATACTATTCATACAAATTGAGTGAACAGTAAAAAATGCAAAATGAAGTAAATTACACATAAAATACAGTACCTTCCAGATATAAGAAAAAACACAGAGTACTTAGAGCATCATGCTGATAACGTGTTATATAAGTAAAAGAATATAACGTAGAGAAAAATAACTCAACACAAAATATAGTGGATAGTTCTTCAATAACTGTCAAAATATTGCTCATATTAGTTCTTCTGGAACTATTAGAGATAGATATTTTGGATCACCCAATACTTTTATTAATAATATAGAATCAGAGAATATAATATCAGCTTTGAGAAATTACCTATATTTGCTTCTTCCTTTCTACTCTGTTTCTTACTTTTTATTCTCTCTCTCTCTCTCTCTCTCTCTCTCTCTCTCTCTCCTATTCTCTCTCTTGGTTGTTCACCCAACAATTGAACCCCTCTTATTTATAATGATTCAGAGGCAGAGTTCCAATTGCAATTGAAGTCTTCAACTTGTGCGGCTCATCCACTATGAGGTCATCCGTGACCTCACAACATTTTGTGTATTTTTAGAGAGATTGTTCAAATGCAATATCACCACGTTATCTTGATCCACTCTGGTCGAGCAATACCACGTGGTGCTTTTAGAGAAGTGAATACATTTTCGTATTTTATCGAGTGGATGATGGTGATGGGTTAGAGGCTTTTGGCTCGTCTATTGCATAAAATATCTCTCTAGCTTCCGTCTTCTAACATTCCTTTGGGGAGTTTGTTGGGTGTTAGACACTTTGCATTCTAGCGGCTTGTCTTCATATTTTTTTTTTATTGGAGAAATCTAAATGTTGCCTTTGACTACAATTTAACAACTAAATTGAACTTGATTGAGATAGAATTCTGATACAGTTTGCACTCAGCCTAATGTTTTAGAGTGCAATCAATAATGGCTAATATAGCATTATTGACAAATATATTATATAGACTAGTTTGAGCATCACCTTGTAGACAAGTCTTGTTAAAAAGAATAGCTCAATGTATGAGGTTCATGTCATTGTTGGATCTAGAGAGGATTATGTTGATTCCATGTCTTAATTTTGATTATTACAAAACATGTGTTAGTTATCTAATTGTCCTATTTAGTGTGCAGATTACATTTCATCTCTAATCGCAATTAGATCATGATTTGAAGCTCAACTCATTAGAAAATATTAAGGAACTTGTATAATGATAAGCTTGTCAAGAAATACTAACGATTTGAAGATATGGAATTGAAAAGAAGATTAGCATAAATGAAAAGAAGATCGACATTAACCATGAGTAGATTGGCATAAATGAAAAGAAGATCGGCATCAACCATGAAGAAATTGGCATAAATGAACAAGAGATCAACAAAAATAAAAAGGAGAACGGCATAAATGAAAAATAGATCGGCATCAAGTGTAATGAGACAGCATCAATTGAAAAAAAGAGATTTCAAGACCTAAAAGCTTTCTTGAAGAATTTGATGAAGTCTTGGAGGAATGGAAGAAATGATGATTAAAAAACCCTACAAGTAATCAAAGTGAATTGATTCCATCTCGAAAAGATTAAATATGTTCTTGAAGATCAACAAATTTTAGAGAAGTCATTTCAAGCTTCAGAAGCTTCATTTGGATGATTATTAAAAAGCTTGAAGACTTTGAAGTTGTTTGAAGAAGACTTACAAAAGATTTGGAATTACTAGAAAAATGGTCGACTCATGAATTCCCAAGAGTTGACTCATTCAGACAGTGGACTGGATAAAAAGGATTTTGATGAAAAGGGTCGACCCCTCCTAACCCAGGAGTCGACTCCTCATTCCTCAGGGGTTGACTTATTTCGGCAAAACCTTGGTGAAATCAGGAGAAAATCAAACAAGGTCGACTCCTCAAGTTTCAAGAGTCAACTCATTGGAACAGAGACAAAAGTTGCTGGGAACAATACAAAAAGAGTCTACCCCTATTTCTCAGGAACATTTGGACAAAGAGTTGAGGAAGATGATACCAGAACAAAAAGGGTCAACTCTTTCACCAGAAGAGTCGACTTCTAGACTGTAACGACTAGTTTTTCAAACAACCTCTCAAACTACCACCAATGACTAGAATCAATTCAAGGCTATATATACGAGACCCCCACAACATATATATATATATATATATATGAGAATCTGAAGATTTAACATATGCATAACAGATTGAAAGCTGATTCTCTACTCAAAACAAAAACATTCTCTTTGTTGGGGTACTAGATGCACTTCCACTTTCCTATACACTCTTTGAGAGAGTTACACATTGTATCATCTTCATATATTTCTTGGGAGAGTTTGTAAATCTGTAAGTTTGAGTGTTCTTGTTAAAAACACTTGTTAAGTTTGAGTGAAGCTTGGACAAATCTACTTGGAGGTTTTGAGAGCTTGGGAATAGCTCTTGTAAGAAGTGAGCTGGGCATTTAGCAACTATCACCTATTGTGTAAAGGACTTTTGCATAGTGGAAGATCTTTCAAGGGAGACTTGGAAGTGAGAATGTAGGTCACACATTGTAATTGAACCCCAGTAAATATGATGTTCATTTCTATGCTCTGTTTTTCATTCTAGCATCCCACTATTTGCTTGCATTACATTTACACTTTGATTTATAGTTCCTTTGAGTTATTAGCTTTTAAATTGCATTATTGTGTGAATATCTTTGAAAAACCCAATCCACCCCCCCTTCTTGGGTTGCATATTTAGGCCAATAATTGGTATTCGAATTAGTACTCTATTTCAAAGACTTAACATCCGTAGAGTTGATCCATAACAACCATGATTGGAAGCTCTCTAGCTGAGGGTCAGTCCACAAATAGACCTCCCATGTTTAATGGGACTAACTATAATTATTGGAAGAATAAAATGAGAATATATATTCAATTTGTTGATTATGAATTATAGAGAATTATTGTAAATGGTTCTAAGATTCCTACCAAGACTATTGAAAGAGCAGAAATTTTCAAAACTGAAAGTGAGTAGGATGAGAATGACTTGAGACTTTTGCAGTCCAATGCTAAGGTTATGAACATTTTATATTGTGCTTTAGATCCAAATGAATTCAATAGAATTTCAACTTGTAGATCAACCAAAGAAATTTAGGATAGACTTGAGGTAACTCATGAAGGGACCAATCAAGTTAAAGAGTCCAAGATTAACATTCTTATGCACAACTATAAACTATTTAGAATGAAATTTGATGAGTCCATTATTGAAATGTTCACTAGATTTACTGACATTGTTAATGACTTAAAATCTCTTGGTAGAGTTTATCCTAACAGTGAACAGGTGAGAAAGATCCTTAGATCTTCGTCAAAGATATGGGAAGCCAAGCTGACAACTATATAAGAAACCAAAGATCTTAATATCTTACTACTTGAGGAATTGCTTGGTTCACTCATGACCTATGAGTTGACCCAAAAGCAAAATGCTCAAAAGGAGGAAGACAAAAGAAAGAAATCTATTGCATACAAATCCAACACATAAGAGAATAAATATGACAGTGAAGATGATGATAAGAAAGATCTTGCCCTCATTACAAGAAAATTCAAAAGATTCATGAGGAGAAAATAAAAAGGTGGAAGAAAGTTTGAGTCAAAGAATGAATCCAGCAACAATGACTCAACTATCATATGTTTTGAATGAAAGAAATCATGACACATGAAAGCTAAGTGTCTTACGCTAAAAAAGAAGGGAAATAAAGGCAAAGGAAAAAGGGCTCTAGCTGCCACATGGAATGAAGATGAATGCTCCAACTCAGATGAAGATGTTGAACCTTAAGAGATTGCAAACCTATGTCTCATGGCACAAGAAGATGAATCTGAGCTATCATCATCTAAACCATCTAGTTTTTCATTTGATGAGTTACAAGATAACTTTGATGATCTTCTTACGGAATTTAAAAAGATTGGCATTAAAAACACACTTCTCAAAAAGATGGTATCTACTCTTACTAAGGAATGTGAGGATTTACAAAATGCCAATAAGCTTTTGAAAAAGTAGAACTCTGTTTTGAGAGAAAAAGTAAAAGATTTGAAAAAATCTCTTGCAAAATGTGTTGATGGGAAGGAAAAATTAGATGTCATGCTTGGAAAACAAAAATGCTCATTAGACACAACAGGCATCGGATACAATCCTTTTAAGAAGAGAGAGTTTTCTAAAGACAAATTTGAAACCTCCACAAGAAAAACTCAAATTACCTATTTTTATTGCCAAAAGAAATGTCATCTTGCTAGTTAATGTTATATTATGTAAAAATTTCATGCTGCCAAGAAGGCTTGGGTCCCAAAAGGACCATTGAAGACTAATCCCCAAGGACTGAAGTGTTGACTCAAGGTTGGTCCCCATGTTGATTTTGATGATAACTAAATCTTATGTTATTTTATTGATGCATTTACTTAGTGTGTAGATTAATAAAGTTTATAATTTAGACTTAAAGTTCAATCTTAAGTCTAATACATGTCAAAGTGAATGCAGAGCAAGCTCAGGATCAAGCAATGAACTCTAAGAGATATACAATGAACCAAACAGAGCATAGACGCCTATCTCTACTTCAAACAGATTATTTGCATTCGAAGATATTGAAGGTGTTCAAATAAGGCTTTCATCAAAATATGCATAGACTCAATAAAGTTGTCTTGCACTTAGAAAGATTGAAGACTTCATCAAAGTGTGCTAAAGTCAGTTAAAGATAATTTGATTGTGAAGAGATTGAAAAAGCTCAAAAGAAGATCTTATCAAGTGTGCAAAGATCGATTCAGGATAATATAATTGGAAGTTGCTTAAGAAGAAGATTCATATTGATTGCCTAAATCTCTACATGAAATTCAAGTGAAGAATTCTTTTAAGACATAAAGAATCAATGAAGACGATATGATTGAAGAGGTTTTCATCAAACTTATAAAAGTCTCATTAAAGTGATTCCAAAGAAGAAAGAAGAATTTTTAGAAAAGAGAAGAAATTGGCAATGAAAGTAACAGCTCGGCAATGAAAACAATAACTCGGCAATGAAAGTAAGAGCTCGACAATAAAAGAGAAAGATTGGCAAAAGAACTCAACATTGAAAGAGTGAAGTCCTAATAGTTTAAAGTCAAGAAAATATGAAGGTCAAATGACTGATTCAATCCAAATTGAATAGAAGATAACTCTGATGAGTTAAAGAGTTTTGATTGATCATCATACCCCCAAGAAAAAACTCCTTGAAGATCTTAAAATATTGCTGAAGAAGAATTTGATCACTAGAAGATGTAATGTAGACTTCTGTACAATAAGCCGATTTATTGGAATAAAAAGTCGCCTCATGAATACAAAAACAAAAACCTGAGAACTAAATGATCAAATAGCCGACTCATGGAAATAAAGAGTCTCCTCATGAATACAGAAGTAAAAGCTTGAAGACCAAATGATCAATGAGCCGACCTTCTAAACATAAAGAATCGACTCATAAAGACTAAAGCAAGATCTCTGTGCAAAGAGCTAACTCATGGAATTGAAGAGTCACCTCATGAAGACAAAAGCAAAATGACTTGAAGACAAAATGATCAATGAGCCGACTCTTGGATATAAAGATTCGATACATAGAGAAAGTGGACAACATCTGGAAAATATAGACCAGAAGAGTCGATCGACCCTTTAAGCCTAAAGTCGACCCTTGGGATATAACGACTAGTTTTTCTAACATTATAACGGACTCGACGTGCATTAAATGAACCCCAACAACCTCCAATGGATGAATTTAATACAGAGGTTTATATACGAGCTTCCAACTGCATTTATACATCAAGAGAGACAAGAAACAAACATCCATTGACTGATCAAACTGAATATTCTGAACATTCTCCTTGTCTTCACTGTGTGAGCTTTTATTGTTTAATCCACTACTGTTAGAGAGTTTGTACATTATTTGTATATCTTTATACACTTGCAAGTGAGAGTTTGAGAGTTCTCTTGTGAAAGAAAAACTCTTGTAAGTTTAAGTGGAGCTTGGACAAAATTAGTTGGTGGCTGAAGAACTTGGGAAGAAGTTCACCTACAACACTTAGGCTAGATTCTACCTCTCTCAAGCCTATACACTTCACCTGCAAGGCCTTATACACTATTATACACTCCATTCCAGCCCCTCAAGCCTTTTGAAGTCATTTAAGCTCCAATCAAGACATCCATTGAAGACTACAAGTGTGTTGAAGGCAAAAGGTGGTATTCCCTTAACATTTTTGTCTTTCCACACTCTTCTTTTCTCCCTCCTAGCCTACTTATGCTATTCTATATTTTAATCTCCATCTTCAACCCCCCATTCTTGCAGGTTTAAGCCAAGAGGGCTCATAAATCATGCTTAGAGGAAAGCAAGTGAGAGCCACCGTGTAGGGGAATCTTTCACTAGCCTACTTTAAGATGGTATGGCCTAGGAGCCCCTTGTTTATGTGGTGTAGTCTAAAAGCCTTGTATGTGATCATGGACCCTTGCATATTACCATTTTAATCATGTCTTGTGTACTTGACTTCATTTTCATGTTCTATAATGCTTACATTGCTCTTATTTCTATGCCATTTCCAAGCTCTATATTTCTTTCGAAAATGGTTTCAAGAATTGTTCCCTTGAAACTTAGGATAAGACCTTAGAAATCATGCCTTAGAGAGTTCCCCACTAACTCCTTAACTCTCATTTTGGCATCATTACATTTTCACTTACATAAAAGTTGTTTTCTAACTCTCTAATTTTCAAGGCTTCCATTCTCTCAAGTTAGTGGTTGGAATGGCCCCATGGAGTCCTCTCTTGAGTAGTTTTCTTTTTATTTGGCCAAAGGAACCTTTTCTTGATAGAATGGCCTCCTACAAAAATAGTTTTCAAAACTCTTTTCAAAAATGGTTACCAAAAACTCATTCTCTCCATCTTTGCATTAAAAATGGTGCCTTAAAAGGTTATCATCACCATGTTTATTTTTGGCCCCCTTATACTTTTGTCAAGATTAGGGTTATAATGGCCATGAAGAAACCTTCCTTGGAATGGTCCCCAAACACCAATTATATAAACCATACTCTTGGCTAGAGTCAAAATTTTCATGGAAATAATCTTCAAAAGGGTTGCCCACCAAAGTCCATTGCATAGCATGTTTTGTTTTTCAAAGCTCTTTCCAAAAGTGAATTAAACCAACTTTCAAAACTATTTTTCAATCCAACCATAGGTTAACTTGACCCTAGTTGACCAACCCTAGGTTAACTTGACCCTAGTTATCTAACCCTAGGTTAACTTGACCCTAGTTGTCCAACCCTAGGCTAACTTGACCCTAGTTCACTCACCTTAGGTTAACTTAACCCTAGTTAGTTAACCCTAAGTCATCTTAACCTTAGGTGACCCCTACTCTAGTGAGTCAACCCTAGTCCAACTTAACTTTAGGTCATCCCTAACCATAGGCTAACCCAATCTAGGTTAATATGCTTCAAGGTTCCAACTCATGAACCCTTTTTGAATGATCCTCCAATTTTAAACTATACTCATTACCCACTTTTTCCAAAACCTTCAACTCTCTTGAAGTTTCAAAAACCAACTCCAAGATGTTTCCAAAACATTTTTAAAAGATCATAAACCTAAGGCATCTATAGCCCTCTTATGGTTGGGGATTTCAAAGGAAGGTGACATATCAAGAACAACCTCTAAGGTTGTCCATATTAGGATTCCAAATCCTTAGCCATTTCCAAAACTAATTCATCAAAACATTCTAAAGTCTTGCTTCCAAGGTTTTCAAAATAAGATTTCAAAAACACTTTCAAGTTCTCTTGAGTCATGCCAAAGCATTTTTTCAAAACTCCCTTAAGTTGATCCAAAAACATTTTCAAAACACTCCACCATCCAATTTCAAGTCAAAACTTCCAAAATCACAAAGAGTCTTCAACTTCCAAGACCACAAAGAGTCTTCAACTTCCAAAGACCTCAAAGTGTCTTAAACTTTTCCAAAGACCTCAAAGTATCTTCAAACCTTTCAAAGGCCCTAATGCTCCTATTTTCCATCGGGCTCTTGCCCGAACTACGATTGACCTGATTCTCACTAAATGAGATACATAGGCAACCTAAAATGGTGCGGTCATAACTTCTATTTCAACTCTAATCCCCTTTTCAAAAACATTCAATCGATTCAAAGTTGTCATTTCAAACTCCTTCAAAACTCCCACATTTCCAAACTTCTTCCAAAACATACATCATGCATCATTCATCCAAAAAGTGATAATCAAACCTATTTTTCAAAATTCTAAAAGTGGATATTGAATGGACAAAAGTAACCGGTTATTCTAGTGAGTGAACAAAGGTTGCTTAGACATGCAAAGGTTGCTTAGACATGTAGGTACCGAAAGGGCGAGGTAGGGTGATGATCTTAGGATATCTTCCTTACACGTAACCAACCCTCGGACCATAGATTTTTGTTTTCGAAAGACCAAAATGGAGTTATTTTCCAAAAGGGCTTAAATCTTTCCAAAGGTTGCCAAACAATCTATTTCTTTAAAAAAAGCTCTCTTTTGAGGGAGTTTTCAAAATCTTTTCCAAAAACCCTAAGTTTGATCTTCGGATTAATACTTAGTTTTAGGTGCCCTAACTCACCTTAATTAAGTTAGGTGGCGACTCCTATTTTTCTAAAAAGCCCCTAATTAAATCAATTCGAACCTAGCCGCACTTGTCCTTCTACGAGTCGCACTTGTCCTTCTAGGAGGACGAGTTCTAGTGACAGAGTTCCGTACTTTTGATCTCCAAGCCAAAAGGACCTTGGACACCCAAAAATCGGGGCGCGACACTACCCATTCTATATAGAGAAGAGATCACTGATAATAGTCTTCAACCCATTGCTAATGAACTCCCATTGGAATTGAGACTTATCCATCATTTTTTATGCCATATTTTTATTCGCAAAGAAGGAAAGTTTAAGTATATATCTGACAAAGAGTTGTATTTTATGTGGGCATATCTGTCTGAAACAAAGATTGACTTGGTTGATTACATCTTAAACCATATTGTCAAAGCAAGTACAACTAAAGTGAGTTTACCCTATGGCATTTTTTTAACCAAGGTGTTTAAACACTTCAAGGTCAATTTATCTGGTGAGAAGAAGAAAACCATACCCCTAACTCTGATGAGTACAACCAAAAAACCCTTTCTAGAATGAGGTATTATTTTGATAAACATACTAAGAAATGGATCTCAAAAGAGAAGGGTAGTGTTGGTGGTGGTGATAATACTACACCAAGGAAAATGTCATTTAAAAGAAGTGAAACCTCTAGGACTCTAAGGGAACTTTTTCTCATGGGCATTGTACCTAACAACTCTGGGCATATTGCAATGATGATGAAAATGATAAAAGAGATGAAGAAATATCAAGGGGAGATGTTTACCAAAGTTGACAAGAAGGTGGAGAATGGTGCAACAAGGCTACTTTTTGTTGAGAAAAAGGTGAGGGAACTCAGCAAAGCTTTTGTGTCTGAGGGAAAAAAGCTAAGAAAGGGAGTCTCAAGTGACATTGCTCTCTCAACTGAGCACATTGAAAAATACATCAAGAAACTGGTTGGAGATAAGTACAAACCTGTCTATCCTAAGGCAACAGAGTTTGCAGCCTCCAACACTAATGAAGTGGAAGAATCTATTGAAGAAGCCAACCCCTCTATTGGAACCCAACTTGAACCTTATAACCCCATTGGAAAAACACCCCCAGCACAGAGCTCACACAGAAATGGCCTAAGGTAAAGGATTGCAGCCAAGTTTACCAACAGTACTAATGACCCTATTGACCTCTCACAAACCCCATCTCTCAAAGCCAAATAAGCAATCTTGCATTTGCATTTACATTTACATTTGTACTTTCTAAGCAATATTTTTGAATAGGATAGTGTGTCATCCTTTAAGACAAATATATTTGTAATATTTTGTGGATGCTTTTAGTCGTTGAACTCTATATATGCCTATTATTATAAATGATTTAGTTGCTTGCCTTTCTTGGCTTTGGTCGCTTTGATGAGGAGATTGATGCATTGATTGCTAACCTGACGATAATTTTATTCATGTTTTAAGATTTTTTTTGCTACTGTACCTATCTTTAACTTCTATATATTTCACTCTTTTTGATGAGTTGACAAAAAAGGAGGAGAAAGTACTGATATGAAAAAGATGAGTTTGAAACCAAAAGACGGGAGAAGGGATTGTGATATGAATAGAGAATGAAGTAAACGGGAAAAAGAAAATGCATTGTGGAGAGAAAGAATTTGGAAAGACTTTATATGTGAATAATTATCTTATTTGGATGCTTGATTAACATCAATTATGGTTGAGAAAAATCTGGCATAATAGTACTTCAATGCATAAGAAAGGAGGAGTAAAGGCATTTATGTTTTGAATTCTTGAATTTGTTGATTGCTTCGCTCTAAACCTAGAAAATACTTTTACTCTAAACTTGTATATTTGGTCTACACTGCCTTAAGGCATAAAGCACAAAAGAAATAGGGAGCAAATTTTTAGTATGAAACTTTTATTTTCTGATTGCCTCTGTTATTGCACATTACTAAAGTCATTAGATTTTAAGCCTATTGTTCATATTAAGTAAGGTTTTGTCATCATAAAAAAAGGGGAGATTGTTAACTCTATGCCTTGATTTTGATGATTACAAAATATGTGTTAGTTATCTAATGGTTCTATTTAGTGTGCAGATTACATTTCACCTTTAATCTCAATTAGATCATGACTTGAAGCTCAACTCATTAGAAAATATTAAAGAACTTGTATGATAAGAAACTTGTCAAGAAATACTGAACATTTGAAGAAATGCACTTGAAAAGAAGATTGGTATAAATGAAAAGAAGATTGACATTAACTATGAGGAGATTGGCATAAATGAAAAGAAGAACGGCATCAACCATGAAGAAATCTGCATAAATAAAAAGGATATCGGCATAAATAAAAAGGAGATCGTCATAAATGAAAAATAAATTGGCATCAAGAGTAATGAGATCAGCATCAGTTGAAGAGAAGAGATTTCAAGGCCTAGAAGCTTTCTTAAAGAATTTGATGAAGTCTTAGAGGAACGGAAGAAATGATAATTAAAGAATCCTACAAGTAATCAAAGTGAATTGATTCCATCTCGAAAAGATTGAAGGTGTTTTTAAAGATCAACAAGCTTTAGAGAAGTCATTTCAAGTTTTAGAAGCTTCATTTGGATGATTATTAAAGAGTTTGAAGACTTTGAAGTTGTTTGAAGGAGACTTGCAAAAGATTTGAAATAACTAGAAAACAACTCATGAATTCCCAAGAGTTGACTCATTCAGACAGTGAACTGGATAAAAAGGATTCTGATGAAAAGAGTCGACCCCTCCTAACCCAGGAGTCAACTCCTTAGTCCATGATGCAAAGTTTTGAAGAAATCCAAAAAAGGATCAAATTCTCATTCCTAAGGGGTTGACTCATTTGGGCAGAGCCTTGGTGAAATCTCGAGCAAATGAAAAAAAAAAGGGTTGACTACTTAAGTCTCAAGAGTTAACTCATTGGAACAGAAACAAAAGTCGTTGGGAACAACACAAAAAGAGTCGACCCCTATTTCTCAAGAATCGATATATTGGGACAAAGAGCTGAAGAAGATGATATCAGAACAAAAAGGTCGACCCCTTCACCAGAAGAGTCGACTCATGGACTGTAAAGGCTAATTTTTTAAACAACCTCTCATCTTGATCTCACATTTAATGCACTCCCAACCACCACCAACGGCTAAAATCAATTCAAAGCTATATATATAAGACCCCCACAGCATATATATATATATATATATAAGAATCTGAGAATTTAGCATATATATAATAGATTAAAAGCTGATTATCTGCTCAAAATAGAAACATTCTCTTTGTTGGGGTACTAGCTGCACTTCCACTTACTTATAGACACTTTGAGAGAGTTACCTATTGTATTACCTTCATATATTTCTTGGGAGAGTTTGTAAACTTGCGAGTTTGAGTGTTCTTATTAAAAACATTTGTAAGTTTGAGTGAAACCTGAACAAAATCACTTTGAGGGTTTGAGAGCTTAGGAATAGCTCTTGTAAGAAGTGAGTTGGGCACTTGGCAATTAGCACCTGCTGTGGAAAGAACTTTTGCATAGTGGAAGATCTTTCAAAAGGAGACTTGGAAGTGTGGACGTACGTCATACGTTGTGACTAAACCTCAGTAAATTTGGTGTTTATTTCTATGCTTTGTTTTTCATTCTAGCATCTTACTATTTGCTTGCATTGCACTTACACTATTTGATTTATAATTCCTTTGAGTTATTAGCTTTTAAATTGCATTATTGTGTGAATATCTTTGAAAAACCCAATTTACCCCCCTCTTGGGTTGTATATTTGGGCCAACAGATTTTAAGCAAAGCTGGCTCAAAATTATTAATTAATTAATTAATTAATTATTTTCTCTTTTTAATGAAGTATTTCCCGAATCACAATGGATATAACCATGTAATAAAAATTAGTTTTTAGTGGAGTATTTACCAAATAATTCGATCAGCATAATAAAAAACTGGTGATTCAACCAACAAAGTAAATAATTTACTTTTTAATTTCACTGTAACAGCTACTTGTAGACCTACAAATAATAAAAAATTACACTTTGTTTAAAAAAATCAAACAAACATCGATTTATATGAAAATACAAAAATATTACATCAACAAGCCGTTTGATGATGTTATCAGTAAGATTTACTAATTTATTTTTTCATTTTAAACTTTTGTCTTTGTATGTGTGTGTGTGTGTGTGTGTGAGAGAGAGAGAGAGAGAGGGAGAGAGAGAGAGAGAGTTGTGTGTGTGAATCTTGTGCTGGTTTAGACTTCAAGAGTTGTATAGGTTCTCCCTTGAACTTTCTTGATAAAAATGTATGTAATTATATTTTTTTAAATAATTTTTTCAAGTTAATTAGAGTGGTTAATTGAGACTTTTTTTTTCTTACGATTTTTTTTTCATTTGTAGTAAGCCCTTTCTTTCTTTTCTTATGGGCATTTTCTCATTTAGACTGATGCCATTTTTTCTTTTCTTGTGGGCCAATTTCCTATTTAGATTGAGGCTATTTTTCCAAAAAAATATGTTAAAATTATATAAAATTTTAACTATTATAAGTATGATTTTTAAAACATAGGAGCCTTTAAAAATTAGAAGCCTAAAACGATTATTTTAATGACTTTACATTTAAGTGGTCCTTCTTTATAAGTATAAAAACTTGCTATTCCATATGAAAAAGGCTATTTTTGTATTTTGAATAAGTATGTCACGCAAAAAATGGACATTGACATATAATATAGGAGGACATAATGCTAGCCAAGATGTCCTCACCACTTGTTTCACAAAATAGACATGACCAACTTACTCAACCAATTAACATTGGCAAACAAAAGTGGCTTCGTATCTTATTCTTGTTTGCAGATTTCATCTAGGGTCAGTTTGGATAAAAATAAAAAATAAATTCCAGAAATCAGGTTGTATTGAATTTTTAGGATTCATTCCTATTAAATTGTAATATATAGTATTTTATTACATCAACAACATTAATTTATGTAAATAGAGAGTCTATTTAGACAATATATGACATATGGTACAAACAGATAGGCATGAAGACCAAAAATTCCGTATTACCCATTGGTGTCAATATTGTACTAGCCACGATTTTGTTTTTGCCATCGGTACGGTATGTACTGATAACTGTTACCATTTTAAATTTATTACGATAAATATTATGTATTTATAAAACCATATATCTACTTATAAAAATGTAATATAAAGGTGCTATCAAAACCAAGTATATATTTAAAGATATTAATTGTCTAGTGTATATTTAATACAAGTTCTTATAGAAATTAATCATCAAATACAAAAATAATTAAATTATTTTGGAATAAATTACACAAAATCTAGTACCATTTGGTAATCTGGTATTGACAAGTACCGCCTGATACGACCGATATTTGCTTGTATTAGCGTGGTACAATGACCGGTATAGAACTCAACCTTCTTTGTACTATTTTATAGTGGACACGGTACGGTTAAGAATGGCAACGAGGCAAGTTTGGGTTGGGGGTTGCCTACCTCATCCTCGTCTCACCATGATAACCCCTCCCCCCGCCCACCTTAACCCCTTCCCAAACCGCCTCACCCCTCTTCCTTCATCTTTGTATTTTTTCAAATACATCACAGATAATGTAAAAGATAAAATTACAAAAAATAAGAAAAAAATCACAATAATCATATGTTAATAAAATATATACATCTAAAGTTAAATATATATTATAAACGGGCGGATTCGGGTTGAGGCAGATTTTTACACTTTGTTCTCCAACCCCATACTCGTACCAATAGAGGTGGGACAAGGCAGGGCGGGGCAATGACTTGAGATATTGGATTATTTTGCCATCTCAAGTATGATATTGATAATTATGCTATAACCTGAATATTATTGGACTCCTTCGGTTCAGTTTGATGCAAGGCATTCATTGGGAAGGCCATTAGCCAAGGGAACAGTAAGAGATCAGGTATGGTGAGCATGTGGCTAAAGGTAAGGCCTACAACGAGTCATATATCATCTGCCTCATCGCAATACATAGCCCACCATGTATCAACTCTGGGTCCTATACCCTGAGAGCCCAAGTATCATTCTGAACTAAACTTTCCAACCTAGGGAAAAATTTAGAGATGGATACTATGTTCGGATTTTTGGATTTGTTAAGAAAAATAAAATTATTTGTACACATTTATTTTTATATTTAACCAAAACAATGACTTTTTTCATTTTTTTAAATACCTAAACATGAATAAATAAATCTAATTGCTTTCACCTTTTTTTTCTTTTCCTATATTTTTCCTTTTCTTTTCTTTTTCATTTTTGTTTCTCTCTACATATTCAAAATCCAAGCATAACATATAGTTGTATTTATGTAACTGTTTCTAATTGAAAGCCTACATACTTGGTAAAATAATTTTACAGTCCCCAGTTTGCCAGGGCTCTTGATCTCCCTTTGAGAGGTTAAGAGTTGGCCACAAAAAATTTACTCCTTGTGAATGTCTTAACATGAACAGCCTGCCTTTGACGACTGAGAAAGGGATTAGTTGATGTGTACGCAAGTTGGACTGAACAGCCCTCATGGTTAAGCCAAAAAAACAAAACAAAAAAACTTGTCTTATAGGATTCAGGATAGCATTGCCATTTGTCTTTATGACTACCTACAGATTCCTCTAAGTGCTAATTTTCCTAAAAGTGGGAGTTTTTCTTTTTCCCTTTTTTTTTGGGTGCCAAGCAACTGAAATTAGACTAGCTAGATTCCCTAATGCTGTGTTTGGAATATAATTTATTAAAGAAAAAATAAAGAAAAAGAGAATAAAATTAAAAAAAGATTTTTGCTGTTTTTTTTCTCATTTTTTTTTTGCTTTTCATCATCGAATTCTTAATTTAAACACAACCTAACAGTACCTAATTTTAATTCCGACCTCGCTCAACTAAAGATTTTCTGTTTCAGCGCCACCATATACAATTAGATTAATGGAATATTGGTGGCATACACTTTTCCAGAATAGTGGTTACTTATATTAGCGCGGCAACAACGGAGCCATTTTCGGCAGTGGGTTTTAGGCATTCTTGCCGGACTTCTTTGTGAAGTATTGCATTGTTGACATCTATATTATCTGAACTCTTCAAAATTTATCTAATATCTGTGTCAGACACTCAACACTCTGATAAGGGTACAAGTATGTGTCCAATATAATAGTTGGACATGTATTTTATAAGTATGAATAAGTAATTGCGTTTACTGTCAAACTAAACATAGAATTTTTATTTTATGCATGAAATGCTGTATTTTAGTTTGTAAATATCATTTTATCTTAGAAAAAACAAAATAAATATTTCAGAAATATGAGTTCTAGCTGTGTCCAAATATTCTTGAACATAAAAATTAGATAAACATTTAGACACGTATCAGTACTCGACACCTGTTTCTGAATCCAAATAACATGGGTTGACATCATAGAACTTCTCAGCAGTCTGTTTTTTGTTGTTGGAGTGCTTGGTGAAAGGGGCTGTGGTGATCTTCTTCACACGCTGCACGGATTGGCGAAGCATATATGGGGTAACTGTTCAATTCCCTTGCAACAAATGCTCCGCTTTTCGTAATGGTTTAAGGTTCGTGTTCTCTGTTTTCTTTTACAGCATGTTTGGAACTTGGAGAACTGCCGTTATGAAATTGCCAGTTTCACCCTTCTCACTAAACACAACTCTACAACGCCTAACAAAACTTTCTTGCCTTCTGTCAAAAAAACAAAACCTTCTTGCCCACCGGATCAGAACAACTAGAATAAAGAGCTTAAAGTTATAGCTAAGAGCCTGCCTAACTTATTCTATTTTATTGCTTCCTCTTCCGGCGCCTGCGTGCGCTAGCGAACTGACTTCGGAAACTTAGACGAATCAATTCCCAGTTGGTTCCCAAGGTCAGTTACATTCCGAAACATGAGTCTCGAATTGGAAATGCAATAGAACCGATAGCCTTTCGTCGGGGAAAGGAAGGAAAGGGGCGCCAAAGAGAAGGAGAGAGAAAATGAAAAAAAATTATTTTTTCTTTCTTGTTTAGTTTTGTAAAAAAAATGAGAGGAAAGTGAAAAAAAAAGAGAGAGAGAGAGAGAGAAAAAGAAAGTGATTGAAAATTTTCTATCCCTTTTTCCTTCCCTTTCATTTTTCTCCCAAGTAGAATAAACTAGAGAAAATAAAGCAAACAGTATTTTTTCCTTTCCTTTCCCGAGTTCCAAACAGGTTGTTACTGAAATCAACAATGTTTGGCAAACTAGTTTCAAAAAATGTTTGGTAACCTATTCCGAAATTTGTTATTTGAATTTTTTTTCAGAAAATAGCTCAATTTTAGAAACCATTAAAAGGTGTTTTTTGAGTTTATGATATTGTTTCTATGCAAAACTAAAAACGCTATTGCTTTTGATGGTCAGGGTCCTATGTTTCATTTTCATTCTTCGTGCTCTCAAAAACACAAAATTGAGAACCTCTCTTTTCTTTTCTTTTTGTGTCCTAGGAAAAAATAATAGAACTATCGAAAGCATTATTACTTTTTCATATCAATTTCATTTTCAAAATAAAACAGTTTCAAAAACTCTAAAAATACTTTTTTCTTGGTTTCTAAAATTACAGTGGTCTTTGAAAAAAATTCATAAAAACAAGTTTCGGAAGCAGTTAACCCGACATATTGTTGGCAAAAATTGTTTCTAGAGCTAGTTTGCAAGATACGATTTTGGTGAATTTAAAAAAAATGAAAACAGAAACTGTAACCGTAACCAAATATAAATTATTTTGATTTCGGAGACCACAAAAATTGAAAATAGCACCGAAACAAGAACCGTGACCAAACGTTATTCCTTCATGTATAACTATAAACAGATAAGGGGCTAGCTTCAAGATGTTGGTCAAGAATTCAGGTCTTTTTTTTTTTTTTCCTTCTGTTCTTGTGTCCTTTTGATTTCCTAGATTATGTCAACAATTTTGTGATTTGACTAATGGCTTACTGAAAAGAGCACCATTGAAATTTACTCTTCTAATATATTTTTCGGTTTTCAGATAAAGTTCGTGGAAGTCAACATAGGGACTCCCCAGTTGACAGACTCGATTGTGGTACCGGAAAATGTTGAAGTTCTAGGATAAAACATTGGCCTCACACCGTTCAAAGGCTTAATCACCTCTGTCCAAGGCACAGCTTCTTCTGTTGCAAAGACTATCTCAAGCCAACCACCACTGAAGTTCGATTCCTCCAATTCCAACGTAGAATCACGGATACTTACCACATACATTGACGAAGAACTGCGGATCTCAAGAGGAGATGCAGGCAGTATATTTGTGTTCATCAAAGAGGGTAGCTCCCTCTTGACGCCTTGAACGAGTTCCAAAAGTGTCAAGAAATACGGATTTCTTGTAATGATACATGGAGGATAATCTCAAGAATCATTGTTTGTAAATACTTATTTGTGTGAGGATTGGGGTTGGTTTTATTGGTAAAATGCCAATTATCAGTTCTCATACAGCATGGACATTGGCTGTACCCGCATGTTTACTTGACAAGCAGAGGGGAGACTGCTGAAACTCCACTGTTTTTGGCTACCAAGGCAGGCATTTCAGTGATTGTTGAGGAAATTCTTAACTTGTGTCCTCAGCTAGTCTGTTGAGCATATTGATGATGAAGCGCGTTGAATAATTCTAATTTCACAGATTAATACTTATGACCACTTGTTTGGCTAAGAAAAACTTATCTAGTTCTCTTTACCAAAGTGATTATTCACATGCATACATCACACAACAATAATAAAAAGACATAGTAATATATCGTGGAAATCCAAACTCGAGAAAAAGCTACGTCCAGTAGGCCAAGTACTATAATGAACAGGTTACACAAGTACGACTTACAACCATAACAATTGAATCTCCACAATTGCTGTCCGAATCCCCACGAACTCCGATTTAAGACTACTTGCTCGACTCCTCGAATTTCTGTACTCCCTAGTTTCGACCTCAACACTGAATCACTACGGTGTTCTTTCTTATCCTCAGAATCCACAAAGACGATCTCGCAACTGTATTATTCAGTTTAGTACTCCTTTGAATGAACTCTGTATGCTCAGATAATTATCAAGATCTTCACCTTCTTTGTTTCTCTTCTCTGTATATTTTTTGTATCTTTTTTCACAACTCTAGAGTCACATCTAACAATTAATTCTCTTGACTCTTATAGTATCCTTAGGATCACCAAAAAAATAGGCTGGAACTACCTCTTGATTGGTTGAAAATATCTGGCTAAAGAGTCCTCAAAAATTAACTTACTTTGATGAGAGAGTATTTCAATTCGAACAAACTTTTGCCGTACTGCTCGAGCGGACTTCTAGCTGTTTTCGAGTGGTGCTATCTGGATTTTTGCTTCTGCAGAATTTTCACGTACCGCTCTAGCGGACTTTGCATGAGCTGAGATTTTTGCATATTCAGATTGCTCTTGAAAAGTTATGTGAAATCTATATATTATGGAGTTTAAACGGACACTTGAGCAAAGAGATATGGCCTTCCAAAGTTTTAGCTCTGAGTGCTTTAAAGGCTTGTACTGTAGCTTGAACAACTTGTACTCTGACAGCTTGAACTTGAATCTTAGATTTTTTGACCCAAACATAACTTGAATCAATGTTACAAGCAAAGTGTCTTTGTCCACGAAATTAGCCAATATTAAAAATCCTAACAATCTCCCCCTTTGGCAATTCCGTAATAAAACTTAAACACCCAAACAAAATTATTACAAACCCCAACCCAATAAACTTAATCATTAAAATGAGTTATACAACAAGTTAAATTTTGAAATTTGTAGCTACACATTCAGAAACTATACAACTTTGTGAAATGCATGTGTGAAAAACATATATAAAACTGTAGTAACCGCAAACACAGATAATATCACAATTCTCCCCTTCAACACAATATATCTTATTCTCTCTCCCTCTTTTTATCACGAATTGACAAAGATAAATTTAAACACAAAGTAATCATGGAAAAGCTGAATTAAAATACGAATATAAACATGAGGTACTCATGGGTAAAGAACTCTAAAAATAAAAAAACTCTCCTAATAGAGTCAACAAAAGTCCAAAAAAGTTGACTATATAAATTATCAGAACTTCAATGGTATCCATGCACAAAATCATTTGAATCAAATCATGCTCATAGATATTAAATAAGAACCAACTGCATGAACTAAAGTAAGATTCAAAATAATTTGTTCCAAGATGATGAAATTCATGAAGATTTCTAAGTGTGTGTAAAGTGTACTCAATGAATATTAACACTTGTTCAAATCCTAGTTGTGATCTAAATAGTTGCACCACATTTGATTTCTAAATATCATTACATAACTAGAAGTCAAACCACATTAGCTCCCATACATGTTTAATGGATATGGAAACGGATAGCAATGAAAACTCCCCCTCAATTCATGTTATTTTTTTCACCCTATTTCTCCAATGTGCACTTCAAAAGACAACAATAGTGGCCTTCACACAAATAAGTAGACAGCCCTCTCTATTGATTCATAAAGATATTGCTTTAATTTCAGCCAATAGTAACTTCGCACAAATTCAAAAGTAGCCCTTTTTAAGGTTTAAGTGCATTGAGATTTTTTTTTTTTTTTCCAGAGAGAGTTTCAATGTTAATAGAATCAATGGTAATGGAAGATGAAAAAAAACACCACCACATTGAATATGAGAAGTTAGTCATAGGTCAATCTAGCATATGTTAATCAGTATAATCAAGAAAGGCACATAGAAATATGCGATCATATATATGGACAAACAACATCAACAACATCAATAACATCAAGTGTGCTCAAGTTACACTAGGTTCATATTCATGAAATCATCACTCAAATAAAGAGTAGAGAATTAGACCTAAGGATGCACACTAGTTTAGTTTAACAAAATAGTTTGCATAATTATCATCATATAATATTTAACACGAATGCCATGAAATCTTCAAATTTGCAAAGTAATAAAAATCTTTTTGTATTTTTTTATAAAAATAAATAAATAAAAACACAAAAAATACAAAAAATATCATAGAACTATGATTAAAAGATAGACATGAAAAAAAAAAAATCCTAGCCTATGATGAACATTAACCTTACTCAAGAAGATCTACCCCTAAAGATTTTTTAAGGGTGTTCAAGGAAATTAAATTAGATTTTCTTACCCAAATAACCACAGTCTTAGGTTTATAAAAAATATCATGGGGCTTGGGTTATATTTTAGGTTTAGCCTTGGCACTATGGTTCTTTTTGTTGACCCATCTATTTGGAACCTGCATTGGCATTAACCGTTGTTTAAGTCTACTTAATTCATCATTCAAGACTCTAGACTTATTAACAAGAACACAAATCTGATTTTTCAACCTCCCATTCGGTTTCTTAGGTTGATCATACCCATATGTCCTAGGAGCCTTCCACAATTTGTGGCAATTTGGCCTAATGTGACCTTTGACACCACAATGGTAACATATAAGAACAAACCTAGTAGGTTTGGCCATAACATTATGCTTCACAGGTGCATGTGTGGTGTTGGTTTTGTGAGACACGTTTTTAGTCTTCAACTTAGAATAATGAGGCCTAATATGACCTTTTATACCACAATGATGGCACATGGGTACAAAATTTAGCAATATAGCCTTTGGGAGGTATAAGAAACTTACCTTAAGTCTTAACTAAATTTGGCTTGCTTGCCAACTAGGAAGATGAAGAAGCTTTCTGTGTATACCCTATTCCAGTCATATTGTGAGTGCTTCTTTAAGCGTTCTAGATTTAATCGATCTTTTTGGAACCTGCAATCATCTTCTTGAGAGTATTATTAGTTTTAGCAAAATCAGACTCAAGTGTAAATATCTTCCTCTCTAGACTTTTATTGATCTCAATAAAAGCATGTAATTTCTTTTCTAACATGGAGACCTTTTCCAAAAAAGTGACCTTATTAGATTTTAATTTATTAATGAGAACACTAGATTCATCGATTTGTTATTTTAGTGTGTCTCTTTCTTCATGGAAGCTCTTATTAGCCCTTTTAACTTTAAGACACACTTTAAATAACTGATTAAACTTATGATGAGTGTTCTCATCATCAATATCAGAGTCACTTTGATTTGACTGATGAGAATTACTCAAGTCATCAATATTATCATGAGAAGATGTACTTATATGCTCATGTGCATATGATGTGCATGAAATGACGTTATCAGAATTTCCATATACAGTTTCAAGAGCATCTCATGCTTCTTTAGTGGTTCCACATATAGATATATAATCAAATTCTTCAACTATGACATTGTTAAAGATAGAATTTAAAGCCTTACTGTTCCACATGAACTTTTCTAATTCATGGTTATCCCATTGTTCTTGAGATTTTGGGATAATCTCAGTGCCTACAGTAATCCTGGAGGGACTCCAACTATACACAACAGAGAGTCAAACATGTTTATCAATAGATTTCAAAAAGACTCTTATGCGTGACTTCTAATACTCATAATTTAAGCCATCAAAAATTGGAATTTCAAGTGATGGATTCTCTCTTGATAAATCCATGAATTTAGAATATTAGGATCACGCTTGAATAAAAAATTTATAAGTGACCCACTAAATACGAATTGAAAATTTCTAATTTCACAGATTAAAACTTATAACCACTTATTTGCTTGAGAAAAACTTATCTAGTTCTCTTCACCTAAGTGATCATTCACATGCATACATCACATAATAATAATAAAGAGACACAGCAATATATCGTGGAAACCCAAACTCGGAAAAAAATTATGTCCAGCAGACTAAGCACTATAATGAACAAGTTATACAAGTACGACTTACAACCATAACAATTGAATCTCCACAATTATTGTCCGAATTTCCACGAACTTCGGTTTAAGATTACTTGTTCTACTCCGCGAATTTCTGTTCTCCCTAGCTTCGACCTCAACACCGAATCACTACGGTGTTCTTCCTCGTCCTTAGAATCCACCAAGACAATCTCGCAACTGTGTTCTTCAGTTTAGTACTCCTTTGAATGAACTCTGTATGTTCAGATAATCATCAAAATCTTCACCTTCTTTGTTTCTCTTCTCTGTACATTTTTTGTATCTTTTTTCACAACTTCAGAGTCATATCTAACAATTAATTCTCTTGACTCATATAGCATCCTTAGGATCACCAAGAAGGTAGGCTAGAATTACCTCTTGATTGGCTAAAAAGATTTGGCTAAAGAGTCCTCAAAAATTAACTTACTTTGCTGAGAGAGTATTTCAATTTGAACAAACTTTTGCCGTACCGCTCGAGCGGACTTTTAGCGGTCTTCGAGCGACGCTCTCTAGATTTTTGTTTCTGCAGAATTTTTATGTACCGCTCAAGTGGACTTCGCATGAACCAAGATCTCTCCATATTCAGATTGCTCTCGAAAAGTTATATAGAATCCATATATTATGGAGTTTGAACGGACACCTGAGCAAAGAGATATAATCTTTCAAAATTTCAGCTCTGCGTTCTATATACTGTAGCTTGAATAGCTTGTACTTTGACAGTTTGAATTTGAATCTTAAACTTTTTCACCCAAATACAACTTGAATTAAGGTTACAAGTAAAGTGTTTTTGTCTATGAAATTAGCCAATACTAAAAATCTTAACAGGCGTAATATACTACACATAGCGATCATACACCGGCAGATACATTTTTTTGATTTTGTGGAGAAAATGGAGATTCCAGTGATCAGGCTTATAAGAAAGATTACCAACAATGGGAACTCTATTCTGCATATGGTTGGGATAAAGGCAGACGAGAGCAAGGATGCTGAAGACATGCGAAGCCCTGCCCTGCTATTGCAAGAGGGTTTGCTATTTTTTGAGGTGTGCACTTTTGTTTTTCTTCGTTCTTGATTCATATTAAAAAACATATACTTCTATCCTACCATATAATAACTTCAAATTTGGCCCTGGCGGTGAAGAAAATGGAAGCCAGTGGCCCGAAATATAGGATAGTTTCCTGGATAGTAAAATTTTCTGACTCGACGATCTGCGATATCTCCACCTTCACGAGTGGTGGCGTTCTCGATAACAAAGGGAACGAGCCTGCAAATGATATGTACCTGAAACCCTCACACTAAATTTTAGTATCAGCAAACTCAGGACTATATCATAAGAAATAGAATAATGCAGACTCTCAGGCGGAGATTGGCCTTTGATCTCCACCCTAGTTCGTGAGCAGCTTAAACACTTTTATCATGAGCATATTACTGCATGGTGACACTGATATATATGTGCCACGATCAACATGCGTAACAATCTTTGGAAATAATAACTAATTAAAAAAGAGAATCAGTCAGAATAACAGTAACTAAAAATAACACAGGGCACCAGAGAGAGATCCACTTGATTCACAGTGACTAATAACACACTCACAAAGTTTGGAAATTAAACAGAAAATAAATGTAAGACATAAATATAAATATAACTTGGGGTCTGTGAGAGTGGAAGCCTGTGTCCTGCAAACTATGACCCCAAATTTGGAAGTGCCTAATGCATTTAGATAAATCGAAAACTCAAGTAATATAATTTGATCATATATAAGCAGATCCAAGAACATGTTGCAAGACTAGACATTGCAGCAACTAGAATGAGTTAATTTGTGGGTAAAACACAAGACAGTGAGTTGATGATATCATCAAATTTTGAATGGGTTAATTTCACAAGGATAATCCCAAAATAAAGTACCAAAGGTGCATTATATTGTGCGATTATATTAGCTGTTTCCATTTTTCACAAGTCCACGTGTAATTTTAGATATATTTCTTTATTTTTCACTTATAATATATAAATATAACCCTTAATTAATTATTTTTCCTTTAAAGATCTCTTTATATATTATATGTAAGTTTATATACATTATTCATAATGCTATATATATATATATATATATTTAGGAGTAATTATACTTTTATCTTTTGTGATTTAAGTGAAAATCAGATGATCCTCTTATTATTTAAAAGTGAACATATAAATCCGTTATGATTTGGACTTATCTGCATAAAAGATGAAATTATGACAGATTTGGTGAAATGAAGAAAATACCCTTATGAATGAAAATCTTGCATTTTGACATAAAAGAACAAAATCATATTTTTGATGTTATATTTTGAAAATATAAGACTACAAAAATACTTCTATGACATAATTTTCATTAATTCTAACGATTTTCTTCTGTACAATTAAGTTCAAATCACAAAAGAGTTCTGTGTTCACTTTTGAATTACATGCGATCATTTAATTTTTTCTCGAATTATAAGAGGATAAAGTATAATTACCCATAAAATTTATTCAAAATTATTGTAAAAACTGATGTGGTTAATTTTAAACCTTTCATTTTAAAATAAACACTCATTGCCACATCATTCTATGAAAGTTTCTATACAAACTTTTTGAAAAAAATAGCATTTTTCGTATATTGTACATTTATATGGAAGTCAAGTACTTTATGGTTGATATAAAAAAATATTTGAATTGTCATTAACGCTTGCACTCTCTCAATAAATTTTTTGGTTCCGCCACTCTAACATGTTTTTAGTGTGTAACAAAAGTCTAGAATGTTCTAATATTTTATGCTTTTTGCCTCTATTTTTAGATAAATTATACAAAAATTATTCAAATGCAATAGCTCTTCTAGAATGTTCTAATATTTTATGCTTTTTGCCTCTATTTTTAGAGAAATTATACAAAAATTATTCAAATGCAATAGCTCTACGTGGCCTTACTCCACTCTGGTCGAGCAAGGTAATGTGGTGCTCTTGTAACAGTGAATAACTTTTGTATTCTAACGGGTGGATGGTGGTGATGGGTTGGGTACACTTTTAAAATCTCTCTCTAGCTTCCGGCTTCTAACCTTCCTTTGAGGAGTTACTTGGGTGTTACAGACTCTTCCTTCCTCGTGTCTTCAATTCTATGGTTTCGCACAAAAAAAAAAAAAAAAATCGAAGAAAAAAAATTCGTTGTTTTGAAAGCTCAATGAATCGGCAAGGGTTCAATAACGTGTGCGTGCGTTTGTGAATGTATTCATATTTAAATGATGAGTAAGATTAGAGAAATCTACATGTTGCCTTTGCCTATTATTTAACAACTCCATTGGACTTGATTAAGACATATAGAATAATAATGCATTTTGGACTAGGCCTAATGTTTTAAAGTGCAATCAATGAGGGCTAGCTTAGCACTAGAGACAAATATATAATATAGATTAGTTTGAAATCACATTGTCGAAGAGTGTTTTTAAAAGAAGTAGCTCAATAATGAGGTTCATGTCATTATACAGTCTAGAGAGAATCATAAAGTCTTACCCTTCCGTATAAAAAATGTTATTTTTTTTGTGTGTTAAACTCATACACCATCCCAAAAAAATGGGCATTCACATAACATAGGACAAAAGCCAAGTCCTCACCACTTGACTCAAAAAATAGACATGACCAACTTACTCAACCATATAACATTGGCAAACAAAAGTAGGTTGGTACCTTAATCTTTTTTTCAAATTTTTATCCATATTCAGTTTGGAAAAAAGTCATCTAGTAGTTAGGTTTTTTTAACTTTTCAAGACTCGTACATATTAAATTATGACGTGTGATGTTTAATTACATTAGCAATATCAATTTGTTATAAATAGAGAGACTATTGAGAAAATATATGCCATGTGACAAAAACTAAGAGGCACCAACAAATAAATAAAAATTCCGTATTACCAGAATATTGGCCTTTTTCAGTTATTAGGCAGGCCTTTAGTAGGAACAGTGAGAGATCAAGTATCATGAGCATGTGGCTAAAGATAAGCCCACAAAGGCTCATACATTATCCGCCTCATCTCAATGCAAACGGAAGCCCACTATGTATCAATTTCTGGCCCTATACCCTGAAGAGCCCAAGTTTCCAACCTAGGGATAAAAGGAAAGATGGATACTATGTTGGGATTTTGAATTTATTAAGAAAAATAAGATTACTTATACACATTTACTTTATATTTAACCAAAACAATGATTTTTTTATATAAATACTTATTCATCTCCTTAATCCAACAAAAATTAAATAAATTTAATTTCTTTCACTTTATTTTCTTTTTTTATATTTTTATATTTTTATTTATTTACAAATTCAAGATCCAAAAATAACAAAAAGTTGTATTCATGTATTTGTTCCAAATTGAAAACCTACATATCTGGTAAAAATCTTATAGGATTCAAGATAGCGTTGCCATTTGTCTTGATGAGCTACCTATTGACTCATCTAAGACCTAATTCCCCCGCGCCCCCCCCCCCCGCGGCGGTGCCAAGCAACTGAAATTACCCTAGCTAAATTCTCTAATGCCCAAGTTTTAGTCCCCGACCTCGCTCTACTAAGATTTTCTTTTTTAGCGCCAAAATATACAATCAGATCGTAGGTTATTGGTGACTAGTGAGGGTTAAGTTCCATTTTTCCATCAAATTTGTTAACTTGTACTTCTATTTTTCAAATTTTCGGACCATGCAATGAAAATCAGGAGTATCATGTGTAAGATATTGTGTTGATGTGGCACATTTGATTTATCTGAATGTTTATCAGATATAATTATTGGTCTATCAATGATAAGGTTTTACTCATATTCTGTTTTACCATTTCAATTGTTTTCTACTACTATTACTTTGATGGATAAGTATAAATATAGTTAAACAAAAAAACTGGTACTCTCTACTTATAAATATATGAAATTCCTCATTAATATTGAGCTTAAAATTTAGAGTAAAGAGAGAGAAATTGAGCTTCTGGTTGATCAAGGAAGGTTATTTTAGATCAATTGTTTTAAAGTTTGCAACAATGGTTACATGTATGTTCTATGTAAGAAAACAAACTTTTAGTATGGAAATTGAAAATAAACCGCAAGATTAGAAGGCAAAATTGAGGTTTTTTCGCGAAAGCATATAGCAAAATTTAGTGCTTGTAGATTGACAATGATGGGTTCCATTAATGTTATATTTGCAACTTGATTTATAAAAAATAAATAAAAGAAAAAGTAAAAAAAAATTGAGGAATTTGTGCTTTTTTTTTTTTTTTCTGAACTTTTCCTTTTCTTTTCATTTTTCTTTGAGAAAATCGGGTTCAAACATAGCATAAGTATTTCTATT